>OY728142.1:534169044-535419044 GCA_963277665.1 Viscum album | reverse complement strand
GCATGAACACGATATCTTTTATTCCAATAAACATTCTATTTTTTTTCTCATTTCCACCACTATTCCCACCTTGTACATCATGTCTTATGTTACTAGGAATTCCTTGGAAGGCAGCCATTAACTAAAACCAGAAAGTATAGTGTGAGTAACAATATTCATAAAATCATTTAGAGAATATCATGACGCCTTAATTTTAATCTAATACACTATATTATTAACCAAGGGTATTTATTCTCATCTTATATTAAAATCCTTCAAGTCAGTTTGTAATGAAAATTTGAATTGTCTTATATATATCTACCGGGAGTTTCAAACCATGTGCACAGTAAAACCCGTTGTCGTGTACCGAGATACCCCGGGTCAAATATGAAGCTCCTTGTCATAGTTTTCACTCCTAGATACATCTGTGCCAGAATCACGTCTACTTGTAGAATCCAGACAGATATGTATTTCTTGAAAAAACTCACAAAATCTATACATTACCAAAATTATAGGAAGTTAATCTATACTAATCCTCAATGTATATCTTAGGGTAATGTTCTCTAATCATAGTATTTCTAAATCTAGTTCCTAAGGTTTGTACTAAACTTTCTCTACTACCAACTATAATGCACACACCCCAGTTACCCAGAGTTGGTGCATTATTATATAACAATGGAATGTTTACAAGGGATCAAGTCATGAAATATGGGTCAATTTAGTATCCTTGGAATTACTAGATACATACATAAGTTTTACATTACATTATGAAATAGAATAACAAAAACATTGTGTCCCCTTTGAACACAATCATAATCCATAGCCTCTTCCTGTAGGTTAATAGTAATAAACTTCTTCGCATCCAAGGAAAAATAAAACACAAGAATGGGGTGAGCTTAGATGCTCAGTAAGTATTACAATATTGTGTAAACATTCATAAATAATCATAAAAATTTATAGCAATTTATAAGACTAAAACATAAGCATTTTAAACTTAAACATCATCATAATCTGAAAAAGATAAATCAAATAATTCCATTTAATTATTCACATGGATATTCTACAAGTCAAATAATCAAATGTAATATCAATAGCTAATTTAATAATTATGGAATGCATAATGTCGAACATAATAAACACATAGTCAAGGCCTTATTCCATGACTTCAAATAAATATTTTGTCAAGGACTTGTGCCAAGACACTAGTTTGTCTCATGAGACCTACCGAATCATCGAGGGGATATAGTGGTCCCCGCCCATCAATTACTAAGTCCTATTCATTCCACATATATTAAAGGATGAAATATAATCTAAACATTTGTATTAAAACTAGAATACAGAATGTCAATACTTTAACCACAAACCATGAATGGAATACAAATTGCCCATCCACAGTCAAACATAACTCATTAAATACAATATGGAATATTTTTTTATAATAAATAAACCTAAATCAAGAATAAAATAAAAATAAGGATATTTAAATAGATGAAAGTAACCATTAATACTATTTGAGAGAAATATCCCCTTTATCTTGAAAACAATTAACAACCACACTATTTATCAAAGAAGACGTTTAAAAGTGATTTTGGAATCAAAGTGTCCCATAGAACTTTGAAACTTTTGAAAGGAAATTTAATTTCAAAACATTCATGTCCATATAAATACATCCTTAAAACTATTCTTAAAACATGGACATTAATGAGAAATATTTTGAAAAATAAATCTTTAAAACATTTAAAAAGATATTTTAGTTAAAGAGTTTCTAACCAAATGAGAGACACTTGAATAAAAATAATTTAGGAATAACATTAATCAAATATTTTTAATATCAGGAGAATAAATGGATTCATGATATGTTATGTCAAATGATAGTATATAAACCATATAAAAGTGAATTGGTGCATCAAAACAATGAAGTCTCAATAGAATGTAAATTGAGATTAAATCTATTATAAAGACTGTATCCTTAGATTAAGGATAAATAAATGAAATAATTATGTGTGAAAAACATAAATACACTCAATATGATTGGATATTTAGTGTAAATCAATCAGAAAAAATTCACACATATTCTTGTAAAAACAAAACAAATGACTTGGTTGTTTAACTCAATGAATGGAAATTGAGCTAAGATTAACCTTTTCAAGGTCATATCAATGAATTGATAAATTTTAAATGGAGTTATTATGTGTATAAAAATTATATCCACACAAAGGGGAGTGTAAATTACTACATAAATAAATAAATATTGATTGCATGCATAATCTTGGAGTAAAATAGTCAATTAAGTATACGTAAAACCCAAGGCGTGGAAGTTGAAATTAAAAATTCCCTTACATATTAGGTAACTTATGAATCATAAACTCTATGAAAGAAGGATCATACAATGAATATGTGAAGACCCATAAATTAAATTATATTACAAAAATAATATAGTCATGGGAAGTACATACGCCACACAAAAGTAAATAGTGGCAAATATAGCATGAATCTCATAGGAATAAAAAGTGAGATGAAAACCCCTTACCTTGTACTTTTCCTTAGTAGAGGGTACATTAACCTCCTGTATAATCATTAAATAATTGTTATTAAATTATATAAGTACCACATTCATAAATATGATACCATATATTATCCTCTAATATTATATTTTTAATAATATTTTAGTAGTATCATTTTTTTGGGTGTTAACATATTCATTTTCCTTTATATGTTTTGTAACGTAAGTCATGTTTGTTAGGGATAGTATGTATTTGATTCATATACAGAATTATATTAAGTTCTATAATCATTATATTTAATCATTAAATAAAAATATTCTTGAATGGTTACAATAGGGAATGAAATCTCATCGCGTCGTGGGGACGATAATCCGTACATACGCACAAGCGACAATATCATTCTATTGAGGGTGAAATCGTATGTAACTAGATGGTATATTATATAAGAATAATAATTAACATGTTATATTTATTATTTAAATAAATTATACTCATTATTATACTCATACAAATACTGAAGTGTTGAATAAAAAACTACACCCTAACGTGGAGACAGTAAGTCATACATACACGTGTATGGTGACTTTGTAATTAAAAGGATGGTTAGAATAATGAATATGGTTTTTACATATTTATAATAACATCCCACTATGTACAATGTACTAGATTTATTATTTTGTTAGGGAAACTAAAAATAAAGGGGAAGTGGAAAAAAGAAATGATCTTGGAAAGAGGTGATGAAATAATTTCCTCTTCATCGGGTGATTCTGGTTGATATAAACAAAAGGGATCCTTAGGATGTATTTATGATCAATATAAGGCCTCTATAATGAATTGAGGTAATTTGGGAGGATATTTGATCTGGGTTTGGCCAAGCCAAATGGCTTTGGAGGTTTGGAATTAAGATAAGGGGAAGTACCCATTTATAAGAGAGGTGAGGGTCACTTTTGGAAAAGCATGAAATATTATTTTATTATAAAATCATTTTTGATATCTAATGGCATAAAATGAATTTATATTCAGGATAAGGTGGGTATGGGTCTAAATAATTTTAAAGAATAGGTTTTGGATAAGTTTAGGACACCATATTAACCTTATATTTTAGATTTAACTCTTAGTTAAATAGTTTATCTTTTACCATGTATTCTTGTATTTTTATATTACAAGGAAAATAAACATACTATTGATTTCCAAGAGAACCTATGATGGTTAATTAATTATATATATATAATTATATAAGTCATTTGGCTAAAACTTAGATATTTAGGAATATTAAATCATTTAATAAAATAGTATTTTATTTAAAAACTCAATTATGTTAATTTTGACACTATTTAGGATTCGGATTGTGTGAAAGCCATAAAAACATGTTTTATTCGTAAAAAATAGATTGAATCAACCCTAAAAGTTTTTATTAACCTATAAATTTTTGGATGGCATCAAATGTTTCAATTTATATTTATTTTAATATTTATAACATCAATTATTTTTATCATTCATTAATATTGTAATTACTACATCATCATTCTTTCAAAAATAAATTTAGTTATTTAATGTCTAAAATTTTTAAATAACATGCCATGATCTATGAAATAATTTTATATTTCTAATTAATATTTATAGTCGAATTTATCTTATGTATAACCTTTTATTAAAAATGTTTTAGTTATTAAAATTTGAATTTAACACTTTTACCTCTTCATTAAATAAAATTTAATAAATTTCCTAATCTAATCCAAGTGGATTGGAAAGGATCATATTTTATTTCTATGGTTTATTTTGGTCGAAATTAACTTATCCATTATAATTAGAAGATGTGTTTGGGTAATTATAATATAATTTTTACCTTTAAGTAACCTATTTACTTTTAACTGTTGTAAATTAAATTCAAAAGTCATTATTCCCCAAAATTTATTTTCATCTTATTGAACCAAATTTTACATAATTTTTCACTTGTTTCTCTCAGATTTTTGAAATTTAGTTCATATAAATGGAGAAATTACATTTTATGCATATTTTCAAATTTTCCTAGATGGTGGGTAAAAGACGTTAAAAAGTTCAATAAAATTTTATATATCTAATCTTATTATAAAATGACTCCAATAAATTAAATTGGACTAATATAGGCATTATGTATCTATTTTGAGATTGAAATAAATTTAAATAAAAATTAATAATTATTTAAATAAAATTTGGTTTTAAACAATAACATAGTGTTTTCACTATTCATCAAAATAGAATGTTTTCAGAAAAATACCAAAAATTAACCGTAAGATAATTTTGATATTCCCAATCCAAAAACGAAGTCCAATTTAAAATATATAATTTATAATATTTCTAAAATTTGGTATTAATATTCATATCTTCTTTTCAAACTGCTAGTTTGATTAGTCGTTGTGTGCTAGAACTCGGAGTTGCTTATAACGAAGCTATTGTATTATTCAAAGAAAAGAGTATTTTGGAAGCATTGGGTGTTACACCATTGGTCAATATGACTTTTGGGAACTATAAACTTAATATTATGATTACTTATTATCAATAGAAATGATAATGGTTATTATTGAAGAAACAAGAGTCGATGACATCATCTAGTAGACTCGGGTCATACGAAGCCCATTCGTCAGAGCTTGGGAAGGAGGTGGCATCATAGAGATTCACTCTGGACCAAGCCCAATCTGAGATTCAACACATTATTCTTGAAAAGAATCACTTACAGTAGATGTTCTTGTTGATATAAATCACCTCGGGCAATGTTGTCCAAGCCACCCCAAAATTCTATCACTATTGCACACCTTACTCTTAGGTCCTATGATATCTTTATAAAGAGTTGTGTAACAAGGCCTTTGTAAATTTTTGTAATCTCCTGGTATAAATAAAATTTTTATTTCATCATTCATGTTTTAAGAATATATTTTCTTAATAAATTATATGATTAATTAAGACAAATTTGATAAATCGATTTTTGAACATAAAATTTTACTTTTTAGATATTTCTTAGACATAGAGAATTATTATGGTAAAATAAACATCATTTTTGAGTTTCTAATGTCATAATTAACATAGCATGAATTTTTATAAGTTTTCTATGAAGTTTCAATTCAATGAATATTATTTTTTGAATATTGTTCTTTGATGAATAGTGTTTTTTCAGAATACTAAAAAAATATTATTAAATAACAATTTCTGTGAAATGATTTTCAAAAATCGGACATACATGGTTGTGATTAGGAGAAAAAACGTGGTTCAGTAAGATCAAAATAAGATTTGGTTAATATTAAAATTACCCTTTAGAATAGTAATTTTACCTTTATTAATGGTAATTTGACCGATGGAATTGTAACGTCACTTAAGGAAGCATAAATATTTTCTTGTTATCCTAAGTGGTAATGTGATATAATTATATCATATTATAATTAAATAAATGTTTCAGAAATTATTAGTTAAGTATTAGTATTTTATTTATTTAATTTAATTTAAAATGAAATTAGTTTTAATAAAATGGATTTTACTTTTGATTTATACACATCAAAAAATGGTTAGGGATTTTTTTTGAATTTTTCAGAAATAATTGAATTTTCAGTGAATAGTAAAAATATTGTATTCAGTTTTCAGAAGGTTTAATGACATCATAACTATGAAATAATTATATAGTGAGTAATATAATATGTTGTTCAACTGTTACAGATTAAAATATAATATGAGGTGTCCCAAGTTTCCAATACAATAGGAAAATACTATAGTCAAGCCCATGGTTTTTCATATAGCACTAATGACGTGTCCTTTGAAATTAATAAAATATTATCTCACTCTGGCTAATAATACCCCACATTTCTTCATTTTACTTGATTAAAAAATAATTCTACATGAAATTTTTCTATTTATACCTCATAATGAGTCCTCACAATGTGTCCTCAATCCTCCAAGGTCTCGGTCATTGAGTTTTAGAAATTACTATACAAGGTAAGGGAATTTTCCACTTCTCTTTTCCTTTGGAGATCAATTTTATGTGGTATGTATTTCAAGTTTCAATAAAAGATTCTTATTTTCATTTAATTTAGTCCCCTAACTATATTATGTGTCATTTATGGATGCGAGACCATTTTCAACTTTTTATAATTTTTTCTAAAACCATATTTCATAGCCGCTATGCTGCAAAATTTTCGTCTCAAAATCTCTATTTTTCTCAAGAAATTCTCTTATTTTATTTATGAGAATACTCAAACCTATTTCGTTTCCAGGGGAATTCACCAAGAAATAAAAAATATGTATTTGGTTTTTTAATAACATACACAAAACCCTCATACCCGTTTTGTGGGTTATAAACCACATAATGATTTTGTTTTTAAGCACATTTTAAAACATCACGATTTAGATATGAAACCCATTTATTTTATTCTCTTTGGGTTATTTATAAAATATTTGATTATGATCTATGTGGATCACATGATAATAAATGCATATTAATGGTTCACCCTAATAGAACATTAATGCATTTGGTAATGAAATTAATTTATAGAGATGACAAGTTTTATGATACCATGGTGAATAACATTTTTAATTTTTGTGACACATTAGGGATGGACCTTGGTGATATGCTTATGAATTTTTCAATTAAATATTGTAGACACATATTCACATTATGATTCATGTTTTTCTATTATGATATACCTTTTTTCCCATTTCTCATGTCTTAATGTATTTCTTCATGGTCTTGGTGACATCACAAATAAACTGTTTCCCTTGCTTTCCCATACAGGGCCTTCTTCTCAGCCTCTGCTTAGATATATATGTCCCCAGGTTATGAGATATAGTAAATTGAATGTAGGATAAACCTATTATGAAACCTTAAAAGTGTATTAGAGAATGTTTTATGTTTTCATGTATTATGATTCTGATTTCCATCACACTAAAATTTAATGATCCTTTATTTGTAAAATGTTATGAAAAGTTATGTAATAAAATGGAGGGATGACATATATAAGTTTATAGAATGTATATTTTAAGAATAAATGAAATTATTTGATCCTTATATCAATATTCAATGTTCAAATATCATAGTCATTCACATTGATCATGGCCAATTCTAATAATAAGTGAGGATTCGTAATCTAAATAATCTAAAACTGAAGATGAGATGCACTATTTCATTGTATATTTTCAGTGTTTGTTCTAGTGTGTATTTCTAACAAGAATGGAAAATCCATAAACATAACCCTATGATATTGTAAGGCTTTTTTACTGATATATTTTTAGGCATAATAAATCTTCTCGTTAGATGAATAAAGTATTGAGTTAAGAACCATTCCATAAGAAGGAGGTCTAAGTGTAAATGTTTTATGATGCCATGTAGTTAAAATTTTAAATTTATTAAAGAATTTGGTATTTTAGATAATTAAAAGAAGGAAATTTCATAATTCCTTAGAATATTTAAATGGAATAATTAGTGGTAATTAAAATAGTTTTAATAAATAAATAAATTGAGAATATCCTAGACTAGTATAAATGAGGAGATCACCAGCATTCAAATATCATGGTGTTTCAATATTTTGAATATGGAAAATATAATTCATGATAGTATTTATGAGAATATAATTATATTATTTTGTTAACAAAGAAATATTATGAGAAATTATTCTTCATAGAACTCATGAGTCTCTATGCCGGAATCCCGAGAGCTGATAAAATATCTTTATCAATGAGTGATAAAGGGTTAGAATCTAGGATACATATAAAGAGAAAGAAACTTATTGTTCCTATGAATTTAATTACTGGTGAGGAATGAAAATTATTAACATCTAGTAAAGATTTTTGATACTAGATATGTTATTGAAGTTCTTGAAAGGGGTTAATGTTCATATATTTTGATCCATCTACTCATGGAAGAAGATCTTTCTCTATAGGAGTTGAAACAACTCAAATAAAAAAAGAGGAGATCTTTATATCACTGGATAAAAAATGATTTATATTTTAGTTAGGATGTCTAACTAGTTATTAAAGGGATTTATGATGGGGTGTAAAAAATGTCACTAGAGTTTTGTGGTTAGGGTTTATTACCGATTGATAGAGATTTTACTAAGAGTTTATAACTAAATATTATGCCTCCACTTTTGATTATAGTGGAGAATCCATGTTGGGTATCTAACTGATGGAAAACTAATTTTTTATTAAGATAATATCCCTTTTAAAGGAAAAGGGGGAAACCTTCGTAACATCAAATACTTAGAAAAAAATGGCCCCTAAAATACAAAAGTCCAAGACCATAAACTACCCACACAACATGAGAAAGCCCCTCCCCGCATCAAAAAAATTGATTCCAGCTCCCAGCTTCCACTGATTTTTGGAATGTTCTCCCGTATAGAATTTCACGGGCCTGGTACTGATGGCCATAGTCATACCCTCTCAAACATAAAATTTCAGATAGCGATGTTATAGTGGAAAATCCATTCCTTGAACCTCTTATGGAGAAACCTCATATAGATCTGGTTGCAGACTCCCTTGAATTGCTGACCATAGAGGCCAAAGAAACAACAATGAACCAAGAAAAAAACCACAAAAACAAAACAAACCATAGAAGACACCAACATGGCATATCTACAACTACATACATCCATTATCAATGCCTCCATGATTTACACAGTAGGAAATAAGATCATCGATAACCAATTCACATCCTAACTTTAGAATCCATCATGAAAAATACAAATCCAATAAGGCACATAGCAGCACACTGCCAATGTTTCCAATCAGACCAAACATCCTTCAACATGAATCATTCAAGACTGTTTCCCCATCAGATTAGTATTCCGATCATCAGATGAATCCATACGAAACCCAGACGAATCCACGAGACTCCTCTGATTTCCCAACTACACAAGTAATCACTCGAAGGGAAAAAGGAATCAAGAAAGGGGTGCAGGGTACCTTGGCATCGAAGAAACTAAAAAACCATCATATCTTTAGTAATCAAAACATAAAAACCTCACCTTGATCTATGAAGACCTCCGAACACCATAGAAGATACGATGACCGCCTTCTAACTTCTCACAAGACCACATCGAACCACCACACTCACTCCCATATTACAAAGGAAACGATAAAAAACCCTTAGTGTTGCTGGATCTCGACTATTGTACCATCACCGTGCCTCCAAAGAAAGCCCAACCCAGTGAAGGAGGAAGGACGAGAAGCCTACTAGTAGATAGAGAGAATCACTAGGATGGTCGAGCCCATGAGTTCGATGATGCCACCACTGAAGGAACTTCACTCTACGACAAATCTTATAAATTGAATCGAGAAAGAGGAGTTATAGCCGACCCGAGTTGGATGAAGGTAGCTCATATCAAAACAAACTGATTTTATTTACCAAGAAGTGATGATGATGGGGAATAAAAGATAGATCTAGAATATATGTTTGAAAGTGAGTTAGAAGTGTGTATGGAAGATATAAAAATGTTCAATAATAAAAACATTATAAAGGATAAGAATATAGCCAATAAATAAAAGGATGTTTTGGCCAAGAAAGAAATAGTTTATGTTATTCAGATCAAAACAAATGAGCTGATGGTAGATGGTTAAGAGAAGATGGTAACTTATCTTGAAGTGAAGAAAGCTGTATGAGAATAAGAACTATATGAGAAATAATCCATGTGTCTATTTTTTGGAAATGATATGAATAAATTGATAGAATATTTTAATAGGTCAATCGAGGTTAAATGATATTCTTATCATGATAGAGAGAAGAAGCATCCATCCTAAAAAAGTATATTCTTCACCTAATCAGTTAAAAAATATGTTTTTTAATTATAATAGGGCCGGTTCTAGATCTTTTCTAGATATTTGGACCCAGAATACTAAGAGGTGTTCCACACCAAAGGAATAAAGAAATGGTTTAAGAAGATTATTTACTTTTCAAAAACAAGTCGTTGAATTTATTAGGATAATAGTAACCTAATAGTGTACATATCTAGAATAAATCTATAAGATAAAATATTCAATGTTTATGATGGTTTTCTGGAAGGTATTGACACAAATATTTCACTTATTGGTATAATATGTTTTTTATAGGGAATAGGAAAGAACTATGATGGAGATTTTATGAGAAAGAATGGGAAAACCCCAGAACAATCCATCATTGTCCACTATAAATAGATTTGTTTCTATAGAATATGTTTTTGAAAGATGTGGGAATGGGGTCACCAAGATAAGGTATGTTTGAATATTCTACAAGAAGAAGGATTATATGGTTTGAAAATTAATAAATATAAAGAGGAATAGTAATGAATCATTAATATATCAAAGAAGACATATTATAAACCTAAATAATATTAGAAAGTCAATAAAGAATTATTATAGATCTATCCAGGATAATTGGAGATGGACAATATAATGGATATAAACGATATGGATGGTAAATAAAAATGATAAACATGGTTACACGTAAGTAATTTCTCATTCATAAGATGTTTCACATGAATATATATGTGAAAGATCTAGAAAAATCTTGTTAAAGGTGTGGTTGGTTTGGGCACAACAAAAAAATATTATATGACAATCCTATTAGTTGAAAAAGAAGGAATGATAAATATGATACAATATCTATGGAATAAATTTTCCTTAACCACTAATGTCGAGAAATACAATTCTACAAAATAATAATTTATAGGAAATAATAATGGAATTTCATTTGGTGAGATTTAAAAAAGGAAGGGGAATCCTAATAAAACATTACATATTGTGGTTGGAAAGTTAAAGAGATATAGGTTTGGAGGATATTCCAAACCTCAGTGTTAGTTATGATGAATATAAGTGTCCCTCCTTATTTACTAAGCTTGTTTTTATTTATTCTATCTTGAAAGGAATTAAAGAATAATTTTTGAGTATTTTAAACACTAGACAACAAAAAATTAATCCTTAAATGAGTATTGCATCTTCCATGGAGATAATGGGAGGGTTTATCCCTTAAGGGAGAGTGAAAATGAATATGGGGATGTCAATATATCATAAACTTTGAGAATATATAAATTCTATAGATACTATATGTCTCCAAAAAATATGGGGTATGAGGTATTTCAGTCACGGTTAAAGGCATTGTTCTTTAAAATATCTAACACGGTATTAAGGGGGAGTGTTGATTAATAAAATTGGGGGGGGGAGTTGTATTATTTTTACTTGAACTTTTGGGTATGTTTGTTGAGTTATGTTCTAGATAATTTTTTTCCTTAATAAATCTATATGTGTATCCCCTCGAATGAGTTATGAGAATAGTATCACATGTATGGTTGTTTGTGGAAATAAATGACAACCTTAGTTATGAACTATTTTTTTCTCATAATGGTATTTCCCACATATACTTATAGTTTCTTCAATAATGTATCCTTTCAGATGAAACCATTTTCTATCATATTTATTTAAGTGGATCAAGGTGATTTTTAGATTTTAAAATGAGGGAATAAGTTCAGTTTTAGAGCAGCTAACTGGGGAGAGAACACCCCAAATTTTCCTTTTTATAAATTTTAAATAATAGAGAGAACGGTAACCACACATATTGACATGAGAATTTAATTTTTTTTATTGATAATAAAATCCAAAGGGGGATATTAAGTTTCCCATTATATGAGTTTTATATATTTTCATTGAGTAAATATGTGTTTAGTGGAAGAATTGGTGATTTTTTTAGGGTTATTATGAATTTAATGATTGATAAGACAAATAAAAACATATCTTACATTGGATATTGGTATTACTACATTAATTACTTAGCTAGATAGATTCAAATAAGTAGCTAGTATAATGTGATTATTGATTTGATGATCTTTAAGGAAAATAAAGGAATGTGTTGGTAGGGACACTATCTACGACATCATGTAAAAAGTTTTGAGATTATTTAGTAAGACTAAAGATAGTTTTAGGAGGACTTGGTTTGAGTTGATGTAAGTCTATAATTTCCCAAATGATATATGAAAAATGTTAATGTGGTCACATCACATTATTCATCTATATAGTAAATATTTTGTACAGAAGGTAAGTCCATACATTCGCTTGTTATACATTGTCGATTAAAATGAATGGTTGATTGGATATATAAGAAATTTTTTATTTTATCTATATGTTTGGTCAATAAAAAAATCAATTATATATATTCCTATGATTAATATAAAGGAATAATTTGTTTTATGTATTATTTTCAATCCATTGAGTAATTCTGGTAGTCAATCTATACATCTACCTCATAGTCCATTTGCATGGTGAAAATCGAAGCTTCCTATGTTTCAATTTTCTAAAAAAAATGAAATTATATAATTCTTATTTTGTGATTTCAAATTCAAATATCATGATCATTAATATTGATTATAATCCTTGAAAATCATAAAGAAGAATCCAACAACAAAAGAATCATGAAATGAAGATGAGATGCAAGACGCCATAGTATATTTTTAGTGTCCATTTCAAATGAGAATGGAAAATTAATGAACATAATTATTTGATATCATAATCCTTTGTTGATTGTTATACATTGAGCCTTAAAAAATATTTATATTTGATGATGAATGTGGATAGATGATAAAAACATCATCAGAAGGAGTTTCATGTGGAAAAAATGCATGATTCCATGCATGGGAAGATATAAATGGTTTGGGGAAGTGGAATTTGTAGAGAATTACATTAATGAAACTTCTCAAGTCTTTATGAGTTTTTTAATATGATTAAAATAACAATTCAATAAAATTTGAATGAGAAAATAAATTTGGAATATCTTTGATCAATTTAAATATGGAAATCACATGCATATGAATATAATGAAGTTTCAATATTTTGAATATGCTAAATAACATTGAAGGTATTATTTGGGTGAATGTAAGTATATGGTGCATGAATCGTAGAAAAATTGTGAGAAGAAATTGTTGAGAGAACTCATAAATAAATGTGAAATAATACTGAGGTTTGATATAACTTATGTATCAATGAGAGATAAATGGATCACAGCTGAGAGATATGAAATGATGAAGAATATGTTTATTCCCAAGAATTATAATACTGAGAAGGATCCAAATTTATCATGATATGGTAAAGTGTTTCAAGACTGGTTGTGTTGCTAATGTTCTTGAAAGGAATACATGTGTAGATCTTCGGATCCATCTGCTCATGGAGTAAGATCATTCTCAAGAGGTGTTAAAGTAACACGAATAAAAAATAAGATATTTTCAACATTGTATAAAAACTGATAGAGCTCATAGCTGGGTTGTTTTACCTATTACTATAGAGTCTTAAGTACAGGGTGTATAAACAATCATTAGAGGTTTTTAGTTTGAGTATATAACTGATTTTTGGAGTATATAGTTGGGTTTCTAAATAACTACTTTGGGAATACTTGTGATTATAGTGGAGAATCCATTTTGGGGAATCCAACCAATACATAAAGGTGTATACTTTTGTGTTGAATATTTTTAATAATTTTTGTTTACCATTCGTTCATAACTATTTAATAATAGGTGAAGTTTCAAGATAAATTTGAGTGGACTAGCAACATTAAAATGGTCAAGAGGTTAAATTGAAATAAATTAATTCATAAACTAAGACCACTAATTCACCCCCACACCCTCTATTTTCAATCAATCATGGGGAAATTCAGTAATTTCTATTTCAGATTAAGTTGGAATCTTGAATTTGATTCATAATAATTATTGAGAAGTATGAAGTTATGAAATTGCAGTGAAAGTAGCAGTCAATGTATTGAGTGGGGTCAGGTAGAAGATCAAAAGCATAAGTGGAAGTATAAGAAGCATGTTTTAGATGATGATAATGTGATTAAGAAAGTTTTTTATAGAGTAATGATATACATTAATCATCTAAATATTAAATGTGGTAAGTAATATTATCCTAATGTTTTTGGAAGATCAATATGATGATATAAAAGAATATATATATATATATATATTTTTATTTAGAGAATTAATTTAGACAATTTAGTGTTATTTATAATAAAATAAATATCACAATGATTTTGACATGATTGAAGATATATTTTGAGGAATTGAAAAATATAAAAGACCATGAATTAAATGAGAACTTTTCTAGGTCAATATAAATACTGAGGAAGTGAAAAATAAGAAATATTGGGAATTTAATAATAATATTTTATTGATTTAGAATGTGGGAAATTCAAAGATTAAGAAATTACCAAAGACATAATTTTCACATTTTACTAAAGATTCCATACTCAATATTGCATATAAAATTAATATAACCAAATCAAATAATATTTTGATGAGACTGGGAGAGATCCACCTCCATCATCCAAAAAAATAGACAAGGGGGAGGAATTTGATCTTTTAGAAACACGATGAAAAAGACTAATGACCAACCCAAACCTAAATATCTTTTGGATGTTGAGGTTCTTGCTGATGTAATAAAGACTAATAATATTTAAAGACATACATAAATTCTAAAATTGATGTTCTTGAAATGGTCAGATTATATTCATTTCAATTATCTTGATGGATCAAAGGAATATTATTCATTTAGTGTGGAAGAAACATCAATATAACAAATCTTTATCATTTTTTTGATATCTTATTTACTATAGTGATCTTGTATAATCATAGTTTGGAGACTGCTATTGGGAAATAATGTCAGTTTTAGGATTATAATTCCCTACCTTCTTTATAACATTTTTATATTAGTGATAAAATCATTATTTCAATCTCAATATGAACAAACTAAGTACTTAGTCACCCCATTTTGAGTGAAACTTGTAAAAAACATGTATGCCTCACATTACATTATATTATTGTGGAATATGGGTATGTATGAGACTTAAATATTGAGAGGTTCAAGACTCTTACAAGTGACAGAGGTTAATTTCGTATGGGAAATTATAAAAGAGTAACCATAATTCACCCCAAATTGTTATATCCTATTCTTCGGAAATCCAAAGTTGTGATGTTAGTAAAAGAAGGATCGATGAGGAGTATTATAAGTCTTGAAAATACTTATTTATTCTTTTTGAGACATTCTTTTAAAATGTTGTCATTGACACTTAACCAAATTTCAAAAATAATGAATACTATATATCAAATAAGTCATAATATGTTGAAAATTAATTTTCTCCCAAATCCACATGTTTTGATACAAATTGATTGATAAAGTTGAGATAAAACAAACTTCTAACAAGAAAATCAAAAAGTAAATATCAGTTAATTATCATAAAGGTTACTAATAACATTATATAAATACATATTAAAAAAATTATTATAAATCCTCGTCCTGATTCTCCCTCATATGACCGAGTTGGATGGTTAAAGTCCTCAACAATGCCTGCACATAATCTAGAGGATATTAACTAGCATTGAGGGCGTAATGAATATAGTGGTAAGACTATTCCCATTGTAACTCCATAGAAATAAAAATGGAAATAAAATAAATCAATAAAAACATATAACTCAAGCAAATGATAGACGGATACCAATCAAACCAAATAATAATAAAAACACATGTCATTCTATACTGTATGCTATACAAAATTTCATGATGACTTTCATATTGGTAAACAAATAAAAATAGACTAAAAAATGAAGACTCTAAATAACTTGGTCCCAAACCCCATTTCCAGTCCCATCTCCATGCTCCCATCCAATCTCGCAAATCAACCAATCAAACATAGATCCCCTTTACTCTGTCCTATCATATATACATGAAGCTATACTGGGTACCAAATAGTGTTGGAACTAGCTGTGAGTACAACTCAGTTAGTCGACACAAGTGGTGTTTAATAAAATCCAACCTGAATAAATATTTTGTGTAATATTTTGATAAACATGGGAATTAATTCATAAATTATTGTAGATCATCAAATAAACCTACAAAACACCGAGCTCCTAGTTAACACCTTGGGTCATCCAACACCTACATCCGCCCAATGTTAGGTTTTTATATCCATTAGAGGATTCTCTTATCCCATATCAATTTTCCAAATTGAGTACCAAGTTATTAGTATGAATTTTAGTTACTGGACTCTCTTACCTTGGATGAATCATCCAAAATGTTTTCCAAGTAATCATTCATCTTTACATTAGGCATCGATGATGGAATATATGTAAATTCACATGACAGATCTACTTATGTGTTCTCATGTTTCATTACTAATTCCAAGGTAGAAGTATCATGTAACAATATATCTATCAATAAGGAGGTATGTTTCCTTGCATTTATCCCTCAGGTGGTATGTACTCATGCTTGTATCCCTTAGGTGGTATGTAACATTGAATATATCCCTTATGTTGTACATTACCATTAATTTATACCTCTAGTGGTACATAAACATGAATCTATCCATCAAGAAACTAATATAATTATATAGTCATAACAAGACCATAATTTTAGAAATCCATGAAGAAACAAGAAACCAAAAATCCCAAACATGTTATCATAATCCAAATGGTTACTTTATAAAAATTTGTAATTATCATCCATTTATTCAATTATACCAAGTTACCAATTATCACCATAATTGTAATGTTTTTATTTGACATTCTATTATGCCCATATTCTATCATTTAATCATGAAAATCTAAATGAATTCCAATTAACACATTCAAGAAAATTGATTATTATTCAAGATGATTACCCCAATTATGAAGTTATAATCATTACATTAAAATATAATTTACACAATATCAATTTAGAATTCAACTTAGGCTTAATGGTATACACACCTCTCACATGGCCATAAGTCTCGGTCTCAATGCTAAGGTACCCAACCTGATCTGAGGGAGGGGTAAGATTCATCGATTACAATGGGTTGCCAATTTATTTAGGGAATGTTCAGGGAATACCAACATGATCACACATGTTTCATGTCTGCTACACTAGGTTAAATACCATATGGGGGGTGAATAAGGGTATGAATGATTAAAAAAACTTCCCTTTTTGATATTGTTTCTCTGTAAAACAAAACATTATTCTCTCTCTTTCACGTATCACAATATGAACATGAATTAAAATATACACGGTAAAAAAAAATTATACATGGTTCTCCCTCACTAGGTTACATCAAAAGAGAAAACACCGACAATGTGTCAATTTATCAAATCAACCATAAGCACATTTTTTTACAATGTTCAGAGTAGACTCACTATATCTTTTCGTTTACAACAAATAACAATTTGAATGCTCACTGCTCTCCCAACTAGAGTGTACTCACTGCTTCTTCAGAAGATCCAATCACAGTTTATAGACCGGTAGGTCTCTTCATTGTCACTAATGAATGCATCTTCCACTGTAGGTAGATGATCTCTTTATGTACCACTTTCATCTATTGATAAATATAAATTTATCAAATAATATTGGGAAATACTATTTTAACAACCTTCGCAAATCTCACTACTTCACAAAGACCCTTCTTTCGAAAACCTCAAAACATCCTTCAGAAAGTACAAATCCTTTTATTGGACTCAATTTTTCATAGACCTCAAACTAGACTTTGAAAAGGTATTAACTTTTCATAAATCTCACTTAGCCTTTGTAAACCACAACACTTTTGAAAATCTCAAGTATCCTTTGCGACATTCAATCCATTCTCAAAGCATAATTATCCTTTGAAAATTCCCTTAATTTTTTGAAACTCATTACCTTCGTGAACCTACTTCATGATTCGAGAGCCTTTAAATTTTCATTGAGTTTCTATTCTCTTATAAAGGGGCGGATGCCTATTTATAGAAATTTCCCACTGACATCAGAACCTTCCATCCACGCCAGCACTACATCAGCACCATTTCACGAATATATCACATTCCCATCGTAATTCTAATTTTTTTTTCAAAGATCCATACATATTTTCAATTCACTATGCTTACCGTAATCACATAGCATTCAATAAAATCCTTTCTACCACCACAATTATCGATTTATCATAATTATAGAACTTCTGTCAAAACCTTGGTAGTTCTGCAATGCTCCACTAGCAATGCTCTTCACCTCTGCTATTCATGAAGCTCACCATAGTCGCAGAGATCATCATCGACGTCTATTGATCATTTGTGAAACCATCTCATTGAATCCCAAATTCATGAAACTCATGCCATTTATATATTTTTATGAGATCTTTAATGAAATCTGCTTTTCAAAATTCTCACAAAACTATAAATTTTGGACCACAAAAATATGGAAAACACTGAAAAAACATGCCACCTTGCATCTGTTTTTTTCTATAGCGCCTCTGGATCTTCCATTCATTTTCCATGGTTTTTTTCAACATAGATTTTCAACAATATCTCTCAAAATAAAAAATTCTCCATATAAACCCATATTGTCAACAAACACAAGCAACCCAAAAATATCGAGATGATTTGTTGAGGGATGTTTTCCCAACATTTCCTATACTAGAGATTCAAAAATAGGCCTTAGGGATATAACACAGACCACCAACCTCACGAAAGGAGAAGAAGGAAGATAGGATCAAAAATTATATCAATTTGAAACACCATGATCCCCTATTATATAGTGACATACATACACCATTAAGGATGGAATTAAAGGTTCCAAGATAAAGACTAGAAGAAATCACTAATTCCATTGAAAACTAAAAATTTCATGTCCGGATCAATAAATGAATAAAGAGGCTGAGAATCAACATTGGAGATGTTAAAGGAGAACTATATATCCCTACAGATTCATAAATACATAGTTTGGGATGAATTAGGGGTTATTATGTGTTTAAAAGATGTTTTAGGGGATAAATTATATATTTACCATAATTTACACGACTATGTCTAACGGTACCAGGTAGCCAGTTGAATCCACCAATGTGCATATATGGTTGTAGACCCCACTGGCTGACCGATGGTTCTCCACCAGCCATTAGGTGATCTTTTGTAGGGGACCCCTTCAGAAAATATCCCATTGGAAGGCTGATGCATCTGACCTACTAGATGATGGGTCACACCAGCTAGACAGTGGGTCTATTATAGCCTTATAAGGAAAATGGTTGGCCAATTGGGTCATTAGTGGCCCTGCAGTACCTCCAGAACTACATGACACCTCCTCCCTCCCACCAACCTAGATCCTCCATGCCCCTAAAACCTATAAGACCCTTAATCAAGCTTAAAATGGAATCAATTATAAAATTAAAGTAGCTTAAAAATATTAAATAGGAACTCAGATAGGTAATAGTCTATATCTTATAACATCTCAACCATAAAATATCTCATCCTAGAGTTTTACTACCAAGAATCATTTTGGGGTATCAGTGAATAAATAGGTCCACTACACCCACATATCAAACTCTTTCTCTTAGTTATCCTCCTCAACTCATCCACATTTTGACTACACCCATACAAGGAGAATGATCATTCCTTAGATATTTTTCTCACTGTGGTATATGGTTCAGAATGGAGGCTTCTCAACCGATACATCTGTATGAATCTCAACATCATCAGATTATTTCACATGAAAAGGGTCAGGTTTATATCACTGAAGCAACATCACATGAAACATATCATCCTAGTAATTGTATCATTTTGGAAGATCTAGTTGGTGTACCACTAGATTGACCCTCTCCACTGTCTCCAATGGCCCGATAAACCTTGGTGTTACATTTTCTTATATCATGATATGGTTTTTACCAACCTAGGAGAAAACCAAAGAAAAATATAATAACCAAACTAAAACTCTAGTTGCAATGACACTTATTTCCCATGATATACTTTTGAATATTTCAAGGAATATTATTTGAGCCAGGTGATGAGCTAGTGTGAGATTTCAAGTCGTGGATTGCCTTGGGACTGTAATATTAAATATATTAAATACATTATATCACATGTGCATAGTTTTTTTATAAAAATTGAGAATGTTGTGAATAGAGTGTCGAATCCAAAATCAGAGTCTTCCATTAAATCTTGAAATTTTGTTTTACCCAAGGCATGACGTTACCTTTTTCGACATCGCGTGTTTTGTTTGAGGTGCATACATGGGAGAAAATAATAAAATTAATTAATAAATTAATTTTTTTTATTAAATGGTTCTTACCTAACCCTACTCAATTTTAATCCAATTGTGGAGAAATACTAAGATGATCCACATAACCCTAGGTATTTTAAAATAGAGCGTGGGTAAGAGATTGGCAGATGCCAATAGAATTGATGATTTGATCAGTACCTCTAGGATCATCTATGCCTATGATGTTCATGAATCTTACCAAAAAAAATGATTTAGAATAATTATTAATTGGTAAATGATCCAATCTCAAGGTTGGTCTCATTATTTATGGTTTTTCAAAAATGGATTAATCGATAAGAATAGATTTTTTTTATTTTCTATATTGATATGTGATTACACATTCCATACATTATGAGTCTGAGAAAAAATTGTATTTCTAAACCCTTTTTATTATATCTATACCTTTTACTTCACCCTTTTTCATTTTTATATTACCATTTTATGATACTAAGTTGTATAATGTTGGATTAACCACTTTATTTTGTTTTACACCCACCATTGTTCACATTTATCATCATTCTCCCATGGGGTTAGTGTTTCACCATTTTCAGGGAGGTTTCGAGCATGACTGAACCCCCATATTCATGAAAGATGAATGTATGACATATGAATTGGTTCTTTTTATAAGGATCATGGATTGATATAGTGTACATGTGACAGATTCGTGGGTTTGGGATCCCAAACCGTAACAAACTCATGACAAATTCATACATGGGTAACAATATTTTCAATTTCCATCCACTGGAGGTCGGTATTCGATAGTTAGAGGTGTTTCCTTTGATATTGGGTAGTAAATCAATTATAGAAGATGAATGAGATAGTATATATAATTTTCATGTGAAGAATCCTGGTTTCTAGAAAATTACAGAGTACATGATGTGTATCTAAGAAGAACACATGTCGTGTAGTACACTAGCTATGGCGGCTAGGGTTTTGGGTGGAGATAAATATGAAATGAAGTATCTAAAATATTAATGTCATATGATGTGGTGTTGTAAGCTAAATGTGTAATCCATTATTACCTGTGCTTGGGAGTTGACAGATTACATAGGCACAGTCGTGTACCTGGGAGTGACCAGGGTACATGGTTGTGACCAGTGTACACAGGCACAAGTTGTAAGGACATGGGTAGGACCCGAGGGTCCAAGACACCACATGTACAACCTATAAAATAAATGTAGTTCTATATGTCCATCCAATATATATCTATAATAGGAAATGATCAGGTTTCCAGGGAAGATCACATGCCATGTAACCCTAGGTATGCACAATTTACCTCCCTTAGGATCTTGTAACTTCAGTGTCTCCTTCTTTGAGACTCGGATTTTAATATGCAAATAACCTACCCAAATTAGTTTTATATATTGGATGTGATGATATTCTTCATAGTGTGTTTTGGGATATGATGTGAGGAGATAGAAGTATGATAATTCTTCAGGTGATGATTGATCAATAGTAGTGATCAAGAATGATCATTAAGGAGATTTCTGGGTTGGGAACCCACATGTCATAGAATTAGTGTCGCCCAATGATGTACCAGGGCATGAGTCCTCAATAAAATGTGTGGAACCCCTTGATGCACCAGGGTGTGGTTCCTCTATCTACCAAGTGCAACTCCAACGATACACTAGGTAATATGTCCTCTATCAATAGTGTGGAACCCCCTGGCGCACCAGAGCCCAAATCCTTTATCTACCAAGGGGAACCCCTAGATTCACTAAGGCGTAGGCCCTCTATCCACCTACTGACACCGATGATCACACTAGTATGTAGGTCCCCTAATATATATTTTCCCCTCATGTTTTGGAGTATAGTTGGGAGGTGTGGTTCCTCCACACAGATACTTGAATGTATAAAAAGATGCATGGATGGTAGATAGTTCCCCCTCAACTATGATGTGTAGTGGAAAGGTGTGGTCCCTCCACTTGGTATCCAATAAAATTTCCTTGTACAGATTCAGTAGATGCTTGGAATTTGATAAGGACAATTGCGTCTATAGGATGGCTCATCATTCTTAGCTAGGATATGGAGATGGAGATAATCTTTCTCTCTCTAATTCATTTCTTTATTAGTATATATGTGTATTTTGCTAATATGGACATGGCTATACCTTTATATTGACCACTCTAGGGTTTTCATGGAATCTTAATGGGTATGTATATAATCACCCTTGCATGAGATTTTCATGTATGTGTTGTTTCTTAGGAAAATGATAGTCATATCTATAGTGACATTAGAAGAGCATGGTGGTACATGAAAAAATTGACCACATACAATGGTCGGACATAGAGATAATGAGACATTCTCTCCTTAGTTTTTCCTTTATGAATATTTTGTTAGGTTGGGACCTCATTTCTTGTTTTTTATGTATTTTTTCCATTATTATTTGATTAATTTTTTTTTACTCTGATGTATTCTTTAAAGGTTATTTCATGCATGGTTATACTCTAGATGTTGTAGTTTTTATTATTAATCGAGTGTTTTTCTTGGATATAGTGGTGTGTGTGTACAGGTACATTAGGATAATACTCAATTTTTATTTTACACATTTCCAGAACATTTCTTTATCCCTAAAATTATTGGTGGTGGGATTGGGGTTTTCACACTTAGATTACCACCATCCAGGAGGGCCCTAGTGGGTCTTATCAGGATTTAGTGCTATTAGAGGCGTCCATCACCGAGTCAGTGTTTGGAGTTAGTCCCATGATGATGATTTGTTTGAAAACATATGGAAACAATGTCAAATTATATCAATAGTAATGTTCAATCTGGGGAACTTGGTATTGGTTTAGCAACTGATATATCTATTCATCCAGAATTGGACTACCTATTTGTTGACTCAGAATACTAAAGAATTGGTTTCATGGAAAAAATTATACATTAATATTATGGTATTAAGTCTTTTTGACTTCTATTTACTTATTGAGTTATATCCCTATGTATTCTCTTTACATGTGGTATGTCTTGATAACTCTGAAGATGCATCCATGACGACATCCAACTAGAATTTTGTGATAGTGTCGTTACAATGACCAATTGAGTGATGACCCCTCAGTTCATGAACCCATTCATGAGCTATTTACACTAGTAATACATCAATTAATGTTATCCCCAATAAAGTAGTGTATTGAATCATTATCAGTGGTCCAAGTGGATGATCATTGATATGTTTAGAAGTGGATTCCACCAGTAGGATTGGATGAAGGCGCATATATGCCTAGTGCATTGGGAGATTTCTAGTAGTAGGGATGACTAGGTCTAGAGGTGAGGCAGACCCTCAGTCAGTGGAGGATTTGATTGAGGTGGTGGTATAGGATTTGTTTCTTATGTTGACCACGAATGATCAGATCGTTGAGCTCAAAACCAATATTCATTGTGTTGTAGTAGTTGGATCTGGGTGGTACCAAAAAATGAGACACTTGTATTGTATATTATTTTCGAGTTGTAGTGTTAGAGATCACCCAGGTTTCAGGGTGAGGCAAACCCTCTTCTCTAGTGGTAGAGGACTGTATTGATCATGTGTGGTGGATGTTGCACTCATATAAGACCCATATTGTTGATTGTTATGATGGAAAGTCTACTCTATCATGACATGGTGAACCATTAGATCCTTGAATTTGTGATGTTTTATGTGGCTCTAGAAACTCAAGGAGAAGGGGAAATTCAACAACAATGATTTATTCTTGTAAAATGATCTAAAATAGGGTTAGTGAGTTATTTATAACAAAATAAGATAGTGTTGAGGTGTGGTGGATGAGTACCTTTGACATGTATGTTTGAGGTAGTTTTTTATTGTATGGCATTGGAGCATTCCTAGGTTGTGTGGAATAAGGGGATAGTGGTAAGGATAGATTTCAGAAGACGTTTTTTATGACCCATAGGCTCTAGGTTTGTTTTAAAGTATGACTAATGAATTCTATACCCCCATTTTTAGTTTGATCACATAGTTGCAAGCCTTTTCTCTGATTATATCCCTTGTCCAAGGTCAATTGGTTCTAGTGGATCCCTTTATACTCGACCATTATGATGGAGGCTCATGTAGATAGGATTAGTGATCACAAACCAATAATTTGACTTGACTCTCTGAGGATAGAGAGCCTCACATGGAATCATTCCATTACAACAGTGAAACCCTATGTTGTTCTCCATGAAATAGACTAGTTTTATACTTTTTATTCCTTGTTTACTACTACCAGTGATGGTTTATGTATATCCTAGTCAGAGGGATATAATTTATATTATTTGGTTATAAGGAATCCATGTTAGATTAAGGGGAGATCATGTGTAGGAGAATACAGATGATATCATATATGTTATCTAGTATGACCCTTGGGTATGTATTTTACCATTTACGATTTGGTTTATATTATCATAAATTGATGTATTCCCTAGAGGTTATTCAATTCATAGTTACACTATCAATGTTATAGTATTTTATTATTCCTATGAAATTTTTCATGGAGATGGTTGTGTGTGTTCATATGGGTATAATAGGCTAAGGCATCCATTTTTCTTTTATGCCTCCTCAGTGCTTGTCACTGGCCCTAGACTATTGGATGTGTTCTTGTAGTTGTCACGCTACGCTTACTACTAGCTAAAAAATACCTAGTGGGATGGTTTTTAATACTATAGGTAATCTTTGATGGTTAGTATATGATTTCTACAAACTCTACATGGACATTAATAACTTCCCAATCAACAGAACCTGCTCAAACATCTCATGCATGAGACTTGGTCCAATGGGATCTAACTATCCCATCTCTATCCAACATAATAGAGAATGTAATTGATTACCATAAAAACCACACAAGTATCCATTTTTATTGGTTCTTGGAATCTATTATTACAATATAAATACAAAACATTATGATGTTTATCCTGAGAACCACCGAAGTCCAAGACACTATCTCACAACATATATTCTGGAATCTTAATCATCTGTTCAAATTTATAGTTACTTTGAGGATGATTGTTTATTCTATAATGAACCTAAAATCCCAATTCCTTCTAAAGGACCCACTAAAACTATGATGTGAAACAAGGATCTCAATCAGAAATGATACCCCTTGGAGAAGTGAGGAATCAGAATATCTCCCACACATATAGATTACTCATTTCATCGATGGTGAAGGTCTCCCTTGTTAGATTTGGTTTCCTAGAAGAAAATGATTGTACTTTGATTACATGAATATTTGATGAATTAAATATTAAAATAAACATCTTATTACATATTTTTTATTTTCTGGAATATAATTAATGTAATAATTACGTAAAGTATTCTTCTCATTGATAAGGTTGTAGTAGTTCCCTACTATGATGAAAATATTGAAGTGATATGATAATATTATTAATATAGTTCTACGTGGTGGATAAAAAACTATGATGGGACACATAGTAAATATACTGTTAGGTGTGATTACTCGTAATAAAATTAGACTTCATCTCACGAAATTCAAACTCAGTAATATCTATGATGAATGATTATGAGAAAAAACCCAGCAGTAGGAATTATGGATGTTTTGGTGTCATTGTTTTTTCTTATCTCTGAGTGTGTGTAATAGTCCTTATACTGTAGGATTATCATTAATGAAATCCATGACTCACACACTTAGATTTTCTGACAAAATCCATCTCTCCATATGTTGGTGGGAAGTAAGGTACATTGGATCCATCAAGAATGACATGTTATTAATGGATAAGTCAAGGAGGTATTTGTCTATTCCATATTTATAGAAGTTCAAATCTCATTCCTCTGATTGAAATAGAACCGTTGACCTAAATTACATGGTAATGGTGTAATGATGATTTTATTTAAAATAGTCAAATTGATGAGTCGATCATATAGGTTGGTGTCACCATCATGCAATCTTCTTGATGAGATATTTTTACAAAAGGATTGTATTACACAGTGAGTGTTCATGTGTTTTTTTCTTTGTTGTGACATTAAGTTCTTTATCTTGGGATCTTTGACCCATTCCTAGACATAAATCTTAAATATTAGGAAGGATTGTCTAATTCCAATGAGAATGAATCCTAGAGGGTCAAACACTAAGTGTTTCTAGTAGTTTGGATTAAATTAAAATTGAATTTAATTAATGGAATAAATATTATCCTCAATATTTAGAAATAATTTTATTCATGTAATATTGATCTCACAAATTAAATAAATACTTATTCACAAAATTTTAAATAAAATATTTTTATTTATTTTATTTAATATTTAATAAATATTTATTTAAGAGAATAAAATATTTATTTGAGTGTTCAATAAATTAAAGAGGAGTTCGAATAGACCAAGACAATGTCTGGTGATAAAAATAATTACTTATCAGCTCATAAATATTATTTATAAATTTTCATAAAGTTGGCTCACCAAAAAATAATTATAATAATATTATTATTATTATTATGAGGAATTTTATTTCAATAATGGCTCTAATTATATTTAATGGAATTTATGCAACTAAATTTTGTAATCGAAATCCAATCATTATAAATAGTAAACAATGTCTATTGTGTAATGTAATAGAAACCAATTCCATGTTTGGTAAAAGACATTTTTTGTGAACAATGAATTATCTTTCGAATCCCCCTCATCTCTCCCTCTCAAGAACAAGAACATGAGGAGATAATTTCTTCAAAATCAAAGAACAAACAATCAAGAAAAAAAATATTAGACATTCGATTTTCCATGCTAGCACACTGAGAACAAGTGGCATTGATCAAATACCATTAGAGAATGTGTGGATCACTACTTAAAGGATTATAACCTTGGATCCTCAAATTAGTAATGAAGGGACTCCAAAATACCCTTTTGGATGACCACCAATCATCAGTGAAGACTGTTCCTAAGCCCATGTATTTATTTATTCATAAAATAAATAAATAAAGTATAAATTTTAATTGAAAGATCCACACTCTCGGTTTTGGGAAATGATTATTAATATACATTTTAATTTTTCTCCCTCCACACTAATGTTTTCATTGTGCCCAGAACCAAAAGTTGGTACTTGAGATGTCACATTTCAATTTATAATTATTTATTTGATTTTTTATCTATGATAAATCATGGTTAGATTTTCATTTCATGTCATTTATTCGTTAATCTGATTGAATTATCATGTTATGAAAATATTAATCATCTTTGGTTAGGGTTTAATTTTATTAGATATTTAATAATAAATGTAAGAATACCGAATATTTCAATGAGAATTTTCATATCATTGTTTGGTAAAGCTAGTTTAAATGATTTGCGGCTGGAGAAAAAGTTATATAACCATGTGCAAAATATCTAGATGCACCAATTAATCAAAAACATAAGGTGATTTTATTACACACCTTGTTTTGACCAGGACAACCTACTACATGGAATGCAAATACAATGTGTGTAGCTATCATTTACACATCGTGTAGTCTGGATGAATTAACCCGCTAAAGCCCCAGGAGTGTGACTTGGATATACAACAACAGAGGTATATAGAATGTAGCTAGATTTTTATGGCATGTAGTCTACCATCGATTGATAGAATTAAAATTACATTAAATTCTAAAAATTTCATCATTAAAACCTTATTTTATGGATTGGACCACCGTTGTGTTTTTGAAAATTTGATAATGGATTTAAATATTTTTAAATGATAAATTAATATTTTATAATAACTATGTCATTAATAATGTAGGACATGAGTGTCCAAGGATATTTATGTAATTCCCTTTAAATGATCCCTTGGTTCCTCTCACCTGCATGTGAGTAATAAATATTTGTAATTAATGGAACATCCCAAGTCATGTGAAGATGGTTCAAGATGGAACCATAATGATGTCAACTCTATGATACATAGTTGGACATGCAAAATGTTGTAGCTAATTACAAGTCTAGATTAAGGAGTTATTTCCCCTTGGTCATAGATTCATTTAATGTCCACTAATTAAATCACCATTACATAAGCTCATGATTGAGTAATTTAATTAATTATTAACATTCTATCTAATGCATTAAAATTATATTTATTTATACCAGGCTATGATCACATAAATTAATTAATATTCAAATATAGAATTTAAGTAAAATCAATTAAGTGTAAATGTTTTATCCAAACATGGTCAATTAATTAAGTAAACATCCACTTAAATATTAAAAAGACATGTAAAGGAAAAAATAGATAAAGATTTATGTATAATAAAATAAAATACCTCAATATAATATTATTTCTGACTAATCCTTCAACTACTTTATAAGGAACAAAACTCAAAAGAGCTATGTGTTTGACCAACCCTTGTTGGGATACTTAATTTTATAATGGGATTTATTGTTATGGTTTCTGGTTGAATTAACCATTTTATAGCAAGAGGATTATCACATAATATAATTGGTGTAATTTGGAGGCAAGTATTGAGAAAATTCAAGTTATAATTTCTTGATTGGGGAACCACTCAATGGATCAAGGAGCTTTAATCCCACATTTGGAAAATAATTTCCTACCTAAATACATTCAAAATAGCTTGACCAACCCTTGTTGGGGTAATAAGAATGGGAATATAGATCCATGGCGCTTGAATGTCATAGAAATTCAACATTGCAAGATCATTTGGGAGGGCTATTAAAACTAGATAAAATATTTGTAGATTTAATAAAATTAATTTATTTATTATTTCTCACAATAATTTTAATCAAGAAAGGTAATCATAATATTCTCTTTTAATTGTAGAATAAAATGAAAAACTCATCTTTCACACTATCCTTATGATCAATATTGGATAAATAAAATCTCTTCACAGGAAGTTAATTCCATGAGGGGTTTAGATGCCTTCAGGTTGTTCTATGCCATTAATAGAAATTTTATATTCTAGAATCCTCAAAGCCTGATCAACCTACACATGAGGCCTATGACGAATAGTTCAATGTATATGAAAAACATATGAATGACATGGTTGACATTCAATATTTTATGCTTTCATATATGCCTATTGATCTCATGAAGTATCATGAAAACATGGATTCATATAGAATTCTTGAGAATCTCCAGGCCTTTACCTAGAGAGAGCTAGACAAGAACAGTTTGAGAATTCCAAGGCTCTCTTTCAGAGAAAACTAGAAGAGGGTACCCCGTCTAGACATCACATAGTGAATATAAATGGATACATTGAGCGCCTAGAGGTTATAGGGTTTAAACACCTAAAAGAATTGGATACTGATATCATTCAAGCTTCACTTCCTCAAAGCTTCTCGAGTATCTTTGTGAATTTTAATATGAAAAACAATGAGAAGTCCATGCTAGATCTTTTTATCCTCATTTGACCTGTAGATAAAGATATAATGTATGAAAAACCATCTATCCTTATGGTGAAAAAACATAATTTGAGGATAAAGAGATTTAATCCCATACAATCTTCACACTCTTCTGAGAAGAAGAAGATCAAAGGGGAAGAAAGAGAAAAGGATGTTGTTTGTTTTGTATGTGGAAAGAAGGGTCACGAGAAGAAACACTACACCCAGATAAAGCAAGGGGATTCTCAAGGTGTGTTTTTTATTTAGTTCAATATATCTATTTCTATAAATTGGATATTAGATATACTTTGTGGTGCTGACATATGAATTAAAATACAAGAACCAATAGATTCAACAAAAAATGAAAGGGTGGGTATATCTATGAGAAGCCAACAAAGCTAAAATTTCTATTGTAACTCTCATGGACAACAACCTCAAATTACCAACTGGAATGTTATTGGTTTTAATGGGTTTTTATTATGTGTATTTAGTTACCAAAAACAATATCTATATATCCAGACTAGATAAGGATGGATTCATTTTAAAATTTGTAAATAAATGTTTCTTCTTTTATAAAGATATCAATTGTTATTATAAGGAACCATTACATAACGATCTTTATATATTGGATTACATGAACCAAGTAATGGAAATTGATAAAAAAAAACGTTACATTACATGAATCATACCACGACCAACATTGGAATCGCTGGCTAGGTCATGTAAATGAAAAAATATTGACAAAATCACATCAAGATGAATATTTAGATTATTTTGAACTAAAAACACTTACTGTGTGTCATAGATGTTTATAAGGAAAAATGATCAAAGCCCCATTTAGTGGGAAAGGTGAAAAGCCTGAAAAGATTCTTGAATATGTTTATACTGATGTCTATGGACCATTTTATGTTGAAGAAAGGGGTAGGTACTCACACTTCATAAATTTTACTAATCATTTTAGTAGATATGAATATAATTTACTTAATGAGATACTAGTCAGATTCTTTTGATAAATTCAAGGAATAAAAGAATGAATCTGTGAACTAGAATTTTAGGAACATTAATAAACACTACTAAAACTATGGTAGAGAATATATTAATCAATAATTAATTAATTACTTATGAGAGTTTGGGATCCTATCCCAACTCACTCCTCCTTACCCGCCTCAATGTAATGGTGTAAAAAAAAGAGGAATGACGCCTTATTTTAAATTTTGAGATCAATGACGAGTTATGAGAGTATTCTATTATCCTTTTTGGATATATGTTATAAAAAGTGACTCAAATACTAATCCTGGTACCATTTAAATTGATAAATGTAATTTCATATGAAATTTTGAGTGGAAGAAAAACAATGTTATTGAATTTACATGTGTGGTGAAGTGAATCCAATGTTAAGGCCTCTTCAGGTAACCAACATGCACCCCAAGACAAATATAAGCGTACCCTTATTGGATACCCCAAGGAAACAAGGGGATATTATAAAGACCCGTAAAATTCAAGGAAATTTTTTTCTTAATTATCTTTGGAATTTTTCAAGAATGCAGTTTCTGACGGAACCTAATTCCGAGGCCCGGTGTGCCTGGAATCATTTTCCGAAGTTTGGCTCAGGTACGTTCAGTGAACGAACGAGCGGGTTTTTCAAAATTTTGAACCGGTGCTCAGAATCGAATTCTGAGGGCACCGATGGAATCGTAGCGCCGATATTTTCTTAGAAACTCCTTTTCCGGAGTTCCGTTTTCTCGGGTGTGGTTTTTAATTTTTGGGGTTAAGTTAAGAAATAAAATAAAAGTGGTGCGACACTTTATTTTATTTCACTTAAAGCCACTTAAATCCACTTAAGATTGGTTAAGCAGGTAAGGTGGGACCCACGATATCCAACCCACATGGTAGGATATTTGTGAGGTGGGTCCCCCATGAGCCCCACCGTTTCTTTCCCTCTAAGTAACGCACCCGCGAAAACCACTTTTAAATAAAGTCAACCGGTGTGTTTTCATAAATACTAAACACCCCTATTATTTGGGAAGTTAAGTCGTTACAATTAATTAATCAAATTAATTATTCGTTTCTTAACTTTGAATTTCAAATTGTGGGCATGGGAATAAAATAAGACCAACACTAGGTTTGTTGAGGGGTTGCTTGTTGAGAGGATTTGGAGAAACTCTAAAGCTTGAAGATCATCATCATCCATCATTGAAGAACGTGAAGAATGCGAAGAACGCATCGCCGCCGACGTAGAACGAAGGCCTTCAACGAAGGGAGACAAATAACGCCGAACCCTCGGAGATCGACGACGTGACGTCGTTTACCGCGACGCCGACGATCCTCCTTCCGTGACGTTTCTTCTGTGATGTTCCTTCCCCGCGAAAATCTTCGATCAACAACTAATTGAGGTAGGGGATTGAGGTTCTTTTAATTACATTGTGAATTATATCCTCAACATGGGTTTAATTGGTGCAATTAAATCTGTGTGATTTTAATCCTCATAGTTTGACTACGCGACGCCGTGTACCGCGACGACCACGACGCGACGATCCACTTCTTCCGCGACAGTCAATTCTACGACGAACTCACGTTCGAAGAGAACGTTGAGGTAGGGGTTTTTGTTCGTTTTAATCTATGTGATTATATCCACGGTTTTTTTAAATATTTGTTGTGAGACTTTTAAAACCACTAATGCGGTGGGTGCGGACAAACAAACAAATTCGAACCCACCGTCCTTTCGTTCTTGGTGTGCGGATTGGCAGGCGATGACAAACTAAGCCGCACGGGTGATGTGAGGTCCTCGCAGTGAAGGACGGACCCCGGGAGGGCCAATGGAGAAGACGTCACGCAATTCGGACCACCAGAACTCGTCCGGTGGTCCGCAGAGCAGCTCGACGGCGCGCCTCGCCGGCAGGGCGGCGCCCGGCATGCCGCCGGATGGAGCCGCCGTGGCTGAAGTCGCGGCATCAGGGCGCGGTACCACGACCACGTGGGACTGGAGGGGGAAAGGAAGTGTCAGTCGGCTGCGTCCGCTGGCAAGGGCGTCCCCACGCGGGGCCGCGGCACCTTAATGCGGGAGCAGCGCGCCCCCCACTTTGCTCGGCCGTAACGGCCGAGCCCACCCTCTGGCCACCCGGCCAGCGCCAGCCGGGTCGCGCCCAGGCCAGGCCGGGCCGTGCCGGCTGGGCCGGGTCGCTCCATCCGGGTCAGACCCAGACCCGGGTCGGGCCGACCCAAGGGGGGTTCGGCTGGGTCGGTCCGGGCCCAGACCCCCCGTTTTCGGACCTCTTCGGTCTTTTTCCCATATCATGGGCTACGGACCTCCGATCGACGCACCGTCTGCGGTGATGTGATCCTCGGATCGAGACAGTCGTTTTGACATACTACACTCAAGGTTTGGGAATAATTTGGGTTCGTCCGGGTTGGTTCGTACACGAAACAAACCTGGCCCTCGGAGTGGAAGCGCTTATAACTTAAGCTCTGGACGTCCGATTGATGTACCGTCGACTTTGTTGGATTCCTCTAAGTGAGACGGATCTTTTGTCTTACTCTGACCAAGGTTTGGACGCAGGTGGAGTACATTCGGGTTGGTTTTTCCTTAAAAACCAACCGGACCCCTAGAACGAAAAGGCCAATAACTCTCAGACCGGGCGTCCGATTGACGCGCCGTCTATGACATTGAGTTCTTGTTGATGAAATGAAACTTTTGGATACATCAACTTCGGAATATGTGTCAGTTGAGGTATCAGCCTCTTGGCTCGTGGAGCGGACCCTCCCGAACGAGCTTGCTGTGTGCGGGAACCCTAGAGCTGGCTACGACTGGGAAGATGATGACGACGACTGTACAGAGATCCTCAATGGACTCGATGGTGCCGACTACGGCACTCAGCGATCCTATGTGGATCAGTGCCACAGATCCTGTGTGGGTCCGATCCTGTGTGGGTCAGCGCTTAGCGGTCCTGTGTGGGCCAGCGCCTACAGATCCTGTGTGGGTCTGATCCTGTGTGGGTCTTTGCGGGGGTTAGTTACCTATCGATCCTGTGTGGGTCATATCCTTTGTGGGTCATTGCGGGGGTTAGTACCTATTGATCCTTTGTGGGTCCGATGGCATAGATGAATCAGTGGAAATATCTGATCATCTCTATTGTCTTACGAAGAAGTATACCTGTGTGATCTGAAATCCTGTTTTTTTTCCTATGTGGATAGTGTTGTGCTATCCTGTGTGGATTTATGTTTTGCTTTCCTGTGTGGACTGGGTTGTACATGGGCTCGGAAGTTGGAGCGTACTGGAATTGATGACTTAGGTATATGTATGGGCATATACCTAAGCAGTGTCGGATGTTACTTTGTGATTGTATCTTTCCTTTGTGGATTATCCATTGTGGATTCTAGGAGACCTTCGGGGGTCTCGGGGTCCCTACTGAGTAGCTTATACTCACCCCTGTACGGGTTATGTCTGCACTACGTTGTGTTGGTTGCAGACAACGGACAACGCTGATCGTGGTTGAGGCTTGCGGAGCAGGATGGTACCTGGAGGTGGACCACTGGGCGGGACGTACTCGGAGCAGGCGGCTGGACCCGAGGAGCTGTGGAGGCTATCTGTACCCACCCTCCAGGTGCACGATGAGGCATCTATTCTATGGACGGAATTTGAAAGCCTCTTTTGCTCAGAGTTCGTCCCAGCCACCCTCCGTGCGGTGCGCATCCAGGAGCTTCTTCAGCTGCGGCAGGGCAGCTTGACAGTCGCCCAGTACTCGGTGAGATTTACCAATATCTCTCGCTACTCGACTGACATGGTACGAGACCCATTCTTCCGGGCCCGGACCTTTGAGCAGGGATTGAGACATGCGATCAGGGCATCGCTGATCTCCCTCAGCATTCCGACCCAGGCAGGAGTACTGGAGCGAGCTCTTTTGATCGAGAGCTTCCTTGTTGAGTCTTCATCAGCAGCGAGACCTATCGCGGGGCAACCCATAGCAGAGTCTTCTGCAGCAGGCAGTCGACGGATGACTCATGGGTCCAGGCAGACCAGACCCTCAGGCAGACGACCTCAAGACACTGGCTCAGCAGTGCGGAGCACACAGCGTAGAGCCAGTCTTTTGAGAGGCAGGTAGTGCTACACGTGCGGCGGGCAGGGCCACATGGCTCATGATTGCCCGACCCACTGTGTCAAGGAGCAGCAGACGGTTGAGGGTCCACCCAGGCATAGGCAGAGGGTCGACCGTGGTGGTCCGCAGTGAGCAGGCGGACGAGGCAGAGGAGCTGGCCGAGCAGCAGGTGGTGGGCGACGCTTTGAGGCTCTACCACCACCACCACCAAGAGGTCCACCCCGGCCACAGGGAGCTGGCAGGAAGAGACAGGCACAGCTCCAGGAAGCGGAGGCCTATGACCACGGCGTGCCCAAGATGATTCGAGGTACTATCTGTGTCTATTCCACCCTTATTCTAGTTCTTATAGACATAGGAGAGAGTCATTATTTCATAGCCGCTTCCCTTGTTCAGAGCTCGGAGATTCTGATAGAGCAGTTGGCTCGATCTTTACGGCTAGAGACTCCTACGGGAGCAGACTCGACGATTACGCACTGGATCCGGAAGGGTGAGCTTACTCTAGGAGGCGAGAGCTTCGGTTGGGATCTTCTTGTAGCGGCGTCGAGGCCTTACGACGTCATCTTGGGTGTGGATTGGTTATCTACAGTCCAAACTCAGATTGACTGTATTAGGCACAAGGTGCGATGTGTACGCACCGACAGGAGCAGGTTCACCTTCATCGGCCAGAAGGGAGCCTTCGCAGCAAAGGATGGACTTCCGCAGAGGAGAGGAAATCCCATCACTCAACAGTTGGTTAGACTCATCCTAGGAACAGTTTACGTGCGGAGTCCTAGTTTTCTTGCAGGGTTGGATCAGTATGCGGACGTCTTTCCCGACGACGTTCTGGGACTACCTCCTCGCAGAGAGCTAGACTTTTATATTGATCTGTACCCCGAGATAGCCCCGATATCCACTCCATCATATCAGATGGCCCCCACTAAGCTTTGAGAGCTACGGGTACAGTTGGAGGACTTATAGGTCAAGGGTTTCATCCGACCCAGTGTTTCACCCTAGGCTTCCCCGATATTGTTCGCCAAGAAGGCGGACGGGAGCTTGCAACTTTTTGTCGACTATCATCGCCTGAACCAGGGGATAGTGAGGAACAAGTATCCGCTACCGAGGATTGATGACCTCTTCGATCAGCTCAAGGGAGAATGGTGGTTCTCAAAGATAGACCTCAGGTCAGGGTATCATCAGCTCAGAGTTCAGGATGAGGACATGCAGAAGATGGCCTTCAGATGTCGGTATGGCCACTATGAGTTCCCGGTTATGCCATTCGGCGTAACCAATGCTCCGGCAGTGTTCATGGGCCTCATGAACAGGATCTTTCCACCATACCTTGATCGATTTGTCGTGGTCTTCATCGACGACATTTTGATATACACGACGACTGAGGAGGAGCATGCCTACCACTTGCGGGTTGTACTAGACACACTCCGAGAGCACCAGCTTTATGGAAATCTCTCGAAGTGTCAGTTTTAGATATGTGAGGTCCACTTCTTGGGACACGTCATCTCTGAGGTGGGAGTTGTAGTGGATCATGCGAAGATTGAGGTCGTGCTAGCCTGGGAGCCACCCAGGAGCGTGACAGAGGTGCAGAGTTTCTTGGGACTAGCTAGATACTATCGAAGATTTGTGACAGACTTCTCTAGAGTTGCGGTACCACTCTCAGCTTTGACGAAGAAAGGGAAACCCTTTGTGTGGTCAGACAGATGTCAGCAGATCTTCCAGGAGCTGAGACAGAGATTGACCAGCGCCCCTATCTTGAGGCTTCCGGAGGAGGGAGTTGGGTACATAGTCTACTACGATGCATCAGGGACTGGTCTAGGATGTTTCCTGATGTAGGAGCGGTCCGTGATCGCCTATGGATCACGTCAGTTGAGGCCTCATGAGCAGAACTACGCTACCCATTACGTGGAGTTAGCAGTAGCGGTTTTCGCTCTGAATACATGGAAGCACTACCTAATGGGAGAGCGCTTTACAGTCCTTTCTGACCATAAAAGGATCAGGTACATCTTCTCTCAGAAGGACCTGAACCTGAGATAGTGGTGATGGATCAAGTTCATCTAGGACTATGACTTTGAGATAGTCTATACTCCTGGGAAGGGGAACGTAGTAGCCGATGCTCTCAGCAGGAGGACGGGCATTCAAATTATTGAGGAGGCGACAGAGCAGCTATCCACTTTGCAAATATCCATTATTGATAGAGATGGAGCATCCTTCCTTAAATCTCTCACAGTCACCCCTCCACTACTGCAGCGGATCAGAGAGGCACAGTTTGGGGACGCTGACTGTCAGACGCAGCGTGCGCAGATATCCTCAGGATAGGAACCTGATGGTTTCTCCTTTGGAGCAGAGCATGAATTCATTTTCAAAGGACGTACCTTGGTACCCGTTGTTTTACGAGAGGAGGTGCTGAGAGAGTTTCACACTTCTCCTTTGGCAGTACATCCTGGAGTGGCGAAGATGTACCAGGATCTCAGACGACAGCACTGGTGGCTGGGCATGAAGAAGGATGTGGCAGAGTTCGTTTATCGATGCCTCACCTGCCAGCGGGTGAAGGCATGGTATCAGGTACCAGTAGTCTTGGTATAGCCCTTGGAGGTCCCGGAGTGGAAGTGGGATGGGATATCTATGGACTTCGTGACTGGAATTCCACGCACTTCCAGAGGTCAAGACTCCATTTGGGTGATTGTCGACCGACTCACCAAGTGGGATCACTTCTTACACATCAAAGAGTAGGGATCAGTGGAGAGCGTGGGACGTCTCTACGTTCAGGAGATTGTACAACTTCACGGTGTACCATCATCTATCATCTCCGATCGAGATGCTCTCTTTACTTCCCAGCTTTGGATGGGGTTACAGGAGGTGTTCGGGACGCAGCTACGTCCGAGCACTGCCTTTCACCCTCAGATAGATGGTCAGACGGAGAAGACCATATAGACTCTCGAGGACATTATCCGCGCATGTGTCCTCAACTTTGGTCGCAGTTGGGAGGACCACCTACCCTTGGTGGAGTTTTCGTACAAAAAAAGCTACCACTCCACCATCGGGATGGAACCATAAGAGGTATTGTACGACGGACCTTGCAGATCTCCTTTGTGCTGGACAGACCCTGGGGAGTCAGCCCTTATGGGACCGGAGATGGTCCAGGCCATGACAAAGAAGGTCCAGATCATCTAGGAGCGGATGAGGACTGCTCGGAGCCGGCATAAATCTTATGATGACAGGAGGCAGAGGCCACTAGAGTTCGAGGATGTCGACCATGTATTCTTGCGTGTCTCACCTCGATGTGGATTACGGAGATTTGGCCGAGGCGGAAAGTTGTCTCCACGCTTCATCAGACCATTCCAAGTCCTCAGTAGGATTGGCGAGGTGTCTTATCGCCTGGCTCTACCACCTCAGTTGCACTGGGTGCACGACATCTTCCACATATCTCAGGTGAGGAGATACGTGCACGACCCGACACACATCATTGACCATCGGGAGCTAGATGTTGATGATGGGGCGACCTTTGCGGAGGTCCCAGTGGAGATTGAGGATCGACAGGAGTGGGTCCTATGCGGATGGTCAATTCCTCTAGTTCGCATCATATGGCAGCACGGGAACCTCTAGGAGAGCACTTGGGAGCAAGAGGATCAAATGTGTGCTCAGTACCCACATTTTTTCCCTAGTTTATGATGTATCTTTACGGGGATGTAAATCCCTGAGGTGGGAGTGATGTAAAGACCCGTAAAATTCAAGGAAATATTTTCCTTAATTTTCTTTGTAATTTTACAAGAACGCGGTTTCTGACGGCACCTGATTCCGAGGCACGGTGTGCCTGGAATCATTTTTCGATGTTTGGCTCGGGTACATTTAGTGGACGAACGAGCGGGTTTTTCTAACTTTTGAACCGGTGCTCGGAATTGAATTCCGAGGGCACCGATGGAATCACAACACCATTATTTTCTTAGAAACGCCTTTTCCGGAGTTGCGTTTTCTCGGGTGTGGTTTTTAATTTTTGGGGTTAAGTTAAGAAATAAAATACAAGTGGTGCGACACTTTATTTTATTTCACTTAAACCCACTTAAAGACACTTAAGCTAGGTTAAGCGGATAAGGTGGGACCCACGATATCCTACCTTCTTGGCAGGATATTTGTGAGGTGGGGCCCACACGAGCCCCACCGTTTCTTTCCCTCTAAGTAACGCACCCGCGAAAACCTATTTTAAATAAAGTCAACCGGTGCATTTTATTAAATTCTAAACGCCCCTATTATTTGGGCAGTTAAGTCGTTACAGTTAATTAATCGAATTAATTGTTCGTTTCTTAACTTTGAATTTCAAATTGTTGGCATGGGAATAAAATAAGACCAATGCTAGGTTTGTTGAGGGGTTTCTTGTTGAGAGGATTTGGAGAAACTCTAAAGCTTGAAGATCTTCATCCTACTTCGTTGAAGAACGCGAAGAACGCGAAGAACGCATTGTCACCGACGAAGAACGCCGGCCTTTGACGAAGGGATATGAAGAACGCCGAACCCTCAGAGATCGACGACGCGACGCCGTGTACCGCGACGCCGGCGATCCTCCTTCTGTGACGTTTCTTCCATGACGTTCCTTCCCCGCGACAATCGTCGATCAACAACCGATTGAGGTAAGGGATTGCAGTTCTTTTAATTCCTTTGTGAATTATATTCTCAACATGGGTTTAATTGGTGCAATTAAATCTGTTTGATTTTAATCCTCGGAGTTTGACTACGCGACGCCGTGTACCGCGACGACAGTGACGCCCCTTCCGCGACGCGAAGATCCTCTTCTTCCGCAACGGTCAATTTTGCGACGAACTCACGTTCGACGAAAACATTGAGGTATGGGTTTTTGTTCATTTTAATCTATGTGATTATATCCGCGGTTTGTTTAAATATTTTTTGTGAGACTTTTAAAACCACTAACACGGTGGGTGCGGACCAACAAACAAGTCTGAACCCACCGTCCTTTCGTTCTTAGTATGCGGATTGGCGGGCGATGACAAAGTAAGCCGCACGGGTGATGTGAGGTCCTCCCAGTGAAGTACGGACCCCGGGAGGGCCATTGGTGAAGACGGAATGAAATTCTGACCACCGTAACTCGTCCGGTGGTCCGCAGAGCAGCCCGCCGGCGCGCCTCGCCGGCATGGCGGCGCGAGCGGCAGGTGGCGGCGGTGCCCGGCGCGCCGCTGGAAGGAGTCGCCGTGGCTGAAGACGTGGTGGTAGGGCGCGGTCCCGCGACCACATGGGACCGGAGGGGGACGGGACACGGCAGCCTGCCATGTCCGCTGGCAAGGGCGGCCCCATGCGGGGTCGCGGATCCTGCACACGTGGGCAACGCCCCCCCGCTTCGCTCGGCCGTAACGGCCGACCCGACCCACTGGCCACCCGGCCAGTGCCAGCCGGGTCGCGCCCAGGCCGGGCCGGGCCGCGCCGGCCGGGTCGCGCCATCTAGGTCGGACTCAGTTCGGGCCGACCCAGGGGGGTTGGGCCGGGTCGGTCCGGGCCCAAACCCCCCTTTTTCGGACCTCTTCGGTCTTTTGCCCATATCTTGGGCTGCGGACCTCTGATCGATGCACCGTCAATGGAGATGTGATCATTGGATCGAGACGGTCGTTTTGACATACTACACTCAAGGTTTCAGAATACTTTGGGTTCAGCCGGGTTGGTTCGTACACGAAACCAACCGGGCCCTCGGAGCGGAAACACTTATAACTTAAGCTCCGGACGTCTGATTGACGTACCGTCGACTTTGTTGGATTCCTCTAAGTTAGGAAGATCTTTTGGCTTACTCCGCCCGAGGTTTGGACATATGTGGAGTACGATCGGGTTGTTTTTGCCTTAAAAACCAATAGGTCCCCTGGAATGAAAAAGCCAATAACTCTCAGACCGGGCGTCCGATTGACGCGTCGTCTGCGACGCTGAGTTCTTGTTGACGAAACGGAACTTTTGGATACATCAACTCCCGACTATGTTTCAGTTGATGTATCAGTCTCTCGCCTTGTGGAGCGGACCCTCCCGAACGAGCTTGCTGTGTGTGGGAACCCTAGAGCTGGCTGCGACTGCGACAACGACAACGACTGTACAGAGATCCTCAGTGGATTCGACGACGATGGCTACGACACTAAGTGATCCTACGTGGATCAGTGTCGTAGATCCTGTGTGGGTCAGCGCTCAGCGGTCTTGTGTGGGCCAGCCCCTACAGATCCTGTGTGGGTTCGATCCTGTGTGGGTCTTTGCGAGGGTTAGTTACCTATCGATCCTGTGTGGGTCAGATCCTTTGTGGGTAATTGCGGGGGTTAGTACATATCGATTATTTGTGGGTCCGATGGAATAGATGAATCAGTGTCAATATCTAATCATCTCTATCATTTTACGAAACAGTATACCTATGTGAGCTGAAATCCTGTTTTGCTTTCCTATGTGGATTGTGTTGTGCTATCCTGTGTGGATTTACGTTTTTCTTTCCTATGTGGACTGGGTTTTACTTGGGCTCTGAAGTTAGAGCGTACTGGAATTGATGACTTAGGTATATGTATGGGCATATAACTATGCAGTTTTGGATGTTACTTTGTGATTGTTTCTTTCCTTTGTGGATTATCCTTTGTGGATTCTGGGAGACCTTCGGGGGTCTTGGGGTCCCTACTGAGTAGCTTATACTCACCCCTGCACGGGCTATGCTGTCACTATGTTGTGTTGGTTGTAGACGATGGACAACGCTGATCGTGGTTGAGGCTTGCGGAGAAGGACGATACCTAGAGGTGGACCACTGTGCGGGACATACTCGGAGCGGACGGCTGGACCCGAGGAGCTGTGGAGGCTATCTATACCCACCCTTCAGGTGGGACTTCCAGTGGACGGCTCGACGCTGCGACGCTACTTTTTAGTTGATGTTTTCCCTTTCCAATTGTACTTTACTTTCAGTTTGGGTTTGTATACTGGCCCACTTACTTTTCCTCACTTACTATTGTACCCAGTTTTTTCTTAGTGTTTACTTCTACTGCTTTCTTGATCTGTGGTGTTTTTTTACTTTACAAAGGCAATGCCTTCCCTTTTTACTTGGAATTACGCTTTGGTACTAGTCGCCAGCCCCTAGCCTATGGATGGCGGGTTTGGGGTAGTCACGGCACGGACCCCGAGGACGGGTCGTGACAGATATTACCTATACAAACTCTTGGAAAAATGTTATCGTGGCAATACATTCCATACTTCTTGAGAGGGAGAACATCTCTAAAATAGATTGTGGGATTGAGATAAACATCAATTAAGTCAAGGATGAAGGCACCAAAGAGTTGGTATAATATCAGATTCCACAAATCCCCATGGAAGAAGAAATTGTCCCAGATACACAAGAACCACATAGGAGTATAAGAGAGGTTATAGAACCCAAACGATATGGTTTTATAGGTATCCAGGATGGTGACTCATTATTAGTTTTCAATAATGACCCATTAACCTATAATGAATTAGAAAGTGGTATATAAGTTTCCAAGTGGAAAGAATCCATAAATTTTGATATGAATTCCATGTACAAAAACCAAGTTAGGATTCTGGTAGATCCTCCAACGGATTTAAATCTCATTGGTTTAAAATGGGTATTCAAGAAGAAAATGTAAATTTAAGGATAATTTAGTATCTATAAGTTGTGACTTGTTGAAATATTGTTTAAAAAGCATCAAGGAATTGACTACAACAAAACCTTTTCAATAATTAAAATTTTGAAATCAATCAGAATTATACTTTCCATTGTGGCTTTCCATGACTATGATATTTAGAAAATGGATTTCAAAATAGAATTCCTTAATAGAAACCAGTAGGAATTTTTCTACATGAAACAACCTAAAGGTTTTGTGACTCAAAAGGAGTCCAATAAGATATACAAGTTGAAAAAATACATTTATGGACTAAATAAAGCATCCAGGTCATGAAACATTCATTTTGATGATGCCATAATAGAATTTGACTTTATAAAGAAATAATATGAGACATGTGTCTACAAACTATCTATTAGGAGTGCAATCATTTTGTTAATTTTATATATTAATGACATATTACTTATTGGATACTAAAAACATGTCCTAAAACCTATTAAGGTGAGGTTGAATAAATGATTTTACATGAAAGACTTAGGAGAGGAAACATATATTCTTTATATCCTGTTCCATCATGATTGATCTAAGAGGTTTCTCAACCTTTGTCAGAGTATGTACATTCATAAAATACTGAGATATTTATTATGAAAAAATCTATGAAGGGTTTGTTTCCAACTCACATTGAATTCATCATTCCAAGAAAATGTTTCCTTAGGCCATGATGAAAGAAATATAATGGCAAGGATTCCATACACATTAGGGTTTGGGTTAGTCATGTATGATATGTTATACTAAGTAATTGGATAGATGTCTCTTGCACATTATGTTCGGTAGGTAGATATCATGATGATACAGGTGACCACTATTGGATTGCAGTAAATATTATCTTTAATTATATGAAGTGGTATTTGGATATGATCTTGTTTTATATTGAAGATGAGAAACTAGTCATCATAGGATATGAAGACGCTAGTTTCCAAATTGATCAAGATGATATGAAGTCAAAAACATGATACGTCTTCACATTGAATGTAGTTGTGGTGAGTTGGAGGATCTCAATGAAGGATATGGTTGTAGGATATATAGTAGATTCTGAGCATATTATGGCTTCTGATGAAGCTAAATATGTATTTTAGATATGAAATTTCATCCAAGAGTTTTATATGGTACTTAGCAGTAAAGATCCCATAACACTCTATTGTTATAATACTGGAGTGGTGGGTCTTGGAAAAGAGCTTAGGTCACATCAGTAGATGAAGCACATAATTCGGATGTATCATCTCCTGAGGTATTTTTCTCAAAGAGTTGAGGTTGTAGTGAGAAATAATTCTATGAATGAAAATGTTGTGGACCCCTTGACTAAAGCCTTGACTCAACAGAAACATGATTATCATGCGAGGTTTAGCGGACTAAAAGATAAAGGTAGTTGGATCTTGTCTAAGTGTTTTTTTGGTAGGGTTAGTGTCCTAAACCAACTATTTATACTTTCATTAAATTAATATTTTATGAATTAAATATTAAATTAAACATCTTATTATATATTGTCTATTATTATGCATGACATTAATGTAATAATATCCCAGAGTATTTGTCGCATTGATAAGGTCATAGTAGTTCCATATTATGATGAGAACCTTGAAGTGATATGAAAATATTCCCAATATAGTTATATGGTTGGATAACATACAATGATGGCACATATAGTATATAGACAATCCGATGTGAGTAATCATAAGTAGATGGGTCTTATTCTCATGAAGATTGAACCTAGTGGTCTCCAAGATGGGAGATTATGAGAACATACGTATTAGTAGGAATTTTGTATGTTTTGGTGTCATGGGATAATCATATATACAGGGGTTTAAAATGGTCCCTAGACTTTAATAATATCATTAATTCATTTCACGACTCACACACTTATATTTTCTAACAAAACAGATCACACCATATGTTGTTTGGGAGTGTGGGTATATTGGGTGTGTCATTAATATCATGTTATTAATGGATAATTCAAGGAAAGCTTTGTCCCTTATATATTTATGGAAGTTGATATCACAACCAAGTAATTGATAAAGAACCATCTCTCTAAATTCCATGTCCATGGAGTGACAATGAGTTTTTTCAGATAGTCACATAATGACGTATCAAGAATATAGTCTAATTACATCATCATGAAAATAGCATGATAGGATATTGTGACAAAGGTATTATTTTACATAGTGAGTGTTTTTATGTGGTTTCCTTCATTGTAACTTTATGTTCATTCTCTTGGGTTCCTTGGCACCTTGCTAGATAGTAATCTTGGACTTAAGTAAGCATGTATAATGCCAACGAGAAATAATCCTAGAGGTTCACACACTAATTGTTTCTGTTGGTATCAATTAAATTTTATTTGAATTTAATTAATGGAATAAAAGCTATTGTCGAGAAAAAGAAATAATTTTATTCAAGTTATGTTGATCACGTAAATTATATAAATATTTATTCATCAGATTGTTAATAAAATATAAATATTTATTTTATTTAATATTTAATAAATATTTATCTACTAGTATATAAATAATGTATTTTTTTCTGAATAAAATATTTTTTGGTGTTAAATAAATGAAAGAGGACTTCCAATGGACCAAGATTGTGTCTGATGATGAAATAATTATTTATGAACCAATAAATATTATTTAATCATTCTGGGCAAGATGGCGCCTCAAAAAATAGTAATAATAATATTATAATTATTATTATGTGGTATGGTATTTCATTAATGGTTATAATTATATATAATAGATATTATGAAATTAAATTCTATAACTAAAATCTCAAATCTATAAATAGATGGCTATGTCTAATGCGTACCGAATTGGAAATTGGTTCCATGTTTGGGAATAGAGAATTGTTGTGCACAAAAAAAATCTCTCTCGACCCCTCCTCCCCCTCCCTCCCTCTCAAGAACGTGAAACCCATGAGGCAATTTCTTCATGATTGAAGAACGGGTAATTAAGAACAAACAATTCAATTCATTTTATTCACTATCCTAGCACCCAAACAATGAGTGGCATTGCTTGGAGACTAATGGAGCACATGTGGATCACTCAAGAGTGATTATACCCTTGAATCCTCAGAAGCACAATGAATGCAATCCATAAGGGAAATTTTGGAAGATCAATAATCATCAATGAAGAATGTTCCTATGCTTAGATATTTATATCTTTAGATATTAAATGAATTAATTATAAATTTTAACTACAAGATCCTTAATCATGGTTTCAGGAAATAATTATTAAAATACATTTTAATATATCTCCTTCCACTACAATGCTTCCACTTTTCCTAGAACCGAAAAGTGTTTTTAGAGCGGTTACATTTAAATTTATAATTATTTATTTGATTGGTGATCTATGGGAAATTGTAGTTAGATTTTCATTTCATGTTATTAATTATTTAATATTATTTTAATTAACATGTTATTGACATATTAATCATTCTCAATCAATGTGACATTATCTTAGAGATTTAGGAATAAATGAAGAACGACTGGAGATGCCTTTCAGAAGTTCCAAATATTTGTTTAGTAAAGATGGGTTGCATGGTGTGCGTTCAAAGAACATGTTGTATACCCATGTTCATTGTATCTAGATACATCGAGCATTTAACAAAAATAATTTCATTTACTGCTTACCACATGTTGACTGATCCATCATAGCATGTGGAATGAAAATATAGGACGTGTAGCTGGCTTGTACACATCATGTAGTCTGGCCAAGAGATTCTATTACATTAAGATGAAGAAATTATTAGTTCTAGAAATATAAATATTCTAAGGATATAATTTCTTATTAAAAAATTATTCAAAGCCCACCCATTTCATTCCTTGGTTAACATTATCCTGAACAACTAAATCCCACCATTAGAATGTCATATCCTTGAGGATATGCATTTCCAACATGAATTTTAACTCTGTTGGTGTTCCAAGGTAATTGATGATTCAATTCATCCTACGTAGCCACACCTCCACTTTTTCAAGCAATAAATCCCCCTAAAATATGGATGAATTATATTTCTAAAACTGGATGGAGTGATCCACTTGTTAACTATTATAATTCTTTTTTCCTTTATCAATGGATAGAAAATACTGAACAATTATCTAGATAAGTTGTTGGTTCACCTGTGTCTTAGGTGTAACCACATTTTCTGTGGTCACTTTTGATTGATTACTATGAAACCAAATCAATTTAATTATCTACAATAAAAACAAAACTCCCTTTAATCTAACTCACTAGTAACTAAAGGCATTAAAATCCTATATTATCATATTAAAAAAACCTCAACCATTAATTTCTAAATCCAATCATTGTACTCAATTTCAACATTTTTTTCATATATCATAAAATTGAATATTATCAATGCAATACTAATTGGAAGTATCACTAACAATGCATTATAGAAATCCTCATAGGTTAAACCAATTATGAGATGAAAACTCACCTATATGTGTCTAAAAACATGTGTGTACCAAAATCACCCTGGTAACATGAAGTTCTACATGAATAGGTTATATGGTTATTTTTAGGATATAAATTTCACATTATGAAATTTTTATCTCCTTTCTACGATACATTAAATACAATAGGATCAACCACCTCTGATTACATTTGTAACATATATCCCCACCTCATTGTTTTAAAAGGATACAATATCTCTACTAGCCTTCGGTGGAACCCCCAAGACACCAATAGATAGACTTAAATTAAAAGGGTTTAGGAAAAAAAATGGTGGATTATTTGACCTTAATAGATAAGAAAACATTTCAATACTGAAAAATAATCACCCAATCCTTTTATATAAAGAATGAATAACCAATAAAAACCAAGGTAAAATCCAATATAGACAACAATATCAAATTAAGAATGGATGAAAAGACAAAAAATAGAAATGAATAAGATATTATAAGACCCAAAAAAATCAATGTTATATCCTCACAAGGAAAACACAAACAAAATCCAAGATCCAAATCCACCCACCAATCTCAAGGTTTCAAGATTCATCACTAAAGAAGAATAGTGTCTTCCCTTTCCTTATATTCAGATAGATGACATCTTCAAACACAATGAAGTTCCCATGTATGAGTTGAGTATAAAAATAGTATGTATTCTCCAATGGATTCCCAAGTAATGAAACTAAGATAGTAACTAGTTATCAAATTATATGAAAATGTTTCGAAGAAGATAAATTATTCTATGTCAAAACCACATAAAATTTCCATAGAAAATAGAAAATCATGTCACAAACCCATTTCTCATCATTTTTTATACGTCCAAAATATTTTATTTGTATTTTTAAAATAGTAAAAAAAATTAAGTGAGAACCATAAATAAAGATCCACTTCTTAATTCATATTTCACATTCACATAAACCACTACACACCACATTCTAATTTAAAAAACTCGACATTGCAATTTCAAAAATAAAAATTCCAAAATACCGCCATTATGCACCTTTAACCATTATATTACACACTTTAATCCAAAAACCATCATCCATATCAAGGAGACCTCGAACCAAGAGAGTCGGCCATGTCGCTGACTCCCGACATAACCACTGAACCTCTAAACTTCAACTTCATCATCAGTTGTTGGGAAATCAATCTACCATTAGGAAAAAAATTATTGTTATCCATCATAAATAGGAATAGACAAAACCAAAAACTAGATATGAAAAACAATATTCTAATTACATTGAAAAAAACTGAAAAAAATATGTATAATAATAAACAATATGAATTTATAAAACCATTTCCACCATTGAAACTTTTCATCCACTAAAAGAGAGAGATCCATAGCCATAGTCATATAAGAAAACCATAAGGACTTAGTAACTATAGAAATCCACCTCCATTTGCACCACCTTTAAACTTATATCACTCCTCAAACATATCCTAATATAACCATGGAATTTTTCGCACTTGAATAACCTGGATGGAAGCAAAGGATCAGAAGTCCAGGGTATAATAGAGTGGTAAAGAAGCGGAAAGGGAGAAAACAAGACGACATGGGAAGAGAAGGAGGAACACTAAGACTAAAACCCTAAGATAAATTGGAATAAAGGGATTGATGCAGAACCGATTAGAAAACCATCGATAATCTTGAAAGATGATACTCAAGATAAGTCCCTAGAATAATGAACCAATGAATCCAAAACCAAGAATATTGATGTTGTGTCATTGCGAGCATGCACAAAAACCACCCAATCGGTCATTCATTCCATCTTGCATGACCAATAATGGGGTCAATCATGATGGATAAGGTCAAGAGAGTAGAAAAAGAAATCCAAAACAAGAAAGCTGGAATGAAGAGAACTGATGAGGAAGTTGTAACAATGGAAGGATTAACTGACTGAAGCATCAGCCAACAATAGATGCTCCAACGCTAGGAGGAAGAAGCCCTAGGAGAAGAGGCTCTCAAGATAGAGTGGAATAGGAGAAAGAGTAGTCATTTTCCACGGAATTTTTTTGTACATTAATTTGTTATAACCACTCCTATGTTTCCACAAACAACTACGCACACATGAATTTATACTATGTGAAAATTCTATACTCATGAGAAGTATCTCATTGATTCACCATGTCATCATAAGGTGGCCAACATCCATGTTCCCACTGGCACATGCCCCTTCTACAAGGTCTTTTCCAAGAAATGAAGGTTCTCCAATGGAACACACCCCTCATCCTAGGACAAATCAAATCAATGACCTCACACAAACCTTGTATTCCAAACCCCATGCGAAATACCATTTCATTTAATCAAATATTTTTAAAAAAAACATCATAAAAAAATTTGTGTGAATAAGCAAAATAACATAATTTTCTAAAAATCAATTGGAAATTATATACTGAAATATTTTCATAAAAACCATCCAATTTCACAAAATTCAAAAATTCTATCAAAAAAGGGGCTTCCTTTAAGAATCACACATTTTTTGACAAAAATTTCAAGTAAAACTTTTAATCAAATAATATCAATAAATTTCTAGAATGATAGAGATGAGAAAGACGACACCTACCTATTAAAAAATGGAAAAAATGAAGAATGGTATAAAAGATATTTTATATTCATTTATAGATATTATTTCATCAAATATATTAAATCATATATCATTAATGTTCCCATGATTGAACATATATATATATATATAATAGATTAGATATTTATTTTAGGAGAAATGAGAAGAATATATCTAAGTATAATGAGTGAGAAAAATTACTTACCAATGAACCTGGATCTCTAATGCACTTTGATATGAAAAATATTATCTCTAGATCCTATAGAATCACCAAAGGAACCTTAAGAGAAAATGGAATTTAAGAAAATAGGAGATTAGGGGATTAATGAGGCTTCTAGGACTTAATTTGGATTAAAACCATTATTTTTGGGGTCCCAAATGTACACCACAAGATTATGTCACACAGTTTTTCAAACTGTGTTCTACTCATGCACGTGAAACATGTCAAGACATGTAGTTTAATGATTGAGGCCACATGGTTTGTAAAATCTTGTCACAACCGTCCATTTATAGTATCTCATTATCACAATTCATATGGTTAGATCACATGATTAGAAAAACCATATGCCAACCATTTTCCCATGTATATTTACCTTTTCCCAGATCTCCAAGGGAACTAGCATGATTTGTCCAAACCATGCGTTAACCATGTTTCTACCAGAGGACTCCCAAAACAAGTTTTACATTTTCTAATAATGATCCAAAAATCATGCACCTCAAATAGCACGTCCTAAACATAACAAAACCTCCTAGGACCTCCCAAAACCTAACCCAAGAATTATATAAGGTGAAAATAGGTAATATAAGGGTAATGTACCAAAAATTGGGGGTGTCACTGGGCACCACTTTCAATTATATCAGATTAAGATATAAGGGTCAACATGATGTTCTAGGGGATCTTTCAGAATAATTGAATATTGAACTATGATTTAATATAACTTATCATCCTCAAATTTATTCTCAATATAAAAATGGTCATTTATTATTTGGAATAAATATTAAGATCTTGGTTGGTGGATTTTAAAGTAGGATGTGATTATCATCTTACACTAGTCCAGTTCTTATATAATTATTGTTTCCAATCAAGAATTAAAATGGAACCATATGATTTTATGTATTGTATGAGATAAAAAATAATAACATGATGGGATGGAGTTAGATAATTAAATATAGTAAGACATAATCTTACTAATGAAATGGAAGAGAATATTGAAACTGTTCAATAAAATATATTGGAAATTAAATGTTGACCAAAGAGATTTTTTTATTATCTTTGATGTGATGTGAATATTGATGTTGGATAAAAAGTAAGAGTATCAAGATGAAATAGGTTTATGAGATTTTGGAAGAAGTAAAATTTAAACCCTAGATACATCAACCACTTAGAGATTATTGAACCCAAGAGGATTTTGTATTACTGATTAGTGATTCCACCAAATATATCATAAGTGCATGTTATGTTTCATCTATCACTTTTAAGGATGTGCATAACATATCTATCACATGTACTTAACTTAAATTCATCAAAATTTGAGCATGATAACTCAAATGAGGAATAACCAACAAAAATTATGGATCCTAGATATAACCTAATAAGAAAAAAGGCTTCTCATCTGGTCAAAGTTATCTGGAGAAAACAAAATTTTTGGGATGTAGCATTGGGATCCAATTATGTAATATGATAAAAGTACCCCATAAATTTTCATTCACGTAATGAAATTTCAAGAGAATTTATTTTAAGAGGGAGTGAATGTAAAAAAGCCATATTTTTTTAAATATAACTTCTTTAATAAACAATATTTTTTTACATTAATATTTTCTAAAATACCTGGATTACAATTATTTTATTCTTCCTTTTGTAGTAAATAAGCTTATAAAAAAATTCATTTATAAATAAATATGATAATATAAACATGATTTCATTATTTTGTTTAATTTATAAATAAAAGATAAATATTATAAATATATAATATACTTAAAAATAGATGAAAGAATATATATTTGAATAACTAATAAAAAGTACACTATAAAAAAATATTTTACATAGAAAAGATAGAATAAGATATCCAATATAAATGAAAAACATGATTTTAGTGTTATAATGAAGATGATATATTCCACACATATATTTCAAGAACATTGAGTATGTAGATATTGGTTATAGAAATTGTATATATTTTTAATATTTATTAGTAATTATAAATGATATAGTTGTCATAATTTCATAATTATTAACCAATAAGTAAGAATGAAATTTAGTATGTAATAATCTTTTCATTTACAAGTAAAAAATATCTCTCTCTTTAAACGAATGATTTTATAATGCGCTATGACATATATTTTTCATATGTATATATTTATAATGTATCTATTGGAAATATTATTATTAAAAATAAATTTTATTTTCAATTCAAAAATAATGTATTTTTTTCAAATATATAAAGATTATAATATAATGATGATAATGTATTATGTTGTATTTTGAATCATATTATTCTAAATTAATGATTCATTGATAACTATATTTATCATATTTATATTTATATTTTCACATGGTCATTGTAATATTAATGTATTTTTTGAAATATAATTTCTAAAATGATATTTTAAATGTAATATAATTGTAGAATGTGATTTTTACAAATAATATAATATTATGTAACATATATTCTAATGCCATGTAGTATTTTATTTGATTTAGATACTAAAATGATTTTTTAGTTTTAAAAAATATTTGTTAAAATAATAAATTATTTTATAATGTGTGTTATAATTCATATAATGTTTAATTGAATTTTTATTTATTTGTAATATGTGAAAACACTTTATGTGAATGTTATGATATGGAAATAATTCCTTTAAATGGTAAAGTAACATATTTTACAATGAAATAATAATTTATGAAGTATTGATCATATTAATTTGAAAATAATTTTCTTATATTTCCATGTTTATTATCATAAAATTGATATCACATTTTTATAAGTCAGTTTTTTTTAAAAATAATGTGGTTGGAGGCATAATAATGCTGCTCTTTAGAATCAAGTATTTTTCAACAAAAATGTAGTCATTAGTATTTATTTAAATGTTAAATTTCAAATAAATAAAATATATTTTTTATAAAGTTGGTCTCAAATTTGGAATCATGAAATTTAAATTGTTTAAGGGGTTAAATTTGGTATTTTGGGGAAAAATGTAAAATAAGGTATAAATGGTGATATGTGTTAAGATATGTTAAATATGACATCATACTTATGTAATAATTACCATATACGACCAATTTATTTACCTTGCACAATTTTTTTCACTAGAAATTATAATAAAGAATTAATGGAGTTGATGGAAATACCATGAGTGTAGTAGAGAACTTTATATAATGTAAAATGAAATAATAAGTACTTTTTTACATGAGATACCACTCACCACACTTATAAATATTCACCTCTTATTCTCTTTTATCCTCACAAAAATATTGAGTTCTCTCTTCATATCCATATAAATTAATCTCTTATATACCTCTCTTTTCAATCTTAATGTGTTTTGATGGTTTTAAGGGTTATATCTAATATAAGAATCTGAAGCAAGGTATTTTGTTTTGTATTACTCTATTTTCTATTTCCTACTATTATACTTTTATAATAAACTATTTTAAAAACCATTTCATATGATGATATATTTCTATTTCAATTATATTTTCAATATTTTTATGTATTTTTTATGAGTATGTATTAATTCACTCTCATTCTACCATTTTCATAAGTTATTACCATGTTATGTAAGGGTTCATCCCCTTTTTATTTTCATTTCCTACTTTCAAGGGCATTATGGTATCCTTTTTAATTCCTAATTTATTATTATTATATATTTTATATCATTTTAAATAATTTACATTTGATATCCTATCAGTTTAATACCCAATTTGACTCATAGTATGTTTTATTCATAACTCATTGTGATACATGGAGTTTTTTAACGTGCATGTAAATCTATATTGTCTATGGATTAAAAAATTCCAATATATACAATGAATCTGTGTTATTATGGATATATTATTTTTAATAGTTGTAATTTTTATAAAAAAATAATGTTGAGGTTAACAGTGTATCCTTTATTGGGTATCTAGTGGATTAAAATATATGTTAGAACAAGGTAACTTTTTCCATCATAGAATACTGACCTGGAAGTTTCTCCTTAAGGAAATATTATATCCGTAAAGAATATCAAATACAATTTTCACATACAACTAGTTCTTTAGAAAGAATATTATTGTAATTTATTTGCTATACTACTATTTTAAATCCATTTATTTGATTGTATAAATAGATTCATCATCATAATCTTTAAAAACACCAAACCACTATAATTTCGTATTCATCGCTTGATAAGGGTACTTATTTTAACACTGTGAATCCAGAATTATTTATAATATGATTCATGTTTAATAACATATATATACACATGATTTTATTTAAAAGAGAAAATTATTTATGTGATTATATATCAATTATTTATACATGGTTATAATGTCTTATACATTATTATTATGATCAAGGGTATTCATCGAGATATCCATGCCATTCTATTGATTGGACAAAACTACTGATATGGTTGAATATCCATTAATTCTATATGGTGTGAACAACCTATACATCATTTTTCTAATTAAAGAATATTCTTCTAGATGGCTATGAAAATTGATTCAATAATATACTCTATTTACTTGATCATATATACATTTATCCTAAATGACATGAGTGCCCTATATATAATTATTTTGATTGAAGGGTATTTACCTTGATAGTTATACCATTTGTTTGATAGTGTAAATTATAAAAAAAACCTAAAAATATTATTTCGATATGGATAATTATTTATTATTCAGACATGATTATGTAAGTGGTTTTTTGGGAACATTGTATATAATGTTATTTAGCCTTTATTTTCATATGATTAATGCATTTGAATTATTAAGTGATTGGTGGGGAACATATTGATATAGCCCCTTAGATCATTGATAGGTCTCATAAGAAAATTTAACTTGGGAATTTGGTGTATTACTACACATTTATGGATGATGACTTTGTATGAGTCCATGTCTGTATATTTACACTATAATAAAATCATTCATCTATACTATATCACTTGGGATGAATATCATATCCATCCCAAATAAAATACACAATTGTTTTTGGGTTGGTTTACTTGTCATGGATTTAATATTAATCCTAAATGATCAATTGGTTATATATCTGAGACATATTTTTTTTGGAACCAATAAAAATATATCTCTAATAAGATACCATGCATGCACACTATTTTTTATCTTGGATGTATTTAAGTCCACCCAGAATAATATTTCCCAGAGAATTACTTATCTGGTATGAAAGTGAAGTTCACCATAGATATATTGTGGCACGCATACTTTATCTAGGACCAAATTAAATTCATCCCAAATAAATGTGTTTGTGTGTTATGCATTTATAAATAATTAAATAAACATACCATTATATAATTGTCATAAACTATATATTTATTTATAGATATTTTTAAATATATATTTTTTAATGATAAAATATATCTATTTCTAATTAAATATATTTTTATAGTGAACCATTTATAAATATATAGATCATAAATGAAAAGATATGTGTGTATAAATTGAATATATATATATAATAGTAAATATATAGTTATATATTTTTTAATTTCTATTAATTATAATTTTTTAATTTCATTATAATTATATTTTTATAAAATATGAGTGTGCATATATTTAGATAATGGAAATAAATAATATACACATACACACATACATACATAGTTATTTTAAAGTTAGAATTATATATATTTTTATTTAAATAAGTACATATTCATATATGGGTGATATATATATAATTTTATAATTATATAAATTATAAATATGTGCACGTGCATATAGAAATTGAATTACACAAATATATATTTATCATATGTGTATTTCAAAAACTACCAGTTACACATTTTTTTTATTAAAAGTATATTTATAAATCTGTATAATAATTATTTTCAATAAAAATATTACAAATATATTTATGTACATATGTCTATATTTATATTTATGTTTATAATATACTTATATATATATACACATGTAACTTAAATTTATAAAAAATAAATTATCAAATAATATATATATATATATACACACACATTAACATGTGTCTATATAAATATTTATTATAATTAAACATATATGAAAGTATACATACATACATACATACATACATATATATATAGGAATGAACTGGCCTGGGTTGACCTACCATGTCGCCTACCTAGTCCATCACTAGGCTTGAATGGAATTCCTAATCCCCATAGGCTGAAAACTAGTTTCTAGGTATGATGGACTCATACATGGGAATTTTTTCTCCCTCATATAACAAAATAAACCTATAATGGATACGACTGAGAATATTACATGACCTATCTATACATTGGATATCTATACATGAAAAATTAGTAGGCACACAAAATAAAACTATAAAAACAAGGCATAGTGAAAATGAATTATTAACTCATACTAACATGAATATAACATCCATCACACAAAATGCACAGAATATTAGAGAGTCCAAAAAAAATACAATGGTTGGATGAAATATCCAATGTGACATCCAAAAAATTAAATAACACCCAAACCGCCACCTAAATAGCCCCATGTAACCCAAACTCTCCCACAACAACCATATATCCATCAATAAACCAAGAAAAAACCCCAATAAAAATCAATACATGGGAACTTGATATAAAACATGAGATCTTCATACACACACAAACACTAGTTTGCATGAAGGGTGTGTAAAAAACTTTCATTGTAGGATCTCACCATAGATTATATAAAATTTACTTCAAAAAATCATTACATAAATTATATTCTAAACCTAATACAATTTTTTTTCACTATTCAATTATCAAGGATAAAAAAACAACAGTATCCTCTATTACTTGCTTTTTAAAACCCACAAAATAGGACTCTCTAAAAATGAATTGTTTTCAAATTAAAATCAGTACTTCAATACAATATAATTGGAGAAAAAATTTTCATTAATATATTATTAAAATAATAAAATAGAAATATAAAATTCATAAAACAAAACCCAAACCCTTTTCCTTTTTCTCCAAAACCATTTCTCAAATTCCATTTAGAAAAGTTAATTCATTACTTTAAATAACAATTTATAAAAAGTTTTGGAAACAATTTTAAAGTAAATAAATATTCAATCATAAATTAGTATAAATATCATAGAAACCATGAAATAAAGAAGATAAAAGTGAATATTTAAAAATAAAAAATGATTCCATGTGATCAAATCGATTCTAGTGGATATAATTAAGTCATGAAATCGAATATCCTAAATAACCTCTAATGGTAAATAGGCATCATGGGAAACTCTATAGGAACTAACATAAATGTTATAGGAATTTTCATATCAAATCACTCATAGGTCCCATATATGAAACAAGAACTCCATTATGGATTCTCTTTTAGTCTCACCGAGCACTATATAAATAACCCGTTGAAGGGTGAAACATTCCTAGGGAAATGGATGAATTACACAGACCAAAATATCATAGAATATATCCAAAAAATATACATAGATACCAGGGATCCCATGAAATCAATCAATGAAGCCAGGAAACCAAAACCACAAGGTTATATTAAGGATTATAAATAATAAAGCACTTTAAAATAATCCACATCTCACCTCCAACATCATCGCAAGAAATACCACATTTCATTTTATCCATGTATATCTATAAAAATTATATATCAATATAAAAAATCCCCCAAGGGGTTACAACCCACAATGGGAATAGCATGTTTAATGCGATAAATCCATGGTCCTATGTTTTCTAGAATCAAAACCTTTAAAATATTAAAAAGAGATTAAAAAACAATATTGGGGTGCCAATAAATTTTACACCATTTAAAATATCTTAAATAACTAACCTATTTCTAAAATAATCATTTCCAAAACAATATAAGAATATCTTATCTCAAAAACATATTAACATAGGCCATACATGCCCATTCTTTTTCAAAAAACTATTTAAGAACAAAAATTGTGTCTATTAGAAACCCAATAGTTCCAAGAACTATTTAAAATCCAAAACCAATTAAAAACACTCATTAAAATGTTTTATTTCATTTAAATGTTCCCCCAGGAGATTTTTAAAAATATAAGGCATGTAATTAAATAATTTCAAAACATTACAAGAGAAATCCAATGAAAAATCCTCTCATTCCAAGCATAAAATCCATTTGAAAACCATTTATAATCAATTAATGGTATAAAATAAACAATAATTTTATAATGAATAATTTATGGAAAAAATCACAACATGAATTTAATCTAATTGATATTTCATATTAACTCCTACCTTAATCAAGGGATAATAAATAATGATGTGTCTCTTTCGACTAAAAAAGAAAAAATGAAAAAAATATATGGCCTCACATATCCCTAAACATTAAAATACCTATGGTTATACTCTTACAAAACAATAAAATCATCCCAATAATAATTAATGGTTTTCAAGAGAATAGAACCCAATAGTAAATGGAATGAAAAAGAGGGGGAAGATTAATCTAGATTCCAAATTTGCTTGAAATTTATATATACTAGCTTGGAATCAAAGGATAAGAAGGAGGGATATCTTTTTTGGATCTCCATGGATTGGATGATGCGATCAAGGCCATAAGAGTTAGGAAAAACACTAAAACCAAAGTGTTTGAAAGAGGAAAATAAGATATATATATATATATATATAAATGGTTAGACCGAGAACCAAAATATTCACCATTCTATGCTACACCTTTAGGAATCCCCCAATGACCCTTGATATACATCGACACTACATTGAGGCCCCAACCCCTCTCTATTTAGGCACTTTCCATTTATTTTTCCAAGTCATGGTTTTATTGTCTATTTCCCACATGGGAAACCCCTCAACCAAAACCCCCATTCAAACACTCATCTAGAGAATTTTTCTTATCCCTACTTCCATAGGGAAATTACCAGGTCCAAAACTCCTAATGAAACACCCACACCTAAATAACCATGGAACTATGAGGTTCTATCACTCTAAGAACAACTTTTATATCCCAAAACTCATAGAAAACATGTAATAACTTATGAAAAATATAAAAAACTCCAAAATTAATAATATTAAAACCCACTGTGGAATATGAGTGTGACAATTCTATCCACCATTCCACTTTATACCCAAGGAATGTCTTATTTAATGTATATAGATATATGATAAAGGAAAACCTCTACACCTCATTATAAATGGTGGGAGGTATAGGTTATAAAGACCTCAACTCTAGTAAACCAAAGCTGGTGTTTACTGTATTCAATTAGAACTAGATACAATAAATCACATTCTAGAGGAAAAATAGTTTAATAGTGTTGGTAAACTAGATACATTCGTAAATCTAAAACTCTATTAGAAAAAAATATAGCATTGTATTTTCATTTATAACATCATTATTATCTCTTACATATACTTTTATATCAATCATATTACACTTACTAGAATCATAGGAAAAGGAAACAAAATAAGGGTGAGCTCAAATGCTTAGTAAAATATTCATACAGTAGAATGTATATTTATCAAATAAGTTGTAATAAATATTACAAGGTAAATAAATGAAAAATATTTCCATTTGATCAATAATTTTAGCATGAAGAATAAACTGGTAGGAATAAATTATAATCAAATAATGTCATATAAATAATCAATTGATCTTGAATCTTATCTATGGGGTTTATAACAATTCAAATAATTATATGAACATAAATAAATAACTTCTAAATGATGTATTTCATAATGAAGGAAATCAAATACTTACCATTGAGGCCACATTCCAATAAATCACAAACAAACCATCAAGGACTCATGCTAAGACATCATTCATAAACGGGTAAGACCTTATCCAAATATCAAAAAAAACAATTCTCATGATATCTACCTATTAATCCTAGGGATATATAATTCAAGAACCCCACCCATCACTTAATAATTTTAATTTATTCATCATATGAATAAACAATTTAATTTAATCAATATTCCATGACAATAAATAATTTTATACATTAGAAACACTTAATATGGAATTTCAATACTTTCCCCTATCAAACATATCAAAATAATCATTATAAATATGTTGGATGGTATCATTACATTATAACCACCATAAATCATAAGATTATTCAATGTATTCTGACAAAATTGAATATAATTTTAAAATTCCATTGGAAAATTTCTTGGGGAAAATACCCATTTCATTTTGAAATATCATATTTAAAATCAATTTTTTTTAAAATATTATGGAAAAATGTTTATTTTCAAATCACCAAAGAAATTTTTAAAATAAATTTCAAAACAATTAGTGGTAATGATGGTGGGAAATTCCATTCATTTCAAAATAATTCAGATCGAATAATATTTTCACACCTTTGGTAAAACATACCTTTTTCAAAAAATGACAAGAATGCCCCTTTGAATCTTTTTATAAAAAGTAAAACATGCGTAAAAATGACTCTAATAATTAATTTTATAATATAAAAACATTATTGGAAAAATTTAAAGAAAATATGGACTTGAAAGAAGAATATTCCCACCGAGTATAAAAATGAAGTTGTTTTTCCTTAAAAACATTCATTTGGTATTTTTGAGTGATAGGAATTTATATAACGACGCATACTTTACATACATTGTTATTACATCAGAATTAAATCAAACTTATTACAAAATATAACAAAACCATGAAAGGACCATATAGGTATAGTGTCTTTAGAAACTGGGAAACATAAACAATTGGTTCATAAAGCGTCTACACTATCTCCCATTTATTTCATCATATCTATAGTCCCTTTTGGAATATCTTACTTAATAACCATCTTCCTGACCTGGGGAAATAAAACATACAAAAGTGTGAGCTCAAATTCTCAGTAAGGGTAAACAAAAGAAATATCAATCACATCATATTCATAAGAACATAACATTTTGGAAATCTTAACCGGAAAAAGAGAGCATAATTTCATAACATGGGATAAATCATAGTAGTGAAATAAAATCCCAATAATCATAACATAAAACATGAAACATTGTGGCATACACACATAATCATAGATAATCATTTCTTATTAGTCAAGACTCATGGCCAAGACTATCTTAGTGGATAAAGTCCATTTCTGAACCGAGTTCACTCCTCATTCCAGTCCTGTTTCACTGAACCGGTTTAACCTGCCGTTCCATCCATGTCTATCTCATGAGATATAAAATCTTTACCCAATGCATTTTAGTGAGATATATGTCCCAGCCATCTCATAATGATACCATTCTTATTTGTTCCACAAAATCATAAATCATACATCATTGCATAACCCATGTAATAAAAATGGGATTCTTAAACAACATGACATCATAAAACAGTTCATATAAGATAAAGGAATTCATAAAAATAATTCCATCACAACATAATCAAATAAATGTAATAATAGGGATAGAAACAGAAACCTATATTATCTTAGATGGAAAATAATTTTGATAAAACACTTGAACTCCATTCTTGGGAAAATATCCTTTTTACTCCAAAAACATTTTCCTTTCTTAACATGTCATACAATTTTAAACTAAAAGAAGTTGATTAAAAATAAACTTGAAAACTTGTAAAGGAAGATTCTGGGAAATAATGTTTCAAAAATCCATTCATGCCGTATAAGTTAAAAAAACATTCTTCCCGTAATTTTGTCGGAAAAGTCAAAAAGTACCTCGTACGAAAAACGACAAAAGATTTCTTTCATATCTATTACTAAAAACTCACCAAAGGGTAAAATTGGATTTAAAAATTTTTAGTTGGATGGAAATAATATTACATATTGAGGAAACATGGATTTTGATGATAAAATACACCCCAGTAAATATCAAAGTATAAACAATCTCAGATAAAAATGAGATTGTGATATTTTCCCTTACCTTAGGTCTAATTGGCTTCGTAAGTGTCCGAACCTCCTGTATAATGATTTAAATAATGTTATTGACTTATTCTAGAATCATACTTATTTTTATGATTTCATATATGGTCATATTCTTAGCTTCTTATTAGTAATATTTCATTACTACTTGTTATTCGGGTGTTTATTACTTTTTGTTCTTATGCGTGTTTTGTCGAATAAATTATTATTTTTCTTTTTAGGTTATAGATAACTCATTTACAGAATGGTATTAGAGTAATATATATCATATTAATTCATTAAATTCATTTATATAATCATTATGCAATGAAGATCATGTAGAACGAGTCTCATCACATCGTGGAGACGGTATTCCGTACGTACGCACGAGTGATGATATCGTTCCCATGATTGTGGAATTGTATTGGAGTGTATATAAACTATTTCAAAATCAATATCACTTTACAATAATCATATATAGTTATTATTTACACCATTATACCCATCCAAGTAAGGTGGTGGTGGAAAATAGATTACACCACGGCGTGGAGATGGTATTCCGTACGGATGCATGCGCGGTGATTTTGTTTTCCATAGGATGGATAGATGGTGAAATAGGGTTGTTTCATACTTATAATAACATATCAGTATATGAGTGATACTTATGTTATTACTTCATAATGAAACAACTAAAGAATAAGAAGTGGAAGAAGAAATAAAGATGAAAGAATCAGCAACGGACATTACCTCTTCTTTGAAGCGCTTCATTGAGACCTCCTTTTAGGGCACTAAAATTGGTATTTGAAAATACCAGGACCTCTATGATGTCTCTAGGGAAGTGGAGAGAATAAATTGTCTGGGTTTTGCCGAGCATGAAGGCTCAAAGTGGTGTGAGGAAGAGAGGGAGGAGGTGCCCTTTTATAAGGGAGGAGAGGGGCACCTTTGGAATAACTAAAAATATTATTTTATTATAAAGTCAAATTCGGTTTTTAATATCTCCACATTGATATATTTCGAAGATAAGTTGTTTATGGGTCTAAATAATCTCATAAAATATAATTTAGACAAGTTTAGGTATCAATTTTAACCTTATCATTTAGATTTAACTTTAAGTTAGATAATTTAACTTTTACCATGTCTTCTTGTTTTCTTACACTATAAGGTTAATAAACTTACCATATCAAGCCAAAAGAACCCCAAGTAGTTTATTATTAATATATATAACCTTATATAAGTCATTTGGCCGAACCTTATATTTTTAGGAATAAAATAACAATTAATAATATAATATTTGTTTTAAAAACTATTTTATGTCAATTTTGACACTATTTAGTAATTGATTTTTGTGAAAATCATAACAGAATGATTAGTTCGAAACAAGTTAATTAAATCAATAATAAAATGTCATATTAACCTAGAAAATTAGTTTAATTCATAAAAATTCTCAAATTACATTTATTTGGGAATTTATAACATCAATTATGTCAATATTTCATTAATAAGATAATTACTGCATCATCGTTGTGTCATAAATAAATCAAATTATTTAATATCTAAAAATTAAAAATAAAATAACATTATGTAGGAAATTTTCTTAGGTTTATAATGAATATTTATAGTCGAATTTATCTTATGTATAACCCCATATTAAAAAGGATTTACTTATAAAACATTGATTTTAACTATTTTAACCCTTCTTTAAATAAATTAATAATAAATGTCCTAATCTAATCCAAGCGAGCCTAAATGGTCATAGTTTATTCCTAAGGTTGTTTTTGGTCGAATTAAACTTTTCCAATAGAATTAGGACATGTGTTAGGGTAATAATAATAACACTTTTACCCTTAATTACCCTGTTTACTTTTAACCGTGGTAAAAAAGTAAAAAGTTACTATTCAACAAAAATTATTTTCATCTCATTGAACCACATTTTAGTCCTTGATGTTAACCGTGTCTCTCGGATTTTCGAAATTACACTCACAGAAGCGGTAAAATTAAGTTTTATAAAAAATTCAGTTTTTTTAACTACCACTTAGTGGTTTCACTATTCATCAAAAATTGAAAGTTTTTAGAAAAATACCAACATTTCACCCTAGGCTAATTTCGATATTCTGAATCCAAAAATGAATAACATTTTGGAAAAAAAAATTATAAAATTTCAAAAAGTGGTTATTACTTTTCATAACGGCTAGTTTTAATAATATTTTAATAGCATATCGTTGTTTAGTGAAACTCGGTATTGCGTATGACGCAAGTTATTGGGGAAGGTCGCGGTTGTGTGTAAAGAAAACCAACATAGTGTTGTGTGTAGTGAAAGATTCCTTTGATAAAAAAAATTGTTCTCATAAAAGTCTCGGGCCATACATTCTACCCCCCTTAAAATGAATTTCGCCCTCGAAATTCGTCACTTTGTAACAAAAAGATGAGGATACACTCCATCGTCATATCCTCAAGCTCCCATGTAGCTTCTTCTAATTGGTGGTTCCTCCATAAAACTTTCACCAATCGAGTGGTCTTGTTTTGTAGGACTTTTTCGCTACGATCCAGAATCTCTATCGGTTGTTCTTCATAAGAAAGATCATGCTCTAGTGGTATAACTTCTGAGCTGAGTACATGTGAAGGATCAGTTATGTAATTTCTCAGGAGAGATACATGGAACAAATCGTGAACTTGAGAGAGATTCGGTGGAAGCACCAATCGGTAAGCTACCTTTCCAACACGATCCAGTATTTCGAAAGGACTGATATATCTAGGGCTCAACTTCCCCTTCTTTCCAGATCTCATGACCCTCTCCCAGGGAGATATTCGTAAGAACACTTTATCACCCACTTCAAACTCTTGGTCTTTTCTTCAGTTGTCGGCATTACTTTTCTGTCGACTCTGAGCTTCTCTTATGTGTTGTTGAATAGATCGGACCTTTTTTGTCATCTCATCAACAAGATCAGGTTCTAATAGCTTTCTTTCCCCAACTTCATCCCAGCAAGTTGGAGTCCTGCATTTCTTTCCATAGAGAGCTTCATAAGGATCCAACTGAATACTGGAGTGAAAGCTATTAATATAAGAAAATTCCACCAAAGGTAGGTGTTGATCCCAAACACCATTAAAATCCATAGAGCAAGCTCTCAACATATCTTCTAGAGTTTGAATTTTTCTCTCAAACTGATCGTCTGTCTGAGGATGATAAGCAGTGCTGAAACTCAACTCTGTATCCAGAGTATGTTGAATACTTCGCCAGAACTTTGAGGTAAATCTCGGATCCCGATCATATATAATAGAAAGTGGTACTCCATGCAATATTACCACTTCCTTTACATATATCATGGCAAGCTGATCCAGAGAGAAATCCTCTCTAATAGCAATGAAGTGTGCAGACTTTGTAAAACGATCAACTATGACCCAGATAGCATTATTGCCTTTGGATGTTTTAGGAAGTCCTGTGAAAAAGTACATAGTGATGTTTTCCCATTTCCATTCGGGTATGGGTAATGGTTGTAACATCCCCTTAGACTTCTGTCTCTCAGCTTTAACTTGTTGACAAACCAAGCATCGAGAGACATATTCAGCAACATCTCTTTTCATGCCATCCCACCAGAAGTACTCTTTCAGGTCCCTATACATCTTCGTGCTTCCTGGATGAATAGAGAATGAAGAACTATGAGCCTCATCCAGCAGCTCCTTCTTTAATTCGGGGATGGGAGGAACACAAACCCAATTCCTGAACTTTATTATCCCATCACAATCAAGGTTGAATTCAGGAATATTTCCCACCTTCTTTTGTAACTCTACATCTTCTTTCTATGCCTCTTAAATCTTCACATGTATAGATGGTTGAACATTCATTTGAGAAAGATACGATTTTCCCCCTTCCATTATAATTCCAAGATCCATGCTTTGTAAATCCATAAATATTGGATCTTTTGTGATCCTCATCATGGATAAACTGGCATGGTCTTGTCGACTTAATGCATCTGCCACCTTGTTTGCTTTCCCAGGGTGGTAATGAATTGAGTAGTCGTAATCCTTAATCAGCTCTAACCATCTTCTTTGGCACATATTCAGCTCCTTTTGTGTGAAAATATACTTTAAACTTTTATGATCATTATAAATGTCACACCATTCTCCATAATGATAATTCCTCCAAATCTATAATGCAAAGAATAACGCAGCTAACTCCAAATCATGTGTTGGGTAATTTTGCTCATGTATTTTCAACTGTCGTGAGGCCTAAGATATATCCATATAATTTTCCATAAGAACACACCCCGGTCCCATCTTGGATGCATCACTGTAGATCACAAACCTTTCTACACTACAAGGCAGTGTGAGCTCAGGTGCACTAGATATCCTTATTTTCAAATCCTTGAAATTCTCTTCAGATTCCTCCGTCCAAACAAACTTAACTCCTTTTAGAGTGAACCTGGTGAGTGGATTAGATAATCGTGAAAATTTTTTCACAAAACGTCGATAATATCCATCCAAACCAAGAAATCTTTGAATCTCGGTTACTCTTGTTGGTTTCGACCATCTTTCGATAACCTCTGTTTTTGCTAGATCCACAGATATCCCCTCTTTTGAGATTATGTGACCCAAAAATGAAACTTTTTGAAGCCAAAATTCACACTTGGTAAATTTGGCATAAAGATTATCCTTTCTCAGGGTCTTCAATATAATTCTCAAGTGATCTTCATGTTCTTCCTTTCTCTTTGAATATACAAAAATATCATCTATAAAGACTACCACAAATTGATCAAGATAGTCTCTAAAGACTCTATTCATCAGATCCATGAAGATAGCAGGGGAATTAGTAAGACCAAATAGCATCACTATAAATTCATAGTGTCCATACCTTGTACGGAAAGCCGTCTTTGGTATATCCTCCCTTTTGACCCTTAATTGATGATACCCTGAAAGAAGATCAATCTTGGAAAAGTATTGAGCTCCGCGTAGTTTATCATATAAGTCATCAATGCATGGGAGATGATATTTGTTCTTTATAGTGATCTTGTTAAGTTCTTGATAATCAATGCAGAGTCGCATTGATCCTTATTTCTTCATATCAAATAGAACAGGTGCTCCCCAAGGTGACTCACTAGGGCATATGAATCCCTCATCAAGATTCTCTTAGAGTTGCTTCTTCAATTCCTACAACTCAAATGGGACCATTCTATAAAGTGTCTTTGAAATAGGCAAAGCACCCGGTACGAGTTCTATTGAAAACACAACTTCACGATTTGGTGGAAGACCCGACAATTACTCTAAAAAGACATCATCAAACTCCTGTACAATGGGCATATTATTAATCATGAGTTTCTCACCAACCATTTGAGATAAATAACCCTCATTTAGTGGAATCAAGACCCATAAGATGGAAGAAATTTCCACTGGAAGGTTATGTTCATCCTTGCATCGATAGACGATCATAGATGGATCTGGAATATGAAATGTGACTTCCCTTCCTTGGAAATTGATATGAGATCCATATAAAGAAAGCCAATCCATGCCAATAATCACATCAAATTCCACTATAGGAAGGATCACAAGATTTGCAGGAAGCACTTTCCCACAAACTTCAATCGGGGAAGAATTATAAACTTTTGATGTGACTGTTGTGCCATTAGGTGTTGTCAAAGCTAACTCAACATCTAATTGTTGAGGTAATACGATGATACCCTTAGAAAAATCTTCATAAATAAAAGAGTGGGTGGATCCAGAATCAAATAAAAAATTTTCTACTTTAGAGTGGATGGTAAGTGTACCTTTCACCACATCGTTATTGTACTCCACATCGCTGATAGAAATTGCATGTGACTTTACTTTGTCTTTAGCCTTAAGATTTTGGTGATTTCGATCATCATCAATAACCCTTGGATTAGGGAATTTATTGGCATAATTCCCCATCTCCTTACACTTGAAACATGGAAGTGTAGTAGGTTCATTCTGTGTGTCCCTTTGTTTGCATCATTAGACATCTTCTTCCCATAATTGCGGCATTCAAATGCCCGATGACCTTCCTTTCCACATTTGAAACATTTACTTGTCCCTTTAAGACACCTCCCTCCATGTTTCTTTCCACACTTTGAGCATAAGGGAAATATCATCTTCTTTTCAGTGTGCTCTTTAGATTTTCCTTTTAATTCCATTTTTCTCTTCTTATCAAACCCATATGACTGATGGGTGACTCTAATCTCCATCTCAACTTTGAGAGCACATCGAACGATTTCCTCATAGGTATTGAAGTCCCTTATGGCTAAAGCCCTTCGAAGACTTGGTTTTAAGCCACTAAAGAATCGATCGATCTTACTCTAAGGTTGGATAATAATACCAGAAGCGTGCCTTGCAAGTCTTGTAAAATTTGCTTCATAGGTACCAACAGATTCATCATCCTTTTTCCTTAGTTCAAGAAACTCTTTCTCCATGTTTGTTCGGAGAATACGAGGGAAGTACTTATTGAAAAATAAGTTCTTGAACTCGTCCCATTCCATGGACTCAATTTCATCTCTTTGCCTCATATTCTTGATAAGATTCCACCATTGATCAACATCACCTTCCAAACGATACACTGCTAAGATGAATTTATCATGTTCAGAACATTGAAGAACTGAAAATATCTTTTCAGTAGTACTAATCCATTGTTCAGCAATTAATGGATCAGTAGACCCGCTGAATGAAGGTGGACGCTGCCTCATGAAGGATTCAACAGAATGTTGCTCCTTCCTTTGCTCATTTGGAAGTCATACATGATTCATAGCTTGAGAAAGTTGTGTGAGCATGGATACAAGATTTTTCATTCCTTCTCCCATAACGTTTGGTTGCTCAGGGGGACAATCATTGCATTGCCCGTCACATTTTGCATTAACACGGTTCCTTCGGGTTCCAGCCATTGACTAAAACCAAGAAGAATAGTGTGAGCAACACTAATTATAATAGGAAAACCACATAATCAAGAATAAAATTTCACACTTAAGGTCTTATCCTAGGTTATTCATGGCCATTTCTAAAACACTAAGATTGTGTTTTATGCTTAGACTTATCCTTAGGGTTCTTACTAAGGCTTTCACATCCTAGTTTCCAAAGGTTGACTATACCTTTCCTCTGATACCAACTATAACGACTCATACCTTAAATACATTGTTATTACATCAGAATTGAAATACACTTATTACAATATATAAAAAAACCAGGAAAGGACCGTATAGGTATAGTGTCTTTAGAAATTGGGAATCATAAACAACTGGTTCATAAAGAATCTACATTGTCTCCCATTTATTTCATCATATCTATAGTCCCTTTTGGAATATCATACTTATTAACCTTATTCCTGACATGGGGAAAGAAAAAATTAAAAAGGGTGATCTCAGATGCTCAGTAAGGGTAAACAAGTGAAATATCAATCACATCATATTCATAAGAACATAACATTTTGGAAATCTTAACCTGAAATAGAGAGCATAATTACATAACATGGGATAAATCATAGTAGTGAAATGAAATCCCAATAATCATAAATTAAAACATGAAACTTTTTGGCATAAACACATAATCATAGAGAATCATTTCTTATTAGTCAAGACTCATGGCCAAGACAATCTTAGTGGACAAAGTCCATTTCTGAACCGAGTTCACTCCTCGTTCCAGTCTTGTTTCACTGAACCGGTTTAACCTGTAGTTCTAGCCATGTCTATCTCTTGAGATATAAAATATTTACCCAATGCATTGGAGGGAGATATAGGTCCCACCGATCTCATAATTATACCATTATTATGTGTTCCATAAAATCATAAATCATACATCATTGCATAACCCATGTAATAAAAATGGGATTCTGAAACAACATGACATCATAAAACAGTTCATATAAGATAAAGCAATTCATAAAAATAATTCCATCACAACATAATCAAATCAATGTAATAATATTTATAGAAACAGAACCCTATATTATCTTTGATGGAAAATAATTTTGATAAAACACTTGAACTCCATTCTTGAGGAAAATATCCTTTCTACTCCAAAAACATTTTCCTTTCTTAACTTGTCATAAATTTTTAAACTAAAAGAAGTTGATTAAAAATAAAGTTGAAAACTTGTAAAGGAAGATTCTTGGAAATAATGTTTTAAAAATCCATTCATTCCGTATAAGTTAAAAAAACATTCTTCTCTTACTTTTTTCGGAAAATTCAAAAAGTACCTCGTTTGAAAAATGACAAAAGATTACATTCATATCTTTTACTAAAAACTCACCGAAGGATAAATTGGATTTAAAAAGTTGTAGGCAGATGGAAATAATATTACATATTGGGGAAACATGGATGTGGATGATAAAATACACCCCAGTAAATTTCAAAGTATAAACAATCTTGGATGAAAATGAGATTGTGATATTTTCCCTTACCTTAGGTCCAATTTTCTTCGTAAGTGTCCGAACCTCCTGTATAATGATTTAAATAATGTTATTGAATTATTACAAAATCATACTTATTTTTATGATATCATATATGGTCATATTCTTAGCTTCTTATTAGAAATATTTCATTACTACTTGTTATTCGGGTGTTTATTACTTTTTGTTCTTATGCGTGTTTTGTCGAATAAATTCTTATTTTTCTTTTTTGGTTATAGATACCTCATATACAGAATGGTATTAGTGTAATATATATCATATTAATTCATTAAATTCATTTATATAATCATTATGCAATGAAGATCATGTAGAACGAGTCGCATCACATCATGGAGACGGTATTCCGTACGTACACACGAGTGATGATATCGTTCCCATGATTGTGGAATTGTATTGGAGTGTATATATACTTTTTAATAATCAATATAACTTTACAATATTCATATATATTCATTATTTACACCATTATACCCATCCAAGTAAGGTGGTGGTGGAAAATAGATTACACCACGGCGTGGAGACGGGATTCTGTACGTACGCACGCGCGGTGATTTCATTTTCTGTTGGATGGATAGATGGTGAAATAGGGTTGTTTCATACTTATAATAACATATCAGTATATGATTGATACTGATATTATTACTTCATAATTAAACAACTAAAGAAGAATAAGTGGAAGAAGAAATAAAGATGAAAGAATCGGTAACTGACATTACCTCTTTTTTGAAGCGCTTCTTTGAGACCTCCTTTTAGGGCACTAAAATTGGTCTTTGAAGAAGACCAGGACCTCTATGATGTCTCTAGGGAAGTGGAGAGAAGAAATTTTCATGGGTTGTCCGAGTTTGAAGGTTCAAAGTGGTGTGAGGGACAGAGGGAGGAGGTGCCCTTTTATAAGGGAGGAGAGGGGCACCTTTGGAATAACTAAAAATATTATTTTATTATAAAGTCAAATTCGGTTTCTAATAGCTCCAAATTGATATATTTCGAAGTTAAGGTGGGTATGGGTCGAAATCCTATCATCAAATAGAATTTAGACAAGTATAGGTATCAATTTTAACCTTATCATTTAGATTTAACTTTATGTTAGATAATTTAACTTTTGTCGTGTCTTCTTGTTTTCTTACACTATAAGGTTAATAAACTTACTATATCAAGCCAAATGAACCCCAAATTGTTTATTATTAATATATATAACATTATCTAAGTCATTTGGCCGAACCTTAGATTTTTAGGAATAAAATAACAATTAATAATATAATATTTGTTTTAAAAACAATTTTATGTCAACTTTGACACTATTTAGTAATTGATTTTTTGTGAAAATCATAACAGAATTATTAGTTCGAAACAAGTTAATTAGATCAATAATAACATGTCATATTAACCTAGAAAATTAGTTTAATTCATAAAAAGTCTCAAATTACATTTATTTTGGTATTTATAACATCTATTATGTCAATATTTCATTAATAAGATAATTACTGCATCATTGTTGTTTCATAAATAAATTAAAATATTTAATGTCTAAAAATTACAAATAAAATACCATTATGTAGGAAATATTTTTGTCTTTCTCATGAATATTTATATTTGAATTTATCTTACGTATAACCCCATATTAAAAATGATTTACTTATTAAACATTGATTTTACCTATTTTAACCCTTCTTTAAATAAATTAATAATAAATGTCCTAATCTAATCCAAGTGGGCCTAAATGGTCATATTTTATTACTAAGGTTGTTTTTTGTCGAATTACACTTATCCAATAGAAATAATACATGTGTTAGGGTAATAATAATAACACTCTTATCCTTAATTACCCTATTTACTTTTAACCGTGGTAAAAAAAGTAAAAAGTTACTATTCACCAAAAATTATTTTCATCTCATTGAACCACATTTTAGTCCTTGATATTAACGGTGTCTCTTGGATTTTCATAATTCCACTCAAAGAAGCGGTAAAATTATGTTTTATGAAAAATTTAGTTTTTTTAACTACCACTTAGTGGTTTCACTATTCATCAAAAATTGAATGTTTTCAGGAAAATACCAAAATTTCACCCTAGGCTAATTTCTATATTCCAAATCCAAAAATGAAGTCCATTTTGGGAAATAAAATTTATAAAATTTCAAAAAGTGGTTATTACTATTCATAACGGCTAGTTTTAATTATATTTTAATAGCATATCGTTGTTTAGTCAAACTCGGTATTGCGTATGATGCAAGCTATTGAGGAAGGTCGTGGTTGCGTGTAAAGCAAGACAAGCTAGTGTTGTGTGTAGTCAAAGATTCCTTTGATAGAAACAATGTATTTCTCATAAAAGTCTCAGGCATTTTAATTTAAACATTGAACTAATACTTGAAAAACACATAAATTAAAAAAAATGATACGATTATATATTGGGTTTATAATATAAATATAATATAATTTATCCAATATATGCTTAAAAATAAAGAATCATGAATGAGGATGAGATTGTGAAATAAAAACTTACAGCTTTGTTAACTTTTGAATCATATACCCCATGAAGGAAAAAAAATTAAATGAAACTTAAAATAATAGGAATAAAAAATTAATCATTCTATATCATATAAAATGGTTAGTATATACAAAACATGAAATGAATAACTAATGAATATGGCATATGTATCCTGGAAATAAATGTTAGATGAGAAACCCTTACTTCAGGTTTTATTGACTTAACACATGTTTGAACCTTCTCTATAATAAATATAGACTTTTTATACCTATATTTGAAACTAATTATTTCATAAATACCATTAATATTCATTGGTTGCATATTTTAAAATAACTATGTAAATTGGTGATGATAATTTTATTACATCGCTACATGGAGATGGTAATACATGTGTACAAAAAAGCAGTGTTTTCAAATTCCATATGATGGAAAGAAGGTGGATAATGGTTTTTCCATAATCATAATAACAATTTAGTATATTTGAGATATTTAATTTACTATTTTATAAAATATATCATGGATTTATATGAGGTATAAGAAGAAATAAAATTGAAAATTTACGATTAAGCGTTATATCTCTTCATTGAGAAACCTTATTTCGATTACACCTTAAGCCTTGAAGGGATGGTATTTGGAAATAAAATATGGTCTATAATGTGGTAAGGGAATATAAAAATGTAATATGGAAATTATTTTCTGATATGGAAACCCCTTACCATAAGTTCTGATATCCTTTGCACACATACTAACCTTATGTATAATAAATATAAGTTCATTAGAATTATATTATAAAACCATACACATATATATTTCATATCATATATGATTTACTTATTACATTTTATTATCATTTTATGAACAATTCCACGTTAAAGTCACGTTTCAGGAAAAAACTGCTTTATTTTTGTATATGTTTTTATTTTTTATTTTTTATTATATTTCTTTTATTATGGTAAAATAATATAAATATTTTTCACAATTATATCACCTTTATATTTTTTTTAGTATATATATATATATATTCAGATTTATCCATAAATGTTAGATATAGAAAATGAAATACACCATTCATGGAGACTATATATCTTACATTCACTGGAACACTATTTCCATTTTATAAAAAAAAACAAATAAAGAAATATAATTAATATGTTACCATTCCATTATAACTTTTATGTCATATATAAAACATGTGTTAATTAAACCCATATTAATTACCTTAAATGTTAAGTGTTAATAAATCACATCGCTTCACGATGTGGTAGTCAACCGTACACCCGAACGACATTATTGTATTCCAATGGAATGAAATGTAAGAAAGAAAATTTTATATACTTATTCAATAAGAATAATTATTTCACAAATGTAATGTAGAAAAAATAAATCCACAATTATATTTATCTAAGGGAGGTGGTGATAGAAAAATGAATAACATTGGTTCGTGAGGTAGTTGTCCGTTGTACACATGAATGATGATTTCATAACCCATTTAATGAAATGGGATAAAGATTTAGGATTTTCCATTAACATAATAAAATATATTTATATTTAAGATAATTCTATTATTATATAATAATTTTTTAATAATAATTTAATTTCTTTGAGGATGAAATAAAATAAAATGCTCTATTAGGGACGTTAACCCTTCTTCTCACACCTTATTTTGGTTTTCACCAAAATGTTTCTTAGGTGGGATTTGTGAAAAAAATAGGGCTTATAAGATGATCGGTGGGAATTTAAGAAGTTATTTAACATGTTATTGTACTAACCAAATGGGGTTTTTAGGTTTTAATAAGATAAGAGAGCTGGTGGACTTCTATAAGTGTGGTGAGTGGGACACTTTTAATTTTGGAAAAATAAAAGGTGTACCCACGTTTTTGATATGAAAAAAGGATAAAAATTGATCCATTTTAGAAAATAAAACATATAATGTCTAAATATGACCAAGAAATTTATTTTTGAAAATTATTATGTCATTTATAACCCTCACCTTTTTAGTTTAACAACAGGTAAACACATTTTTACCATAACTATGAAAATTATTATTTTTCAATTTTACTATTCATAATAGAAAAAATTAAGTTGAAAAAATAATAAAATATAAATAATTATTATTAAAAATATGAAACCAATTTATTTAATTTCTATTCATAGAATCAATAAATTTTATCTTTAAAATTAAACCCATGGACGTGATATGAATGTTGTTTTTCAAAGAGAAAATGTGGATAATTTGAATAGTTTTTATATCAAAATTCAATATTAAATTGATTAAAATAACTTAATTGGATTAATAGATATATAATTGAACAAAATTTTCTTTTATAACAATATTAAAATAATTTTTATGTTTTTAAAATTTTATAGGAATTGATAATTCAAAATAAAAAACTAGTATTTTCAATATTCATTAAAAAAATTTCTTCTTAGAAAATTATAAATAATTCACCATTAAATAATTTTGACATTTTTGCTTAAAAAAATGAATTTAATTTTTAAAATAAATTATATAAAATGAGAAAATTTAATTTTAAAATAACTGTACAAAATATTACAAAATAGCTTCTTAGAAAAATAAACTTTTAAAACAAAATATAAGATTTATTCTTCACACTTGTATAAAAAACATATAATATGAATGATAAAACATTTTATTGATTATATATATGTATATTTATGTATATATAGAAATGTAATTAAAATCATTCACCAAATTTTTTTTATTTAATTTATTGACAAAAAACTCATTTAACTGCATAAAAATAGGTTTTTCAAAAAAGATATCTTTTGTTTTAAAATGGTTTTTATTTTTATTTATAATTAATTGGTCACCAAAGAATTAATAATATATTTTTACAATTTAGTTAATCCTATTCCTACCTTGAATTTCAATATTTAGGTGATAATTATCATATTAAATAATAATATTTTAATATTATGTAATGTTTCATTTAGACTCGGTGTTGTGCGTAATGTAAGCTAAACTCTCTATTATGTGTAATTCAAGATAAACTCGGTGTTTCATGTAACATTATAAAAAACATCATTTTGTGTAAAGATATTTAAAAGATTAAATTTATTTTATATATATATATTTCACAAAACCTTAGGGTGTTACATTAATCCCCCCTTATAATTAAATTTCCTAGCAAAATTCATCACTTTGGGACAAATAAATGAGGATACTACGACCTCATCATATCATCAGGATCCTGAGTAACTTCTCAAGATGGATTTTATACCATGAAACATTGAATAGTTCAGTGGCCTTATTTTATAAAACATTGTTTGTATGATCCATAGTCCCCACCAATTTTTTTACATAAGAATGATTATGTTTTAGTGGTATGACATATGAGTTCAGTACATGTGATGGATCAGGTTTTTACTTTTATAGGATGGATGTATGGAATATATAATAAACCATAGAAATTGTTATTGTATGTTACAAGTATTAATTTACAATCCTAATATGATCAAGTATTTTAAAAGGACAGATATACCTAGGTCTTAGTTTTCCATTATTTCTTCTATGTAGAAATTCATAGAAAGACCTTCTCACTAACTTCAAATTCTAGATCACATCAATGATTATCAACATAAAATTTCAAAAAAGAATTTTTTTTATTCTAATTGGATATAACCTTATCTTAAACTCATTAGTTTTCTCATGTATCAATATATTTCTTTCTAAAACTTCATTCCTATACATTTTTTATATATACTTTTTTCCATAAAGGGCTTCATATGGAGACTTATAATTTATTTAGTGAAATATATTGTTTCATGAAAACTCCTATAAAATATGGTGTTAATTTAGACCTCCTTGGAAATCCCTATAATAAGAACTTATAATATCATCTAAGGTATAAATTATTCTCTCAGACTGACTATCTATATAAAGATAATACAAAATTATAAATCTCAACTCTGTATCAAGATATTATAGAATAATTGACAAAACATTCAAACTAATCTTCATATCCTAATCAGATACAGTTGAATGTGGTACTCCATGCAACCTTACCACTTCCTTAATGTATATTCTTGAAATTTAATCAATAAATAAATCTTCTTTAATAGAAATTAAGTCTTCTCACATCGTAAGGTGATCGAATACCACCCATAATTACCAAAAATCAAAGATAAGATAAACCATAAAGGCCACTAATACCTTAAATTATATGCATAAAATTTTTAATGTCATCCCTCTATAAATAACTTTGTCACTAAAACATATACCAAACTGATGGTTCGTATTTCCAAAAATGTTTCTTAATGATTCCATAACCTTTATAAACTCAAATCACATAAATATTAAAAAGTATTGTCAATGAATTTGATCTTATGATCAACCTTGAACTCCTAAACTCATGATGGTATCCATAAATCTTAAGTTAATATTACCTAGAGACAAATACACCTCCAAAATTTAATTCATTGTTTATTATTTATATAATATCTTATCTTATATAAAAACATTTTCATTGTAATATTGGGTTAATACTTTTAATTAAATAATATCAAATGCGATTTAATTATTCTATTATCCATATAGAGGGAGAAAATTACATTAATTTTAAAGAAAGGATAAACCATAATATTTTCATACGGATCATTTAATCAAAATAAAATTAGAAATTCCCAACTAAGGAGGGGAGAATTAATGTTCTTTAATTATTAGGATTCACTTCAGCCATTATCATTTCATAATATTTACTATAGTCTTTTGTTAATTTAGTATTTTGGATTATCATCGACATTATCCCTTGGATTGAGGCATTGATTTTCATAATGCCCAACATCATTTCACTTGAAACACTAGTGTATGGGGTGAATTAGTTAGTGTCTTCTTCTAACATATTGCATTAACCAACCCATTAATTTTTTTCTCCATTTATGGTATTTATAACCTACGATTATATATTAAAATCACCTCTAAGATCCATTAAAGAAATTTCCTTGATGCTTCTTCCAATATTTTTTCATGCATAATGCAGGAATTTATTTCCACCATTTGAGTTTTCATGACACTAAATCATTATTTTCTTATAAAAACCATAGAAATGGTGTGATTATACAATTTAAAATTTAAAATTTATTCCGCATTAAATGTTTACTTCATAGGTAATAAAGTCTCTTATATACAATTCCTATTAGAGAATTAGTTTTATGACACCATAGAATTTATCAATTTCTCTTTCAGGGATGGTGAATAAACTAGAAGTGCACCTTACATGTCTTATAATATTTTCTTCGTAGGTACTAATATATTCTTTAACCTTTTGATTAATCTCAATAAATTACTTCTCTATTTTTTGTTCATAAAATACAAGTGAAGGACTTACTGTAAATATTCTATTTAATTTTTCCCATTCAATATATTCAATTTCCTCTAATTCCCTCATGTTCTTAATAAGATTCCACCACTGATCTACTTTTCATTTTAAATAATAATTTTGAAAAATAATTTTTTCATTCTTCTTATAGTAAAAAATGGAAAATATTTTTTCATCGGTTCTAATACATTTCTTAGAGACTATTAAATCAATAGAACCACTTAAAGAAGTTGGAAGTTTCCTCATAAAAGAAAAATAAAACATTTTCCCTTAATATTGATTTTTAGAATTGAAGCATGATTCATATTTTGAGAAAGTATTTTGATCATAGAAAAAATAAATTTAATTTTCTCTCTTATAGAATTTGGTTTCATAGGAGTAAAATCATTCAATTTTCCATAACACTTAGTATTAACATGATTCCTTCATTTTCCATCCATTAACTAAACTAGAAACTATAGTATTAGAAACACTAATCATATTATAAAACCGTATAATAATTAAAAATCATTAATAGTTTTTTTAAATCATGGACCCTTATTTTAAATTTATGATTCCATTGGCTTAAAAAAGGTCATTAATGGCCATTATTTATATCCATTATGATGGTTTTAAAATAGTTTGTTAATTTCCAAAGCATGCATGCCTGAAGTGTCAAACTATGTGTGTTTAAAGGATCAATGTTGTACACAATATGATGAGTGATTCCATATCAATTCTCTCTTTATACATTTTTTACCTCTGGGTTCTGTTTTACCAAAACCACATCAACTTGTAGTATCTAGGTAAGAATGTAATCTCTTAGAACCTCTTTATATATCTGTAATCAAAATTACAATATATTTTTCTTTACATAGAATTATCATTAAACATTTACTTAGATATATCCCTAAATATATCTCAATATATATACTTAAGAATATCCCTAGGTATCTAAATATTTTTTTTCTAATCATAATCTCCAAATATTGAATAAAACATTCATGTGATACCAACTATATGATAACTATTTAATACATAAATATAACATCTTTTTATATTAATATTCAATATATTTAATAAGTACTTTCCTAAATATAATAATAGTTCACTATCCTTGGATACTAGAAACAAAGTCATTTTATTTCATGAAATATCATCAACATCTCCCAAAAATATCTTCTAACCTAGTACTCCTCATTGTTATACCCTACCTAAACCTTTCTTCATAAACTAGGGGAAAAACAAAAGAATGGGTGATATCACATTCCCAGTAATGGTAAACATAAAATATACCAACCAATCATCATATGAAAACAAAATATAATAATAGTTGTTTATTATCATAAACATAACTTATGAATTTTATAACAAACCTATCATAGTTCATAAATATGAGTCATGACATATAACATTATCATTTAATGAAATCATGGCCCACAAGAGTAATAAATCATCATAAATCAATCATTAACCATAATATCATTTCATAATAGTGTTTCACCATCATAAATAGTGAAAAAAATTCTTATGTAAAGGTTACCTACTGATACCGTCAATGTAGTGTATTAGTGCATATCACACATTTCTCATTTTTTAATAGGATTCACTTGTTTCCCATAGATGATCAAGATGAAATCGTTTCCCATAGTGGATCAATCCCATTAAATGTTTTCTTATTTTTATCTCATGAGATATAAAGCATTACCCAATTCTTTGGAGGGAGATATATGTCCCACCAATTTCATCATGAAAACCATACTTATGTGTTCCACAATTTCATGAATCATTCATCATATCATAACATTTTAACTCATGTAAATAAGATGGGTTTCATAAATATTTCATCAACATAAACATTAACCATCAAGATAAATAATAAGGATGGTTTCATTCAATATTATACCCCATAAATCATAAGTAATAACAAAAGAGGTCATCTTAAGTGAAAAGTGATTTTGAAAGATAACATGGAACATTTATTGATGAATATATACTTTCCACTTCGAAAACCGCTTTTGAAAAAAAACATTTTCAAAATCCTTTTCATTAAATATACATATGGAAACTTATAACAGAAGCATTAAAAATAATTTAAGACATTTCACGAGAAAATATCATTTCCTCTTTGAAAAAAATTAAAAACTAAAACATTATGAAAATTATTTTATTTGAAAATAACCTATAAAAATATAAAAATAGATTTAAATAAAATAATGGTCTTTATTATTTGAAATTCAATTCATGTTTTACATGTTAAAATAAATATTACATATATATTTTTGGTAAAAGATAAGAGACCATTATTTGGAAAATGACTTGAAGATTAGTTTGAAAAAAAATAAATGTTCAAACATGGGTAAAATTTATTTAATAAATCAATTTACTAATGTTAAAAACATGTTTGAAAACATTTTTAGAAAACACGGTATTCGAAAAAAGGGCATTCCAATGAAGAGAAAAATAAAGATATTTTTTCTTAAAACAATTATTTTGAAATCTTGAGTGCATAAAGAGAGGAAAATCAAGGGAACCCATGTATTATCATGAAATAATAATATGATAATAAATTTCTTTTTCTTATTTAGATAACTATGATAATATTTCATCATTATAAGTATAAACATAATCAATCTCAATAAACAATAAAATTGTATCATAAAACCCTTACCACTTTTGTCAATTTTGTACCAAAAACCCCATAAAAGATATATCATAAAACAGTTATTTAAATCCTAGTAATTTTCAGAGAAAAATTCATAAAATAAATTAATGGGAAATGTATAGACTACATAAAAGAAACATGTAGTGAATATGGCATGTGTATCCCTGAAAATAAAAGTGAGATGAAAAACCCTTACCATAATCCTTGAATTCCTTCATACATGTTCAAAACTCTGGTATAATAAATATAAGTTCATTATAAATATATTATAGAACAATATATATATATATATATATAATACCATATATAATTTACATATGACCATTTTAAAGTCATGTTTTCGCAATAACTGCTTTGTTTTTCAGGTATGTTTTTATTTATTATTTTTGGTTCTTTTAATTTGATCACGGTTACATAATCTAAAGATTGAAAAACATGATATAATTTTCATATATATTCATATTATTTTTAATTTTAGTGATCTATAAAATTTCATGATAGAAAATGATGTACATCGTTCTGGGAGACGGTTTGTGGTATGTACGCATGAGTGCTGTCCCATTTTCCTAACAGAAAGAATAAAAGAAAGTTAAATAATATATTACCTTTAAAGAATAATTTTCAAATAATATATATTGTATATATTACTTGAAACCTATATTAATTACTGTAAATGTAAAGCAAGCACAAATCTCATCACTTTGTGAGCTGGTAATCAACCGTACACACAGATGAAATTATCGTATTCCCACATAATGGAATCTAACAAGTAAAATATGATATAATGATTATATAATCATCATAATATTTTTAATATAATATATATATATATATATATAATTAATATATCATTTTTATAATCTGTGAGAGGTGGTGATGGAAAACAAATAACATCAGTTCACGAGGCGGTTTTCCACCCTACACACAAATGATGATTCCATAACCCATTTTATGGAAGAGTATAAGGATTTAGGTTATGTGTAGAGACCCAGACCTATAATATTAGAGACTTTTTCTACTACTAATTACATTAACCTGATTATATGGAATCAAATCTAAAAAGAACGACAGTTTAGTTGTCTAGGAAAAGCAGATACATAAATGAGTCTTTAATTATAAAAGAATACACCAATTACAACATAATTCTTTTCATCTAAATAAATAAATAACATTGGGGATAACTCTAATAAATTTATTAAATCCATGAGAATCTTTCATAGTATTATTATTCAATTCTTGGGAAACATAACATAATAAGGGTGACCTCAAATGCTCAGTAAGGAAAAAATATAGAATAAGCAATAATAAAACAATGAGAATAATACGTATGACATGGGTAATAACTAAACTCCCATTATATATAATCAATTAAATGGGGGTGAAGTGCATAAACAATATGGAATGGAAATCACTAGAAACATGTTCCATTCAAATTACTAGATTAAGAAAAATAAATATTATAAGGTAAAAAACTAAATTAGATTCCATTTAATTAATGAAATAATAATTAAATGTATCCATTGATAGGTCGATGTAAAATATCATGGATTAATATTAATTGAAACTAATGTTAAGATAGTTATTTCTTAATGTAAGTAATGTCTAAGGCATATGACAACCTATACCATCAATATCTTTCACAATATGGTTTAAAAATATAGATAAAAAACCATTTAATCTTTGTGAATTCATTGTTTTATGATACTCTATCAATTAATTGAGAATTTATATAAATTCAAAGATCCACCCATCATTACTTGTCCAAATCATTACTCAAATCAAATAATAAAAAATAAATAATATTCATTATGAAATATTAATATTTAATAATGAATATATAATTATAAATATTTTCCCAAATAAAAAATAACTATCAAAGTCGAAATCAATTGTAAAATTATATATGGTTTAGGAAACAATAATATCCATGATAAATGAAATTGAAAACTAGGATAAATTCAAAGTTTAATGATTATAGAAGATTAAATATTTCAAGGGGAATAAAAAATGATTCAAGGATGTGAATATGAATACCATGCTTGGCCAAATAAATAATATACCATTAAAAGGAAGAATTGGTATAGAATATATACAACAAATCCCACAAGGAGTAAAAATAAAGTTATGTTCTTGTTCATGAATAGAAATTCTATAAAAATATCATTTAAAAAAATTATTGAGGAAGATATCATTTTGTTTTATAAAACCTTTTGAAAAAAACATTCATTGAAGATAAATTTTGAAAGATTTTTCTATAAAAATTATCCTTTTATACATGAAAATTATTATTCAATGAAATGATAGTTTGTAAATCCTTTCTTGTCATACGAGGTAAAAGAACATTCCTTTTTAGGGTAAAAAGGTTTGAAAAATTCCTTATCGAGAAAGTGATAAAAATATTCCTATGAAAACATTGGTAAAATAAGAAAAGGGTATATATGTCTTTACCAAATCATTTTAAAATAATTCATGGAATAATTTTTATAAAACATGGTTTTTAGAATAAAACAGGTTCTTTGACTAAAGAGAGAAATAAAGTCGGGTTTTCTGAAAAACATTTTCTAAAACATTTTGAGTACCAATGTAACATCCCAGGTAAATAATGAATAAAACATTTTCATATTTATTAATATTTAAAAATTAAATATTAATTTTACTTTAAAGGGGTTTCTATGTTCGATAGCGTACCCGATACGCAACAAAGAGTTTCTTTGAAATCTTACGTTGCACACTAGTAATAAAATAATATTATTTTAAATGATAGTTAACACATAGTCGTTGTATTGGCGGGAATGGATAGAAATAACTAAAATATGATTATATATATTTTTTAAATGTTTTTTACTTTTATCTAATAAAGTATAAAGGCTTAAAATACAGATAGAATTCAATTTTAGGCGTATATGCCCCAGTTTTCACTAAAGGTTCACTTATCGCCTTTTGATGGAAAACCATCATTAAATATAGTTTTGTTTACTCTTATACATTATATTGGACTAAATAAAACTCTTCTTTATAATTGGGACATCAAAATTTACTTTGTGTAAATTTTTGGTATTTTTCCGATAAAGTTCATTTTTTTAATGAATAGTGTACAATGTTGCATTTTTATTCAAAGCCTATTTTTAATATAATTTATTAATATGATTATATTATCTTTTGAATTGGTTTTAAAGTGAAATTAGAATATATTTTTACCATTAAATTCAATAGTGGTCGTTAGAATTAATTTAACTCTGAAATCGGACTTAAACTAGTGTCAATCTTTTGATACTTATTGTTTCATAAAAACATGCTATTTGCTCTGACAGCGGGAATTAATTATTAAATTAATTAATGAAACATAAATGTTTTAAAATTTTTTAAAATGTACTTCATTTTTGAATTCGGAATATCAAATATAGCTTAGGGTGATGTTTTGGTATTTTTCTGAAAAACATCAATTTTTGATGAATAGTGAAACCACTAAGTGGTACTTAAAAAACTGATTTTTCATTTAAATGAAATTTTACCACCACTTTATTTTGAATTTTAAAAATCCGACATACATGGTTGTCATTAAGAAGTAAAATGTGGTTCAATGGGATTAGAATAATTTTTTGGTGAATAGTAACTTATTAAGTTTTAATCGTGATTAGAGGCAATTAGTGTAGTTTAAGGAAAAAATAATGTTTTAATAATATGAAATGAACTTGACATATGTCCTAACCTCATTGGATGTGTCATGGCTGACCAAGAAAATCCATGGGTTAACTTGGGGACCCCATGGAGCCACTTTATTTGGAAAATGACATTAATATCTTTTTATTTAATGTGAAAATAAAAATGTCACAAACATGAGTTGTTTTACTAAAACAATTTTTACATGGGGTTATACAAATCTGTTGGAATCACCTGTTTTGATAATCCTAAATCATGATTAAACATTAATTCTGATGTATTAAACCTTTGCATTAATCTTATTATTCTGTGCTTAAACATATTTTATTCTAAACAGTTCATATTCTTACTCTCATAACTTTACTGTAACAGCTTACAGTAGCATTTACATAAGTTTGGTATTGTTAGCCAACAGTCAGAGTTTTCTTTTCATAGTCACAGATACAGCTAACTGTCACCTTAAGTTACTGTTGCAATAAGTTCACAGTTACAAGGTTACAGTCGAAGACTAATACAAGCTTACAGTTACGAGTCTACTGCTATCTATTGTCAAAGCTCACAGACGAAGGTCACAGTTACAAGACTTCTGTTCAAAGTTATCTCTGCTCAAGTTCACAGTCGAACAAGTCTACAGTTGGAACAAGTTCGCAGTTGAAAAAGCCTACAGTCATAAGTCTACAGTCAAGGTTACAGTTAGACAGCTTCTGTCGACTAAGTCTACTGATGATCGAAGTCTACAGTTGACAAAGGTTACAGTTCTACAAATTTGATGTTACAAGTCTACAGTTAGAAAGGCTACAGTTACATGGAGTAAAAGCTACTATTGCAAGCCTACAGACAGCAAGCCTTTTGTTGAAGTCAGCAGTCAGAAGGAAGTCCACAGTTGGAAGACCACAGTTGAAGCCAACAGTGACATACATTCTCGACTCACTATTTTAATTTCTTTATTTCCTACATTTAATCTATCTAACGGTCATATCATACATTTTGATGATTTGTCAAATATCTGATAAAGGTTGTCGGATGTCAGGAACCCGTACCTCGTACCTGCTGAAAATAAATCTTTTCTGTCCCCTGTCGGGAGATAAATACGAGAAGACTACGCTGCCCAAAAAGGATGCGAACCAGAGAAGTGCGTGGTGGACGAAATATACCAGAAACACAAGAAGATAAAAACGAGTTCCATCAAGAACACAGAGAAGCATATAGTCAATCAAGTATACTCGAGAAGTGTTCTGTGCATACAAGAAGAACCCTGAAGAACTTCATCGACTACATTCTCACTACCTGTGAACCTGAAGCATACGACACTCTGTTTCTCAAACAGAAACGAGAAGAGGACTCAAACTCTCTTCTGATCGAATACAAGAGCTACACTGAGATCACCAGAACCACTTCTAAACTCTACATCTCTTATTCTGTGATTTATTCTACATTTTGAGCAGTGTGTGTTATCTGCTGCATTAAACACACACACTGACTCTTGTACTTTCACTGGAGGATCTGTAAATCCTCAGCAAACCTTTTTGCACCCCATTTCCCACTGTGGATAGTGGTAGAGGTCTTGTGACCTGAACAACTGGCTGATGTTGTTTGTTTTCCCACGAAGAACTGTGGTAGAGGTCTTGTGACCTGGACAGTGTGTTCACTGTTGTTAACCCCGATCCAGGGTGTGGATCATTCTTATATAAAATTTTGAGAGGACTAAGTCTCGGCTTGAGACTGAACCTCTTGGTTAATTCTCTGTGTTTGTAGTTGTACTCTATATCCATACTATACATATTTATTTCATATTCCGCTGCTATTACTTTGAAATATAATCTACCTTCAAAGATACTTTGATAATTAAATTCGCAAGTGTTTATGTTTGTTATAAATCAGTAAGTTAGTTTCAAAAGTAAATTTAATCATAATATTAAGTTAACTGAGAATTAATCAATCTTTGAGAAACTAATTGAACCTTTATAATCTATATAAATTCACTACAGTTTAATTTGTTTTTGAAATTGGGGGATTTTAATAGAAATTGTTTTTAACAGAAATTTTAATTGGAACTCAATTCACCCCCCTCTTGAGTGTCCACTCCGACCAACATTTGGTATCAGAGGAGTTGTTTATCTCTGTTATACTTGCTCAAAGTTTTATTTTAACTCTCTGTTGTTTAAACTGTGATTGTTGTTTTATCTAAAAGATATTAAATTTCTGTTAGTTCTAAATTTTATCTCTTCAAAACATTTTCTAAAATTTCTTTATGGATAATAGACTAGAAGGTGCTGCTACTAACAGGCCACCCTTCTTTAATGGTGTAAATTATGCCCAATGGAAGCTCAAAATGAAAATTCATTTGGAAAGTATGGGTTTTGATATTTGGACTGCTATAGAGTCTCAATACAAGATTCCAGAAACTGAAAGAATAACTTGGGATGAACCTACTAAGGTAGCTTACAATAATAATTGTAAGGCTGTGAATGCTCTCTACTGTGCTCTAGGAGATGAGGAGTTCAATAGAATTTCTGCATGTAAAACTGCTTTTGAAATCTGGGACACCTTAGCTGTTTCTCATGAAGGAACAACTAATGTCAAGGAAATGCGGTTAAATACTTATACTATCAAATATGATAACTTTAAGATGAAAGCTGATGAACCTATTTCTGATATGTATCTCAGGTTTAATGAGATAGTCAACACAATGAGCTCACTCGGAAAGATTGTTCCAGCAAAGGAGAAAATCATGAGATTATTGAGATGTCTGCCTGACAGATGGAGAGGCACATCCGTTTCAATTAGAGAATCATGTGATATTTGAACTTTGCCTGTCAAGGAGTTAATTGGTAAGCTGATGATGTACGAAGAAGAGCTCAAGGTAAATAAAGAGGAAGATGAGGAACCAAAACGAAAATCTGTAGCTTTTAAGTCTACTGCATCAAAGAGCAAAGACAAGGAGAAAGTGCATATACCAACTGAAGGCTCATCTAGTGAAGACTTAGATTCTGACAGTGATGCCGAGATGGCACAAATAGCAAGGAGATTCAAGAAGTTCTATAGGAAGAAGAAGTTCTTCAGAAAACCAAACTACAAGGGTAAGTATGATAGACAAGGTAAGTGGAAGAAAGATTGGAAGAAAACGGATAAAAAAGAAGACATAGTTTGCTATGAATGTAAAAGGAAAGGACACATCAAAGCTGACTGTCCTAGGTTAAAATTCAAGAAGAAATATGAGTACAAGGACAAGAATTATAAGAAAGCTATGAAGGCCACCTGGAGTGCTTCAGAAGACAGCACAAGTGAATCAGAGTCCAGTGATTCTGAAAGAAATTGTGCTAATATGTGTTTCATGACAAACACATCTGAGGTAACCTTAGACACTCCCACTCTAAACTCTTATTATTCGGAAGGTGAAGCAGAATCTGGTTCTGATTCTGAAAATATGTCTAAAGATGAATTGATTGAATACTGTAATATGCTGGAAGAAACGTGTAATGAACTAAATGATAAATATAAGTCTTTAAAGAAACAGCATGCTCTTACTGCAAGTGTCAAGTCTGCACTTGATGTAGAAAAAGAGAAAAATGTTCAATTATTAAAGGAGAATACAGAACTGAAACTATCTAATGAACAACTTAGAAAGGACTTAGAAACATTCACAAATGGAAAAGATACTCTAACCCAACTGCTAGGAAATCAAGTTGCACCTAAGTATTCTACTGGCTTGGGATACCAACCTGGACAAAGACAGTTTACTAAAACCCGATTTATTAAGTCTGAAAAAAATCCTGCTAGTTCCAGTTTTGGAAATTCGTATGCCTCAAATGGTTATTTAAATAGTTGTAGATCAAATAAAGTATATCTCTCTAAATCTGTTGCATCTATTAATTGTATGGGACCCATAAAACAAATCTGGGTACCTAAATCCTTGATTGCTAACATATCTGGACCCAAGAAAATCTGGGTACCAAAGTCATTTCCTGTCTAATCTGTTTTGTAGGAAATCTGTTTGAAAAGCAATTACAAGAAGGTATGGTACTTAGACAGTGGATGTTCAAGACACATGTCTGGGGACTATTCGTTCTTCAAAAGCTTAATAAAGGTTGATGGAGGATATGTCACTTTTGGTGATAACTCAAAAGGAAAAATCATCGGCTTAGGCCAGATTGGTAACACTGACTCAGTATTAATTTCCAAAGTTTTATTTGTTGATGGACTTAAGTACAACCTACTTAGCATTTCTCAATTGTGTGATGATGGTTTTAATGTCAAGTTTGAAAACAATTCTTGTGATGTTTATAATTCCAAAAATGATTTAATATTTTCTGCCTTAAGAAATGAAAATGTTTATGCTGTTGACTTAAACACTTTAGCTAAACATAATGTTACTTGCTTAAATGCTTTTCATAAAGAGTCTTGGCTGTGGCATAGGAGATTAGGACACTGCAACATTCACTCACTTAGAAAACTTTCTAAGAAACACCTAGTTAGAGACCTACCTAAGCTTGAATTCCCAAATGACAAAGTGTGTAATCCCTGTCAAAAGGGAAAAAAACACAAAGTTTCTTTTAAACCAAAGAAAGAAGTTTCAACTTCTCAACCACTTGAACTGGTTCACATGGATTTGTTTGGACCATCAAGAATTTCAAGTCTAAATGGGAAGCACTATGTTTATGTTCTTGTAGATGACTTTTCTAGATATACTTGGGTATACTTTCTAGCTCACAAAAGTGAAGCCTGCTCTTCCTTTGTTAAATACTCTAAGTCTGTAGAAAATCTTAGTGGACTTAAGATTAAGACCTTGAGGAGTGATCATGGCCGTGAGTTTGAGAATAAAGAATTTGAATCTTACTGCTCACACAATGGCTATACTCACAATTTTTCTCCTCCTAGGACACCTCAACAGAATGGTGTAGTGGAAAGAAGAAACCGAACCCTGCAAGAAATTGCAAGGACTATGCTTAATGAATATGACCTGCCTGTTTACTTTTGGGCTGAAGCTGTAAATACAGCCTGCTATGTTATTAATAGAGTCTTGATTAGACCGGTTCTTAAGAAAACCCCTTATGAGTTGTGGAATAATAGGAAGCCTAAGGTTAATTACTTTAGAGTTTTTGGTTGCAAAGTCTTTATTCTGAATACCAAAGATAATCTTGATAAATTTGCTCCAAAAAGTGATGAAGGAATTTTCCTGGGTTACTCTATGTCTAGTAAAGCCTATAGAGTTTTCAATAAGAAAACCAAATGTGTGGAAGAATCTGTTCACATCAAGTTTGATGAGACTGATCCACATGAGTCTAAAACTTCTCTTGAAGATGTTGAAGAAGACTTATCTGTTCTGGACCTAAATGACAAATCTAAAGAACCTGTAATAAAAACATCCAGTTCTGGACCTTTTCCAGAATCTTCCTCTGTGGAACCCGAACCTATAAATGAACCTGAAATCTCTAGTCCAACCTTTACCAAATCAACTAGGATTCTAAAGAATCATCCTTTAGATGCTGTTGTTGGTAATCTTGATAGAGGAACACAAACTAGAGCTTCTCTAAGAAATCAGGTTGAACATCAAGCTTTTCTTTCACAGCTTGAACCCAAAAATGTCAATGATGCTATCAGTGATGAATTCTGGGTAATGGCTATGCAAGAAGAACTAAATCAGTTTGAAAGAAACAAAGTTTGGGAATTAGTGGAAAGACCTAAAGACACTCTTACCATAGGCACTAAATGGGTGTTTAGAAACAAAGTTGATGAGTTTGGTAATATAATCAGAAACAAAGCTAGGCTAGTTGCACAAGGGTATAGTCAGGAAGAAGGAATAGACTATGAGGAAACCTTTGCACCTGTGGCTAGACTAGAGGCCATTAGGATATTACTTGCTTATGCTGCTCATCTGAATTTCAAACTATATCAAATGGATGTTAAAAGTGCTTTTCTAAATGGATATATAATTGAGGATGTATTTGTGGAACAACCTCCTGGTTTTACAAATCCCCATTTTTCTAATCATGTTTTTAAATTATCTAAAGCTTTATATGGTTTAAAGCAAGCTCCAAGAGCTTGGTATGATAGGCTCAGCTCTTTTCTTATTTCGAAAGGATTTACTAAAGGGATAGCTGATCCTACTATTTTTATTAAATGGATTTCTAAAGATGTCTTAATAGTACAAATTTATGTTGATGATATTATTGTTGGATCTTCTAAAAATTCTTTATGTGTTGACTTTTCAAAAATAATGCAAAATGAGTTTGAAATGAGTTTAATGGGAGAACTCAAATTTTTCCTTGGATTTCAGATCTTTTAAAATAAAAATGGTATTATTTTGAACCAAAGTAAATATATTAAAGATCTTCTAAAACGTTTTTCTTTGGATGGCACCAAAGGCAGTGACACACCTATGAGCACCACTTGCAAGTTGGACAGTGATGAAACTGGTGAACCAGTGGATCAAACCAATTACAGAGGTATGATAGGTAGTCTACTGTACCTTACTGCCAGTAGACCTGACATCATGTTCAGTGTATGCATGTGTGATCGGTTTCAAGCCAATCCAAAAGAGTCTCATTTGACTGCTGTTAAAAGGATTTTTAAATATCTAAAACATACTCCCAATTTGGGATTATTTTATCCAAAAGGACAATCATTTGATTTATTAAGTTATTCTGATGCTGATTTTGCTGGCTGCAAGTTAGATAGAAAGAGCACCTCTGGAACATGTCACATTTTAGGCAAGTCACTAGTATCTTGGTGTAGTAAGAAGCAGAATTCTGTTGCATTGTCTACTGCCGAAGCTGAGTATATAGCTGCTGGTAGCTGTTGTGCACAAATCTTGTGGATGAAACACACTTTACTAGACTATGGATATCAATTCAAACATGTCTCTATAAGGTGTGACAATACAAGTGCTATTAACATTTCTAAAAATCCAGTATCTCATGCTAGGACAAAACATATTGATGTGAGACATCACTTTCTGAGGGATCATTATCAAAAGGGTGATATCACTCTTGAGTTCATTGGCACTGAACATCAGCTAGCTGATATTTTTACAAAGCCTTTGAATTCTGAGAGATTAAGTTACATCAAACATGAGTTAGGTATGATTAATTATTGCACAGTTGAAACCTCACAGTTGAAACCTCACAGTTGAAACCTCACAGTTGAAACCTCACAGTTGAAACCTCACAGTTCAAACCTCACAGTTGAAACCTCACAGTTAGAACCTCACAGTTGAAACCTCACAGTTAGACCTCACCGGTGTACCTCACTGTTACATCTCTCTGTAGGCTGTTTCGCTGTTTAACCTTATTTTATTTTGCGGGAATTCGAACCGTTTCTTTTCTTTATTCTTTTATTTCTAAATCCCTAAATGATAAAATTGAGAACATCGAACATATCTCAATCCACTCATCTCGACCCTTGCTCTCTCAAGTCCTAAACCCTAAACCTTCAACCGAACCTCGAAACCTCTTTCAGTTCCAATGGCCAGAACAAAGCGACCCCCGACTGTCAACGAAGATGCACCAATGCCAAAGAGGACTCAAGTCGAATCCAGTGGCACTGGGAATGCCTCGATAAGACCTGTTAATCCACATCTGACTAAGAGAGAAATAGTTGCTGAGAAGGAGCTAAGTGAAGAGTGGATTTTATCGAGCAGATCATTAGTACTGGCAGTGCTTAATGAGCAAGGATGGACCGAATGCTTCGCAAACAATAATGGACCGTACTACCCGAAGCTGGTGAAGGAATTCTATGAATATCTACAGTTCGAGGAAGAGGATGATCTGCATAGACTGGTATCCAGAGTAAATGGCAATGAAGTCAGTTTTTCATCCGCTGATTGGGCTGCTTGTTTAAGAGTTCCTCATGAGGGTATTTACAACTACTATTCTGGAGCGGCTCCTCCAAACAGTAGAATCTTTGATCATGAGACGGCTCTGGAAGAACTGACAGGCAATGGCACAGTAAGAAAGGTTATTGCTGCTGAAATGAATGGAGAGGACAGGCTTCTGTTTAAGTTTATTCAGCATGTACTGAGTCCTAGAAGAGGAGATTTTGCAACTCTGAAGCACCAGGATATTTACTTGATGTACTTATTAAAACATGGAAGGAAGGTCAACCTTTGTAGGTTGCTGATGGCTCAGATGGAGGACATGATAAAGGCAAGCTCAAAATCAAGTGCCTTGTTTCATGCTAAACTCATTTCGGTTATGTTGAAAGTGAAAGGTGCAGCCGGAAGTCAGGAAGAGTTGATAGTGGCAAAGAACAGTGTATGTATCTCGAAAGTAATCTGCAAATTCATGAAGATCAGTTGGAATCCCTGGAAGAAATCATGGGTGAATGATGAGGAGAGAATCTATGAGAAATTTAGCCCTTCTACTCATCCCTCTAGACCGAGAGATAGGAGAGACCCAGGCTTAAAGCCTGATGAGCCTGAACCTGTATACTCAGATGATGAACAGACTGCAGTAGTTGGTGACTCTGCAAGAGAGAACACCCCAATTGATGAAGGGAGTGATCCTGATACTACTCACAGTCCTGTCAGGACAGTGACGTTTGGAGCAGCAAGCCCTCCAAAAGAACTACCTAGTAGAGAACCTGTTCTAAGAGACAGTGATACTGAGTCTACAGAAGAAGAAGAAGAAGAATCTCAATATTTTGTCAAGGACACATCTGATGAGGATGATACAGTCGAAGCAAAAGAGGCTGGAGCTTTAAATGAAAATCAAGAAACTGTTGCAGAAGATAAAGAGGAGATCAGTGGTGAAGAAACAAAAGAACTCAGTATGAGCCCTCTGATAGGGTATACAGACAATTCAGTGTCTGACCAGGAAGCAGGAGTGGTCTCTACTACTGTTGTCATGGAAGTGGTTGATGACCCAACCGAGAGGGAGGCTAACCTCACTGCTGAACCTACAGAGGAAGCAAATATGGAACCTTCTAGAGCTACAGAAGAGAACTTAGAGTTACCCAGAGTTGAGCAGATAGTAGAAAGTGTTCAGGAAGGAGCTCCAAGTGAGGGGGAGCGTTTTGGTTCAGTCTCTGTAATGTTTGATATAGAAGGATGGACCTCAGATCCCGGATACATGGTGTTAGGACTCAATTATGAGGATTCAGATGAGGAAAACCAACCACCAAGAAATCCAGTTATCCTACCTAACAGCTCTCCAGTGTTAGAAACTGAAAGATTGGCCACCAAGGAAGACCTTGCATCCTTAAAGAATGAAATGAAGGAGACCATCAGACAGGCTGTTGCTGAATTGAAGACCAGTCTTTTTGATGAGCTGAAAAATGTAGAACAATCCTTAGAATTATCTCTAGGATGTGTTGTGGGAAGTCCAATCAAAGAAGTGATGGATGAAATGAAAGTGTTCCACACTCAAATTGAAAGCTGGACTGGAGCAGTAGTGGCCCTCAGACAATCAGTTGCTTCTTTAACTGCCCTGAGCAGTTCTCAGACACTAGTGGCCAGTGAGATTCGATACATCAAAGAAGTGGTCAAGCAGTTTGTGGAAGTATTTGAGGCTTTCAAGAAATCAGTAAAAGAACACTTTAGCAATCAGGATGCTGTCATTCAGAAAGTGATTGGAAATCCGACTCAGTCTTTCAAGGAGACAGTGGCATTCTCAGTCAAGTCCCTTCCTTCATCTAGCTCTCCTGTGGACCTTGAGCAGTTTAGAAGCCTGCTCAGAGAAGAGCTTACTCAGGCCCGTGCAAATGACACATCAGACCTACAGATCCTTGCTACTACAAGAGAAGTCAGTGGCTTTGTTCGTGAGCACCTGCAGGCTGCTACTGCTTCTCAGGAGGCCATCAAAAGTAAAGTGGATTATTACTTTGATCGGATTTTCACCAAGCATCAGTTGAACAATCACTTCAAGCTCATGCTAGAAACTATGAAGCTGCCCCCTGTGACTCAAGCTTTCAAAGAACAAGTTAGAAAGCTACGAGAGTTGACCCCGGCTTTGGATAAATTCTTGGAAAACAAAGATGACTTTTTATCTGCCATGGACAGAGGAGGAAACATCATCATGGATTTCAGGAATCTGCTCCTACCTTTTCTTCATGTGGACTGCACACCTGTTATAGTTCCTCCTGCCCTACCTGTCTCCAACCCCAGTGGTTCTTCAGTAATGTCTCCTGCTGATGCCCTCAGAAGCCTTAGACCACTGATACCTCGGCAAGCTACTCACTACAGGCCTTCAGGAGCATCTGTTGCTGCCCCTCCAGACATTCCTGCTGCACTTCCTAAGCCTGTTGATCCTTCACCTACTGCTCCATCTTCTTCCTCCAAAGGAAAAGATCCCTTACCTCCAGATGAAGAGGATTGAGTCTGTTTATGTTTTTTTTTGATAGGGATCCTGTATTCACGTTTTGGGTCATGTAATGCACTCCTTATTAATACAATGTTTCTTTTCTCTCTCTCTGTCTTTATTTTTGTTAATCACAAAGGGGGAGAAATAAATAGGGAGAAATAAATAGGGAGAAATAAATAGGGAGAAATAAATAGGGAGAAATAGGATTATACCTAATTTTTGTGCTCATATTGCTAATACTGTGTTTTGCACACTTCTCTCTGATACTTCTATATTTCATACTGACATAATTTGTGATTATCAAAAAGGGGGAGATTGTTGGAATCACCTGTTTTGATAATCCCAAATCATGCTTAAACATTAATTCTGATGTATTAAACCTTTGCATTAATCTTATTATTCTATGCTTAAACGTATTTTATTCTAAACAGTTCATATTCTTACTCTCATAACTTTACTGTAACAGCTTACAGTAGCATTTACATAAGTTTGGTATTGTTAGCCAACAGTCAGAGTTTTCTTTTCAAAGTCACAGTTACAGCTAACTGTCACCTTAAGTTACTGTTGCAATAAGTTCACAGTTATAAGGTTACAGTCGAAGACTAATACAAGCATACAGTTACGAGTCTACTGCTATCTATTGTCAAAGCTCACAGACGAAGGTCACAGTTACAAGACTTCTGTTCAAAGTTATCTCTGCTCAAGTTCACAGTCGAACAAGTCTACAGTTGGAACAAGTTCACAGTCGAACAAGCCTACAGTCATAAGTCTACAGTCAAGGTTACAGTTAGACAGCTTCTGTCGACTAAGTCTACTGATGATCGAAGTCTACAGTTGACAAAGGTTACAGTTCTACAAATTTGATGTTACAGGTCTACAGTTAGAAAGGCTACAGTTACATGGAGTAAAAGCTACTATTGCAAGCCTACAGACAGCCAGCCTTTTGTTGAAGTCAGCAGTCAGAAGGAAGTCCACAGTTGGAAGACCACAATTGAAGTCAACAGTGACATACATTCTCGACTCACTATTTTAATTTCTTTATTTCCTACATTTAATCTATCTAATGGTCATATCATACATTTTGATGATTTGTCAAATATCTGATAAAGGTTGTCGGATGTCAGGAACCCGTACCTCGTACCTGCTGAAAAGAAATCTTTTCTGTCCCCTGTCGGGAGATAAATACGAGAAGACTACGCTGCCCAAAAAGGATGCGAACCAGAGAAGTGCGTGGTGGACGAAATATACCAGAAACACAAGAAGATAAAAACGAGTTCCATCAAGAACACAGAGAAGCATATAGTCAATCAAGTATACTCGAGAAGTGTTCTGTGCATACAAGAAGAACCCTGAAGAACTTCATCGACTACATTCTCACTACCTGTGAACCTGAAGCATATGACACTCTGTTTCTCAAACAGAAACGAGAAGAGGACTCAAACTCTCTTCTGATCGAATACAAGAGCTACACTGAGATCACCAGAACCACTTCTAAACTCTACATCTCTTGTTCTGTGATTTATTCTACATTTTGAGCAGTGTGTGTTATCTGCTGTATTAAACACACACACTGACTCCTGTACTTTCACTGGAGGATCTGTAAATCCTCAGAAAACCTTTTTGCACCCCATTTCCCACTGTGGATAGTGGTAGAGGTCTTGTGACCTGAACAGCTGGCTGCTGTTGTTTGTTTTCCCACGAAGAACTGTGGTAGAGGTCTTGTGACCTGGACAGTGTGTTCACTGTTGTTAACCCCGATCCAGGGTGTGGATCATTCTTATATAAAATTTTGAGAGGACTAAGTCTCGGCTTGAGACTGAACCTCTTGGTTAATTCTCTGTGTTTGTAGTTGTACTCTATATCCATACTATACATATTTATTTCATATTCCGCTGCTATTACTTTGAAATATAATCTACCTTCAAAGCTACTTTGATAATTAAATTCGCAAGTGTTTATGTTTGTTATAAATCAGTAAGTTAGTTTCAAAAGTTAATTTAATCATAAGATTAAGTTAACTGAGAATTAATTAATCTTTGAGAAACTAATTGAACCTTTATAATCTATATAAATTCACTACAGTTTAATTTGTTTTTGAAATTGGGGGATTTTAATAGAAATTGTTTTTAACAGAAATTTTAATTGGAACTCAATTCACCCCCCTCTTGAGTGTCCACTCCGACCAACAAAATCTTATTTTTGACTATAAATATTAATTAGAAAGCTAAAAAGATTTCATAAAACATGAATTTTTTTTTATAATTTTTAGACATTAAATAAATTAAATTATTTATGACATCATGATGATGCAGCGATTACCTCATTAATAAAGGATTTAAATAAACTGAAATGATAATGTAAAATCTATGACCTACACATTTCCAAAACCTATTGGATGGATGGATTTAGAACCCTTATCACCTTATCCTAGAAATACATCAATGTGGGACCATTAAAATCCGAAACTCATTCAAAAATAAAGTAACATTTCTTTACTTTCCAAGAGTGCCCCTCCTCTCCTCTTATAAAAGGCCCCCACCTCTACCACCTTACCCACACTTCCAAAGCCTTTGTATCGGCCAAACCCAGCCCATTTTGACTCTCCAAATCACTCTCTTACTACTTGAAGCCTCACTTTTGGTATAAGTCTTCCCAAGGAAGCCTTTGAGCTCAAATCTAAGAGAGTTACCCGATTTTAAGGTGATGTCTTCACTTGTGTTCTTTTGTTTTATTTTGCTTCTCCAACCCCCTAAACTATTTTTATTAATTTCTTTTTTAACAACTATAGTATCTTAAATATACTAGGATTTTTTTATAAGAATATTTCGAGCTACACTTACACACATCTACATCTAATGTGTAAAGAACATACTATTTCTGTGGTTGGCGAATTTCTGCCTCACGAAACGATGATTGTTCAATCATCTTTTAAACACCTTTAATGGTGGACACTAAGATTCCACTCTATTTATATATGATATATATTATGTTTATGTGTTTCTTATGCTTCTTTATTTTTAATTTGTGGTTTACCTTTATGGTTTCCATTGTGGGTAAACACGATAATTTCATTTTAGGAAGTGTGGACTACCACCCCCTCAAAGTGATGTGATTCGTTAATGCCATATGTGGGACTTATAAAGGATGGATTTAAAATTATTATATATGATGTTATACTGGAATTATAATATAACTCTATATCATTATTATTTCTTTCCATTAATGTATGATATAGAAATGAAAGTAGCGTTCATGCGTACGTACGACTTACCGTCTCCATGAACGGTGCATTTCATTTCTTATCCCCAAATGTAATGTACTATTATAAGTACATATTTATAATGGATATATATAATGTATGTTACATATAAATGATGAATATAATTCTGGAATTAAAATATACATACCTCTCATTTAGTTTTAATTCCATTAATATGACATATAAATGAAAGTAGCGTTCATGCGTACGTACGGCTTACCGTCTCCATTAACGGTGCATTTCATTTCTTACCTCTAAATGATTATGTAATATTATAAAAACATGTATATGCTGGATATATATGATATATATGATATCCAAATCATGAATATCATTCTGGATATAATGAACCTTTGACCACACGAACAACCTGTAATTGTAAGAAGTTCACTTTTGACTCAAGTACCAAATATCTACAAATTACCGTTATCAACTTAAATGACTAAATAATGTTCATAACATGGTAATAAGTGATATAAAAGGAATAATGAACATGAAAAATGTTCTTAATCAAGTAGAAATTAACTCAATTTTATTATTCAGGACGTTAAAGAATGATCGAGTCACGTCGGACACGAGGTAAGGGACTTCGTCTCAATCTCCTTTCATTGAGGCATATTTCGTTTTATACACAACTTTCTTTTATACGGTGTATAGAACCCTTTGACTTTTACTTTTATACAAAAGGAATCTTTTTCTATGAAGAGTTTTACAAAACAAAAAAAGGAATGTTTCTTTTAACATACGTGGTGACAACGACCTTTTCCGTCGCCGCGAGTATTTTTTGGTCATTGTCTTCCTCAACAAGCCATAATGTTTTTAAAATGAAATAAATACCATATAATCTTTTTTGTATTTTGGTATTGAAAATGGTTTTTTAATGGATTTGTTATGTCAATATATTTATTTGATATATTTTGATCAAAGTGTGGAAATGTTTTCTTTCCATTATATTTGTTTTATGATTTTATATTGGTACTTGGACATTTGACGGGTGGTTACATGATAAACCATATTACAGGTGGTGTCGTGAATACCAGGACGGGTGGTTACGTTATAACCTCCAATGCATTGGGTATGGAATTCGGCCGTATGGCTATTCCATTAAGTATGTATGGAAGTTGGCCGTATGGCTATTCCATTAAGTGATATGTGTGGAAGTCGACCGTATGGTTATTCCACTTAAGTATGTTTATGTCCCAAGTTACCTTTATATGTTATGTGCTCTTTATATGGGTTTTATGGTAATACATTGGTTATAAAAGGGTATGTAATGATATTTTATTCAGTGAAGAGTTTTTACTACTTCATGAAGGTGAAGGTATTACTTTGATAAAGTATACATGGTTTACTTGTTGTTTTGATAAACTAACAGATTTCATTCTTTGTGTATCCCTTACTGAGCTCTTTATGCTTACCCCAAGTTTTTTTTTTGAAATTTTTTTCACAGGACATAATGTGTAATAGGGCCAAGGATGGGATCAAGGGAAAATCATGCTATATAAAACATTGAACAAGACATGGTTATTTTTAAGAGTTTCTTTATTCTATGGAAACTTGGTAGAAGTTTCTACTTTGTAAATATTTTGAGATGTAATAGTTATGTTCTAATTCTCTAAAACTCTAAACCTGAAAATATACTCAATGTAAATTATTCATTTAATTCAATTTTAAGTAAGGTTTAAGGCCGGGGCCTTATAACCAATGAGTAGGAAAATGGTTGTAAGATTTGAAAATGATCAGGAATAACTATATGAGATAAATTGGAACTTTTTATTGAATAATCATCATATATTTTCTTCAAATGGAAATACCATAGAACTATCATTAAATTTATTATTGTGGAAGATAATTTTAAACATTCACAAGTGTCCCATACCACTTTGAAACAATTCAAATCATAAACCTGATGAAGAAATAATATTAAATATAAGTTTTAAATAAAATTAATATAAAGGACTTCTTTATATATTATAAAAAATGGTCATTAGATACACCACACAAAATAAGTAAGTGGCGAACATGACATTTATGTCACAAAAGTAAAAAAAATTAGATGAAAATCCATACCTTGAGTTACTTTTCAGGTGAACATAGTTTAAATTACTATATAATAATCTTATGTTAATTTTATAATTTCTCTAGACCTTTTTTCATGTTTATCATTACTTTTATTTCACTTATTACTATGTTTTTTATAAAAACATAAATAATTAATTTTAGGTGGGGTGTTTTGACCAAATTCGATTTATGTTCCAAAAAAAATTGGAAGGTCAACAATGGTCAAAAGGGTCATTATATTATCTAAATAATAATAATCAGTACATAATTATCATATTTATACATAAATTATAATTTTTAAAATAATCATTATATATGGATATGAATAAGTAATTAGTGATGCAATCATAGAGATGGCAGGTCGCACGTAGACATGAGTATCGTTCTTAATTTTCAATGATCATCATGGAAAAAGGTAAGAAACCCCATATATTTAAAAAATGATAATTATATCATAAATAATATATTATTTAATCATATATAATTATATATATAATTTTTGTGATGAAAAATTAATCACATAATGTCGAGGAGGAGGTAGTCCACACTTCCATGAATAACGTCATCTCATTTTAATTATACGAAAGTGTAATAAAGAAAATCGTATATATTATTTTTACCGATATTTAATTATGATAGGAATAAAAACTATATATATCATATGTAACATATTATTAATTGAATCCATCTTTTATACATTTTATGGATTGTGTGAATAAATCACATCGCTTGATGGGCGGTAGTCTACACTTCCGTAAACGATGTTATCCTTTTTTTAAAATGAAAATCATTAATTTTATGTGTTATAAAATGATTAAAAAAGTATAAATACATAATATATATCATATATATCATATATAAACATATATTGCATCATAAGTTCCATAATTAGAGGTGGTAATGGAAAAAAGAACAATCATCATTACGTGAGGCAGTGGTTCGCCGTACAGAGAAACAGTATGTTTGTTGCCCATTATATGTAATTGTGTGTAATTGTAGGTATACAATTATTATAAAACCATATATGTATATTTATTATATTTTTGTTATTATATTCACATATAATAATATTATTTGAGGTGGTGGAAAATTAAATGAAAGAAAAGAGATCATTTGAAAGTGTTACCTTAAAAATAGGGTAACTCCTTTTTCATTACACGAACGGGATTCCCTGGAAGGATTTATAGAAAAAGGGAGTCTTCATGGTATATTTTAGGTATGTTGGGAAGATATTTTGTAAGATTTTTCCAAAACATAAGTGGTTTCATAGGTGTTAGTAACGAAGATAAGTGGGGGCCTTTTATGGTGAAGGAGGAGTGACACTCTTGTAATATTTTGACAAAAGAATTCCATCCATGTTTTCCATATTGCATGTGGATCCAATAATGGTCCAATTTAGTGGAATGATATTATTATGTCTAAATATTTCCATACAATAGGTCTTGGAAAAGCTTATATGTTGTTTTGGGACTTAAGGTTGTGGTTTAGTCCCTTTCTAATCTTAATTTATCATTAATCGTTGTAAATAATTTAAATAACATTTACTAATATTTTTGGGAAAGAATAAATATGATTTTATTAGAAATAAAAAATTATTCTTATTCCAAATATGGAATCCATTTTTCCAAATTTAAATCATTGATTTTTGGGAAATTGATTTAAATTTAATCCCTCAAACGGGACAACAATGCAGGTTTCTAAAGTAAAAATTTCTGAATATTTTCTATCAAAAAAACTAAATTGGATTAATTTTTAAAAATATGATCTAATTAAACTTTAAAACAAATTGAAAATATGATATATTATAATAAATTAATCCTATGAAAAATCATTTTTGAACAAAAATTCAGTATTTTTAACTACTCAATAAAAATTTATATGTTTTCAAAAAAAAATATACAAAATTCACCCAAACCTAATTCTTTTGTTTCACTTTGAAATATGAAGTTTATTTTGACATATTAAATCAATTAAAGTGTAAAAAATCATATTTAAAAAGGGTTATCTATTAAATAGTTATAAAATTGCCTTTATAAATATATTGGTTTCTATGTGTAAAATATAGTTTGTTTTTATCTTATGCCTATCAAAACTATTGGATGAATATAGAAAATATTTGATTGAATATATAAAACATACAATTCATTAAAATAATTATCTAAATATAATTAATTATATTTATTAATAAAAAACTCTTAAAGACGAATAAATATTATAACATTTCTTTTTATATTCAATTTGTAATTATTTTTGTTTCCCATTAATTGGGGGCCAATGAATTCATTTTATATTTAAATAAACCATAAATTTTCATAAGTTAGTTAATATTATTCATAAATGAGTACATAACTTCTAGTTTATATCATATTATATTAAATAATAACATTTTAATAATATTTTATTGTTTGGTAAAACAAAGCCTTATAAGTAATGAAAGCCATCAAAGAAGGTTGCTCTTGCCTGCAACGCACACTAAATCATTGTTTCATGCATTTAAATATATAGAATCTATTTTAAATATTAAATATATTATAATTTATCTTGATATTATATTACCTCATGTGCTTGGTGTCATGTTTCATACACCCCATCAGATATATGGTTCATACTTTAGAATTTCATGGTGTTGTATTCTCCCCACATTAATTAAATTTCATCCCCTCAATTTAAACTCAATCTTAGTGATATTTTATTTGATATTTCATATATTTAAATCCAACATCATGATAAGGGTTCATAAAAACATTTAAAAAAAGATATAATGGGATGTGAAAAGTTCACTTGGACTAACATATAACTAGGTATCTAAGTAGGAGAACATTAGTTACAAGTAGAGATACATAATTAGATATTAAATGTTAATATTTATAGGGATTGATTGAGTTCATCAATCAAAAACAAGGGAGTCATAAATAGAAATATAAGGGTCTCAAAGCCATTAATATGTTTTGATTTCAAAGGTCTTCATTTAAATAAAAAATAAGGTATTAGGAGAACATTTTTGTTTAAAGATACTTTTAATAAAATTGAAGAATTATTTTACATCCTATGTATACATACTTGATAGATTTCTATAAACATAATTCAAACATATGGTTATGCTTCAATAAATTTTGAAATTCACTAAAAATTTAATATTGATGCATAAAGCACGAAAATATATTTCAAATGGATCTTAATGCCTTAAAAGAGTGGAATTTAGGGCTATATGTCTTTATATATCTTCCAAAACCAATATAGTTAATAGTCTAATCTCTAATCTCCAAAAGTGATACTACTAGATCTTTATTAACATTTTTTCATAAAATTATTTAACTGAAACAATGATAAATTAACTAGGACATTATGTGTAACACCCCATGCTTCCATGGTATGCTCCTCTTTGAATAATAGAGCAGTGTGTGTTGTAGGCAACCTCGAGTTCTAACACACCACGACCAATAAAAGTAGCAGTTATGAATATTAATACCCACTTTATGAAATTATATAAATTTTATATTAAAAAATGGACTTCATTTTTGGATTCGGAATATCGAAATTATCCTATGTTGAATTTTTGGTATTTTTCGGAGAACATCCAATTTTTGATGAATAGTGAAAAATACTTTAAAACACCTTTTTTAATCAAAATAATTTATAGTGATAAATTATAAAATTGTGAGGTTCTAAAGTTTAATTATAATATATTTTTACCATTTTATCCAATGGTGGTCAATATAATTAATTTAATTTTGAAATTGGACATAAACAATTGTCAATCTTTTGATTGATATTTTTTCTTAAAAAGACGCTATTTGTTGTGACAGCGAGAATTAATTATTAAATTAATTAATTAAACTTATATGTTTTTAATTTTATAAAATATTAATCACTTTTGAATTAAGAATATCAAATATATCTTAGGGTTAATTTTTGGTGTTTTTTTGAAAAACTTCGATTTTTGATGAATAGTGAAACCACTAAGTGGTAGTTAAAAAATTGATTTTTCATTTAAATGAAATTTTACCACTTCTGTGATTTAAATTTCAAAAATCCGACATACATGGTTGTAATTAAGAATAAAAATGTGGTTCAATGGGATTAACATAATTTTTTGGAGAATAGTAACTTTTAAGTTTAATTAATCGCGATTAAAGGTAATTAGTGAAATTTAAGGTAAAAATGATATTATAAAAATATGAAAATATGTTGACACTTGTCCTAAACTTATTGGATGAGTCATGGCCGACCAATAAAATCCATGGTTTAACTTGGGGACCCCATGGAGCCACTTGGGTAAGAAAAAGAATTTAATAACTTTTTATTTAAAGTAAAAATAAAATTGTCACAAACATGTGTTATTTTACTAAAACAATTATTCCATGGGTTTATATAAGTTAACTTTTTGACTATAAATATTAATTGGAAATATAAAAACATTTCCTACATCATCATATTTTTTTTATAATTTTTAGACAATAAATAAATTATATTTTTCATGACACAATGATGATGCATCGATTAACTCATTAATTAACGATTTAAATAAAATAAAAAGATAATGTAAAATCTAAGACTTAAACATGTCAAAAAACATATTGGATGACTATATTTCGAACTATTGTCACCTTATCCTAGAAGTATATAAGTGTGGGACCTTCAAAAACCTAAACTCATTATATAATAAAGTAACATTTCAATCGTTCCAAGAGTGCCCCTCCTCTCCTCTTATAAAAGCCCCCCACCTCTACCACTTTATTCACACTTTCAAGCCATTTGGCTCGGCCAACCTCTGCCCAAATAATCTCTCAAATTTCCTCTATTAATCCTAGAAGCCTCACTTTGGGCAGAATTCTTCCCAAGGAAGCCTTTGTCTCAAATAAAAAAGAGTTACCCGATTTTAAGGTAATGTCTTCTCTTATGTTATTTTGTTTTATTTTGCTTCGCCAACCCCTTAAACTATTTTTATTCCTTTCTATTGTGACAACAACAGTATGTTCAATATACTAGGATGTTTTTATGAGAAGTATTTGATTTACACTTACACACACCTTCCTCTAATGGTTAAAGAACATATTGTTTCTGTGGTTGGCGAATTTCTGCCTCACAAAACGATGATTGTTCAATATTCTTTTAACACCTCTCATAGTGGCCATTAAGATGTCACTATATTTATATATGATATATATTATGTTTATATTTTTCCTTATGCTTCTTTATTTCTAATTTCTGTCATACCTTTATGATTTCCATTATGGGTAAACGCGATAAATTCATTTTAGGAAGTGCGGACTACCACCCCCTCAAAGTGATTTGAATCGTTAATGCCATGTGTGGGATGTATAAAGGATGGAATAAATGATATTATATATGATTTTATACTAGAATTATAATACACCTTTATATAATTATGATTTCATTCCATTAAATACGAAATAGAAATGAAAGTAGCGTTCATGCGTACGTACGGCTTACCGTCTCCATGAACGGTGCATTTCATTTATTACCTCTAAATGTTACGTAATATTATGAATGAATGTATATACTTGATATATATGATATATATGATATATAAATCGTGAATATAATTCTGGATATAATGGATATTTTACCACATGAACAACTTGTAATTATAAGAAGTTTATTTTTGACTCAAGTACCAAAGATCGACAAAACGACCGTTATTTACATAAATAATTACTTATTTTTCATAACATGGTAATAAGTGATATAAAAGGAATAATAAACTTGAAAAAAGTTCTTAAGAAATTATAAATTAACTCTAGTTTATTATTCAGGAGGTTAAAGAATGGTCGAGTCAAGTCAAACATGAGATAAGGGAACTTCTTAACCCAATTTCCATTCGTTGGGTTAATCTCCTACTTTCAAATTACGTCAAGATATTATTATGACCAATCTTGTATTTATAATTTCATTATGTGTAAAAATATTTAATACACATAATAGATATATTTTATTTAAAAAAATGATCATTGTAAGGGACTTCGTATCAATCTCCATTCATTGAGGCATATTTTTTTTATACACAAATTTCTTTTATACGGTGTATAAACCCCTTTGACTTTTAAGTTTATTCAAGAGGAATCTTTTTTATAATAAGTATTTTACTAAACGAAAAAAGGGATTTTTTTTGTCATACGTATGCGGTGAAAACGACTTCTTCGCCGCCGTGACCATTATTTGAGTTTCGGCTTCCTCTACAAGACACAACTTTTTTAAATGAAAAATAATTACAAAGTTTTTATTTTCTTTTATTTTGGTATTGAAAATGGTTTTGAAAGTGTTTTTTATATCAATGTGTTGTATTGATATCTTGTGATTGAAATGTGGAAGTGTTATGTTTCCTTTATGCATGTTTTATGTGATACGATTATGTTATGGTTTATGATATGTTTAAACCTGTTCATACGAGGAATGAATTGGACTTAATAAGTGACGGGTAGAGCCCGCTATAGCTCCTTGATGCATCGGCAGGTCTCATGAGACAAACTACTGTCTTGGAATGAGGCCTTGACAAAATCTTATTTGTAGTCTTGGCACGAGGCCTTGGCTACGTGGTTATGATAGTCTGGAATTATGAATTTCATCATTATGAAAGTGGTTATTGATATTGCAATCATTCGACTAGTAGAATATCCATGTGAATAATCAAATGGCATTTTTTCATTTTATTTTTGCCATATTATGCTGAAGTTCATGTTTAAAAGGATTTTTTTTAGTTATACATTGCATTAAATGTTAATGTTTATTTATGAAGGCTTCCGCTATATTGTTATCTATACTGAGCATCTGAGCTCACCCCTTTCAATGTTTTAATTTTTCCAGGATGTGAATAAGTATTTTAGGAATGACCTGCAGGGTTAGTCTGAAGGGGATATGAGTGTGGAAAATGGAGACTATGTTATTATAGTTTTTCACTTTATGATGTAATGTAACATTTATGAATGTATCTAGTGTTTCCATGGATACTAAATTAATCAGTCTTTCGAGACTTGATCTTTTGTGATCACGCCAATGTTACGTAATAATGCACCGACTCTGGGTAACTGGGGTCGGGGCATTACAGTTGGTATCAGAGAAAGTTTAGTAATAACCATGGAAGCTAGATTTGGATAAACTCTGATTAGAGCACATAGCCCAAAGATAGACTTTGAGGATTAGTATAGAAAACTTCCTAGAATTTTGGTATTACAGAGATTTTGTGTGTTTTCCGAGAAATACATCCATGTCTGGATACGAGAAGGTAGAGGCGGGTCTGGCACAGTTGTACCTAGGGGTAAAATCGAAAACACCACTTTGAGCTAGACTCAAACGGGAATTGGTGCACGACAATGGGTCTTGTTGTACTCTTGGTTACGACACTCTCGGGGGATATTCTTAGGATAATTCTCATTTTTTTACAAACCATTATGAAGGGTTTATGAGTATATACTTCCTCAAAGAAAACATTTTTTTTTATGATTATGGATTATATCCACAAATCGTTCAATTTACATTAAGTATTTTACAAGTTTGGAATTATTCATTGCAATTCATAAACTAACCTAGTTTATTCCATTGTATAGAAATGGCGCCCAGTAGAAGTAATGTGAACTCCATCAATACGTATGATCCAAAGAGTAAGAAGGATCATAGATTTCACGGTATTAAGCCAACATTTATAAGGGAAATAGTCTCCCATGTGTTCTCAACATATGAAGAAATAGTATCATGTGTTAATAAAATAATTAAATAATTCTCTGAGTCTTATGGATTTGAAGGGAAGAAAGAGAAGAAAAGGATGGAAGAGAGAATGATAGATAAAGGGACAAGGGAAAAGAATAATTTTCCAATATGTGATAACTGTGGGAGGAAACACCTTGGAAGTTGCCTAAAGGGAATGTGAGTTTGTTATATGTGTGGAGAAAAAGGACACCAAGTGCGTGACTGCAAGGGTAAGAAAAATGTTTCAAATGTACAATGCTTCATCAGCAAGGAGTGGGGACACTACGCAAACCAATGTCCAAATCATCAGAGTATGCCCCAAATGATGTTATTGGATAATAATCAAGTTATGATACTACCACAGATGAGGAGGATTGATTAGAGTTCTTATGTTGTTATTAAAGAATTTTTTCATTTGAGTATTGTATCAATGATGTACTTGTTATAATAATTATGGAGTATATATGGATTGTACTGTAGTACTATTTCATCAAGGAATTGAGATTGTGTGGAACCACGAAAAGTGACTCCACAACAGGTTAAATTTTTGGAAAATATATGGTTGAGAGAAAGATAAACCATAATATGGTTCTGATACTGAGGTAGTGATTTTGGAATAATACATGATTGATTTGGATAAATTGTATTTGATATTCTTAACTTCCTTGAAACTGATTAATGATTTTATAAATTTCTGGATAGAAGGAGTATATCTAGTATTTGGAATAAGGGATCATGAACGTAGTCAATAAGGATTTATGGTAATTCAGGATGTTGCAGTGATTTAAAAGAATACACGATGAAGGTGTTCACATGTTGTTACGCGGAAAAAATTATCTTCCTTATGAAATTTGGACTATGAGTTGGACAGAAGTATTTTGAATAACTATAAAGGTTGGAATGGATTAAGTTGAACCTTGGATAGTATTGTTTAAGGTCAAAACATTTCTGAATATTATTTTTTGGAATATTATAATTCTATAGTTTTTGGAAAAGGACTACCTGTAGGTCGGGGGATAACCCATCACGTCAGACAAAACTGTAGGAATCAAACCCACAACCATAGTTCGATAGGCCTTTATTACCTACCACTATCCTACAAGAAGTCCCTGGTTATTAAAAAATAGTTTTCCTAATCTAAATGGTATGTGTTAATATTTTGAAGCTTTTACAATTAGGATAAATATAATATTTTTGAGTTCTATTGTCTTTTTGAGTGAAAGATGAGTTTGTGGTAGAAATTAGTTGAAGGTTGAAACTCTAGTTGTCAAGCATAAATATATATATACCTATCTCTTATTTTATGAATAAATTAATTCTTAAACTTTATTAAAGGGATATTAAAACAAAAAATGTGTTATCCTAATACCTTATGTCTTGTTGAACTGATGATATTTTAAATCAACATAGATTGAAGGCTTTGAGGCCCTCAATTTTACACTTGTTTGTGATTGATGACCTCAATCACTCCCTAAATTTTTTTACATTTTTCCTCCAATTATATGTCTCTAATTACCACCAATGTTATCCTAATCGAGATCATAATTTGGTGGTGACTTTTTCATTTCCCTTTCCCTCTTATTAAGGCTAAATGTTATTAACCCTATTTCCGATGTGTGTTTTCCACAAAGGTATTTTCTATTTTCAACCTTTTATTTTCAAAGAAAAATTTTAAATTGCGAGGATTCAATTTATTTAAGGAGGGGAGAATGTAACACCCCAAGCTTCCATGGTACACTCCTCTTTGAATAATAGAGCAGCGTGTGTTGTACGCAACCTTGAGTTCTAACACACCGCGACCAATAAAAGTAGCAGTTATGAATAGTAATACCCACTTTTTGAAATTATATAAATTTTATATTACAAAATGGACTTCATATTTGGATTCGTAATATCGAAATTAGCCTATCTTGAATTTTTGGTATTTTTCGGAGAACTTCTAATTTTTGATGAATAGTGAAAAATACTTAAAAACAACTTTTTAAATCAAAACAATTTATAGTGATAAATTATACAATTGAGAGGTTCTAAAGTGTAATTAGATTATATTTTTACCATTTTATCTAATGTTGGTCATTATAATTAATTTAACTTTGAAATTGGACATAAACAATTGTCAATCTTTTGATTGATATTTTTTCTTAAAAACACTCTATTTGTTGTGACAACGGGAATTAATTATTAAATTAATTAATTCAACTTATATGTTTTTTATTTTGTAAAATAGACATCATTTTTGAATTAGGAATATCAAATATAGCTTAGGGTTAATTTTTGGTGTTGTTCTGAGAAACTTCGATTTTTGATGAATAGTGAAACCACTAAGTGGTAGTTAAAAAACTGATTTTTCGTTTAAATGAAAATTTACCACCTTTGTAATTTGAATTTCAAAAATCCTACATACATGGTTTTTATTAGGAAGAAAAATGTGGTTCAATGTAATTAAAATAATTTTTTGTTGAATAGTAACTTTTAAGTTTAATTAATCGCGATTAAAGGTAATTAGTGAAATTTAAGGTAAAAATGATATTATAAAAATATGAAAATATCATAACACTTGTCCTACACTTATTGGATGAGTCATGGCCGACCAACAAAATCCATGGGTCAACTTGGGGACCCCATGGAGCCACATGGGTAAGAAAATGACATTAATAACGTTTTATTTAAAGTAAAAATAAAATTCTCACAAACATGTGTTGTTTTACTAAAAAAATTATTACATGGGTTTATATAAGTTAACATTTTGACTATAAATATTCATTGGAAAGATAAAAAGATTTCCTACATCTTGGTAATTTTTTTATAATTTTTAAACATTAAATAAATTAAATTTTTTATGACACAATGATGATGCATCGATTATCTCATTAATTAACGATTTAAATAAAATAAAAAGATAATGTAACATATAAGACTTACACTTGTCAAAAAACCTATTGGATGAGTATGTTTAGAACCCTTATCACCTTATCCTCGAAATATATAAGTTTGGGATCTTTAAAATATGAAAATCATTATATAATAAAGTAACATTTCAATCTTTCCAAGAGAGCCCCTCCTCTCCTCTTATAAAAGGCCCCCACCTCTACCACCTTATTCACACCTTCAAGCCATTTGTATCGTCCAAACTCTGCCCAAATTCTCTATCAACTTCCCTATCCTATTCCTAGAAGCCTCACATTGGGCATAATTCATCCCAAGGAAGCCTTTGGCTCAAATCAAAAACAGTTACCCGATTTTAAGGTAATGTCTTCTCTTATGTTATTTTGTTTTATTTTGCTTCTCCAACCCCTTAAACTATTTTTATTACTTTATTTTGTGACAAAAACAGTATATTAAATATCCTAGGATGTTTTTATGAGAATTATTTGATTTAAACTTACACACACCTTCGTCTAATGGTTAAAGAACATACTGTTTCTGTGGGTGGTGAATTTCTGCCACACGAAACCATGATTGTTCAATATTCTTTTAACACCCCTCATGGTGGCCATTACGATGTCACTATATTTATATATGATATATATTATGTTTATATTTTCTTTATTCTTATGTATTTCTCATTTATGGAATATGTTTATGATTTCCATTATTGGTAAACGCGATAATTTCATTTTAGGAAGTGCGGACTACCGCCCCCTCAATGTGATTTGAATCATTAATGCCATATGTGGGAAGTATAGAGGATGGAGTAAATTATATTATATATGATATTATACTGTAATTATAATACAACTTTATATCATTATGATTTAATTCCATTAAATACAAAATAGAAATGAATGTAGCGTTCATGCGTACGTACGGCTAACTGTCTCCATGAATGGTGCATTTCATTTCTTACCTCTAAATGTTATGTAATATTATGAATGAATGTATATAATTGATATATATGATATATATGATATCTACATCATGAAAATAATTCTGGATATAATGGATATTTTACCACATGAACAACTTGCAATTATAAGAAGTTTATTTTTTACTCAAGTACCAAAGATCGACAAAACGACCGTTATTTACATAAATAATTACATAATGGTCATAACATGGTAATAAGTGATATAAAAGGAATAATAAACTTTAAAATGTTCTTAAGAAATTATAAATTAACTCTACTTTATTATTCAGGAGGTTAAATAACGATCGAGTCAAGTCAGACATGATGTAAGAGAACTTCTTAACCCAATTTCCATTCTATGGGTTAATCTCCTACATTCAAATTATGTCATGATATTATTATTTCCTATCTTGTATTTATAATTTCTTTATGTGTACAAATAGTTAATATACATAATAGATATATTTTATTTAAAAAAATGATCTTTGTAAGGGACTTCGTCTCAATCTCCATTCATTGAGTCATATTTTGTTTTATACAAAAAATTTATTTTATATGGTGTATAAACCCCTTTGACTTTTATGTTTATTCTAGAGGAATATTTTTTATAAGAATCATTTTACTAAATTACAAAATGGAATTTTTTTTGTCGTATGTATGCGGCGACAACGACTTCTCTGCTGTCATAACCATTCTTTGAGTTTCGGCTTCCTCTACAAGCCATAACTTTTTTAAATGAAAAATAATTACAAATTATTAATTTTCTTTTATTTTGGTATTGAAAATGGTAATGAAAGTGTTTTTTTATATCAATGTGTTTTATTCATATCTTGTTATTGAAATGTGGAAATTTTATGTTTCCTTTATGCATGTTTTATGTGATACGATTATGTCATGGTTTATGATATGTTTAAACCTGTTCATATGAGGAAGGCATTGGACTTAATAAGTGATGGGTGGAGACCTCTATAGCTCCTCGATGCATCGACATGTCTCTTAAGACAAACTAGTGTCTTGGAACGAGGCCTTGACAAAATCTTATTTGTAGTATTGGCACGAGGCCTTGGCTACATGGTTATGATAGTCTGGAATTATGCATTCCATCATTATGAAAGTGGTTATTGATATTTCATGTGATCATTCGACTAGTAGAATATCCATGTGAATAAGTAAATGGAATTATTTCATTTTATTTTTTCCATATTATGCTAAATTTAAAGTTTAAAAGGCTTTTTTAGTTACAAATTGCCTTAAATGATAATGTTTATTTATGAAAGCTTCCACTATATTGTTATCCTTACTGAGCATCTGAGCTCACCCCTTTCAATGTTTTAATTTTTCCAGGATGTGAATAAGTATTTTAGGAATGACATGCAAGGATAGTCTGAAGGGGATATGCGTGTGGAAAATGGAGACTATGTTATTGTAGTTTTTCAGTTTATGATGTAATGTAAGATTTATGAATGTATCTAGTGTTTCCACGACTACTAAACTAATCAGTCTTTCGATACTTGACCTTTTGTGATCATGCCAATGTTACGTAATAATGCACCGACTCTGGGTAACTGGGGTCGGGGCGTTAAATTATGTCGGTCGATGTTTGGCGTGATTCCCTTATCATCCTTAGGTCATGGGTTCAATACCCATGGCCATATCAAATTTGATTGGTTTTCACCCTTCTTACAAGCTTCCCTTTTCTAAAACCAATTTAATATAATTTTAATAAATAAATATGATGTAAAACCTTGAAATAATTTTAATCACTAAATATCCTTTTAACTAATGTTTTTAATAAAACATAAATACATAAATACTTCAACCACTTATTTCCACATAGATCCTTCCTTAGTCTTTATTTTATCCTCTAGAAGAGGGAATTGATTCGATTAATGTCCAAGTTCCCCAAATTTATGGAAATAAACTATAAAATGTTTATTTGTATGATATTCATTTCCTTCCATCGTACTCTCTATTTTTCCTCAGTAATAATTTTATTTCTTTCTTTCTTTTCCAAACATAAAGCACTTCTTTGTTCCATTGATACACTTTCCTAAGTATCTCTTTCCATAGTTCTCACATGTCGAAAATCAAGCAATTGTTTCATTAAGGTATCATACACTTGAGGTCTTAGAAATATCCATCATTGTATTCTTTTCTGTATTCATGAGTATTTAAAGGTATATATTGTTAATCATAATCTGGGAAAACTGATTTGGAATAAACACAATATTCTCCACTCTTGTCAAAAACTCATTTGGTTTCTCATTTTCACCACCTTTTCCATCATGTTCTTAGTTTTCTTGAATCCATCATGTTCTATCCATTCACTAAAACCAGAAAGAATATTGTGAGAAACAATAGTGATAATGATAAAAGAGTATAATTATCTATAAGATATCTAAATCATGACACCTTATTTTTAAATCTAAAAATCCTTAACATTCACCTTGATTATTCATTTTCATTATCCATTAAAATTATTCATAAATGTTTATAAAGAAAAAGTGGATTTTCCTAAGAAATTCCACCGGGAGTGTCAAACCTGGTTCACAATAAGGCCAGTTTTCATGTATTAGGTTACCCTATGTTAGGCTCAAAACACCATTTCAGAGATATTAATCCTAGGTACATCTATTCTATAAAAACGTCCACTTTTAGTATCGAGACATGGATATATTTATAAGAAGACCCACACATTCTCTACCTTACCAAAATTCGAGGATGTTTTTATATACTCATCCTCGAATTATACCTTATTGTTATGTTCTTTAATATATGTTTTCCTAAATCGAGTTCCCAAGGTTTCTACTAAACTTATTTTTACACCAACTATTGCGTCCCAATCCTAAAAGCCTAGAGACAATGTCTGCTACTAATTAAATTTTAATTATTAAATGAATCAAATATTTTTGGAATGAGAGTTTATTATTATTGGTAAATTAGATACACAAATGAGTCTTTTATTACAAAATAATACACTAATTGTAACATATTTTTTCGAGTCAATAAATTATATAGAGGATAATGTGAATCCATCTTTTAAATCCCTTCATATCTTCCATAGTATGATTTTGGATTCCTTGGAAGAGAAACATAATACAGGTGTCCTAAAATTCTCAGTAAGGTAAAAATACAACAGAATCAACAATGAATAAATGAAAATAATAATTATGAAATAGTAAATAAAATAACTCCCATTTTATATAATTAATAAACTTATAGGGAAGTGTATAAGAAATAATGATAGCTAATAACTAGGAACACATTCTATTCAAATAACTAGATAATGAAAAATAAATATGGAAAGGTATGAAAATAAAATACTTTCCATTAAATCAATGAAATAATAATGAAATATAATGATTGATATATTGACACAAAATCTCATGGATGAATAATAACTGAAAAAATATGAAGACATTTCTTTTTTAATGGATGCAACGTATAAAGAACATGAAAACCTATACATTCAAGACCTTTCACAAGATGGTTTAAAACTATAGATAGAAACCCTTTTAATTTTCACAACATATTTGTCTTATGCGAATATATCAGTGCGAGTGGAGATATATAAATCTTGGGATCCACCCATCATTACAATTCCCAATCATTACTCATATTAAATATTCAAAATAAAAATTTTGACTTCTTAAATATATGCATTGAATAAAGAATATGTTATTATAAATATTTCCCCCAATAATCAAATAATTGTCAATGTGGATATCATATGTAAAATGATATACATTTTAGGAAAGATTAATATCCATGATAAATGAAATGGATAATTTTGGGGAAATATGATATTCAATGATCACAGGAGATTGAATATTTCAAGGGGAATAAAAATTTATTCATGTAAGTGAATGTGAATAATATCCTTGGACAAAATAATAATAAACCATACAGAAGAAGAATAATGATGGTATCAAAATAAAAGTCCCATGTGGAGTAAAAATAAAGGGTTCTTGTTATTGATTAACAGAAATAATATAAAAATATATTTTAAAAACATTTTGCATTTAAATATCCTTTTTGTTTTTAAAACCTTTTGAAAACCCATTTCTTTGAAAATCACTATTGAAATAATTTTCATTAAAAAACTTCTTTTGGGACATGTAAGGGAATATTAAAATAAATTATGTTGGGTAAATTCATACTTATCGTACGAGGTAAACAAAAATTCCTTTTATATAATAAAAAGGTTTGAAAAATGAATTTTATTAAAAGAAAAAAGATGATTACTTTTAAATCATAGGTAAAAGGAAAAAAGGTAAAAATATATTTACCAAATAATTTTAAAATCATTTTTTAAATAATTTTAATAAAAAATGGTTTTTAGAAGATTATAGGTCCTTTGACTAAAGAGAGAAATAAAGTCTGGTTTCCTAAAAAATATTTTCTAAATCATTTTGAGTGCCAAAAAGTTGAAAAAGGATAATAATAAATTAAAATTATCAATGGTAAATAGAGTATAGAAATTGAAATGTTTTATTGAAAAATGGTCAAATAATTTCTTTGTATGTAAATACTGTTGAAGGATCATTAATGTTATTGTTGAGGAAAATAATCATTACACATTCCAAAGTATCCTATACCACTTTGAAACATTTTAAATCATAATCCTCAAGAAGGAATAATTTTACATTGAAGTTCTAAATACCATTAAGGTAAATTAATCCATGATATAATATATAAAAATGGGAAATATATACACTACACAAAATAAGTAATTGGAGAACAATACATTTATCACATATAAGTAAGAGGTGAGATGGAAATCCCCTAACAGGAGGTTCTTTTCAGGTGAATGTACTTTAAATTACTACATAATATAATTATGTTAATATTATATTTGATTAATAAACTTTTACATTTTTATCATTAATTTTATATCACTTATTACAATGTTGTGTAAAACTACATAAACAACAATGTTTTTGTCAGGTGTTTTGATCAAATTTGATTTATGTGTCAAAAAAACATTGGTAGGCCAACTATTATCAAAGGAGTCATCATATAACATCTATAGAAAAATAATCATGACATAATTATCCTATTTATACATAAAGTATACTTTTAGGTACAATAATTACATACGGTTATGACAAATGAATCAAAGTTACAACCACATAGACCATAGGTCGTACGTACGCAATAGTAATGTTATTTTTTGCAATCATTATCATAGAAAGATAGTAAGTAACAACATATCATTCCAGAATTATCATTATATCATAAAGACAATATTATCTCATAATATATAGTTATATATATACTTCTTGTGATGAAAAAAGAATCACATCATGTCGAGGATGCGGTAGTCCACACACCCAAAAATAACGTTATCACTTTTTAAGTGTGAGAAAGGGTAACAAAACAATGGTACATATTATATTTATAGAAATTTAATTATTTCATTAACATTACTAAAATGTTTTATATGTCACATATATCTAATTAAAATCATCCTTTATAAATTCCATTTATCATGTGAAAGAATCACATCGCTTGAGTGGGTGGTAGTCCACACTTCCACAAATGATGTTATCATTTTTACAACAGAATTGAAAGTATTAAATTTATGTGTTCTAAAATTATTAAATATGTATGAATAAATAATATATAAAATATATATCATAAATAAACAAATCATACATCATAATGGCCACCATGAGAGGTGGTAAATGAAAAATTAACAATCATCATTTCATGAGGCAGTAAAATTAGTTTGTTCTTTACCCATTAGATTGAAGTGTGTGTAAGTGTATGTTGAACCATTAATATAAAAACATATTAATATATTTAGGATACTTTTTTATTATATTAAAATGGAAGAGTGATATTTTATAGGGTTTGAAAATTAAATTAATGAAAGAAGATCATTAGAATGTGATACCTTAAAAATCGAGTAAATCTTGTTGGTTTATACCAAAGGGAATTCATCATAGTATTTATTAAAAATTGGGGGATTAAAGATATAGGGTAGATATTTTTGGAATATATTTGGGAATATCATTTCTGTACCTATTTGGTTTGAGAGGTGTGAGTAATGAGAAGAATTGGTTGCAATTTATAGTGGAGGAGGAGTGAAACTTTTGTAATATTTCGACAGAGGAATTCATACCATATTTTTAAATTGATATTTCATCTAATAATGGTAAAATTTAGATAAAACATAATATAGGGTAGAAATATGTTTATACAACATATCATGGGAAAGTTTATAGGTCGTTTTGTGACTTAAGGTTATGGTTTAGTGCCTTATTAATTTTAATTTAACATTAATTATGGTAATTAATTTTATTCAATTTCACTAATATTTTTGTTTAAAAAATATGGTATTATTAGACATTATAAATTATGATTATTTTACATATATAATCGATTTTTTCAAATTAAAAATATATAATTGATAGAAGTTTATTTAAATTTAATCCCATAAGTAGGACGACAATGTGGGGTTTTAAAGTAAAAGGGTCTAAAAGTTTTCTATGTTTTTATCGTCAGTTTAATAGTGAAATTGATTCAAATAACCAAAATGGATTAATATATTAAAATATTATTAAATTAAACATTGAAAACAATTTAAAATAAAATTTATCCTTATAAATAAATTAGATGAAAAAGTGGGTTTGAACTAAAATTCAGTATTTTTAACAATTCATTAAAAAATGGTATGTTTCCAAAAAATGTCAATAAATAACCCTAACCAAATTGTAATTTTTTTTATTAAAAATATGATGTTTTTTTATATATTTAAAAAAATAATTTTTTAAAATTCAGATTTAAAATGGGTTCTCCATTAAAAGGTGGTAAAATTGCCTTTATATAGATATAGGTTTTTATGTGTAAAATAGAGTTTGTTCTTATCTTATGCCTACCAAACCTGATGGATGAATATAAATTACTATTTTATTGAATATATAAAATACATATTTCATAAAAATTATTAATTAATTGTAATAAATTACTTTTATTAAGAAAAAACTCTATTTAAGGCATAAATATAATAATATTTTTTTTATATCTAATTGGTTCTTATTTTCATTTGTCAATTATTAGAAACCAATGAATTCATTTTATATTTATATAAACAATAAATTTTTATATGTTAGTTAATAATATTCATAAATTCTAACAAAACGCCTAGGTTATATCATATTATATAAAATAATAATAACTTTCTAATATATTATTGTTCGGAAAAACTCTGTTTTGCATGTAATATAAGCCAATGAAGAACATGGAACTTTCATGTGACACATTATAACTCATTATTTCATGAATTGAAATATATAGAATCTATTTTAAACAGTAAATATATTATAATGTATCTAGATATTATATTTCCTTTGGTGCATGGTGTCATGTGTCATACACGCTATCGAATAAAAGGTTCTTACTTTAGAATTTTGGGGTGTTTCATTATGAAATTAAATTAATAACATAAAATTATATGGAATATACTGAGGTTATTATATATTCTTTTTTAATAATAATTGAATGATGTGGAGGAATAAATATAAGAAAATGCTCGGTTTGGGTTGTTACCTTTTCTTTGAACGACTTATTTTGGTTTATACCAAAAGGATTATGAAGTTTGATTTATAACATAATAAGGACTATATGCTGAGAGGAGGGAATTAAGGAAGTGTTTTTTTAGGTATTATCCAAAAAATGTTATGGAAGGGTGAAGATAAGGGGAGAGGTGGTGTCCTTTTATATGTAAGGTGACTGGCACACTTGTAACTTTTGAAAAGAAAAACGTGTTCCCACATTTTTCACATGCCCAAAGGATATAAAAGGGGAAATTATATATCCTATAAGAGTTAAGGTCTAAACATGTCCATAATTTTTTTAATGTGTTAGGTTATTTTTAACCCTTATCTACTTAGATTAACCCTTGGTAAACTAATCATTACCATAACCAAGGTTAGTAATTTTTAATTCATTAACTATTCATGATGTTTGAAAATAAGTTGAGCATGTTATAAAATATAAATTATTATGATTAAAAATATTGAATCCATATTTATAAATTCAATATATATAAGTGTAATATTTTTAATTTAAATTAAAACTCGGTAGACGAGACGAGAAAGTGGATTTTCAAAGAAAAAATGGTCAAAATTATAATAAAATATATCAATATTTAAAATGAAGTAGATTATAGTAACCTAATTTTGATTAATATATATATAATTTAAATAATCTAAATTTTAAAAAAAATATTGAAAAAATTGTAGGTTTTAAAATGCTTTAAAATAAATGATAATTCATAATAAAAACCAGTACTTTTCAATATTAATAAAAAAATTATATTCTCAGAACATTCTCAAAAATCCATCCTAAGATAATTTTGAAATACTAATTAGGAAAATTAATTTAAATTTCTCAGTTAAATTTTCTAAAAGTGGAAAAAAATAATTTCAAAATAAGGTCACTAAATATGACAACACTATTTTTTATAAAAATACAGTTTTTAAGTAAAAAATGGATTTATTCTTATATCTAGTTTAAAAACACATTAGATGAAAGTTAAAACATTTTATTGACTATATTATATATTAATTTCTTTGAAATATTTCAGAAAAAGTGATTTATTTAATTTATTGACATAAAACATGATTGTGTACATAAAAATAGTATTTTATATAAAAGATGTCCCTGGTTTTTAAATGGTTTTTATTTTTTTGATAATTAATTATTCAACAAATAATTCAACATATATTTTCCTAATTTAGTTAACACTATTCAAAACTACCATTCAAACATCTAGCAGATAACTATAATATTAAATAATAATATTTTAATAGTAAATTACATTTCATTTATACTCGGTGTTACATGTAATGGAAAATAAACTTAGTGTTACGTGTAATGCAATATAAACATAGTGTTGCTTGTAATGAAAGATATAATATAATTTTAATGTAATGAAAAATATAAAAAAGATTCATGTTAACTAAAGATATGTAGAGTTCAATAAATATTAGAGAATTAGAAATCCAATGGAGGTTACCAAAAGAAGATGTATATGTTATATAATGATTTTTTACGTTCCTTTCTTTTCAACCCTATTTCAAATAAAAAATAACCATACTAACATAATTAAGTTAATATTATTAATATAAAAATATGTTTTTATGTTCCTTTTACATCTATTTTCTATCTTCGTTATATCCTATGGAAAATTAAAACATCACTCACGTATACGTATGGACTACAACCTCCATGTATTTGTGTAATTCGTTCTCCATAACTAATTATATTGAATGGATATAAAGATGGAATTAATGAATACATATTATATTTATAACATAATTATGATTCATTAAATATAATATATAATATATCTTCTTAACATCCCATTTTTGGAAAATTATAATGTCTCTCATATCTAATTGTGGACTACCAACACTACGAAGCGATGTGATTCATTTTTATATTACTTCTAAGAATGTATGATTATGAAATTTTATAAATGAATAAAAATTATATTAATGACATTATTGAAATCATGGGTATGATTGAACCATTTCATAACACCTTTAACCATAGTCAGTATACAGAAGTAATTTTGAATAAATTTACCAAAATATATTATGTGGTCTATATAAGAAAGATATTTACAATCAATAGATGTCATAAGATTATAAAAGGATATTAAAAAAATTTATAAATAAAGTATTTAATAAATTTAAATTTATTATTAAGGAGGATATAATATATCTGACCAAGGATGAATCCAAGGTAATGATTTTTTGTCTCCATTCTATTATATTTAAACATATTTTATATAATGGACATATTCTGTTCTATATGGTGTATATAATTACCCTTTGACATATTATATCATTAATTACACTATATTAATGGTATTTAAAGATTAATTTAATTTATAACTTTTGAGGGGATTTCATTCAAGTGTTATTAAATTCATAAAGTTTATTTTATAATCTCACTCTTATTCAAAAAAAATTTATCTTTAAATTTAAGTTATAACACTTATATTCTTATTATTTTATTAAAACATAGATATATTCCACTAATTTGGTAATTTATGAATTTTCCATCTATTTCATCTAATTCTTCGTCTATTTTTTACTCAAAGACCAAAATAATTTTTTTCAACAAAACCCACATATTTCTCTTTTATGTTGTGAATAATTTTCTTCTATATCCATATTTTAAAAAAATGTTGGAAGTTTTATATACTTTAACATGATTGGTAAATGTATTTTTCTACAATGTTTGAATTGATTTAACTGGGTTTAAAATGATTCTTTTTAATTTTTTTTAAATAATTCGTTATTGAATTTTTATAAAAGTGTGAAAGGAATGTTCTTCTTAACAAATAAAACATGAACATATTTTCCCGTAACCCTAGACATTTTTCATTATCAATATTACTCTATAATTTTACTTAGGTTTTCAAAGAAAATAACTTTATAATTATTATAATTTTTTATATTTTATAATATCATAAAAAGAATTATTTTCTAAAATGATGAGAAGAATTTTAGAAATGATTTATAAATACATTTTTATAGAAAAGATAAAAAATATTTAAAGAAGGTTCTTTTTAAACTCACTACACTATTTTCATATATAATTATAAAAGGGATTTATTTTATTTATAACCTTTATTATTATGAATTTTGGTATTTTATCATCATTTATTTATTTTTAAATTATAATTTATTATGTGATCATTCACTTTTTTCTAATCCAATTCTCTATCCCTCTCCATTATTCATTAAAAATTATTTTTATCCTTCATATCAAAATTATTTTGTGTAAATTATATATTTATCAATTCAAGATTTTATTAATCATATACGATTATTACATGTGATGTCAATTGATGGAAGATTATTAAGGAATTTATTTCATTTATTAGGGAAATATAGATATTTAATATTTTTGATTCAATATAGATATTTATTTATTGGTACATAATGTTGAATATGTATTAAATTATTGATTCAATATATAAGGAAATAATTATATATTTTTATGTGATGAGTGGAAACCAGTTATCTACATCCTTTCAATATATTGACTAGTCTCATGAGACAAATATTGTTCCAAATTAGTTAGGTATTTAGTGTGTACATACCCAATAATTAAAATGACCTAGCAGAATTACTATGTGGTAAGGTAAATAAGGTCGTGGAATGGGTCTTGGTGGTAAGATCCTAAAATGCAACATCATAAATTTCCTTCATGAATATTTTTAGTTATTATTATCCATGTAATTATTATGTTGATTTTATCCATGGATACATTTTAATCATAAAGTTATTAATTAAAATGCATGTGTATTGATTATCCACACTTCAATGATATTTATTCCTTTTCTACTCATTATATCATACATTTAATATTATCCATTTTTAGTCTTTTGTGTTCACCATTTATTATTTTTTCCTTTCCCCGCGATATGATGAATGAGTCTTTAAATGATTTTCAAGGTGAAATAATGGTTTCCATGCTATGTATTATTTCTCCAATTTAATATGGAGAACATGAATATAACTAGTCTCCCAAGATTAATAAACTGGTTGATCCTTCATGTTGTGATCCCTTATATCTTGTACCAATTTAATAATGAAATCATTGCACCTAGGTTACAAGAGTTAGTTTCATTATAGTTGGTATCGATGGATGTTTATTAAGTCCCTTGGGAGCTAGATTTTTTAATAACATAGATAACTCGAGCTTTATGATAATTCCATATAATATTTGATAACTTTTCCAGGACTCTTATTCGTTAGAAAAATATTCTTAAAATTATGTTCTAATTTTCTGTGATTAATTATTTATAAAATTCACCTAGTAGAATAACGGGATATCATATCAACACCAAAATTCAATGTAGGTATTTACTTTATTATAAAGTCAATATAGAAGGTGTTAGAGTTAATGAGATCATGACCATGTTAGGGAAAATGGCCCAAGTTAGGATTAATAACCTTTCATGTGTGGAGAAACCAGATGTTTCATAGTTTGATAAACCTATATTTGATGGATTTAAAGGAAGATATCCTCACTACATTAATGTAACTACTCATACATTGGTTACTGAGTGATGCATATTTCCCTTAAAAAGATATTATTGGATTTTAGAAGTAATAGAATGGGAAAGGCTATTATAGAAGTATATTGTTTAAGGGAATATATTTATAAATGGTGGTATTTAATCCCAAATACTAAATAATATGATGAAATAGAAATTTTGGAATGGAAAATTTTTAATTTTATATTCTTTAAGAAAAAAATTACATGGGAAAAATTAACTGAAATGGAGGGAAATTTCATTAACCTAAAGTTGTAGGAAGATGACTGTGTTGTAAAATATAAGGCTACATTCAAAATATTATCAAGGCATGCAACAGACTATATATGTTATCTAAAAATAAAGATTTACTATATTATTGATGTGATTAAGATGAACCACTGTAGGGAATTGTTCTCTAAAAATTTTAATCATATGATGACAGATTATCACGTTTCATAATGGGAGAGAAATAATTTTTTAGGTATTATATTTCTAAGGGAAATAAATATAAAAATATTTCATCTAAGAACCAAGGAAAAAATAAATGTTTTAAACAATAATAAAAGAAATATGTTAATTCCATAATGTGATAATTGTGTAAATAAACTTCTTGGAAGATTCTAAAAGGGAATGGGGGTTTGTTACAAGTGACTAGATAAGTTATATCTGAATCACGAATGCAGGGGAAATAAAGGGTCTATTGTTATTAGTGATTCACTTATATGGAGATTGGTAATTATTCAAACAAATTCACCAAGTTTCAATGAAACCTAATAAAGTAGAGAAAAAGGGGGAAGGGAAATCTTATGAATTTACTATAGATGAAGTTGAAGTTCTTAATGGTGTAGTGGCCGTTAATTTGTAAAAAAAATAAATTTAGATAATTATTTATTTTATTATAAATACTCACACACTTATATAATTTATATGTTGTACTATAACATTAAATAATTTCTTATTACCTTAATAAGGGATTTTTCAATCAATGATCATAGTGGAAATCATATTACAATAATGATATGAAATTCAGTACCCATTATACTACATAGAAATACCCAATTTTCAAACGGGATTATTATACCTATGGTTGAATTTTATAAAATACATGTTATGGATTTCAATTTGATGTATAATATAAAAATTGATTTCAAATATAATATATTATTACTCATAATGGATTTATGGAATCTCTTAACTTTATAGAGGACTATAAAATTTGAATCAAGTCTAGATCCACCACAAATAATTCAATTTTATGAAATTCTAAGAGAATAAGAGTAGTCAATACCCGGGGATGGGAAACATAACCTTGAAATAAAATATGTGCCTATTTTTTAGGAATACATCTATCTCTTTCCTAAATAGTTTCCTAGAAATCCTACTGAGATTGATGTTATTTTTTCTATAAAACTGATCAATGATATAGAATTTATATATAAGACTCTTTATAGAATAGACATGGTGGAATTAATGGAACTAAGAAAACAACTATTGAAGATGGGAAATAAATGAATCATTTACCCTAGTGTTTTACCTTAGAGATATCATGTTATTCATAATTAGAAAAAGAATGGGTCTATGAAGTTACACATAAATAATAGGGAAACAAATTCCATTACTATAAATAAAAAGTATCATTAGTCATTCATTGAGGACTTATTTTATCAACATGAATGAAATCAGTATTTCTCAAATATTGATATTAATTTTTGGTATCATAAATTATGACTAAGTAAGGAAAATATTCAAAAGACGATATTTTGTAAAAGGAATGTATATTATTAGATTTCAAAAATCCCATTTAGTATGACTAATGAACCCTTTTTTATGATTAAAATCAATAGTATATTAAAATATTTTCATGATATTTTCAGTATTAAATTTATTGACAATATCTTAGTAAAATATAAAATCTTTGAAGTGTGAAAATTCAACTTTAGATTCAATATTAAACCACTCATAAGAAATGAGTTATATGTAAACTTTAATAAGTTTGAATTATAGCTCTCAGAAGTTTATTTTCTTGGTTATATTATCTCTATGGATGGAATATTATTTAATCCTTCAAATAAATGGGCTGTTACATATTGGTATACAATGATTAACATGATTGAGTTATGTTCTTTCCTTATATTAGTGGGTTAATATGAGTGTTCTATTGAAAATATTTCTTGATTAGCTAACCCATTAACCATGTTTAAACATAAAGAGGTTAAGTTAAAATGGTCATAAGAATATAAATAATTTTTTGAATAAACATAGTGGATATTGTTCAATTAAATGATATTGACATTACCATGAGGAAGGTGTGGTTTGGGGATATATAGTAATTACTTAATGAAAGTACTCATATGTGTATTTATGTAGAATGAAATATTAATTTCTTTTGCATCAAGACAGTTAAATATTCATGAAAATAATTATCCAAATCATGATATGGAATTATCAATTGCAATATATTTTTTAGAAGATATGTAGTTATTATCTCTCTGGTGATAGATATGAGATAAATATGGATCACAAAAGTCTAAAATACATATTTTCACAAAAAAATATTAACATTAGAAAAAGGATATGGTTAGATAAACTCAATGATTACAATTTTTTAATACACTACCACTATAGGAAAGAAAATAAGATGGTCGATGCATTGAGTAGGAATGATCATTGGGTTATAACTAAAATAATGATTGAAAAATATATTATATCTATGGATTTAGTAAATTTGAATATATTAATCATTAAGGAAGGGGAAACGTCACTCTATTTCAAAATTATTTCCAATCCATATTTGTTGGATAAGATAAAAATGCCTCATATTTATGATAGGAGTTTAAACATTAAATTTAATATTACAAATTATGTGAATCTAAAATAGTTTGATTATTAATATGGTGTGAAAAAATTTGGAAAGTGGTTATGTGTTCAAATAATAACTAAGATGTTGAGGGAGTTACATAACGAAGCTCGTATATCAAATTTCCCTATACACCTTGGTAAAACCAAGATATATTGGTATTTAAAAGAAAATTTTTGTAGGAAAATATAATGTGAGAAATTTCTACCCATTTATCAAGATGCTTGGTTTATCACCAGGAAAAGGCTAAGAGATAACATCATAAAGGAATAATAAAACCTCTCTTTATTTATATGTGTAAGTGGGGTGATATTACAAAAAAAAATCATTGCATTTCCAAAGACTTATAAAATAAATGATTACCTATAGGGTATTATTGATATTATTACCAATTATGAACATTTCTTAACTATAATGGAGGATCTACCTCTTGATCACCCCACATGACTCTAATTAAGGATGTTGTGAGACTTTATGGTGCACCTATTTCGATTGTATTTGATCATGACCCAGGGTTTACATCAATGTTATATAAAATTAAATATAAGGATTTATCCATAGAGATACATTTGAGATTTTCATATCATCCAAAGATAGATGGGTAGTCTTAGGGGACTGTTAAAATATTAAAATCCATGTTGAGGTTGTCATCACATGAATTTCAAGGTTTTTGGAATCATTATTTACTTTGGGAGGAATTTATATATAATAATAGCTTCCATGGTGGAATTAAAATGGAAAATTATGAACCATTGTATATAAAAATATGACAAACACCAAGTTGTTGGGATGAACTTTTTGAAAGGAATATTTTAGCCTATAACTGTTTGAGGATACAATGGTGAAAGTGATAACTATTTATAGCCATATCATGGAAACGCAAATTTGAAAAAGATCTATGTAGATAATTGATGGAAGGATATGAATTTGAATTAGGGGATTATGTTTCTTAAATATATACCCATGGAAGGGTGTTATAAGGTTGGACAAGATAGGTATACTATGTTTTAGTTATATCAGGCCTTTTGAGATATTGGAAGAAATTGGAATTGTAGCTTACTATTTTGTATTGTCGTCCGACCTATTTAAGTGAATAATGTGTTCCATATCTCAAAATTGAGGAAGTATATTCTAGACTAAAAACATTTAGAAACATATAAATAAATGGATTTCAAGCATGTTTTTTCTTACTATAATGGTCTTATCCAGATTCTAGACACTATAAAAAAGGTGTTGCAGAATCGGAAAACTCGACCAATATAGGTACTTTGGAGAAATCATAAGATATTGGAAGAGCCATGAGAACCCAAGGAAGTATTGATGAATAAAGACCCACATTTTTATGTGGTGATATTACATATATTTTTATGGAAAATTTTATGTGTGGAATAATGTAACACACCAGCATTAATTATAGTAAATAAGCTTTTTATTCTAAAGAAACTATAACATAATACACATAAATTTATTAAATAATTTCAGTAAAACATAAATTCATAAGGCTTATCATTTGTATTTGATATAATAATTTCCATTTTTATTAAAAATTTTCAAAATTATCTTAGGGTAGATTTTTTAAAAATTTCAAAAATAGTTTATCCTTGGATGAATAGTGAAAAATTCAGATTTCACAATAATGCCACATTTATGACAATATAATGATTTATGATTAAATTAATAGTTTATAAAACATTTTTATAGCTTAAATATAAATTTAAAAATTGATATAATTTATTTAAAAATATAATTTTTAACTTTTAAATATCATTTCAACATTTTGGAAATCTAACTATTGTTTTTATTGAATTAAAAACTATTTTTTCTTCTTATTTTTTAATCAATTATTCATAAAGTTCATTTTCAGATTTGTTTTTATTTTAAATTGAAATAAATATCATTTTAATTAATACAATTCATATAATTCCATGGTAATTATAATTATACATCATATTGATAGGAAATAATTTTTAGACATAAAACATGCATTTTTTAAACACAATTATTCATTGTGTTTTGTTAAATTATATTAAAATAATTTTTTCCCAATTATAATAATTAAATATTTTAACAGGTATTAAAATTTTGGAATCATCATAATTATTATTATTTAATTATTTCATATTAATTTCGTTTTATAATAAATAATAAACCTGGTAAAAACTTATCAACATGGTAAGGGTTAAAAAAGATTAACCAGGAGGTCAAACTAAAGAGATAAGGGTTAAAATAGTCTAAAAGAATAAATAAATAATATTGTTTGAATTTATCTTAACCCTGTATAATCACATATTTTAAATGGATCCCATTCAAGTTCAATTTCTCATGGGAGTGAATTTATTATATTTTAATGTTCTTAGTACTTACAAGTTTGTCACCCACCCACCTTATAAAAGGGATCCCCCTCTCCTTTATTCTACAAACTTATTGATCCACTTATCTCAACCAATAACTACCAAAATACCTTCAAAACATCTCTCCCTATGTACTATAGGTCATCTTATCATAAAAACACCACTCCAATATGGCATAATGTTTTATCCAAAAATATTTTACCAAAATAATAGTCATATGTTATTATTGAGATTTATCAAGTTACTTTCTTATTAAACCTACTTAAAATCATCAATAGTAAATTCAAAATAATTAAATAATTACATTTAAAATATTTATTTTTTATATGGCACTAATATTTCCATTTAATATCTCCTCTACATCCTAAAGAATATTAAAACATTGCTCGTGTATACATACAGATTACCAACTCCACTTAATGGTTGAATTCATTTTTCTTCACCACTTCACTTTATAGTATTAAAATATAGAATTCATGAATATATATTATTTTTAGGAAATAATTTATGATTTTAGTAATATAACATATCATATATCTTCTTAACCTTCCATCCTTTGGAAAACTATAACAATGCTCATGCATACAAACAGACAACCACCTCTACTGAGTGAGGTGATTCTTTTTTCCATTACTTTCATGAATTTTGGATTATAAATTTGTATGTAATGAATCAAATTCTATTAATGAAATTATTAAAATTCTATAGACAATGCAACTATTTCATTGAACCTTAATCCAATTTCAATATACCAAAATAATTTTTGAGAAATTGACTAAAGAACATTAAGTGGTCAGTATAAGAAAGGAATATATAATGATCTGATTAAATATGATAACAAAATAATCTTTAAAAAATAAAATATAGTTTAAAAATCTCATAAATCTAGAATTTATGAATTTAAATTGATTATTACAGAGGATATACTTAATCAATCTAAGTAGGAATCCAATGTAAGGGTTTTCATCTCAATTCCACTCTATTGAGACATACTTTATATTATGAACCAAATATAAAATTTATTTTAAAAATATAATAAATCAAGAATTTTTTAATTTAAATTGATTATTATGGAAGATATGTTGTACAAGTCTAAGTAGGAATTCAAGGTAAGTGTTTTTATCTCAATTCCACTCCCTTGAGATATATTTTATATTTTACACCTAATTTATCATATATGGTATATATAAAGACTCATTGACATAATATATGATTAATTCATATTTATTCTTGGTATTTAAATCATCAATTTTTTCTTTTTAATGTGTTTTGATTGAAATGTTTTTAAACCTGTAAAAGTTAATTTTACAATCTCACTCTTATTCTAAATTTTTCATGTTTAAATTTACATTGGAAAAATTATAAGATCATTATATTCTTAAACCCTATATAATATCTTTATCCTTTAGTTATATTTTGGGCTTCTATATTTTTCTTCTATCTTTTCTGATATTTTGTACTCAATGATCGAGTGAATGTTTTTTAATGAAACCAACATGATTTCTCTATTAAGTAAGGAATAATTTTATTCAATATCCAAATTTATAAACTAATTTTATAAATATTTATATTCATTTAAATGATTGGTATAGATATTTTTGAACTACCATTTACATTATTTACAATGATTGAAAAGTAAATTTTTTAAATTTCCCTAAATAATTTATTTTTAACTTTTTACAATAGTGTGAAACGAGTTTTATTTTTCATGTAAATACTAATAACGAATTTTCCATTCATTATAGTCATTATTCATTATCATGATTCCCCAAAATGTTTCCATATTTTCGAAAATAAAATACTTTTATCTATTCTTCTGTAATTTTTATCTTTTATATTAAAATAAAAGGCATCATTTTCTAAAATTTTGAGAAGAATTTTCAAATGATTTATATCTTTATTTTTACAGTAAAGTTACAAAATATTTAGGGAATTTTTTATAAAGATTCATTAACATTTTAATCTCTAATTATTAAAATATTTTACATTATTTAAGAAATTACTTTTAATTAATAAATGGTATTCTATAATTCTTTGTTGATTTATAGAATGTACATTATTTTTTGATCATAAATTTTGTTGTGATAATATTTCCTATCTTCATTAAATGTAATTTTTCTCTTTGATGTCTATATTCTTTTATATCAGGTATATATTTATAATTTAACTCTTTTCTTAACCAGGTAGCATTATTACATATGGTGTTGGTTAAAGGAAGTATATTAACAAATTTGTTTCATTTACTAGGAAAATATTGATCTTCCATATTCTTAATTCAATACAGATACTTATTTAATTATAAAGCATATTGATTATGTATTATATTATTGACTCAATATATGAGGAGTGCATTGGAAATATATAAGTTATAGGTCGGGCCCATTTATAGATATACCATCACATCACCAAGTCTAATGATGCTAAACAATGTCCAAATTAGTTGGGTATCTGTCACATACATAATAAACAATTAAAATGTCTTAGCACAACACCTTGATGGTAGGGTTCATGATGTATTAGAATGAAGTCATGATAATAGGATCATTTCATCTGACATTATTCATTTCCTTTATTGATATTTCATTTTTTATTATCCATGTGATTGTTATGTTGATATTTTCATATACATTTTGAAGCATAAGTTATTGATTAAATGGAATATTAATTCATTATCCAATCTACCATATTGAAATTCCTTATCTACTCATGACAGATAATCTTTTACAATTTCTCTTACTCATCATTGGATTACTCAATTTATTATATTTTTCATTTCCCTATATATTAATAAGAAATTTCGGAATGGTCTTCAAAGATGAAAATATATTTTTCAGGGTATGTTTCATTTTTCTAATGTTTTATGGAAATAATATATGTATATAGTCAGCCAGGACTACTAAACTAATCAATTCTTCATGTTGTGATCCTGTATATATTGTACCTATGTAATAAAGTAATCATCAGATATGGGTTACTAGAGTTAAAGTCATTACAATTTGGCTCCATCAAATTGTTGATTCATCTTCATGGTTCCCATAATATTTCTAAAAATTAGGCACCAAATGTGTGCATATGATGAAATTATATTTTTTTCAAAATTTTAAACATGTTAAGACCAAAATTCAAGGAAAATATTAAAATAATTAAATATATAAAATAATATGAAAATTAATATGGTCAGGTTGTGATAGACTATTGGGATTTAAGGTCATTCCATATCTTCATGGGTTAAAAAACTATTACTAGGTATCAAGTATGCACACTTTTGAATAGATTCATATTTACGTAACAGTATAATATATAAATTGGAACTACCCATAATTTGGAATGACCTTCCAATATATTGGGAATCCATGTAGGCCAAATAAGAATATACATAAAATAAAACAACCTAAAAAAGTCATAGTGGAAATGACTAATTATTTCATACCAAAATATATATAACATCCATCATACAAGAATCCTAGAATATAGAAAATAAGAAAAGAAAATATAATACCTAGTAAAAAAGTCTAATGAGACATCCTAAAAATAAAACAACATTGAATACACTACCTGAATATCTCTATGTAACCCATGATCACTCAACATGACTACACTTCCATTAATTTGACATGATAAACAACAAATTTAAATCTAAACATGGAAACCTATGAGATAATAGGAGATATTTATACACACACAAACACTGGTGTTCAGGTAGAGTGCGAGTGAAATGTTCCCAATAGTATCTTTCCAAGAAGTATATGAAATTCTATTCATAAAAATTCATAAATTATAGTTCGAACATGACATAAAAATGATTTCACATTTAAATAAGTATATAAAAAAGAAAAAATACAACATCCTAAATTACGTTAATTTTCAAAACCCACAGAATAAGCCTCTTTAAAAAGGGGAAATTTTATTTTAAAATAATAATTTTCAAACAAAAACATTGAAAAAAATATTTTCATTAAATGTTCCTTCATACCAACAAAATAAATATTTAAAAGTTATAAAACTAAACCCATCCCCCCTTTTACATCTTTTACTCAATCCATTTCTCAAATGCAGTTTTGAAACATTTTATACAATAATTTACAAATAATACGTTCCAAAAACCTCTTAGAAATAGGTTATAAGTAAATCATAACCCAATAATAAGTATGTACAATAATCACATGCACCAAGATATCAAGGAGATAAAAATGAATGTGAAATAACTAAACAGTGGTTTTATATAAACAAATTAAGGAAAGGGGATATAATCAATTCACTAAATAGAATACCCTAAATAAAATCTAATGGGAACTATGGATAATCATAAAATACATAGGTTCTAATAGAAATGGTACTATAATTCTCTCATCATATCACTCACTATGCCCCTGTGTGAATCTATATAATCCATCATGGATTTCCTTTTGGTCTCATTGATAACTATATAAATAACCCATGGGAGGGAATAAATTTCCTTAGGAATGAGCCAATGTGAACACAACAAGATAACATAGAATGAATCCAAACCTTCTACATAGTTATCAAGGATTCCATGATATCAATAACTAAAGGTGAGAGATAATGATCACAAGGTCATCAAAATGATCATCAATAAAGAAAAATCCTTGAAATAAACCTCATCTCACCACATACACCCTCACAATAAATATATTATGTCATTCCATTGATGAATAATAATCACAAAATTATACATCAATATAAAACATCCCCAAATAAATCACAATCACCAATGGGCATAACATATGTAAGGTTCTAAATCGAGGGTCTCTCATGTTTTAAAAACAATATCTTTGAAAATGACAAACGGGCCATCAAACCAATGATTGAGATGAAAAACCATTTCACACCATTTTTTTACCTCTTTAAGGACCAACCAATATCTAAAATAATCATTTTCAAACCACTATATGACTACCAAGTCTCAAAACCATTTAACATGTGCCACACATTTCCCTTCATTCTGAAATTAATCTTAAAAACACAAATTAATTCTTTTAGAAACCAATCAGTTCAATGAAAAATTTAAAACCCAAATTGCCACCAAATATCCATTGAAATAATTTATTTCATTTGAAAGATCCCATTGGTCAATATGCAATTAAATCATTTCAGAACATTAAAATAGAGATCCATTGAAAAATACTCCCCTGAAAAGAATAAAAATCCATTTAAAAATCATTTGAAACTTATCAAAGGTATTCCATGAGCCTATAATTTTATAAGAAAGAAATTAAAACTTACAAGAACCCCATGACATGAATAATGAGTAATATTTCATAGAAACGCGTACCTTAATCTAGTGGGAGAAATCACAGTACATCGCCTTCGAGGGTGAATGAACAAATGAGCAAGGAGATGGCCTCAAAATTCCCTAAACATCAATATCTACATAGTTATACTCATCCCAAACCCAAAAATATTCCCTTTTAAAATTAGGTTTACTCAGAGAAGGGAAAACAAGAAGAAATTTGAGGAGGAATAGAGGTGTGAGATGACTCTACCTTTATACGCTTATTGAAACCGATTATGAATGAATTAGAATCAAAGGAAAAGGAGGGTGTTACTCTTGAGATCTATATGGGTTGGATAATGTGATTGAGGTAATAGGCGGAGGCCCAAACCCCAATAATTCAATGAGGGGAAAATGTGGAAGTGAAAAATATTAAATTTTGGGTAGGGAACCATGACATGCACCATGTCATGGAGAACCCCTTTGAAGCCCTCTATGTTGCACCTATGGACCCCCAACATGCTCAACCACCATGGTGAGGCCCCTAATCTCTATTTATTTTAGCTCCCATAACCTCATTGAATTGTACTTCAGTTTCAATAGGGGGAACCCCTTGGCCTAAAAGCTTTGGAAATTACCTAACCAAGGCATTTCACTAGTCCCTGTTTCACATAGGGAAATGCCCAAGCCCACGATGCCATGGCGTTGTGTAGTCACCCACACTCCAAAAACCCCTTTTAATCCAAAAATTCAGAATAAACTAGGAGGAAATCCAGAAAACATAAAATAGCCAAGATAATTTTATTATTAAAAACCATTGGGGGGTTTGACACATACATACATATATATATATATACACAGACATATATATGAATTCATCCATAAATCCTTCCATACATCAATACATCCATCAATGAATACATACATACCTCCATCAATACATCCATAAATCCTTCAATCCATGAATGCATGAATGCATACAACATCCATGCATGCTTTATTATATAAATACATCCATGTTTTCATGCATCCATACTTACAATCATCCATGTATTTTTGCATTCATATATACATAGATACATAGATACACACACACACATATAGATACATAATTATTATTATCCTTCCATACATCCATCCATCTATACATACATACATATATACATATGTCTATGTATGAAATCATGCATGCATGAATTTTTACACGCATATATAAATATGTACATATCTACTTACATACATACACATTTATACTAACATGCATACAAGCATAAAAACACCAAAACATACACACCAACAGAAACAAACACCATCACATACACACGCAAAAACTCATAGATACACATATACCCACGTGCAATCATATAAAAATACATACACACTTACATACATACATACATACATACACACATAAAAACACACAAATATACACACAGACACACACACACATGTTAATAAACACAGAAAAATATACAAGGAGATATAAATACAAATATACATACATACATTCAAACATACATACTCATAGAATATGAAAAAATGGCTCGGGTCAACTCAATATATCATAAAATCCAGTTTTCTATAAGGCTCAAAACACATTCTTCGTCACCATGGTCTGGTGAAAAGCACCAAGTTGTCAAATATGAATATTTGGGAACAATTTCACCGTATGAAAAAATCACATGGATTTCTCCCTAAAATATAAAATGGATCATTTTTAAATTATAAATCCACTCTAACAAATAAACAATTTCAAAAAAATTACATGAAAACAGAGTGTATGAAGTAGCAATAATAGACCATACCATAACTCATAACAATATTAATATAATCATAAAAATTTTATAATCTATATTCATATAAAAAAGATACAAAAATAAGATCAAGTTAGTAGTGGTTGATACATGTAACCCAACATAAATAAGGATCCCAAAATACCCAACATGAGCCTAAACTCTTCCTGACCCATAGTCACCACCATCACTCAAACAAGGAAGGATGGAGAAAATTAGGAAGAGCCACCATAATTCATGGAACTCTTAACATTACTTATATCCTACAAAACCATGTCTATATACACACATAGGAATTTTTAAGGTTTGTATTAAATACTATAAGGAAAACTCCTTGAATCTAGATAATATATTTCCGATGAAAATAATTATTCCATGTTTGAAAACAATATTTTAAATCTAATTCATTTAAAATATTTCATATAATAAACTCTTTTGGATTCATTCAAACAAACCACATTCCAAAATATTAAAAATAAAAAAATAATAAATAAAAATAAGGGTAACTTGGAATGAGTAACAAAAATATATAATAGTGAAATGGAAAATAATAAAATAAACACCTCAACCCAAATTCACATAAGAAATACGAGCTCGAACCTATGGGTCTAAGGAAAGTATGACTCGCTACAGAACTCTAGATGATACAAATGAACTTTTAACCATCTTGATATACCTCTTGGAATATATATGTACATAATCACCCCCTATAAGAAACACAATCCATCCGTTTATCTCAGTCATTCTAACAGAGAAACATTCCTTAGGTAGTGCACAATATAGATTAGGGATGATTTATTCTAGTTAACTATAACACCCCGAGATTTTATGAAAAATATTCTTTTTAATTTAATTAATGTCTTGTGTTATACGCTACACCAAAAGGAGCTTTCTCAACACGCATCCTTGACTTTCTTTTCATTACATGCAATCGCGACCTTCCTCGATAGCGTGTGTAGTACGCAATACTGAGTTTCACTAAACAACGATATGCTATTAAAATATTATTAAAACTAGCCGTTATGAATAGTAATAACAACCTTTTAAAATTTTAGAAATTTTCTCTCTCAAAATGGACTTCATTTTTGGATTTGGAGTATTGAATTTAGCCTAAGGTGAAATTTTGGTACTTTTTGGATAAATTTCATATTCTGATGAATAGTGAAAATTACTAAATTTTAATTAAAAACAACTTTTTTAATAGAAATAATTAATAGTGATAAATTATTAATTGGATTGGTTTTAAAGTATATTTAGAAAATATTTTTACAATTTAATACAATATTGGTCATTGGATGTAATTCTACATTTAAACCAGACATAAACAAGTGTCAATCTTTTGATAGTTATTATCTCTTAAGAACACGCTATTTGTTTTGACGACGGGAAATAATTTTTTAAATTAATTAATGCAACTGATATGTTTTGAATTTGGTAAAATAGACATTATTTTTGAGTTCATAATATCAAATATAGCTTAGGCCTAATTTTGGGTATTTTTCTGGAAACTTTCATTTTTTGATGAATAGTGAAACCACTAAGTGGTAGTTAAAAAAATGAATTTTTCATAAAACATAATTTTACCGCTTCTGTGATTGGAATTTAAAAAATCCGAGAGACATGGTTGATGTTAGTTATTAAAATGTGGTTCAATGAGATGAAAATAATTTTTGGTGAATAGTAACTGTTTACTTTTTTTACCATGGTTAAAAGTAAATAGGGTAATTAAGGGTAAACATTTTATTATTATTACCCTAACACATGTCCTAATTCTATTGGATAAGTGTAATTCGACCAAAAACAACCTTAGGAATAAAATATGATCATTTAGGCCCACTTGGATTAGATTAGGACATTTATTATTAATTTATTTAAAGAAGGGTTAAAATAGTTAAAATCAATGTTTAATAAGTAAATCATTTTTAATATAGGGTTATACATAAGATAAATTAGATTGTAAATATTCATTAGAAATCTAATAAGATTTCCTACATAATTATAATTTATTTATAATTTTTAGAAATTAAATAAACTACTTTATTTATGACACATTGATGATGCAGTAATTACCAAAATAGTGAAAAATTAGAATAATTGATATTATAAATACCCAAATAAAAATAATTTGAGACTTTTTATGAATTCCACTAATTTTATATGTTAATATGAGAGTTTATTATTGATTTAATTAACTTTTTTCGAACTAATCATTCTGTTATGATTTTCACAAAAATCAATTACTAAATAGTGTCAAAATTGACATAAAATAGTTTTTAAAACACATATTATATTATTAATTGTTATTTTATTCCTAAAAATCTAAGGATCACCAAAATGACTTAGATAAGGTAATATATATTAATAATAAACAACTTGGGGTTCGTTTGGCTGGATATAGTAATTTTATTAACCTTATAGTGTAAGAAAACAAGAAGACATGGTAAAAGTAAAATTATTTAACATAATTTTAAATCTAAATGATAAGGGTAAAATAGGAATATAAACTTGTATAAATTCTATTTGATGAGAGGATTTAGACCCATACCCACCTTAGCTTCGAAATAAATCAATTTGGAGCTATTTAAAACCGAATTTGTCTTTATATTAAAATAATATTTTTAGTTATTCCAAAGGTACCCCTCTCCTCCCTTATAAAAGGGCACCTCCTCCCTCTCTTCCTCACCCCACATTGAGCCTTCAATATCGGCCAAAGTCTGCTAAATTCCCTTCTCCACTTCCCTAGAAACATCCTAGAGGTTCTGGTCTTCCTCAAAGACCAATTTTAGTTCCCTAAAAGGAGATCTCAAAGAGGCGCTTTAAAGAAGAGGTAATGTCCGTTACCGATTCTTTCAACTTTATTTCTTCTTCCACTTCTTCTTCTTAGGTTGTTTCATTATGAAGTAATAACATCTATATCACTAATATACTGATATGTTATTATAAGTATGAAACAACCCTATTTCACCATCTATCCATCCTACGGAAAATGAAATCACCGCGCGTGCGTATGTACGGAATATCGTCTCCACGCCGTGGTGAAATCTATTTTCCTCCACCACCTTATTTGGATGGGTATAATGGTGTAAATAATAACTATATATGAATACATTAAAGTGATATTGGTTATGAAATATCATACATACACTCCAATACAGTCCCATGATCATGAGAACGATATCATCGCTCGTGCATACGTACGGACTACCGTCACCACGACGCGATGAGATTCATTCTCCACTTTAACCATTCATGAATGATTATAAAGTATATATAATAAGTAATCATGAAATATATGACATAATAATGATACTGGATTTATGTGTGTATATATGTATTTCATTTACTTAATTCCATTCAACTCAATAAGGAAATTAAAATAGTGTTCATGCGTACGTACGGCCTACCGTCTCCATGAACGGTGTATTTCTTTCCATTTACTGATTTATTATATATATGTATATTCTGAATATATATTATATATAATTCATGTTTTATATTCTATAATTAAGTAATCATGATCTATGTAACCATATGAATAATTACAAGTCAAAACACGGATGACAAATGAAACAATTTTACCCAAAACGCTCTTTAACATTGAATTTACAAAAGAACGGGTAAAATAAAGTCATAAGTGAACCATATATGATATCATAGCAATGAGTATGATTCTGGAATAAGTCAATGACATTATTTAAATCATTATACAGGAGGTTCTAACACTTACAAAGCAAATCGGACCTAAGGTAAGGGAATATATCACAATCTCATTTTTATCCGAGATTGTTTATAATTTGGTATTTAATGGGGTGTATTTTATCATACACATCCATGTTTCCTCAATATGTAATATTATTTCCATCCACCTATAATTTTTTAAATCCAATTTTACCCTTCGGTGAGTTTTTAGTAAAAGATATGAAAGGAATCTTTTGTCGTTTTTCGTACGAGGTACTTTTTGACTTTTCCGAAAAAAGTACGAAGAATGTTTTTTTAACTTATACGGCATGAATGGATTTTTGAAACATTATTTCCAAGAATATTCCTTTATAGGTTTTCAAGTTTATTTTTAATCAACTTATTTTAGTTTAGAATTGTATGACATGTTATGAAAAGAGAAGTGTTTTTTAAGAAGAAAGGATATTTTCCTCAAGAATTGAGTTCAAGCGTTTTATCAAAATTATTTTCCATATAAGATAATTTAGGGTTCTGTTTCTATCCCTATTATTACATTGATTTGAGTATTTTGTGATGGAATTATATTTATGAATTCCTTTATCTTATATGAATTGTTTTATGATGTCACAATGTTTAAGATTCCCATTTTTATTACATGGGTTATGCAATGATGTATGATTTATGATTTTGTGGAACACATAACAATGGTATCATTATGAGATGGGTGGGACCTATATCTCCCTCCAATACATTGGGTAATGATTTTATATCTCATGAGATTGACATGGCTGGAACGGTAGGTTATACCGGTTCAGTGAAACAAGACTGAAACAAGGAATGAACTCGGTTCAGAAATGGACTTTGTCCACTAAGATAGTCTTGGAAATGAGTCTTGACTAATAAGAAATGATTCTCTATGATTATGTGTGTATGCCAAAAAGTTTCATGTTTTATGTTATGATTATTGGGATTACATTTCACTACTATGATTTATCCCATGTTATGATATTATGATCTCTTTTGCAGGTTAATAATTCTAAAATGTTATGTTCTTATGAATAAGATGTGATTGATATTTCTTTTGTTTACCCTTACTGAGCATTTGAGATCACCCTTTTATGTTTTCTTTTCCCCAGTATATAAAGAAAGGTTTTAGGTATAAAAAAGGAAGATCTTTATGAGAGATGTTGAAGATCTTTCACCACGATTAGAAGATTATATTCCGAGTTTCCAAAGACACTAAACTATTACGGTCCATGTGTGTGTGTTTTTGTTATGTACTAAGTATTCCGCAAAAGTAATGTAATGTACATGTACGTCAAACTTCGGGTCTCTACAGTTGGTATCAGAGGAAAGGTTTAGTCAACCTTTGGAAACTAGGATGCGGGAACTTTAGTGAGATCCCTAGAGATATTTCTAAGGTATGTCTAGGGATGTCCCTAAGGATAAGTATACGTATAGGATACAGTCCTAGAACTATGGTAACGATCATAGAATTTAACTTAAGATTTTAGATATTGAGGATACTCCCCCTTTATTATGTTGTTTTTTCCATAGCATGATTTTTGCCTCTCACACTATTCTTTTTGGGTTTTAGACGATGGCTAGAACCCGAAGGAACCGTGTTGATCAATGCAATGGACAATGCAATGATTTTCCTCCTGAACAAACAAATGTTATGGGAGATGGAGTGCAAAATCTTATTTCTATACTTACACAAGCTATGAATCATTCTAGACTTCCAAATGAGCAGAGAAGGGAACAATATTCTGTTGAGTCCTTCATGAGGCAACGTCCACCTTCTTTCAGTGGGTCTTCTGATCCACTTGTTGCTGAACAATGGATCAGTACTACTGAAAAGATATTTTCAGTACTTCAATGCTCTGAAAATGATAAATTCATCTTAGCAGTATATCGTTTGGAAGGTGAAGCTGATCAATGGTGGAATCTTATCAAGAATACGAGGCAAAGAGATGAAATTGAGTCCATGGAATGGGACGAGTTCAAGAACTTATTTTTCAATTAGTACTTCCCTCGTATTCTTCAAACAAATATTGAGAAGGAGTTTCTTGAACTAAAGAAAAAGGATGATGAATCTGTTGGTATATACGAAGCGAATTTTACGAGGCTTGCAAGGTATGCATCTGGATTTATCATCCAACCTGAAAGTAAAGTTGATCGATTCTTCAGTGGCTTAAAACCAAATATTTGAAGGGAATTAGCTATAAGATTCTTCAATAGCGATGATGAAATTTTGAGTTGTGCTATCAAGGTATAAATTGAAGTTGGTGTTACTTATCCATCTCATAGTTTTGACAAGAAACGAAAGATGGAGTTCTAGGAGAAATCTCAGAATAATGGTGAAAAGAAGATGAATGTTTCTTTATGCTCAAAGTGTGGAAAGAAGCATAGTGGAGATTGTATTAAAGGGACAAGTAAATGTTTCAAATGTGGAATGGAAGGTCATCAGGCATTTGAATGCCACAATGATGGGAATAAGATGTCTAATGATGCAAGAAAAAGGAAGGGATACACAGAATGAACCTACTACACTTCAATGCTTCAAGTGCAAGGAAATGGGGCATTATGCTAATAAATGCCCTAATCAAAGGGTTAGTGATGATCAACATGAGCAACCACTTAAGGCAAAGGACAAAGGGAAGTCACATGTGATCACTATTGGTGATGTTGAATATGACAACAATGTGGTGGAATGATTAAGTGTTTATGTAATGGGATTCCAAAATAATGTTGTATATAGTATCGTGGAATATTGGAATATTTATGTATTGGTATATTGTGGTTTTCAATGGTACTGGTAACCATGGAATGTGATTGAGATATTTTTAGAAAAAAAGATGATATGCACATAATGAAGGGAAAACGAGAAAATGAAATGTTTGACAGTATTCATGAGCTCATGATTGATATAAGGACTAAGTGATATCATGGTATGAGTATATAGAATTTTGAAGATTTTGGTATGTGGAAAGAGTTAACTTTTGACTACATTCATGTTTTCACTAAGGTTCAATGGGTATTCATTATTCAAGAGAATACATGATTAAGGTATTCACATGTTTGTAATTTGACCAACAAGACATATCTTATGATATATGGGGATCAACGATGGTATTAAATATCTGGTAACCATTTTCACTATATTATGAGAGTGAACTGTAGTATTATGGATAAGCCTAAAGATTGGAATGGATTATGTTGGACATAAGTTAGTATTGTTTAAGGATAGAATTTTTTTCGATATTATTGATGGGATGTTATAATAATATAGCTTTAGAAAAAGGACAACCTGCAGGACGGGCGAAATCCCATCGCATCGGACAAGACTGTGGGAATCGAACCCACAACCGAAGTGCGACTGGCCTTTAGCACCTACCACTAGCCTACATGAAGTCCCTGTTTAGTAGGAAACTAGTTTTATTATATTGAGCAGTATGATATATAAACTATAAGTCCATTTTAGGAACCATATATGATTAATCTCACTATAGATGGACTTATGTATGTTTTGATAACTTTTCTAACCTTTTTATTTTAGACAGATGGAATGACCCATCATTCTATCACATGATCTGCTAACACATCACGAATGACAAATTCAACTTCATTTCTTTAAGAGATGAAGTTGAAATTGTCCAACGGTGAGACTATACCGAAATCATGAAAGTATTTCCTCTAATTTCAATTTCATCAACTTTAAGGAAACGATCTTGAAAACCCAAAATGTTGTCCTAGTGCTCTTATATCTGATAATCAGATGGTACCTTAGATCATCACAAATTTATGGCTTTGTGATTTCTGGATTTTCCATACTCATGTTCTCTACCACTCTCCATCAGAACATGATGGTTAGATTTCTCTTCCATATCCATATTTTCACCTATGTGGAAACCCAGTGATTAGTTTATTTGGGTAACTGTTATGTTTCATACTATTTCTTTTAAAGATTGGTTTTGGTATTCCTTTTTACAATGTGGGTTTATATTAAATAAACTTTTGAATAGTAAACCATTTATAACCCCGACGAATTTCGAGGGAGAAATTCATTTTAAAGGGGGTAGAATGTAACACCCATAGATTTTATGAAAAATATTCTTTTTAATTTCATTAATGTCTTGTGTTGTACGCTACACAAAAAGGAGCTTGCTCAACATGCATCCTTGACATTCTTTTCATTACACGCAATCTCGACCTTCCTCGATAGCGTGTTTAGTACGCAATACCGAGTTTCACTAAACCACGATATGCTATTAAAATATTATTAAAACTAGCCGTTATGAATAGTAATAACCACCTTTTAAAATTTTAGAAATTTTATCTCTCAAAATGGACTTCATTTTTGGATTCAGAATATAGAATTTATCCTAAGGTGAAATTTTGGTACTTTTCGGATAACTTTCATATTCTGATGAATAGTGAAAATTACTAAATTTTAATTAAAAACAACCTTTTTAATCGAAATAATTAATAGTGATAAATTATAAATTTGAGTGGTTTTAAAGTATATTTAGAAAATAATTTTACAATTTAATACAATATTGGTCATTGGATGTAATTCTACATTTAAACCAGACATAAACAAGTGTCAATCTTTTGATAGTTATTATCTCTTAAGAACACGCTATTTATTTTGACGACGGAAATTAATTTTTTAAATTAATTAATGCAACTGATATGTTTTAAATTTGGTAAAATAGACATCATTTTTGAGTTTATAATATCAAATATATCTTAGGCCTAATTTTTGGTATTTTTCTGGAAACTTTCATTTTTTTGATAAATAGTGAAACCACTAAGTAGTAGTTAAAAAAACTGAATTTTTCATAAAACATAATTTTACCGCTTCTGTGAGTGGAATTTCAAAACTCCAAGAGACACGGTTGATGTTAGTTAGTAAAATGTGGTTCAATGAGATGAAAATATTTTTTGGTGAATAGTAACTTTTTACTTTTTTTTACCACAGTTAAAAGTAAATAGGGTAATTAAGGGTAAAAATGTTATTATTATTACCCTAACACATTTCCTAATTCTATTGGATAAGTGTAATTCGACCAAAAACAACCTTAGGAATAAAATATGATCATTTAGGCCCACATGGATTAGATTAGGACATTTATTATTAATTTATTTAAAGAAGGGTTAAAAAAGTTAAAATCAAAGCTTAATAAGTAAATCATTTTTAATATAGGGTTATACATAAGATAAATTCTATTGTAAATATTCACTAGAAAGATAATAATATTTCATACATAATGATATTTTATTTATAATTTTTAGAAATTAAATTAATTACTTTATTTATGACACATTGATGATGCAGTAATTACCAAAATAGTGAAAAAATAGAATAATTGATATTATAAATACCCAAATAAACATAATTTGAAACCTTTTATGAATTAAACTAATTTTATAGGATAATATGACATGTTATTATTGATTTAATTAACTTTTTTCTAACTAATCATTCTGTTATGATTTTCACAAAAATCAATTACTAAATAGTGTCAAAATTGTCATAAAATAGTTTTTAAAACAAATATTATATTATTAATTGTTTTTTTTATTCCTAAAAATTTAAGGTTCGGCCAAATGACTTATATAAGGTTATATATATTAATAATAAACAACTTGGGGTTATTTTGTCTTGATATAGTTAGTTTATTAACCTTATAGTGTAAGAACACAAGAAGACACGGTAAAAGTAAAATTATTTAACATAATGTTAAATCTAAATGATAAGGTTAAAATAGGAACCTAAACTTGTCTAAATTCTGTTGGATGAGAGTACTTCGACCCATACCCACCTTAGCTTTGAAATAAATCAATTTGGAGCTATTTAAAACCGAATTTGGCTTTATAATAAAATAATATTTTTAGTTATTCCAAAGGTACCCCTCTCCTCCCTAATAAAAGGGCACCTCCTCCCTCTCTTCCTCACACCACATTGAGCCTTAAAGCTCGGCCAAACTCTGCCAAATTCCCTTCTCCACTTCCCTAGAAACATACTAGAGGTTCTATTCTTCCTCAAAGACCAATTTTAGTGCCCTAAAAGGAGATCTCAAAGAGGCGCTTCAAAGAAGAGGTAATGTCCGTTACCGATTCTTTCAACTTTATTTCTTCTTCCACTTCTTCTTCTTAGGTTGTTTGATTATGAAGTAATAACATATGTATCACTCATATACTGATATGTTATTATAAGTATGAAACAAACCTATTTCACCATCTATCCATCCTACGGAAAACGAAATCACCGCGCGTGCGTATGTACGGAATACCGTCTCCACGCCGTGGTGAAATCTATTTTCCCCCACCACCTTACTTGGATGGGTATAATGGTGTAAATAATAACTATATATGAATAATTTAAAGTTATATTGATTCTTAAATAGTATACATACACTCCAATACAGTCCCACGATCATGAGAACGATATCATCGCTCGTGCGTACGTACGGACTACCGTCTCCACGACGCGATGAGATTCATTCTCCACTTTAACCATTCATGAAAGATTATAAAGTATATATAATAAGTAATCATGAAATATATGACATAATAATGATACTGGATTTATGTGTATATATATGTATCTCGTCTACTTAATTCCATTCAACTCAATAAGGAAATGAAAACAGCGTTCATGCGTACGTACGGCCTACCGTCTCCATAAACGGTGTATTTCATTCCATTTACTGATTTATTATATATATATATATTCTGAATATATATTATATATAAATAAAGTTTTATATTCTATAATTAAGTAATCATGATCTATGTAATCATATAAATAATTACAATTCAAAACACGGACGACAAATGAAACAATTTTACCCAAAACGCTCTTTAACATGGAATTTACAAAAGAACGGGTAAAATAAAGTCATAATTGAACCATATATGATATCATAACAATGATTATGATTCTGGTATAAGTCAATGACATTACTTAAATCATTATACAGGAGGTTTGGACACTTAAGAAGCAAATCAGACCTAAGGTAAGGGAAAATATCACAATCTCATTTTTATCCGAGATAGTTTATATTTTGGTATTTACTGGGGTGTATTTTATCATACACATCCATGTTTCCTCAATATGTAATATTATTTCCATCCACCTACAATTGTTAAAATCCAATTTTACCCTTCGTTGAGTTTTTAGTAAATGATATGAAAGGAATCTTTTTTCGTTTTTCGTACGAGGTACTTTTTGACTTTTCCGATAAAAGTACGAAGAATGTTTTTTTAACTTATACGGCATGAATGGATTTTTAAAACATTATTTCCAAGAAGATTCCTTTACAGGGTTTCAAGTTTATTTTTAATCAACTTCTTTTAGTTTAGAATTTTATGACATGTTATGAAAAGAAAAGTGTTTTTGAAGAAGAAAGGATATTTTCCTCAAGAATGGAGTTCAAGCATTTTATCAAAATTATTTTCCATCTAAGATAATTAACGGTTCTGTTTCTATCCCTATTATTACATTGATTTGAGTATGTTGTGATGGAATTATATTTATGAATTACTTTATCTTATATGAATTGTTTTATGATGTCACGATGTTTAAGATTCCCATTTTTATTACAAGGGTTTTGCAATGATGTATGATTTATGATTTTGTGGCACACATAAGAATGGTATCATTATGATATGGGTGGGACCTATATCTCCCTCCAATGCATTGGGTAAAGATTTTATATCTCATGAGATAGACATGGATAGAACGGTAGGTTATACCGGTTCAGTGAAACAGGACTGAAATAAGGAATGAACTCGGTTCAGAAATAGACTATGTCCACTAAGATAGTCTTGGAAATGAGTCTTGACTAATAAGAAATGATTCTCTATAATTATGTGTGTATGACACAAAGTTTCATGTTTTATGTTATGATTATTGGGATTACATTTCACTACTATGATTTATCCCATGTTATGATATTATGATCTCTTTTTCAGGTTAAGAATTCTAAAATGTTATGTTCTTATGAATATGATGTAATTGATATTTATTTTGTTTACCCTTACTATGAATTTGAGATCACCCTTTTATGTTTTCTTTTCCCCAGGATATAAATAAAGGTTTTAGGTATAAAAAAAGGAAGATCTTTATGGGAGATGTTGAAGATCTTTCACCACGATTAGAAGATTATATTCCGAGTTTCCAAAGACACTAAACTATTACGGTCCTTGTGTATGTGTTTTTGTTATGTACTAAGTATTCCGCAAAAGTAATGTAATGTCCATGTACGTCAAGCTTCGGGTCTCTACATTAACACACTCACTCAAGGTATCTCATGTGTATATACTAAATAATACATATCAATTATAATCACAATCACAATCATGACCATAATTAATGAAACATTTAAATATAATGACCATATATTGAAATCCTCCTTTGAAATATATTTGGAGTTAGGGATGCCTTTGAAATAATCGACCAAATACATTTATGATTTTAAACTTGTTTTCAAGAAAACCCATTTGAAAACCAAATTTGAATCCAATGAAAACCAATAATCGCATAAAATAATCACACAATATTTCTCATAAACTTATATTAAACACAATTAATCAAATTAAATTGATAGGAATACAAAAACATATTGTGTTTCATGGAGAATTCCCATTAGGTATAGACACAAACATCAAAATCATTGAAAACTTACCACCAACATCAAAGATCACTATAAATAAAAGAATAGGGCCCTTATAAGGATATAAAAATAATAAATTCCATTAAAACTCCACATTTAACAATTTTTTTATCCCTCATGGCCTTGTAGGGTTATAATAATCCAAAATAAATAGAATAACATCATATTAGAGGGAGAGAATATGAGGAAATCCAGGGAAATCAAGACTTACCTTAAAGAAATATGCTATGATTAAAGGAGAAATATTATGAATGTAGCGGAAATAAGGTTATATGGATAGATAGGATGGTTTGTAAGAATGATAATGAAATGATATGGAAGAGGTTAAAATTAATTACGTTCATTTAGGCAGATTCACATTTTTAATAATTATGAACAGACTATGCAGTTAGGGAAAAATGTACCGACCATAAAGATCACCCTAGATTAACAGGGTATATAGGTTTTATCGATATTATGCATAGTTAAATAAATTGTGTGAAAACTATGAAATGGATCTTGTCTCTACCACCCCACTCTCTCATGATTGGGTACACATTTACTACTAAACATGCGTCAAATGTGCGCTCTTTCCCTTTTCCCAAAATTTTATATTTTTATCCCCCAACCACCAGAACTATAAGGTAAATTAAATGAAAAATAAAAATCAAAATGAATACATACCAGTTACCAAAAGGGTGTCACAATTTTCCCCACATTGAAATATCCCATCCTTAGAAAATAATCTGAATTCTAAATCTATAAAAATCTGAGGCCACTACTCCCTCACCAATGAATAATATTCCTCAATCTTGTAACTAAATCAAACATACATTGAAATCACAAAATCCATGATTATAAAATTATTATATAGAAAATTTCTTATAATCATTAATATGAATTAGTTCACCAATAAAATAGGGATCATGCTCCATATTCAGATCCTCCAATTTAATCTCTTGGGATGATTCAGGATGATATTTCATGTGCTAGTAGACATATAAAACATCATGAATGGATTTAAATAGTGGTGGTAAGACTGAAAAATATACCACTTTCCCAATATTTTTATTATATCAAATATACCAACATAGTATGATGCCACATTACCTTGTCATTTTAGAAAATGATATCCCAACCTACTATAAACTCTCATAAACATACAATCACCATCCAAAAAACACCAACAAATGATATCGATAATTGGAATAATATTTTGGGAAAATATATGTTTTCACCAAACTCATTAATATCAATTACACCATCTATGTCATCTCTTGAATCATGTGCATCCCAAAAAATAAGTGTACCCCCAATTCTATCCAATATAGAGGATATGGACATGATCTCCCATACATAACCTCAAGGGGATCCATCTTAGTAAAATATTTAAAGATATTATTTTAAGGAAACTAAGACAATGAATATTACTTATATCAAGACTAAAGAAATAAAATCATAAATTCATGAATAATACCCACAAGGATATATTTATCCCACTCAGTTTGGCCATCTAATCGAGGGTCACATCATGCTCAACTTTAGTCGAGAACCCATCACCTCCCCAAGACTGATCCAAAACAATGGCGTGGAGAAAATTTTTTGATCATAAATAATGGATAAATGAATTACATTAATCATAGTGATCTGTCATATGTATATATTGTTGAGATCCTTCACCTTCGTTGAGTCTTTGATAGGAAAGAAATGATTTAATTTCGACAACTGAATAATAAACTACCAAAGATCATATTTCCTACTTGGAGTCCAAGGAATGTCTAATACAAAATTGACGAAAATATTATCCAAATTCCAAAATGGAATTGAATGGTGTTATGTCTACCAAAAAGACTTGGATTCTCATCCTTAATCATGTGATAGGTAATACACCAAGACACAAAATTAGAAACTGATAAACTCATCTCAGACCACCAATAAAATAATTTTATATTATAAAACATTCTATTACCACATGGGTGAAAACACCAACTCAACAGGTTCAATCCATCCATAAACTCACACCTAAAGGCCCAAGTTATGAAAACAAATATTAAAAATTAAATATCACCCTAATTTTATTGAGACCAATCGTTAAAGGTATCCCAACCACTTAAAAAATAACTAAGATAAAATAATTCAAGATCTATTACTGGCATTATCTAAATATGATCATCCAAGGTATATAGGAATTTCAAAATAGTAAAGAATATTTTATAATATTTCCCTTCTATATCCAAGAACATATTAGAAAAAACTCATCATACTCCATTCATCCACCGATTCTATCACTACCTAGTCTGGTATTTTCCTACCCAAGGTGTCATCTCCCACTTTCCCCTTTTTGGGGTGTAATCAATATCAAATTAAATGGTCTAGAGGTACTCTTCCCATTTTAAATGTTAAATATTAAATTCCATTTGAGAAAAAATATTCTTCACTCTTATGTTCAAAAAACACTATAAATTGATCCATAAAAAGATAGTGGTGTCATGTCTTTTGGGAATGAATCACTACATCTAAATAAAGGCCATGAGTTGGGAAATTATTCTTATAATGGTGTAATTATCATGAGTCTTATGACACAACATGACCATGATTCATCAAAAAGGCACACCAATACCAATAAAAAATCATTATAATACATTATATAAACCTTAACCACCTTAGAGGGTATCATAACTGGAGTTAAAGTTAATATCAATTCTAGATCCTTAAAACACCTCTAACTGTTAACAACCCAATGGAACTTCACCCAATTATATGTCAAAGCAATCAACGGTGAAGTCCAACTATACAATTCTTGAATAAAATTCCTATAATATCTCGCTAAACATTAGAAGATCAGGATCTCAAAAAAAAAATTATGCTTCCCCCAATACATTACTACTTGGATCATCTTGAGAATCACTAAAACATATGTTTTAGATATCACATAGACTAATAATTTCACTTCAAAACAACATAACTAAAATTTAGATAAATTATCATATTGGCGATTCTTTATCATGTTTTCTATGAAAATATCTAGATAGCCTTCATTCTCATCCCTCGACATAGTATACACCAGGATATCATCCAAAACACCATCAAAATGGAATAATTATAGTAGTGGAGGATTTAATAAATTAAATCCATGAAAAACATAGGATAATTGGTAAGGAAAAATGGAATAAACAAATACTTATAGTTTTTATTCATAATCATGAATGTGATATTAGGAAAATCCACTTCCTAATCTCTCAACTAATGATATCCTAATATTAAATTAAGCATTGAATACCATCAAGACCCCCTAATCAGGTTAAGGAGATCACTAATGTTAGTAAATAAGTATGTATTCTGAATATTCAATTAATTGAGCTTTTGATAATCAATGAATATATTGAGGCTTTCGTATACCTTATTTACAAATAAACCTATTAATTCCAAAGTTGGAATAATTGGTCGAATGAATCACTTACCTCTGAGATCCTCTAATATGAACTTCTAATACATTATGTCAATAGGGTCCAACTTGTAAGATAATAAAGAGATGAGGCTCATTCCCTGAAGTAACTCAATATATAACTATATGACCCACTATGGTGGAAGCGACAAAATATTATATAGAAATACCATAGGATACTTGTCCACCACAAATATATGACAACTAAATAATCTCTACATAACTTTGTTAAAGAAAAAAATACCACTAACATGTGATCCATCCAATATTTGGAAGACTCCATCCCACTCTTCTGGGACTGGGGTCTCATTTACACTATAAAAGGTGAGTATACCCATTAGAAGATAAGAATATAACTCTATAATGATAAAAATAATATATTCCTTAAAGATAATCATAATGAAAATTCTAATAATTAGATAATAAAATTCAAGTTAATTACCATAAAATCTCACACAATCTCAAAATTAGAAATCATAACTCATAACTCTAGACACATGAATCCCTTCCCCATATTCTCTCCCTATAGGGTGGAAGGATAAATTCTAAATAGAATCATATCTCATTAAAATCCCAAAGAACCAATCAAATTGGAAGAGATAAAATATTGATATCTAGTTGTATTAACCAATGGAAAGGTTATTGAAGATGAAATAAACACCATACCTCTAATAGTCACTAGACCAGCAACCATAACTTCTATAACATGCTTTGTTTCATATAAATTATCAGATTCAAGTTCACCATCAGTCTTATTATCCAGGTTAGAACCATTTATTTTCTAAGTATGTTGTCTCAAACCCTTATATGAATTAGAGGAACCCTAGGAGATCTTGGTAAAATAACTCCCAACATTACTTCATTGAGGATATACTTTATAGAAATGGTAGAGATTTTATAGATTCCCACACTAGTTGAAAACTTTGAGAATTAAATAAAAATATTAATTAGTGTAACCTAATTTTACACACTAAAATAAAATCATATCCCTAGGCCCTGATGAATTCATAGGTGAATAATATATTGAATGTGGGGTTCCCCAACCACTATGCTGGTTGAACTCCTATAACTTTTATTTTGTGCCCAAATAAGTTCTCTGGCTACATTCTATATCTAAAGATGCAACACTATTACCACCAAAAAACTAAATTAGTCTCTATAATAATTTTATTTTCTACCACCTCATTGTTGGTCTTAAGACAAAGAATAATTTTCATTAACATGATCTCAATCTTTAACCCTATTTCAAATATAGGTTCCTTGAGATATAAATTTGTAATGATATAGGGAAAAATATGAACCAATTTAGTGAAATGTGTCGAATGATCCATTAGTCAATGACTCCCTTACTCTAATATCCATAACATTCAAGCCTTCCCCACACATAACATTTCAATGTAAAAAAATTTGGTTGAACATTCTATTAAATGTGGCCTAGGTGATATCTTCGTGAAACATGGATTGTGTTATTGACTCCCACCACTTTTGACTAGTTCCTTATAATTTTTAGGTGGTGAATTTAACTTCAAGAAGTTTATGGTGTTCATGAATAAATTTTAGATGCACTCAATTTTTTCCATTATCTCTTTGATCTCTTAAGGCCCTTTTCACTATGAAATTCTCATTGATTTTTTCTTAATGGAGTCTTGAGAATGTCCTTCAATCCTTATCTTCCATATGTCACTCTCCATGACCATATATTTGATGATCTGAATGATTGATTCAAAAATAGTAGGTTCTACTAGAGTGTTGTCGTGTGGGGTATGCTCAATATCTCCCTCTCTTCGGTTCGTAGAGGCCTTTCTGAGAGGAAAAATTTATAAACACAAGACATAAAGAATATTTAATTCCAAATTTAAATTCTAAAATAATAAATTAAATGATAACCCCACCACCCATCCCCAATAAATTCCTTATATATTATTAATAACATTAATCACAATAATAATAAAATCCAAAGGGGTGAAATTTTTGAAAATTTAACCACTTTCTCATAGTTCGTATTTTAGTCGCACACTCTGGAAAGATATACACCAATCATTAAAAATAACACTAAAATAGTCGTTGAAATTTTATCATGGGTGTCTCAAGGTTTTTACAACCCATTCACCTAAACCATTTTCTACTTGTCTCTCTTTCATTCCACCCAAAAACTCAAAATTTTCCAAAATAACACATGTGTTCTTTTAAAATCAAAAATAAATAGCAATAAACCTAAAATCACATCAAAATAACTCAAAATTGAGCTCAAATCCAAGATAATAATCCAAACCACCATTGTTAAATCAAGGATTGATATAAATAATTAATTTCTAGGTATACCCATGTACCTACCTCTCAATTTTTAATTGTCCTATATTCATTCTACCTTAACTCCTCTAACAATAAGAGGTGTTTGATACCATCTTGTAATGAACCAGATTAGGTATACCTGAATAGTCACTTGACTTATCTCAGAAAAAATCATGAAGCATGTTATTGATTTCATTTGGATCAAAAAAAGTACTAAGGTATAAAATATAACCATTTTGCAGTGATTTCTCCCCCAGAATATGAATAAACATCACACATTTTCCTTCCATAAATCCATCACGACTCATCCATAGATTAGATTCCCACAACAACAAAAAAATGGACAAAAAATTGTAGAAAATATATATTGTCAGTATCAGTAATAATAAACCATAACCATAATTCATAATCACCATGCCATAATCATAAAAAAATTATAATCAATATTCATATAAAAAAGATACCAAAATAAGATCAAGGGTGAAGTGTCCATTACAGGTAACCCAAAATCACGAAGGATCTTAAAACACTTCATTTGATCAATAAATCCACCTGACTGATGGCCACCTTAGTAAATATGATATTGAATAATTAATAATATTAATAAGATCCACCAAACTACATGACACCCATACCTATACATGTATCCTATAAATCTAAGTAAGTATATTCTAAAATCCATATGTAGGGTTTGAGATGAATTTTAGTATGATACCAAAATTAATCTATATAACATCATTCTCATGATAACTAATAGTCCAAGTTTAAGAAAAATTGAATTACATTTCATTTAAAATATTTCTTATATCAAAATCTATTGTTTTCAGTGAAAAAAACTATGTTCCAAAATAGTATGAATAAAGATATCTTTCATGAAACATATGAAACCATAGAATGAGTAACACAAATATCCAATGGTTAAATCATAAAAAAAACAAATCTCAAACCAAATCCATACATAAAACACAGGAATCAAACTATGGTTATATGGGAACATTGAATCATTTATGAAACTATAGCCTACATAAATAAGATTTTTATCATCTTAGTATCTCTACAGGGAATGTTGGGTATATAATAATACACATCGGTAAACATAATTTATCTCATTATATCACTTAGCCTTATAGGAAACATTCCCTAGCTACCACTTAATTTACACTGGGGATACTTTAGTCCAATTTCCACACTCAGGAAAGGTATCTCATGTACATCTAAAAAATAATCAATATCCATTATAAACACAATTTCAGTCAGTCACATAACAAAAAAAACATGTAAATTAGTAAAATATGCATTTAAATATTTCTTTATAATCCATTTCAGGAAATATTACCTTATAAATAATTAAACAAACACATTTAAGATGTAAAATAGGTTTTCAAGAAAACCCATTTGAAAACTCCATTTCAAAACCACAAAGACAAAGAATCATATCAAATAATCGTATAAAAACCCTCAATAAATTATATTAAACTAATTTAATCAAATTAAACTAATTTAAATTCAATAACCAAAGGTATTCCATTAAAAAGTCCCATTTGGTAGATAAAACAACCACAAAATTGATGAAATCTCATCACCTTTATACAAGATCACAATAAATTTATAAAATGGATCCCCATAAGCTGCTAAAAACAATAAATTCCATTAATCCTCCACCCCTAACCCTAAGGTAAACCCCCATGGTTATATTGGGTACCAAGAATCCTAAATAAATATAAGAACATGGTATTTGAGGGATATAATAGCTGGGAATTAAGGGAAACCAAGCCTTACCTTAGTGAAATCCATTAATATTAAATAAAAAAATAATTCATGAAATGGGAAGAAGCATCTATGGATAGGGAGGATAGTTCAAATAATTTTAAAAAATAATAATGGTAGGGGAGTTTAAAATTTATCTTGTGGATTTAAGTAAATTGACATTTTTAATAATTTTCTGTAGAAAACACAATTTGACCATACAATTAGATAAAAATTTCCCCAAACATAGGGATCCATCCACCCAAAAACATGATACATGGTTTTCATGGAGTGTTTTCATGGTTTATTTAATTTGGTCCCAATTTTGAAAAATGCATCTGGTTATGATATAAGTTCAATCATAAAAAATGAATGAGTAGAAAAAAAAATATTCTCATTTTTTAATTATGAATAAATTCAAATTCAGACGGAACCTTTTTATCATTGAAGATATCTATATCCCAAGATCTAAGGTTTCCTCTTTAATCACCTTGGATAATCCTCTCCCTCCATTATGATGGCCCGTAGGGTTATACCCTACTCATGTTTCTCTCACTCTGATTCCATTTTTATTTCATTCTAGTTTGGTTATTCCTTTTCCTAAATTTATCTATCTTCTTGATTGTAATTATCTCAATTAGTGATATAAGTTTCGTCCCTTCTCACTTTCCCCCTTCCTTTCAATCCTTGGTTCTCGTGTTCTTTTATTCGGATGAATCTTGCATCAATTTTTCCCTTAATTGTAGTTTTGAATTTATATATTATTTATTAGAATTGAATAAGTTTTCTATTGTATTACGGTTTATTTTCTCTTATATTTAGGTATCTATATCATTTTGGTTTTTCATTTTTGTGATCTCATTGTTGTTTTGTTTCTCATAAACATTTCTACCCTACTCATTTCAGTTGAAACTTTTTGCTAAACAACATTTCTATTTAATGTAAAGCGTCTGAAGTAGTTTTAGATTATGGATATAGTGAATCTTGGCGACTATTCCTCATTGGCCTATTCTACCTAATCTTGTCTTATCACTTATCATGTTGTTATATAACCAAATCTTAGTCTAGTATAAACATGTTTGTGGAGGTTTGGTTTCGTGTTTGTGGATGTGATTTTCATCAAAGGCATGTTTATCCTAGTGTTATACCCTAATTTAGTTTCTAGTTACATTGGTGGTGGAGTGTTTTGTTGTTCCATATCCTTATATATTGATGTTAGGATTTCATCCAATTTTTTTATTTTAATTTTGTTTAATGTTTTTTTGTTGGTTGAAAGGTTTTGGTGTTTCAATATATTATCCTTTTTGTGATTTCCTACCTGATGGTGATGGGTTTTCATTATAATATGATTATGTGGAGGTAAAAATATCATCTATTTTGGATTGTGGTTCTATATAAATGATGGTTTTTAGTGATTTAAATTTGATTGAGGTGTCTCAAATAATAATGTTATTTACATTGGTCTACGCAAGGTGGATAGATATATCAATTAGTGTATATATTCAGTTGTCATATAGCATGGGAATTGATGATTTTGTCATCCTATGTTACACTCTGACCCTAACCTTCCTTATTAATTTTTTATCTATTTATTTTTAACCTTTTACATGAATTATGGGTCAAATTGCTTCAAAAAAATATTTTTTGAGTTTCATTGTAGGGACCATGGTCGATGCATGATTAGTAGTAACCATGCCGATACCTCGGAAAATACCTATTGTTTTTCACACAAATTTTTTCATGGTTGGGACATATTTTACCAAACCATGTAGGTTCCCAGTAATGTCTAATAGGAGGTTCTTGTTTGTCACACATATTAGTAAAACGTTTCTCCAAACCACACAACATGATCATAATCTTAAAAAGATGGGTTTTCCAAAATTTCCCTTATCAATGAAAACACTATTTATGGTATCTCATGAACCAATTCATATATGAAGGACCTATGTATCCCTAGGAACACCCTCCATTACTTCACCCTGGGGTTTTTTCCTCTCTCACATTTTTTTGGATAATTCCTTCAAGATTAGGTCTATTTATATTATTTTCTTTGTTTATTCTCTATTTGTTCTTCTTCTCTTGCAATAGTCTCTTCTAATCCAAACCCTCGAGTGAGGATCATCCATAATTTGTTGTGATTATTTATTTTAGGGTGTGTGGAACATGTATTGGCTCCCATGATTTCTAAATTCAAGACTATAATTCCATCTACACTCTGTTTGAGGTAGGAGGTTTTATGATTTTACCATCCCTAATCAAAATGGGTTTTCAGGAGATTTCAAAATATTTCTCTTTTTAAATGATTTTTCATTAAATTTATATGATGAGTTTATTTAACAATTTTGAACTCATATTGTAGTGTAGTGGAAATTTGTTTTTATTATGTGTTTTCTAAGATACCAAAATGGTTTTCATGAGGTTTTTTATTATTCAATTGATGTTTTGAACCTTGATATGTTTTTATGGGACATGATATAAATTTTTTAAGTATTTTTTTATTTATATTTCCATTTTTTTTATTTTGGTGGATCTATCTTGTTAAATATTCTATTTTTATTTATGACTTGGGTTAATGTGTTCCAATTTTTTTGATTCCTTATGATTTTTTTATATGTATGCTCCATGTGTGGTGTTTGATTTATGGTTTGATATTCTCATAATTAATGGAGGATTCCATGTTTTTAAATATCATTCAAAATGGTGTTCAAAAGTCATTTAAAAAACATTAACGATCATTTTCAATTTATAAGTGTTTTTTCAATATCAAATTTTGGAAAAATTTCTTTTCAAAGGGATTTTGAAGTGTATTTATAGCTTTAAATATTGAGGCATGGATGGCACCTTCCAAAACCTCTTCTTTAATTATATTACACCATTAATGGAGTCATCTACTCTCTTGGTATCTATGAACTTGGGGATTGATATGGTTTAGGTTATTATTATGGATTCTATAGAGGGTCTTTTCAATAGTGGTTATAAGGAGGCGGGGATAAGAATTTAATTGCATATGTTGATCATCAATGTAATTTTATATATCTTCCTCACCTCATATCACTATTAATCATGGATATCATGTGTGTATTATCTATGGATTGATAGAATATTACTATCTATTATTGATTAGAATAACTAGATCATCTATGGTATTGTAGGATATGGAGGAGTTCCACTTGTGACTCTAGGTTTGAGAATCTAGTTGGTTATAGACTAGGGATGCATTGATATGATAATAAATTATTCCATTAGAGTACATATGTGTTTACGCCATAGTATTATTTTGGAAATTACCATAATTATTTATCCCTTATTTTTTCCTATTTATTATACCTAGTTCTATTATTGATTTATAATGATATGTTCTATTGATACATTTTTTATACTATATTTTTAACCTAATTTCACCATTCATAATTTCTTTTTGTGTTTCAGTATTTTTTTGATACTTTTCATACCCTATCTATATATTCTATATCATTATTAATTAGGTCCATTATTTTGGTTTATGTTTATTTTTGGGTTGACTATGGTTACCTTTGGTATATTTTTGGTTATATTTTAAAAATGGTTTTTAAATGGATTTGTTTTTGAAATGCATGTTTAGTGAATGGTTATTGATTTTTTCCCCTATAATCATATTTTGAGTTGTGAATGGTAGTTTCTAGGGAATGATCATAATTATTTTCTTTAATGGTGAAAACATATTTTCTAATTGTATTTCATACTCACATTTATTCTATCTTTAGATAAATTAAATGCATAATATATTTGGTGACTACCTACTAGTTTTCTGTTCACACACCATATGCGTTCCCCTCGATACTAGTAGGCTTAAAATTGTTTTTTTGGTTCTAGTTCAGTTTTTAGATCTCTCATGGACTTCCATGGTAGATATTGTGGTTGGTGGCCTTAAGGATATATAAATATTTCTTATTTTTTCTTGGTTTTATTTTGGTATTTTGGATTCATTAGGTATATCCTCTCCTTGTACTCTATATAATATTAATTTTTTTTAATTATTTATTATTATTATGGTATTTTTATATGGATATGTTTTTTCTATTCTGTTATTATTTTTTATCTATTAATTTTTTTATGTATGGATATATGACTTATAAAGAGTTCATATAGGACTTTTGGGTATAATTTGTGATTTCATATATTTTTATTTGGGTTAAATCATTCCTAGGGTATATATTTTTTTTCCTAGGTTATTGCTTCCATCTGATGGGAATCAATAACTCCCCTTAGGTAATATCATGTTCTAGATCAGGTTCCTTGTTTAGGTTTGGGCTAGCTTGGTTCATAAATAAAATGGTATCATAGTTCCCTTTGCTATTTTGGTATTTAAGTAGACAAGATGTAGGCCTTTAATAACTCAAGAGGTAGATGTTGGGAGATCCTTGTGAGCTCTTTCTCATTCAGAGCCTCATGTTTCCATGGAATTTCAGGTTTGGAACTCATTTTTTTAGTTTTCATTTTTTATTTTTTGTGTTAATTTGTATCTAAAATTAAGGTATTTTGGGTTGTGATAATTATGTATTGTAAATTGATGGTTTTAAATTTTTTAGGGGTGTAGTGGACAAAAAACCTGATGCATTTAGTTAGTCTTCACAATATGGAAAACAATATGGATCTTCTATAGTTGGTTTTTTTCTTCTAGTAATAGTTTTAATGTTGGATGACAATCTACCAAACCGTGTGGCTGAACCTTTCAAGGTCACTAGATCCCAGGGAGTTTTTTTGAGTTCTCTTTGTTCTAAACATTTATAATTGGGGTGTATATGTTATTTCGAAATATTTAAAGACGATTTCTATATCATGTTTTTAGTATTCGGATTGATTTATGTAAAGGTTAATAATTGAAACATGGTTTTTTAAAGGTGATAGTTAGTTCTGAAATAAAAAATAATAATTTTTCTACTAAAAATTGAATTAAATTAATTCTCAATAACTTGTAAATGTTTTTTATAATGATAAAATAATTTTTTAAAAAAATTAGTGGAAAATTAATTTTTGAAAATATAGTGTGGGGTGTAAAGTGATTTTAACTAGAATTTTATGATTTTTGAAACTAGGGTGTGTAGGTTTGATGTAATTTAAAGGGGGGTTTTTAAATTATTCATAGTGTTACTAATTATTTAATATGTTTTATTATTTTGAATTGATAGATTTTTCCATAGGGTATGATTTGAATTTGAGGGGATATTTATTGAATTTTATGTTTTCCTTTCTATTTAGAGTATACCACCTAAGAAATTCATGAGTAATCATAAGAGATCAATATCTCAGGGTGTGAGTATAAATATTTTAATTGGAGATTATACCCAGAATAATGATAGAGTGTTAGAGTTAGATTCCTCTCCATGTATTCCTTCCTTTCATTGTGATTAAGGTCATTTAGAGTTTTGGGGGTGGCTCAAAAAAGATGTTGAGGTCTTTATATATCTAGGGACTCCTAAATCCATGGGGGAAAGTGCTTACTTGTACTTTTTTGAGGGTCTTATCTTGGATGTTTGGTTGTTTTTAGTTCTATATGTATTGAAAAGTGTCATGATATGGTAACTATTTAAGACCACATTCATGTAGTGGTTTCTTCATAGGGAGATAAGGTTAAGTAGGTGATGGATATCATGATTCTTCGACCGGTTCAATGATCATTGAAGAAATTTATTGTCCATTTTAGTGATTATTTTTATTTTTCCTCTAAAATTTCATCAAGTGATTTATTGAAAGCTCATTTCATCAGGAAGGGTCTTCATGAAGATGTCAGTTCATGAATTATTTCATTTTGGCACATAATGTTTAAATAATTTTTCAACCAATCATATATAGTGGAGTTAGTTTCTATAGATTGATCCATGATTGGTGACAATCTTAGGTATTTTAGGTCTAATTAAGGTCCCCTATCTGATGAGGAGGGTAAGTGGGAGGAACTTGTTTTAGGAGGGATTTCTCCATTTCTTGTTATTTCTTTTGAAATGAATCATCCCCTATATTCTTTCAGAATGGCTAATTCAGGCATTCCAGGACCTCCTGAATGAGTGTTCGTAGGACCGTTCATTGTTTTGGTTGGTTAGTATACCTTTAAAAAATGTGTTAGTGAAATAATTCCCCAGGTAATAAATCTTTATTGACCCTAAAATCTGGTGAGTAGTTTATTTTAGTTCCCTAAGTAAATATTTCTTTCTCATTTCTCTTGTTCCTTTATTATTTCCTATTTTAATATTTGGAATATGTTTTTGGATGTTCGGTTCCTTGTGTTCCATTTGAGATTAAGAATTTGTTTTTTGGGCTTATGGTTGACCCTTATTTGGACCTTTTTGCTTAATTATTTTCTGTTAGAATTAAAGTAGTGCTTTTTAGTGCCTCCGAGTTTTCTTGTTAATCCACCCTTCCTGTAAATTCATAAATGGTGTGGAGACCTACTATGTGTCTCCATTTCATAGCCACATTATTCAGGGGTTAGGCATGAGTTTTTAGTTTTACATCAATGTGTATTTGGTGGTTTTATTTAGATTTGATGGAATTTTGAGATTGGGTTAGAGGCGTCTCTCCCTTTATAGTTGTAGCATTTATGTTGTCTTCATTATTTTGTAATTTGGTGAATTTATACCTATAGGAAGCATTATAGTGGAGATAATTTTCATATCACATCCTTATCCTTCCTTATTAATTAATTTGTTTGTTTATTTTGATCCATTTACATGAATTATGATATTAATTTCTTTGTAATTTTCAAATTTTCAAGTTTTAATATAGAACAGAGAGTTTGTAGTAACTTTATAGATTTTCATGTGAAGACCTATGGTTTTTAACATATCATTTTTACTAGTTATCACATGAATTACCATATCATGGGGAAAAATCATGAAAATAACTAGATATATCAATAAGTGGTGCATACATAAAAAATTATTTGGTAAACTGTGTGGGTAAACCATGTGACTTACCCAATATCATAAAAACTGGATTTACTAAATTTTTACATACCAATTAAAACACTTTTGAGGTTTATCCTTCCCCCATTATCTAGAGCAGGATCAATGCAACTCTATTCCCTCCCTCTTAATACTTCCCTTTGTATTTTTGGCATCTTCCACCTTTGTTTTAGGTAATTATTTCAAGTTTATGTCTCATTTCTCTTCATTTCATCCTTCACTACTTGTTAATTCTTCTTCACTTTCCTTGGTCTTTCCTTAGTTGAAACTTTGGGAGATGGTTTTCCCTAATTTGTTGTGATTATCAATATTAGGGTGTTTGTAACATGTATCAAGTCCCTCCCTTACCATATTCATGAGTTTTGTGCCATCATCACTCAATTTGATGTAAGTGGTTCAGTTATTTTTTCTTTTTTTATGAAGAAAAAGGTAAACTTCAGATTTCAAAATATTTTTACTTTAATGTTATTAATGTTTTGTAAATATCTGATGAGTTTATATAAATTTTATGAACTCATTATATAATTTTAAAAAAAAAATTGTGTATGTAATGTTATTTTTAAAATACAAAAATGGTTTTATTGGGGTATTTTATTATTAGATTGATACTTTTAACCTTGGCATGTTTATATGGGATTTGATTCAATGGTTTGAGGTATTTTTTTAAATGTGAATTATCATTAATATAATTTTTTGTTTATATATCTTATTGTATCTTCTTCTTTTTTGTGAATTGAGTTTTTAATTTCTTATTAACTATTCCTTTATAAATTATTCAAATATATTCTCTTTGAGTGGTGTTTAATTTGAGTTTTGGTTTTCTCCAAATTAGAGGTGGATTCTTACTTTTCAAATTTATTTCAAAATGGGTTTCCAAATATATTTCAAATAAAAACATTATGGTTCATTAAAAACATTAAAAAATATGTTCTAAAATAAAATTCACTATAATAATGGATTTTAATGGGGGTTATAAAATGTATTTTTAGATTGAAATGTTGAGGTATGGATGGAACCATTCCAAAACTTTTCACTAAATGTAATACACCCTTAATATAAGACCTTATTATAAGAGTAATTGTGATCGTAGGGATTAAAATAGTTTAATTTATTATTTTGGATTCAAAATAGGGGATTTACATTAGTGGTTCTAAGGATATAGGGATATGGTTGTGATTGTATAAATTGATTATGATTGATATTTTATATATATTACTTCACCTCTTATCTCTATTACTCATGGGTATCCTAGGATTCTTATTGAGGGATTAAAAGGTGATTATTATCCATTCTTGATTAGACTGAATCCACCCCCTATGGTATTAGAGGGAATGGGGGAGTTCCACCTGTGAGGCTAGATTACTACATCTTGTTTCTTATAGACTATGGATGTATCGATAGTCTAAAATATGATTCAACCAAAGTATGTCAATGATCATCTCATGGGATTATTTTAATTTAAAATTATTATCTATCCTTTACCACTTCCATTTACTACACCTAGTCCAATTATTTTTCACTTTTGATTTCTTCTATTTATCCCACTTTTGTACTATGTTTTTTCCCTACATTCACTAATAATCATTTCTTCCTTTATTTCATTATTTTTTTGTAACTTTCAATGCACAACTATCACATTATTTCTCTTTATTATTTTGGTTCATTATTTAGGTTGATATTTCTTTTTGGGTTGATTAGTGTTACCTTGGGTATGTTTTTGGATGTGTTCTAAAAAGTGGGTTTAAAGGGTTGGGTTTTAAAAAATAAATTTTTATGGACGGGTTTTTAGTGTTATTTTTCTCAAAAACAAGTTTTAGGTTTTAAAATATGGTTTTAGGTAAATCTCATACTTCCCTTTCTCTATTTCATTATTTTTTGACACATGGCATGAACTGTTGTTACATTATTTCTCATTATTGATTTAGTTCATTATTTCAGTTAATGTTTAGTTTTTTGGGTTGATTATGTGTACCTTTATCATAGTATTAGTTGTTCATTCAAAATATGTTTTAAATGGATGTTCTTTAAAAGGGACCATTTAAATAATGGTCATTAAAATTGGTTTTCTAAAAAAACATTGTTGGGTTATAAAATCTTATTTCTAGGTAAATCTCTTACTTTAATTCCTTCAAGGGTGACAACAAATTTTCTAATTGTATATCAAACGAAATTTTATGGTTTTTTTAGATAAATAATGTTCATATAATCTCTAGTGGTTCTCAACTAGGATATTATGCTCGCACCCTAAAAATGACATGCAACGCTGGCGAACCCATGATTGTTTTTCAGGTTCATGTTTAGTTTTGGGATTGATCTTAGAGTGATATTTTATGGATAATTGTTGCTGACATTTAGGTCACACAAAGCTATTATCAAGTATCTTGGTTTTATTTTTGTATTATGGATTCATCGTCAATGGGGGCCTCATGTACTCTAGATGTTGTTCTTTATTATATAGTTTTATATTTATTTGTATTTGTTATGGAATTCTATTATTAACATGTTTTATTTTCTTTTTTATTATTTCATATCAATTTATTTATTTTTCTGTATGGATAAAAAATTCTCAGAGTGGTCATGCCGAACTTCTATTTTGAATTTCAATCTTTCTTCATGTTTATTTAAGTCAAATGATTGTCAATGAATTTATTTTGATGCCCTGGTGCTTGTATCTAGACCATGGGTATTGGGAACACCCCTCAAGAAATATCATTAGCCGACTCATGTGCCTATTTAAGGGTTTTCATAGGTTGGTTTGGAAATCCCATGACTACTTACTCTGATCAATGTGTTTCCACAGTTCAGTGGCATTTCATCTAACCAATTCCTTTTCTAAACTTGAAATTTAAAATTTTTAACTTGGTATTTTTTAGTTGTGGTTATCTGGAATTATGGTGTTCATTTAGGTTTGTAATAATTTCTTCTCAATCTAATGTATACATTTAAAAATAAAAAATGATTTCTATGTTTTTTAAACAAAATTTTATTATTTATAAATTGTTTATAAATAAATAGAACCGATGCTTTGGGGATTTTATTAATTTATAGTAATTTATATTAATTAAATATAAAATGTTTATGAATGATTATTTAATTTTTTTTAAAATATATATTATAAATATTCTATTAATATTACGTGGTAATATTACCTTTTTACAAATTTCTATGGAATTCATTATAATTTAAATATAATGTTACTATCATAAAAATTATAAGAGTTATTTATAAGTAGTTAACAAATTTAAAGAGGTTTAATATAATGCATTTATATTTTAAAAAATATACAATATTTATAATGATAAATTTTTAATTTTTAAAATAAAACAAACTTTTCTGTAAATGAATAGAAACTTATCAAAAATGTTTTCATAAATTGATATGATCAGTGGTTTAAATAATGTTAACATATCATATTTGAATTACCTAAAATATTTATATTTAAGGAAATATCATATATTGGAGTAAAATTACATACAATTAGAATACAGAAAGTTCATATTATGAAATAAATATAAAGATTTTATATAAAATATTATAGAATTTCCATAATAAATAAGTTATAATTATAAAGTTTTTGTAATTATAATTTAATAAATTGTTTATAAGTATTTTTATTCCATTATTTTAATATATGGATTGTTCAATTATTTCAAATTATTCCCATGTCATTATTCATGAATATAAATTAATTATATATTCTTAAAAAGTGTATAATTTAGTTTAAGTTGTTAAATTACATCTTCCAAACTATTAATCATTACATTACATGCTAAAAATTTCAACATAAGATTTAGTTTTCATTTACCTTGAAATCAGTTTATAGTTATAGTTGTTAGCTTAAATATAGTTTTTGAACATATTTTTTACTTGTTAAGTGTTATAATTTTAATGTGTTGGATTCTTAAATGAGTATTGTATCCCTTGGAATATGGACTTTAAGTAAAACATCCAATTTTACTAGATGATTATACCTTTTTCTAGAAGGGTTGGTTTTGTCTATCTATGGATATGGGATTACTCATGTAAAGATTATCTCTCTCATATAATTCTAAATCTTTACAATAAGTGTTTATCTACCTAATTCATGTAATTCATTTGGATTTCTAAAAATATGCTTGGATTCTATTTTGGGGTGAGTAACACAAACTCTTTTTTGTGTAGAGAGTTACACATCTATATGGTTCTAAACATATTGGTTTTGTGGATAGAATATAATTACAAAACTAAATTATTATAAGTGGGAATACATAAAGTGAATAACATGATACAATATGATGGGATTAAATTCCCTTCTAAATACAAAGTGTAAGATTCCTTCCAAAGAATAGCTTATCAAGACCTCGATCATCCAACCATGTTTTTCCGTACCAAAGTAGGGTGCCCCTGGATTATCTTGTGTATGTAAAGTAAGTAATGGGTTACCCAAAATCATAGTTGAGTAGTTTGACACAAGATATGGGTGCCCCAAGATTATCTTATGTTATAATATTATTGGAATTTATTTGGGTTATACTTAGTTGGGAAACCATAAATATTGTGATACTAGAGGAATATAGTTGGGTTTATCCCCAATATGGATTGGGTAAAGACTTAATTTTTCAACTATCCAAGAATCATATATTAGATTATTGGGATGATTCCCTAACTAAATAACTAATATGTGAATTTTATTCCAATATAAGGTCATTTTCTTAGTGAAATTTGGATCTTAGAAGACTAGTGGGTTTTATTAATTAAAAAGGGGTCATTATTGTTGTGGGGTCCAATTTAAAAAATTTCATTATTAAATTTTAATAAAATATGATACTCATATTATAAAAGTTTCTATTATATATAAATAATACCATCATCATCAAACGTAGTTTTGATATCAATCCTATGGAGAAGATAATCCTACTATAATTCACTTTTATAACTAGTACCTTAAGAAAGATTATTTACTATTGGGAGAAATTATATGTGTTATACAAACACATTCCAAAGAAACCAAGTGCTAAATTTTTTCAAAAGATGAACCTACATGCATATTAGAAGTGTATAATGATTCACTTTGGGTTTTTAGGGAATTAAATTGTAAATCACCTAATGAATTCTAGTTTTTTCTCATGTAATCAATATGATTGGGGTTTTAAATGATATTAAATATGATTGGGTATGTTGATAACCTGTTGATACTAGCGGTTTCTTTAAGTATTATTCCTATTAAGGAATTCATCTTATTGTCATCTATGGATATGTTATGAAAATATGAGTGAATTTAACTAAATATTAATTGTTATTGTTATGTGTTCATAATAAATAAATTGGGAATATTATTTCAATGTTATGGCGTTGTGTATACATTTCAAGTGAAAAAATGTTAAAACTAGAAGAAGAAAAGTGTTTTTGAGAGTCCAAAAATGTTTCTTTATATAAAAATTCAAGTTAATAAAAATAGAATATTTTATCAATATATAAGAGTAATGATTCATAAGTTGGAATAATTTAAGATAAATAAAAGGGTTTTGTAAATTTTATAGAACTTCCATGTCATGTTTTACAATTATAGAAATTTATTCTTTGGTTTTTATGGGTTTGATATACTTAATATATTCTTTATATGGATTATAAGTATACATGAATTTAGAATCAATAGAAGAATTTAAAGATATTTTATTTTTCATTATATAGATGAGGAAAATATTATATGCATCCCATAGGTGTTGAGTCGATCTAGACTCCCACCTAAGGCATTTAAAAAGAAATTTAGGGCGTAGATCATTCTTTTGATGTGGGTGGTAAATTGGCATGTGATGACTAATCACATTAGGGGGATTTGATGAGAGAAACACTGGAAGAACCTGAATTCATTGAGTTATATCTGGTCCAAATAGGTCTGGTGTGCTATGACGACGATGATAGGTTAGCGATCATGGGGGATAGGTCCAGCGTGTTGTTTTTGGAGACAAATGGCCAAAGTTTGTGGATAACTATGGAAGGGATATAAATACATTTGACAAAGTGTGTGCGGAAGCTCTAGTAGATGTAGTTGTGAGTGACCCTTGTGGGGTTGATAGATGACGGAGGTTCCAAAGAGGTAGTGATTGTGATGTATTGGGCAAGCAGGTCCACAGTGACTGATGGGAGAGGGGTGGAATGTAAGAAAAATGGGATTGTTGAACTAAACATAGGTCTAGACCAAGTGGGTTACTAAAATGGGGTTAATACCCACTGGACCTTCATTGGTCATATAATGGGACCCCTCTACCTAGAAAAATTAGAGGGTGATTCATTTCAATAAAAATGGGAAACTTCTTACCTACCTATTTAAAAAAATAAGTCATTTTTTTCATTGAGAAAGAGTTTTTAGGAAAAAAATGTGTTGATTTCACCAACATGATTTATGATTCAATTATTTCTATTACATTTTTTAAGAAATATAAAATGACAAAATAATATTCATCAGAATTTTTCTATCTAATTAAATATTAAAATATGAGGGATGATGTTCCCACCACCGATCAATAACATATTTTTAATAAATATTCTTTTCATAAGGAATTTCTCCAGAAACAAAGAATACCATATTTGATATGGAATAAATATTTAATTTGTTCACTATTCCTACTAAAATTATATAAGAGTTATTTTTTAAACTAGAAAGTTTTTTTTATATTATCATTATATTCTAAATAAAATTATTGTTTAAGATTCTAGTAGGAGTATGTTTTAACTTATAGAAGTTCAAAGTAAAAAAATAAAGAATATACCAGTCTAAAGTTAAATCGAAATCCATATCATTCCCTAATTATTTGAGGATATGTGAAAATAAATAAAAAATTAAGAGTTTCATATAGTTATCATGAAAATTGAATATAAGTTTATTCTAAATGATTATACTAGTAAAAATATAAAGTGAATGTCACTCTATCCTATAGAATTTTTGGATGCTTTGGTGAGTTAGGATGTAAATCGTTTCATTATTTAATGTAAAATATTAATGGAAAGGGTTCCATGGATGATGATATAAAATGTAAAATAAATATAATTATAAAAAAATTGACATTATAACATTTGAGGTTTGAAGTTAAGGAGTTTGAATATATTCCAGGAGTTGACCATTATGAATTTGATTCCTAAATCTCACCATTATTCAAACATGATTTTATTCATAGGTTTTATTCACTAGAGATTTTAGAGGGATATTTCTATCAAGTTCTCATTTAGAGATGTGAAAATAATTATATATAGATGTAATAAGTTAACGAGACCCTAGAATGTAAAGTAAGCATAAGACAAATCTAAAAGTACATCATATATAGTACTATGGATATGTTCTTATATTAGATTCTGTTAAATATTATTAAAATGATTTTTTTAGAATATAAAATGTGCCATCTAAATGGAAAAATTTATTTTAGAATCCATTCACATTGTATGAATATATTTCTAAATTTATATATATTTCATGGAATATAATGATAATTGACCTCACAATGTATTACATTGAGTTTATACCTAACTAATAATCATCATAGGGTTTTATAGGTTATGATGAAGTACTAAGGTTAGAATGAGTATGATTCTTGAATTATATATGGAATATGCTCATAAAATATAACAAAATCATGTGATGGATGACCCAATAGGTATACCACGTGGAGTATCATACACTGTGTCTTTAGTTTATGAGGGATAAAAGTATCATATAGGAGCCCCCATTAACATAATATGGTGGGATATCTAACATTATAACCTTCATAATTTGATCATTTCTTATATAATCCTTTATGACTTAGATAATCAGGGGGTGATTGGGAATTTTTTTGACCATATAGTCGATTTATCGTTAAGAAAGTTGGCATTTTTCCTCTCATATAATGGGTTTGGAATTTTTATCCCCCATTTTGAAAGAATAGGGAGTGTTCAATCACATCTATATAATACATATGATATTATTATGGATTTATATGATGGGAATTTAATGTGCTCATCAAAAAAGATGAATAACATGTGATGTATTCGTCAATAAGGTCATTATGTACACAAATAATCAAGAAAATATTATTTGGATATATGGGATTGACATATATTGTGCCTCATTTTCACTCAATGTTTTAGAGATAGGTAATGTAAGAGAGTGAATTCTAGTATGAGATATGGATAGTTGATGTACTTATATAGTTACATGTTTTTTATGGAGATCATGTGAGATACCTTTATAGATTATTTAAAATAGACTCTTTTCTATAGGTCCCTCTTTGATTACATTTATAAAACTAGTGATTCCTTTTTTTGGATATTCAATAAACAACCACGGGGAAACACTGTTTAGCTTACTGAATAAGGATTGAGGTTTACTTTAGCATATTCTTTGAAAAAATTAGAGTTAATCCAAAAAAGTTTTGGGATTGATATTCATAGTGTATTACATATGATGTGATACAAGGTGAACTTTGATGATAGTTCTCTAAAAATTTAAAGATGTCCAAAGATGTCTTGGATGATATTTTATTAGTTATTATATATGATATGATATCATATGAAATGGAAAAAATATATTTTGGGATTCAATTTAATTTGGAGTTTTAAGGGGTTAGAATGCTCAAAATCCTTTAAATTTGCATGATATAAAGTAAGTCATACTTAATTATTAGGAAATATATTAAGGGATATAAAAATATGATTTTAATTCCAATACCATCACTATAGTATGTTATGTTATAAGGTACATTGTACGGAATAAAAAATTTTCTTCCATTATACTATCAGTTTGATCATATTTTATGATTGAAGGTGACATATACATGATACTAGAATGAAATAACATTTCATACAATTTGGATTCATCGTCACTTGGAATCATATTATATGATTACTACTCACAATTTTTGAAATTGTATATGATAAAATTACACTTCTTTTGATGTATTAAGAAGTTGATATCTTTTTTAAAAATTATCATCAAATTACTATTTCATGAGATGTATTGGATGAAACGGTATGCATGCATTCAAACATAATATGCATGAAGATAATTGTTTAATTTAATAATCTATTATAAAACATGAATAAATGAATGAATATACTAAGGGGAATTCTCTAGTATTTATAAACACCACTTCCATGTAATGGTTGTAGTGTGTATGCTTATATGATATTCGGACAAAACTCTCTAACAATGAAGCTCTCTTCTACTTGCCTCATTTTCACCATGAGTTTCTAGATCATTGTGGATGAATGAAAGTATCACACATATAATGTGTGATACATTCAGACTATGGATACTAATGGATGTGGAAATCCTTCATCTTCCAAAATAGTTATCTCTCTCAAACTCATTCAATAGTGGTTGAGATGTGGTAGTGGATCTTTGGTGAATAGATACACATAGTTTATAGTTATTCATTTATTATTTGTTCATGTATTTAGAATTTATTATCATGGGTGATCTTGGAATTTTTATTTAATTACATATATTGGTTATATTAAATATTATTAAACATAAATTGATCTTATATACATATGAACACATAATTATATACAATTATATGGGAGTGATTTCAAATCTATTCCAAATAAGAATACATTTATCAATATGTCTAGGATAAATTAGATAATAACACATATCTTAAAAAACATTATTTAATAATTTATTAAATAAAGTCACACTTAGTACACACCATAAGATTTCATGTCCTAGTATCGTTGGGGAATTAGCTACATACATAATGGTATAGAATTGTAATACAACAAAATTATTTAAAAACTCCATAACATGTGCTTATATTCCATGGATCTTCTAAAACTACATGAGATAACCCAGGGATGTACATAATAAAGAGGTGATATATAAATACCATTAAGAGAATAAAAAAAAATCAAATCATAAGGTAAATATATATATGTGAGAAATGAGGCATATCAAGGTAACATAAGATGGGTGAGAATCATAATATTGAACAATGTGGCATGATATAACATGATAACATTAAGGAAATATAGTAATTTGGAAACAAATTAAGATATGAAATAATCAAAGTAATTCAAGGATAACCACCAAGACAACACAATATAGTGTTCTTAAATAACCTCATGTGAACTATACATGTAATCTTGTAACTTATTCTTCCCATTGGACATTTGGGGCCATGTTAGGGCCTTCAGGTCATGTTTCTATTTATCAATTGTGCCTCTCAAACAATGATCCATATAAAGGGTTCCCTATTTAACCAATTTTCAAATGGGGGACTATTTTTATGTTCAATAATGGGGTCTTGACCATCTACCTATTATAAAAATGAATATATAATTTTGGTCCCACCTGCCACATTCATATCATGTACATGCATAAGTGTGCAACATTGATCATTCATTGTATCATCATAATTCTTCATATTTAACACCATGATTGAGGAGTTATGGATTAAATACATATAAGTACCTTATCAATTAAGGATAGCTACATCTGATTGAGTACCCTTGAGGGTAAATTGGTGTGGTTATTTTTTGCACAAATCTTTTTCATGAAAAAACATAGAGAAATTTTAGAAGCATTATTGGGGTACTTAATGATTCATGGGAGGGATTAATGAGAGTCAAATGGGCCACTAATCACTTGTAAATCATAATTTAAGTAATATGGATGTTTTAAAACATATTAGAACATGAAAATGTTAAAAAAATCATTAAAGGATGTTCTTAAATAAAGAGGGGAAAGAGAGGTTCACTTGCCTTGAGAGGGCACTTATGAATGCTTGAGAGGAGATTCTTGAGAGATTAGGGAACCATGGGAGGGATATATTGAAGTATTGGGAGAGTAAATTCATGATCTAATGGGTCTTAGTGAATATTAATACGATTTTGGGTGTGTTTGTTTAGAAAAAGAGTGGGGAATTCTTTATTAATTTCCAAACATAGGTTTTGGACTCTATATGATAAATAAATCAAAACAAAAAACATAACCATGATTTTTTCTCAAGGTTTCTAAAAAAGAGGATTTTATTTTTAACTATTTTATATGTGTATTAAATGAATTCATTAAAATAATACCCTTGGTAAATTGTATGTGAGTCATGTTTATAAATAATTGATTTCAAAACCGTAAAATATAATATAAGTATTGGATGAATTATTATGGATTTGTAATATTAATAAAATAATATTAAAAATACATTATTTTAAAGAGAAATATATATTTTATATTGGATACCATTTATGGAATACATTACTTTGTTTTTGAGTAATTATGATATCATAATAAACCATGTATATTTATACAATATTTAATATTTTCCCAAAAATTCAGTTGTCTCTAAAAATTATGAAAAATTAATTATGGGATAATATAGATGTGATTATTTAAAAATATTATTTATTTTATCCAAACAGTTATATAATTATGATAATTTAATCTTTTAAATCACAAATACACAATTATAGAAAAATACTAGTTTTCTTACAATAACATTTTTCTGACCCATATAGAAATTATTTCTGAATTCATAAAATTATATTATCATTTACATTTAATAAATATTATTTATTTGTAATATTTTATTAAAATATATACTTTTTTTAAATTTCATGAATTCATTAAAAAAGTGTTTCTTGAAATAAAATATACATTTACAAAAAATTATGTGACTCTTCATATCAAAAGATATTTTTTTAAACTCATTAACTAATCATTTGAAAAGTAATAATAATAATAAAGGAAAAATAAATTAATTATATTATAAAAAAATTCTTACAGTTAGGGTATAGATGTATATCCCTTTATTGCACCAGCAAATGACCCAAGGGTATGGTGTGCAATTTTGAGATTTTCATGGGGTCATTCAAAAAATATGGTTTGGGTCACGTTCTCAATGAGATTGAATTTTTCTCATAAGAGTTTCTTATGATTAAATTGATGAATATCATTATGGTATTAGTCAAGGGAAATCCCAAAGGTTCCATCTCCCTTATAAGATCTGATAAATGGGTTTTATAGGGTATAATCCTACTGGTCTAGATCATCGCTTCCGTTAACTTTATCGAATAGAATTTACCATAAACCTTAATATAATAATTTTAATGGTCACTATTAATAAATTATATTATCAATGGTTATAATGATTAAGGTTATTTTAAATTCAACAGGATATAAATTATAATGGTTAAAATTAACATAAGTAGTGCATGTATTTTCTATAGCTACAATACTTAATAATACATTTATTAATTCAAAAATATAATTTAATTTATAAAATTTTAGGTCATTAAATTATTCCACCTCCAAATATTTCACCGTTGATCTATTAATTCCATAAATTAAAACAAATTAGGGTACTTCTACTTCATCAGCTCTTCTGATTCCATTGTATCTTCTTCAAACTTGTGGTTCGACCATAAGACATTGAATAGGTGAGTAGCCTTGTTTCATAGAACATTTCCCAATATCTATGATCTTCACCAAATACTCCTTATATGAAAGATAATTCTCCAATGATACCAACTTCAAATTTATTATATGTGATGGGTTTGGTATGTACATCCACAACAGGGATACATGGAATATATCATATACTTGATATATGTTTGGTGGGAGTGCTGGTTGATATTCCACCACTCTAATGTTATCAAGGATCTCAAAGGTTATAATTTATCTATGACTAAGCATTCCCTTATTCCCAATATTCATTACATTCTTCCACTATGATATACAAAGAAACACTTTATCTCTGACCTCGGACACTAGGTCTTGTCAAATATTGTCCATTTATATTTTTAATTTACATTGTGTGGATTTTATATGATGATGAATGGTATAAACCTTCTTTTCATGTATTGGATAAGATCAGGTCTCACTAGCTTCTTCTATTAAACATTGTCTTAGCTTTTTGGAGTCTGACACCTTTTCCTATATAGTGTCATATAAGGTGACATTTGAATGCTAGAATGGAAACTAATGTTATATGTGAACTCCACATGGGTAATTCTTAATCCCAACATCCTTGGAAATCTATTGAACATGATCACATCATATCCTCTTGATTTTGAATGGTTGGTTCATACTGACCATCCATTTGAAGGTGATAAGAAGTGTTGATTCTAGTCTCTTTATCCAATGCATATTGAAGGATTATCCATTAACTCAAGAAAACATTAGATTATGATTAGTTACAATATATAGTGGAATTCCATTTCATCTAACCACTTCCAATATATATATATTGGATTTTTAGTCAATGTAGTACAATTCAATTATGGAAAAGAAATGTACTAACTATGTAAGGCGATTAATTACAACCAAAATGTAATTATTACATTTAGGTGTCATGGGGAGTCTTATAATGAAATTAATGTTCATATATCATAATTTACATAGGGTTATAGTAAATGGTTAAATCATACCCTTCGAGTTCTATCTTTATGTCATGTATTGTTTTAATATCAAGTGTCAAGATACAAACTCCAAAATCTCCCTCTTCGTGTAATTTCACCATATGTTTTTCTTCAAATATCTATACATTTTATTGTTTACATGATTTCTAGATCACTATGATTTATATAGATTAACCAAAATTTCCCACTTCATTTCTGGTTTTGATGGGACACATATCCCGCTTCCAGACCATATAACTCCATCTTCAACAAAGTTTAACTCCAGAATATTAATGATTTTATTCTGTATAAACTCATCATCTTTTGGTACACCTTTATAATCTCAATAATAAATTGTTAAGAACTTATTTCAGAATTTTATGATTAATAACTTTAAAATTCCCATATCCATCCTTAGTATGACCAAGAGTATTGGATCCCATAGAATCTTTTTTCTGGACAAATTAGCAATATTATTTCTACTCAAAACATACTCAACAATGTTTACCTTCCTAGGATGGTAATATATTGAAAATTCATAATACAAGATCAGATATAACCACCTTTTTTGTTCATATTTTTCTCCACTTGTGTGAATATATACTCGAGGCTTTTAGGATCCATATATATATATATATATATATATATATTATACTTATCTCCATAGATATAATTTCAATAAACATTCAATGAAAAGTTAAATTCTTTTAATTCTAGATTACATGTTTGATAGTTCAACTCATGGTTATTTAATTGGTTGGAGGAAAGATATGTGAATTTTTAGACTTCATGAGTACAAAACAAAATCCCTTTTTGGATTCTCCACTATAGTAACAAATCTTTCCCCACTGGTGGGTAATGTGAGCACTAATGTAGTTATTATCCTCTATTTAATCTATTTAAAACATTCTTTTCATTCATAAATCCAGAAAAATCAACTCATTTATAAGTAATCATGGTTAGTGGGCACGGAAATCATGATAAGTTTTTGAAAAATTGACAATAGTAACTAGATAATCAAAGGAAACTACATATTTTCATCAAATATATTGGTTTTAGACATCCTTTGATTACCTCTATTTTTTATGGATAAAAAATATCCCCTTTTGGTGATAACATGCCCAAAATGTTACTCTAACCAAAAAACACATTTACTTTATTTTTCCTATAATTTTTCCTTCTAAAAGGTATTTAGTATGGTATTTAAATTCTCATCATGTTCCTCCTTTATTTGGGATTAGATAAGAATATCATCTATAAATACAGTCATAAATATTTCTAGGTGACCATTATATACTCTATTAATTTTGTTTATAAATATTTTTGTGGAATTACTGAGTACAAATGAAATCACTATGAAATTTTAGTTCCTGTACATTGTATAAAAAGTAGTCCGAAGATATCATCCTTATTCACCTTTACATGATAATATCCTGACAGAAGATCCACCTCATAGAAGTACTAGGATCAATATAGGTGATTGAAAAACTCATCTATATATTGTAGCAGACACTTATTATTTATCATGATCTTGTTGAGATCAAGATAATTAATGAAAAGGTTTGTTGACCCATACTTCCCCTTGATGAAGAGGACCTATGCATCCCATGGTGTAGCATTTGGTCATATAAACCCTTTATATAGATTGTCTTATAATTTTTTCTTCTCCTCATCATGTTCAAAATGGAAATTTTATATGGATTCATGAATATTGGAAAAGCTATAGGTATGAGCTATATTGACAACTCAACATCATGGATATGAGTAATACAAAGCAATTATTATGGAAACACATCCAAAAATTCTATTACGATTTTAATTTCATCAAGGATGAGCTTTCATTTATCCTCAACAATTTGAGCTAGATGTACTTTCCCACAGGGTAATAATATCTATTCTTGAGATGATTCTACCAAAGAAGACTCATCAACCTCCTTTCACTTGTATAGAATAAGAGGGCAGTTTGTGATATGGAGGGTGTTTTTCTTATCTCATAAATTCATTTTATCTCTATATAATGAAATCCAATCCATGTCCTGAGTGGCATTGAATTCAACTCATGGGATTATCAAAAGTTTTACATGGAAATTATTCCCACAAATTTGGACATGGGATTAGTTATAGGTATTTTATGCAAAAATTGATCCATTTTGAAAATTCATAAACAACCCACCTTCTTTATTTTGAGGTGGTGTTTGAAAAATTCTACTAAACATGTGTAATATTAAACATTTTCTAGAATAATAGTCATGTAAGAAATTTAATGAAATGTATTCCTTTCAAAAGTTGATTCTTGTTAAAATATTTTAAATCATCTAAAATATTCTTAAGGGTGAGAATTTAAAAACTAATAAATTCATGAAATGAAAACTATAAACATTGATTGGATAACTATTAACTGAAATATATTCATTATGTTATGAATTTCATCTATTCAAACAAATTTAACCATGAATTTTTTGGGAATAAAAAATATTATGGTAATTGTTTTTCCTTTAATAATGGTTTTTATGTAGCATCTAAATTTAACAGGAAAATCCAGAGAGATTGTCAAACCAGGTGTGTAGTAAGGCCCTTTTTTATACACTATGTGATGATAGTGTCTTGGTCAATTATCCCTTTTTAGGGTTATTACCCCAAGTTACAACTATGTCAGATCCCCATCCACTTGTAGAATCTATAAAAGGATATATTTTCTTAGAAACAACTTAATGTATACTTTACTAAAATTAAGGGATTGTTTCCTTTGTTTACTATTATCCCTAAATATTCACTATATTCTTCTAATCTTAATCCACAAAAATAACTATGATTTACTCTGATACCAAATATGATAACCTATATCATTAAAACACATTATTTTATGATTTATTACATAAAGTATCACTTAGTATAACCTAGAATATTATGAGGTCTAGTGAATTTGGGAAATTAGGTATATACATAAAAATTGAAATATAAATAAAATAACATTATTTAAACACTATATAACATGTTATTATATTCCATGGATCCTCTAAAACTGCATGAGATAACATGAGGATGTACTTAAGAATGTGTTTATCTATAAATCCATGTAAGGGAATAAAAAATAATATAATACGGTAAATAAGTATATGTGCTTCAAGACGCATATTAATGTAACAAATAGGGGTGAGAATAATTATCTTAAATAATGATGAATGATATAACATGATAGAATAAAGGAAATATAAGAATGTGGAAGAAACTTAAAATATGGAATCATAAAAATAAGTCAAGGATAACCACCAATAAAACATAAAATAGTGTGTTTAGGATAACCTCTGATGCATTATACATGAACATCATGATATTAAAATATTTCCCAATGCATTGTAGGACTATATGATTTTGTACTCACCTGTCACATTCATATCACGTACATGCATAACTATGTCACATAGATCTTTAAACATAGAATCATGTTTCATAAATTTAATATCATGATTTGGTATTTTGGTGTTAGATACATGGAATTCTAAAATAAATGATGTATAGGTACATCTCGGTGAATACCATTGAGTGAATATTTTTATGGGTATTTAATAAACAATTATTTGGCATGGAAAATCATAGAGACATTACAGTAGTATAACAGGGGTACTTAAAGATTCATGGGAGGGTTTATTAAGAGTTAAATGGGTATATAATGACTTTTCCAAAATAGTATTATAAATAGGTATGTGAGAAAACATATTCCAAAATGAACAAGTCGAAAACAAAAGGCATAATATTTTGGAGGTTCTTGAATAAAGGGGAGAAAGATGGGGCCCCTTACCTTGAGAGGGAACTTCTAAAAGTTTGGGAGGATCTCCTCAATATCTTTTGGGAACCATGGGGGGGATATAGAGAGGGATGGTAGAGTAAATTCGTGGTCTATTGGTTTTTAGTGTAGAGTAATGGGAGGTTATGTGGGATTATATATAAAAATAGAAGATAATCCTTTATCAAATTTCAAAACATTGGTTTTATACTCTATGAAACATTTACCAAAACCACAAACTGTGCAATGTTATTCCCCAAATTTTATTCCAAATATGTTTTTTTTCATTATTTTATATGGATATGAACCAAAATAATTAAAATAATACCCTTGAGGATGTGTAAGTGAGCCATATATATAAAGAATTGATTTTCAAACATTAAAATATATTATAGGATTTGAAGGATTCATTAAGGCATTATGAAATTAATAAAATAACATAAAACTAACTATTTTATAGGGGAAACAAATATTTGTTCATGGATATCTTTTTTTTGTATTACATCTCTTTTGGTATACTATGATGTTATAATACACTCCGGATATTTATACCATATTTAATTTTGACACAAAAAGTCAACTATCTCATAATGTTATGAAAAAAATTTCCATTGGATAATTTCAATGTGACGATTTCAAATATAATATCTATTTTATCCAACTAATTGATTAAATATTATAATTCACACTTTTAAATCATAAATCAAAATTTACAAAAACATAATATTTTTTTACAATAAATGTTTTCTAACCCTTATAAAATTTATTTTTGAATTCATAAAATTATACAATCATTTATATTTAATAAATATTATTTACTAATAATATATTAATAAAATAAAATTTATTTCAATAAATATTAAATTTATTAAATGATAGTGCATTGATTGAAACTACACATTTCCCAAAAATACAACTTGACTTTCATCGTATCAAAATCTATTTTTCGTTAAAATTATTAAGTAGTCACTTAAAATGTAATAATAATAATAGATAAATATAATAATAATTTTATTAAAAAATAAAAATAAAAAAACATATTCATAGGGAATTGATATATACCCCTTTATTCCACCAGCAAATGGCCTATGTTTAATGTGTTTTATTGTGAGATATTCATGGGGTGGTTGGACGAACATGGATTAGGGAATGATCTCGATGAGCTTGAATTTCTCCCATAAGAATTTTATCTCATGATTCAGTGGTTCAATTTTATCTTGGGGTTGGTCAATGGAAACGCCTAGTTATGATATCTCCCTTGGAAGCTTTGATAAATGGGATTCAAAGGGTATAGTCCTACCAGCCAAGGCCATCGCTTCCTTTGTTTATGTCAAATGGACTTTATTATAACCCTTGATATACTATTCTTAATAGTCACTATAAAATAACCATATTATCCGTGGTTATGATTCATAATGTAATTTTATATCTAAAAAGATATAACTTATAATGGATCAAAATAATCAAATTATTGTATGTGTTTTCTATAGTTACCTTACTTAATAGTGAATTTATTCATTCTAGAATATGATTTCATTTATAAAAGTTAAGGTTGTTAAAAGTTATCTGACAAAAATAAGTTTGTGTGGCCCACAAAATCTAGGATGGATCTAAAATCTGTCCTGGATAAGTAGGTGCATCCCACCATATCTATGGAATATTCCTTCCAAGATAAAAATATATTTCAAATAATATTTGGGATTGATTTCAAATCTATCCTAGATAAACACACACATTAATAAATAAATAAATATATATTTATATAATTATCAATACTTATTTATTTATATAGTCAAAAAATATTTTTACTTATAATTAAATACAAATATGAACATACATAGAAACACTAACATATATATAGACACACACGAACATGCATGTATATAATTACATAATTTTTATTCATTTCTAAATATGTATTTTATAAATATATAAATATTAATTTATTAATTTATAATATATATATGTGAGTGAATATTTATTTTATAAATATATAAATATTACATGTGTAATTTAAAAAAAATATTGTTTTTAATTATACTTATAATTATTACCATTTTTATATATTATAATTATAATTAATAAAGTTGTTTCAAATTATAGTTATATAATAATTATTAATGTTATTATTTATTATAATTATTAACATTAATATGAATTATACATAAATTATCCAGATATATTATACATATACTATGCACCTATATATTGAAGTTAAAGTTATAATAAATTAATAAGTGAATAATATATATATATATAAGTGTGCACGTATATGGGTTTGATTATCTATACCAAATAAAAATTTGATCCCCTTATGGTGAGATTATTTTTGACAATAAGGATTACAAAAAATGTAAGGGAAATTCTACAATACCATCTTCTGAAGGTTTATGTTTTGTTGGTTCAACTGATGAGAGTAGTGAAAATCTATTTTTGAGTGTAAAATATTCTGGTGAAATGTTTGATAATATATTTCAGGGAATCATTCGCCTCAACTTGTGAAAAGGGATTCATTGAAAATTATGTTCCTCAATGCTTTGGAAGAGTGCATCTAGAAAATGATGATGCTCTTTCTATTTTTTGGAAAAGAGATGTAATAATTAAATTGAAGAATAGATTTTTCTTAATAATAAATGATGATTGACATATACTATAACATTGGGAGAACCTAGTATGAGGATGTTAGTTTGATAAAGTTGGGTACAGAACTACCTTTATGGATGAAGTGTCGAAAATCACTTGTGTATCCATGTTTCTATCTACTGGTGTAAAGCATGTAATGGTGCATCTAAAAGGAAGGGAAGTGGGAGAAAGACTTATTGTAACTTCAACTTTAAGATGTTTGGATTTATGAAATTTTCATTTTTGGGACCTCTGTGAGAAATGAATTATAGTTTTGGTGAAAAAAAGAGATGTTGTTGGATAATTCATAACTAAAAATTTATAATATTTTCATACTTAGAAGGAAATATAAGGTGAGTTTTAACTTGAATAAAAGAACATTGAAATTTTGGAAGATAGTGATTGTGAATATAGATGTCTGGGGACCTACTCCAAAAAAATATCATGGAGGATCACTATATTTTGTGACATTCATGTAACTATTTATTGGAAATGTGTGGGTATAGTTATTAAAGCATAAATGTAATTTTTTGGTTTCATTTTTCAATGGAACTCTAGGGTTGAAAGGGAAACATGTTACAAGATAAACTGTTTGAGAACATACAACGGAGGTGAGTACATTGAAATAATTCTCTAGAAATTTGGATGACAGAGACGAATCAGGAATGAGAAAAATAAAATTAGAACACCTTAGAAGAACGTTGTGGCTGAATGGATGAATCGTATATTTATGGAAAGGGTGCAGATTATAATGTTTTATTAAGGAATACACATGTCTTGGGGGAAGAACTAGTGAATACCTTAACTTAGTTAATCATTTGGACCCCCTTAGTACTGATGGAAAAAGAATTGATGAAATTTATATAGATAGAAAATATGATATATTTATCTAACCCTAAATCCATTTAATGTGTATCTTATGCACATGTGTATTCTAAAGAAAAAGATAAGCAATGAAAAAATCATATGTGTGTTTCTTTATTGGATATGGAGACGAAGATCCCCTATTTTGAATTTGAGATTATGAGAAGTTAAAATTCAGGAAAATTATAATTTTTATCTTTAATGATTAGGTCTATTGGAAGGATTTTCATTTGGAGGATAATAAAGTTATACGTAAAGAATCAACATCAATTCAAGTTGATTTTAATAGAAGCACAAAAACATTTCAAATTTTAAAGAGTTCAGATAGATCTAAGTTAACTTGAGGTTTTAATTTTTATTAAAGAAAGTTCATATATAATCACTGAAGTTTTGATTATGATATCAAAGTAATATAGATCTAAATTATTTATAACTTGTGAATATTGGTCCATAGTTTTGATGGTTTTGGTTATAGAGAGATAAGAATCACAGGATGAATTGAGAAGGTATACTAAAGTCGAATAACTGATATAGAGGTATCATGATGACATAAATTTCTTAACATTTAATAGATAGTAGATAATTAGATATCCCAGAAGAGTCATATATTATGAGTGATTTCTATAAGTGGTACTTTTCTATGAAGGGGGATTTGAATTCTTTTCATGTGACTAACATATGAGAGACAATGAATTTAACAATCAAAAATAAGGAACTTGAAAAAAGATTGAGGTTTGTATTTAAAAAATGATGTTGAAAAAATTATAAGTTATAAAGTGAAGCCACTAGTGATAGTATTTTAATATAAAAAGGTCATAAACTTTTTTGAAATTTTCTCTCATGTAGTTAAACATGATACCAATAAACTTTTTCTCAGTTTTATTACTTCCACTGGATTAAATATAAAACAAATTGATGTAAATTTGTCTTTTCCTAATGGGAATATAGATAATGAAATCTATATGAAGTAACTTATGGGTTTTATTGATCAGAGGAATCTGGGCTTTTTGTGAAAAAAAAGAAAAGAATATATGGTTTGAAACAATATCCATAATCGTGGAACTTAAAGTTTCACTCATTCATCAAGTTGAAATGTTTTGTGTAGAGAACATCTTATTATTGTTTCTAATGGAAGGAGTATAGTGATTGGGATTTCATCATTATATTATTATAAATTAAAGGTAATCTTTTGATGGATATATCAATTCAACTAATTTATGAGATGGAGGTGCACCTATCAAGAAGGGTTGAAATGGAATATATTAGTATAGTACATAATATAATGGGCATGATTATAATATTTCATAGGAATAAAAAATATTTGGTTCTATCACCAAAAGAGAGTATCAAGAATACCATTATTTTTTTTGATGACTAGATTCAAAACTGTCTCAACTCCTCTTGTTAGACACATTAAACTCTCATAGTAATAAGAACTGTAAATGGATGAAGTGGGAAAGAACATGTTGATAATACTATATGCACTAGTGATAAGAATTCTTAAACATTACATTGTGTGTAATTGACCAGATATTTCCCATGTAGTTAGAGTTTTTAGTCAATTCATAGAGAATCCATGGAAATAAAAATTCGAAACTATAAATTGGATCCTGGGATATCTTGAAGGGATGTAATATACCTCCCTTTTATATATATATATATATTTATAATATCATATATTGATTGGTAATGTTGATGAAAACTTTTAAGGAGACTCAGATTCACTAAAAAACATAATTGGACATGTTTTTACCTTAAATGAAACCATAGTAAGTTGATAGTGAGGCTAAAACCAGTTCATTCTCACCTCATAGTTGGATTAGATTATGTGGTAGAAATAAAATCATGAAATGAGACACTTTTGTCAAAAAAAATCATAGCTTAAAAGAATATAAGAAAGTTAATTTATCTACTGTGACAATTAGAGTATTATATACTTGTCCAAAAATCCGATGTTTCATGTGAGGGAAAAGTCTATAGACCTTAAGTAACATTATATAATTAAATTTATTAAAGATGGAGTGTTGGGGTTACAGAAGATATAAAGTCAATAGAATCAAGTGGATATTTTTACAATGGTTTTAGTTACGAGATTATGAGCCAACATCATGCCATAATCAGACTTGGGAGAATGTGAAGGAAATAGAGAAGTGCTACATGTAGTTGATGTTAGAAGGGTGAGGTTTTTCAATTTGTTGTAGTATAATACGGAATCATTGATGAAATATTCTAGTGGAAAATTGTAAGTATTGTGAAGCCTCTTCAAGATCTAGAGATAGTTAAACAAATTATAAATTTTAGAGAACTCTGGACTTTTTAGAGTATTTTTGGTAGGTTTTATTGATTGGATTGAATTGATAATAAATTTGAAATTTTTATAGATGCCTCAGGTCTATAAATTTACCAAAATTTAAGTGGTTTTGATTATTGTAAGAAGATAGTTTCATCATTTGAATCACTCTTATCATGTAATATACAAGAAAATAATGAGGCATAGGATACATTATTGTTCTACTATTGAATGACATTTAGAATGAGGAAATATATAATGGATCGGTAGTTACATAGTGCAATGGATGGATCTACGATATTATCTGGGAAATTAGATGAATAGATTGGACTAATTTGATGAGGAGTCACAAATTTAGTTTTGTTAGTGATATATGTGGTTTCTTAATCACAATGATATTATCCATGTACTTATGATGAAATAAAAGTATGTAATAATTCTCTCATTGATGTAGGATGAATACATAGACCATGTAAAACCTTTTTGGGTATTTTATTTATTTACTTTTTCTTTCATTATTTTCATGTGAATGTTTTTATGGATGAAGATTATTCATTTTTGAGTGAATAAATCACTACAATGACTTGGTTGAAGAAATTATTCAATGTTTTGGTACATTTAAATTTTGAGATTTCCTTCTAGTGACACATTTCTTCTAGTGTGGTCTTCTACTCAATAAAATTTTTTTGTCTCATGTTTTTCTGGAAATCAAAATAGTTTCATACCAATTCAGTTCCTCATTCATTTCCACAAATAGATTGAATAACATTTATAATATAAAGGGTTCAATATATGTTTTCTATATTCCACATTTTATGGAACATAGATCTATTGCATAAAATCCAAAAAAAATACATAATGATGTAACAATAACCATATAATTACTACTAAAATAAATTTTCTAAACATTAAGTAATTGTAATGATGAAATCAAATCATAAAGTCGATGAACACCACATCAACATCTTTGAATCATGAACCAACTAGTCAAAATGAATTTAGTGAAGAAAATAAGTGTTAGTGTGAAAAAATAAAGAAATAATGAGTTATCAAGTACATGCCTCTATAATCTCCGAAAATCATTGAAATTCATGGAATTTAAGAAAATTCCTTTTTTGAAATTATTGATAAATCATTCAATAAGAAACAAATATCATGAAACCAAGAAATTTTATATAGTGTAGTGAAATAAAATTCATGAACATACCTAAGAGAATTTTGTAGTCACTTAAAAACAATTTATTTTTTAGGGAGTGATGAATAATGGGGAAGGGAATCAATGAAAAAAGAGGAAGGAATAACAAATAAAAATTTAGGTATCATGAATAACCAATTTTCAGTGTTGAGGGAAGAACTAACCGAAATTATGGAGAAGATAAAAAATAAAACCTAGATAGATAAGGATGGTTTGATAGTCATAGAGGAGGAGGTTACCTGATTACGTAATCTGCGTATCTGATGGAACATTGAAAGGGGTATAGGTATCAATGAAATACTAAAAAATAGCGAGGATAAAGATCTAAAATTATGCATCATGTTTATGGGTTTGAAATCAAAGAAATAATACCTAATGTGAGAAATTTGATTCCAATGAATGAATATTGGGCCATGGAAGAAATGAAGGAGGATCGCATGAATTGATTATGTGGTTGAGGAATATAGGATATTAGCGGTGGAAAAAACCCTATTTTACAGAGGATAAATTTTCAATATTGAGGAAGCAATGAAATAAAGGTAGAGGGGATAGAGAAAAGGAGGTAGTGGGGTTGAGGAGAAAGTGTTGAAACATAGATAAAGATGGAGAGGTGTGGTAGGTGGTGTGGATTCCAAGATGCAGAGACTTGTAGAGGTAAGGAGGAGGGACCAGTGAGGTAGGAAGGGTCAAGAGTGGTAGGTGGAGGGAGGATGGAACTCTGACTATAGATTTGAGAGAAAATGAAGGAGGTGTTGATACTTGTATGGAAAATTACAATGGTTGGTATAATTATAGTTCATTAACATTATATCATATATTATACATATTAAATTTAATAATTATATATAATATAAATTGACTTTATTAATGTAAGTGAAATTTAAAATAAATAAATAAGTATATAATATATGTATATATACACATACATTAATTTGTGGGATAGATTATTTTTCCCATATAATCTTGTGCACCCCACCATATATGTGAAAAAATTGGATTCCATCAAAGATAAATGTTTGTTCCAAAAATTATGATGGTTTTATTTCAAATACTTACTAGATATATTGTGGTAAACAAGATTATGTTGGGTGGATTTGATTCCATTCCAGATAAGTTAGGGTGAACAAACATTAATTCGGATAGAACTAAATATGTCCTAGATAAATGTGTGTATAAATTAAAAATAAACTTGTAATTATAAAATTATATATATATATATATATTATCTTCACATATAATAAAATTTATATGTATTTATGATTGAATTAAAATTTATCATTAAATATAAATATAAATACACAAGAAAAAACACAAACACATATAATTACGTATATTTTTCTACAATTTTCTAACTATATTTTTTATAAACATATAAATATGTATTTATTTATATATAGTATGTATTTATTTATTTATTTTAGTGTATTTATATTTATATAAATATATACATATCATCTATATAATTTAAAAAAATAGTTATACTTATAGTTATAAATAATAAAATTATAATATATTATAATTATTTACAAGAATATATAATAAATATTATAATTATAACTATTATAATTATTTTCAATTATATTCATTAACTTTAACACATATTATATGTCATATATATAATATAATTACTCATGTCCTTATATATTGTAATTATCTACATTAATATATTTTATACAATTATTATGCATATAATATATATATATATATATATGTCTGTGTGTGTGTGTGTGTATTAATGTCAATATATTTTTTATATAACAATTAGTATTATTGTATATATTATTAGATATATCCCATATAAGCCTATGTGTCAATTTATGTGAGAAATTTTTAATCTAATCCAAATATTTTCAATTTATCTAATACATAATTAAACCTCATATAAGCCATATAAAACCACTTTATAATATTTGGGATGGATTTAAATTCTATTCTAAATATATTTATACATAATTTTATTTGGGATGAATGCATATGAACACCTATTTGAGTGGGGGAGGTACAAAGTTTCAATCTACCAAATTTATATGTCTCCGCTAATTAATATTTTTGGGGGTGGTTTTATCGACGCATGCATACGATGAAGGAAGAATCACAACTTCTAGTGTGTGGGTAGTGGACGGATGGTGTCCTACTTAAAGGGGGGATACGGGTGATGTCAGGAGTCCAAATAATAATCAACCAAGAGAAAATGTCTTCAGTAATGTTAATGGAAGGTGAGATAGCACATAGGTAGGGAGCATGATGTAGGGGAATCAGAAGTCATGTGTTCCATGGTTTTTTATACGATTTGATAGGTACGCATACAGTCAATGGAAAATTATTATATCCAGTTCCAAATTTTAATGGAATTTCTAGTAATTCAATTGATGGTAGATGAATCTACTATATGACATGTGGAAGATCTCAAACATGAAGTTTGATGAGGGGAATTTTCATCTTTCTAAATAAAAAATTCACGAGGGAAACCTTTTTCATATGATTCAGTGGAATTTGGAGATGATGGATTTTTCAAGCAATGATGATCGATTTTCTCCTTTTTAAAAGTTAATGGGAGGATTTTTTACCCACAAATGGGTAAAATTATTGAAATGATAAGCATCCATTTCTTTTATTTGGTGAATTTTTTTGGAGGGAATAATCATTTTCCTCTATTTTAGGTATAAATGTGTTGTTGTTTTTTTTCACACAAATGGGTGTATTTTTTCATATGGAGGACATGAAATATCTTCTGTTCATTTAGAAATCATTATTTGGGTGGAATTTTTTAGGAAAAAGATATTAGATTGTTTTGTTTTGTGTAGAGAAACCAAGTCTTTTATAATAGAAATGAATGAAGGTAATACACATTTTTTTAGGTTTGTGATATTTATATGGAATTTTACAGTTATAATTGAACTATTTTATGGAAAATAGGGTCTGCTTAATTTCTTTAAACATTTATACAAAAAAATGGAATTTTTTATATTGTGTTATAGTTTTTTCACTGAATTTTGTTGGAAATTTTGATAAGATTTACAATTTTTTGTGATAATTTCTTTTGTCACTTTTAGTGGAATTTTCATTGAATTTTTTAAAAATTCCAATGCAAGTTTGATTTAAACCACTAAATATTTTTCTAAAAAATTCACTAAAACTTTTTATGAAACTATATATAAGAAATATATTATTAATTTAGTTATATTTACAAATATATAAATATCATTGTTATCTATAATTATGAATATGTTATTTTCTAAATAATTATATTTATTTGTAAAAATTTGTGTTATAAACCTTCCATGGGAACATCAACTGGATAAGAATATAAATATTTAGAAAAATATATATATATAAATTATTTATTTCATTTACAAATGTATTAATATATTTTCACTTTTTATAATTATAAATATATTTCATTTGAAAGTAATTATTTTTTTTCAAAAATTGAATTATAAACCTTCCATTGGAACTTATATAGGATAAAAAACTACTTATATAGAAAAATAAATAAATACATTATTATTGAAAATGAAAATATATTTATACATTTATAAATGTAACTAAATTTATTTATATATATTATGAATTTAGTTATAATTAAAAATGTATAAATATATTTTCCTATATTATAATTTTTAACATACTTCTTTTATAAATAATTATTGTTTTATTAGTACAAAATGAAATATAAACCCTCTAGTGGAACTTTTAGTTGATAATAAATTATTTATATAGAAAAATAAATATATACATAATTATAAAAAATGAAAATATATTTATAAATTTATATATATAACTAATTTTTTGTATATTTATTATTAATTTAGATACATTTAAAATTGTTGTTTTTTTGTCAAAAAATGAATTATAATCCTTGGAGTTGATCTTTGAGTGAAACTTCCAGTAAAATTACCATTATAACTTCAACTGCAAGTGGATAAAAAAATATTTCTTTAGAAAATGAAATATATATTTAATTATAGAAAATTAAAATATATTCACAAATTTATAAATAAAACTTTTTTATGTATATATATTATGAATTTTTTTATATTTACATATGTATAAATATATTTTCATTCTTTATAATTATGAATATATTTATTTTTTAATAATTATTTTTTTTCAAAAATTGAATTAAAACTGTTCATGTGGAACTTCTAGTGGAACTTTCTGTGGAACATTCATTATAAATTACAAAAGAAATTACAATGTATCTTCTAGTTGAACATACATTGGAACTTTCAGAGTAACTTTCACTAGAAGATCCACTGGATGTAGATAAGAAAACTATTATTTAGAAAATTAAATATATACATAATTATATAATATTAAAATAAATTTAAATATATATATATCTGTTTTTTTTATATATATGATGAATTTAGTTACATTTACATACATTCAATATATATTTTAACATTATATAATCATAATAAATTTATTTTCTTACTAATTTTTTTTGTTTTGTCAAAAATGTAATTGTAATGCTTCCAGTGGAACATCATCTAGAAGTTCCATTGGAACTAGTCCTGAACATTTTTGTTGAACTGATATTTATATGTTGTAGGTTCTGACGATGGTGATATTTATGTTTCATCATCATCTATCAAACCATGTGTCGGGATAAATTATAAATCACTTGATAATGCATATTTAATTTATGCTACATATATAGAACTAAATGGATTCAATGTATTCTAACAGTAAAAAAATAAAATCAGAATCTATAAAATATTTTTTTAATCAATCCTTTATGAATGTAGAAAATACGGACATTGAACATTTGACAAGCAAGATATTTGAGTAAAATTTCATAATATTGAGACACAAACAAGCTATTTTTCTTAAATGATGTCTTCTTTGTTATCATATATGAAATATAGTTGTAATGTATTTTTGGAAGATCAAAATAATACTTTTAAAAATAATGAATTGATTTATATGGTGATATCCTAATGAAAAATAACATAATCATGAGAAATTGAGTTAGATGGGAATTTTTTAGCCGATATTAAAGAAAATGATTCATTTTCATTGGTAATATCTATTATTATAGGTTAATATTTTATTGGTTACAAACCTTTTGATCAGTTGAATTTTTTGTCACCCAAATGATAAAGTGAATTTGTTTATGTGGACTCAATTTTTAGGTTATTGTATTTAAAAATAAATACATAATATAGAAAATTATTTTTTTATAATATGTAGTTTAATTTGGATTAAGAAATTATAATATTTTTTGGGCATATCCAAATATTAAAATAGATTATTATTTTTTAGAGATGTTGTTTTATTTCACACCACTCATTACTAATAAATAGTAAATACCCTTAAACATCTTTTTGGGATTCAATCATTATTGTGAGATTATAGTTTTTTTTTTGAAGTTTTGTTATATGAATAAACTTCAAGTTCCTTTTATTCATTATTTCATACATTTTTATAAGTCTATCACAAAAATCTACCTCAAACAATATTTATTGATTAAGATGTTGAAATGACTTAAGATATTTTAAATGTTTTAATAAAAACTCTTCAATATCATTATAGTTTTATGTTTATGCAAAATGGAATTAAACATTTAGGTAATTGAATAAAAGATTGATTTATTTTTCTAAATGGATTTGTGAAGTCTGTATTCAGGTACCATAATGCACAATAGTTTGATCGGCAATGTAATTCCCTTAGATTTTATTATGGGTATGTAAAATCATATTGGTTAGATAATGTCTTTCTATTTTTAGATAAATGGTAACATTTATTTTAGAGATATTCTTAAACATTGGGTATTATCAAAACCCAGATATGTAAAATTTTTAATGTAATGAATAAATATTATGTTAAATTATGGTTAAGTGTTGTAGATTTGTTTAAGATATTTGAGACATTATTAGATAAAATTATTTTTTGATAAACTAAGGATTAATGTAAGATTTTTTATAAGTTTCATTGCATTCTTTTTCCATACCATGAATTTATGTTCTATATTTTTGTGAGGTAAAACATAAGATTTTTGATATATTTCAACATGAATATAAAATGATTGGTGCATGTTTTTTGAAATCATATAATGAAATTATATATTTATTTATTTATGACCTTATAATGGTTATATATTAATATTATTTCCATATTTCATATGATTCTTTGTATGGATTTGTTCTATGTTCATGTTGAATAATTGAGTCAGATGGGTATTTTTGTTGTCATTTTTAAAAAAAATTGATTGACCTGATATCAAGTCACTAACAGAGGAATATATTTTGATGATGTTTCCCAGAATGGATATATATTTTAATGTTAACTGTATATTATATTAGTATATAATCTTATATAAATAAAATTTTAGTAAAATGTTACCTAGAATTAGCTTGGATGGGAATAAAATTGATAGCTGCTTCTTGTGAGACAGATGTGGGGAAAGACATTGTATTTTCCAATTTTATTAATTTATAAAAAGAGTTGAGTACCATAAATTCATAAATCAATATTAATTCTAGTCCATATAGATATGAAAACATTGCAATAAAGGTGACATTCCAAAGAAAACACAACAAGAAAGAGGATGGTAGGTCAAAAAAAATTGAAACTAGAGGCTGAAAGTAGAACTAATTGATTAAAAAGAATAAATATACTAATATGTAAAGTATATTTTCAATTTTTATTTTTTTACATTTATATGTAAGTATTTCACTGAAGTCGTATATGAAATTGATATTCAATAAATTTAGTTAATTTCATTTCAAGAAAATACACATTTTTCTAATGTATAAACACATTTGAATGTAATGTCATTAAAACATTTTTGCGATATATATATTTTTTAATTATTTTATTTCTCAATTTCATAAATACCCCTAAATCAATTTTGAACATAAAACATGAAGGTAGACAAATAGAATTGGAAGTTAGGTGGCTCGGACTACACGTTGGATGAAATTTTTATTGTTTTTTGTGGAATTTTTATGTATTCAGACACATTTCAGTTTATTTTAAAATTTGCTGCATCCAAAAAAAGATTCTATGAAATTTAATTTTTTTATAAGGAATCCCATTTTAAGGAAGTGGTGTTTTTATTAATTATTGATAACTATGAATCATAAGTCATTTAGAAAAAAAATTTCATAACACATATATTCAAAAAATATTCCATTCAATGTACTGATAAAAAACACAATGCATGTAAAGAAAATTTGAAAACTATTGAAAAAATGTTCTAAACACGTTTCAGAAATATTAAAAAATCATGAAAATATTACACTCATGTTATATTTGATTATTAATGGTAGAACTGAATTCACCAAGAAAATCCTACTTTATAAACATGTATCAATGATGTTGGATCATAACTATCAAAACGTGGTAGTATATTCCTCTCCAATTCTAACCCACAACCATAAAACTGGAATATTTAATATATTATTTTTATGCTGGTGGTACTAAATCCAATGTGTATCTCTTATTTCTAAAAGGACTATCCGACAAGATATTAATTGGGTCGAAAAGAAAATGTGCACCATATAAACCCACAATTTATCAACTTTAATTTGGGTTAGATTTTTATTATATGTTTAAACATTTTCCATATTTTTTATATTATAAAAAACAATAAATCCATGATCTAATCTTGTGTAATATTTTTAAGGGGTCTCATTAATAAATAATGGAGGTGTTTTACTATCCAAGTAATCTAGACTACAGTTCTCGATGATTTCTGTAATAAATTATTTTTGTATAAATTTAAGTATAACTTTGTAGTTGATTCAATTAAAAAATATCATGTCAAAGATTGTAAATTATACCATAACTAATTCACCATTTTGATATATATCATCCCAAAAACCAAAAAATCAAGGGAGCATCAAGTTTCAGTTCTTGAAATCTTTTCTGTTGGTATTAAAAATTGGAAGTGTTCAATGAACTTTTGTGGTGTTTTGGGGATCAATATTTTTTCCATTTAATTGGATCATGACCATAATTGGTTTTTAATCAAAATTAGTGTCGTGTTATGATTTTTCATAGGAATTATTCCCTATAAAATATAATATGTTTTGAGAAATTTTGAAGCATTTCATATTTAAGAAATGGAATTTATAGTGACAATAACAGTTCTAGTAATAAATGTGGAATTATCTGAGAAAATTCAAGATGTACTTCCCATTTCAGACTTTATCTTTATTATTTCTCCATATGAATATATTACCTAATATCAAGGAAAATGAGTGTAGAATGGGAAATTATGTGGAAATTTTTTTTACAAGAAGCATCATAAGATAAAATTCTCACCCTACATATTTTCACTATTTTGTTAAAAATATCAAAAAATTTATCCAATGAAATTTAATGTTAGTCATTATTAGACTACAATAAATATCCACTCCCCAACAAGAAGAGGGAAGTATACTAAAACATGTACTATTATGGGTATATTATTATAAATGTTTCAATTAGGAGTGCTTATCAAAATACCAGTCTGGACCAAACTCATTATATTCTAATTGTATAATTTGATACACCACTTACATGGGATCCCCCATTTCAATATGAAAAATCACCAGACATGACCCTTTACTTTTTTGATTCCACTAAAATATTGGGATAGTCAATTATTTTTTTGCCTTGTCTAGTTATGCGATTGTTTATGACTTTGTTACCACTATTGTTTTCATTATTTTTACGGTTCAATAAACATATGTTAAATTAGAAGTATTTTATTTTCTAGTTCTAGATTTATTATATCTAATAAATGATATGGTTCATTGATTAGGAATTTTAGTTGCACTACTATCTGTGAGAGGTATTATTTTTTAGTGTCTTTTTCCTAGTGTTCTTTTATTGTACTAGTCATATAGTAGGCTAGATGACCTTCTCCGCTTAAGGTATCTTCCTCCTCCTTGATTCTTGTTTCCTTAGGATCTGCTGTCTATTTTTGGACTATCACAGTTGGGCACACTATGAGATTTTTACATTCATCTACATTGATTTATTATACATTATTATTTTTGGAACATATCATCTTCATTAATTTTATAATTTTTTCACTTTGTCTAATTTGTATTCTACAGTATCTAGTTTTCTTTTATATATTGTCTTTTCCAGTTCAATACCTTATAATATGTCCCTGTGATCCACAATCTGGTGCATTGGAACACCATATTTCATTGTGTCTATTATCTAATATGAACCATCATTATGTCTCCAAATCTATAATATATCATTTTACATAACCATATTTGTTCAGATAATCCTTAAAAAATATATTAATTGTAAGATTTGTTAATGTGTCTTAATCTTGTTGATTCTCTAGTTGTTTCTTGATATTTTCATTGAACTTTGAAAAGATCTATTTTGTGAAAGTCATATCACCACCTTTTATATTTCCTTTCACTATTAGTCTTACTTAATAATGCCAATAATTCACTGATAACTATGAAATTAAGTCTAATTCGACATATAAGTGAAAATAAATATAAATCCATACGTGTAATGACACAACAACCCCAGAAAAAATTAATTGTTTCCTATGAAATTATTTGATAAAATTAATAATCTATTGGTGGGTTGGAAGATTCCAATTTAGCGTTCTCATATCTATCAAACTATCCACATATGTGAGAATTCCCAAAAATCAAGTAATCACTTGTAGTGTGTAAAAACATCGTAGAAACTTTGTAAAAATAAGGAAGTGTAGTTGTTTACTGATAGTCATATGATTCATTTCCCATAACTTCTTCCAAAATATCTATTTTTATTTCCATAGATGTGAATAATCAATCATTTTTTCCAAATCATCATATTTATATGGGTCTCTTTTTTGGATGGAGATAATTCCTGTCTTTCATTTTTCATTCCCCTTCAATTATCCCAAAAATCCATTAAACATCAACATCACAAAATTGTGTTTCCACACCACTAACTCAGAATTTATTTTTTGAGGAATCATATCTATTAAAAGAATAGATAATAAAGATATCTAATTTCATACAATATTATTATAAGATTTTTTGGTATAGAAAATATTTAAACATATTCAAAAAAGGGGTTCCCTTTATTGAATTCTAGTGACTATATTTTAAATATGGATAGATTTATTGTACAACTCATTATAAGGATGTCATATTTGACAAAAAATTCACACCTAAAAAATTAATTTAAAAACTATTAATGGGAATCATAGAACATAAAATAGGAAAATGATGTTCATGTGGAATCTCCACTGGAAGTTCTAGTGGGAAAAAATAGATCAATTCTCTTCTCATTATTTTAATAATTTTCTATAATATATAAAAACATAAGGTATATTTGGATTGTAATTTTAAATAATATGAATAGAAATTCTAGTGGAATATCCACTAAAATTTCAATTGGGGAAGAAACATAATAATTCCCTCAGGAATCATGCAAAATTTAAAGTGTAATGTTGAAAAAACATTTCATTGGGGATTCCAAAATTTATAGAACATGATTTTGGAAAAATGCGAGGTGGCATTGGACTGTGATTTTAAATAATAGGATTCAAAGTTCAAGTTCCACTGAAACTTCCACTAGAACATCCAGTGGAGCTGCTAATAGAACATCAGGTGGAGATTCTACTGTAAGTTCCATAGGATGTGCAAGTTTAAGTTCTAATGGAAGCTCTACATGAAGCTATAGTGGAAGCTCCACTAGAAGTTTAAGTTGAATTTTTATTGGAAGTTCCAGTGAAATCTATAATCGAATATTTATTGGATTTGGTGTTCAAGAACAAATTTTTTGTACTTTAATTTTATCTACATTCAATGTTTTGAATTTTAATAAAATAAATTATTACACATTGCTCATTTTTATCCATGACTTTGGTGTAATAATGTCTTACGGTATCTATCAAATTGATAATAGCATATCATATCATCAATATAATGAGAAACATGATCTACCATAATGATATTCCTAAAGATAGTTCTATATATAGATAATATAATATAATAGGGAACATAATATGTACACTGTCAGGTGGCAGTAATCGTAAATGGATGAGGATTCTTCTCAATAATTTCTCACTCAGTAATATCCAATATTGGAGATTATGAGAACATACCTGATATTAAGAATTCCACATGTTTTGGTATCATCATATATTCTTATATTTATGCAAATGTATAGGTATTTAAACTTTAATATTATCATTAATTCATCTCACGACTCATTCACTTATATTTACTGTCCAAAACTATGATTTCATATGTTTGTAGGAAGTAATGAATGTTGGGTTCATCATCAATTACATGTTGTTAATGGATATGTTGAGGAAGGATTTTTCCCTCACACCTTTATGGAGTTGATATCTTGACCCTTTCATTATAACAGTGTCATATCCTTAAATTCCATGTTCATGGTGTTGTTATTCATATATTTTAGATAGTTAAAGTAATATATATCAAGAATATAGGTTAATGACATGGATGTGAAACCAACTTGATGAGATATTGAGATAAAGTGATTATAAGTTCACTGTAACAACTAGAAAGAAATCTCATAACTTTGGCACACTATCTTATTTCCAATGAGAAATAATCTTATAGATTCACTAGAACACCTTGAGATTTTGTAAAATTGTTTTTCTTCAAATTAATTTTATCATTTTGATAATTTTCATTTCACAAAAAAACTGAATATAGTTTTTATATATAAAAGCACTAAGTTTGGCCTAAGTTATACGCAACACAAATTTAATCATTCAATACACGCAAAACTTATATTATTATGTGGTACATTAAACAATATTTTTTTCTTGTATTACACAGAATAATGAGCCCCTTCAATAGCTTTTGTTACACTCCAAGATGAGTTTTTTCCAAATTATAATATATTATTAATATTATTATATATTCCACCTATAGGTTGTAATAGATTTTATGAAAAATATTAAATAAATTTTGAAAATATTGTTTACACATGTTTAAAAAATGAATCATTAAGTTATCAATTATTAGAAATGAATGAAAACACTATTTGAAAATAACGAAATTACTTTTCTATAAAACAATTTTTCTATGTTCAAAATCAATTTTATCTCAAAAAATTAAAAAAACAACATTTATTAATTTTCATGGTAAAATTTTTATATTATATATTCAATTAATATTTTTTATACTAATTCAATAGATTCGATAGGTATAATATTAGAATAAATCCAATTTTATGAAAAAAAGATGTATTTCTATAAAAGGTAATTTTACCTCCTTTTAATGGAGAACACATTTCAAATTTGATTTTTTAAAAATTCATTTTTCTTATTTGGAAGGATAAAATTTATTATTTTTAAATTGTAATATAAAAATTTTACTTTGGTAGAATTTTAATTATTTTTTTGAGAAGTGTCATTTAGGTATTAATAGTGAAGACACTGAATTTCAATTCAAAATTTCTTTTTCATATAATTTATTTATATATTTAAATTATTTTTTAATTTGGTTTTAACGTTAAATAAGAAAAAAATTTAAAAAAATAATCCATATTTGGTGAGTAGAGTCAATTTCAAATTTAAATTGAATATTAAAACAATTCAAGCATTTAAATAGTTTTTCTTAAAAACCGATTGTTGTCCCATAGGTGAGATTTATTTTAAATTAATTAATGAATCTTCTTCAATTGTAATTTTGAAAATGGTTTTTATAGTATTAATTATAATAAATTATAATTTATATTAATTTCAAATTATTTTTTGAAAAAAAAGAAGTGAAAGTGATTAAAATTAATTACAGTGATTAAAAGGAAAATGTTCTTAAAAAGAACTAGGCCTAAAACATAAGGTAAAAAATGACCTAGAAAATTGTCCCAAATATATTAGATGTCCATATATAGATCCAATACTCCTTTTTATATAATTTTTACCATTATCTGATCCAATTTACAATGTAAAAATGTTAGTGTAATTCCCTTTTAAAAAATTTGCAAAGATGCCACTCCTCCTCCACTATAAAAAGGCACTCAACCCTCCCACTTATTCACAACAATAAATCCATTTGTATCACCCAAAAACTACTCAAATAATATCCCAAAATGTTTTCCCCAACGTATAATCCTACCATTGGGTATAAAGCTAACCAAGGAATCCCTTTTGGTGCAAACCAATAAGAGTTACCCAAAGGAGAGGTAACATCCTCCCACAAACTCCTTTGTTTTAATTTCAATATCCACCTCCTAGATTATTATTATTAAATTATTATATAATAACCTTAGAGTCTTAAATATACTTATATATTTAATCTCTATGTAGTATACATACACTTTCATACACTTCTATCTAATGGGTAATGAACTTACAGTTCGTATGTATGGAGAATTACTTCCTAACGAAAAGTTATTGTTCATTTTTCCTTTATAACCTCTCGTGGTTGGTAATTATGATGTAAAATACGTTTTTAGGTTATATATTTGACATTTAAGATTTATTTATTCTTATTTAAATATTATATAACACATAACATCATTTTTCCCTTTTTTAAATATGACAATTTCATTTGTGGATGTTTGGGCTACCGCATCTTCAAAGCGCAGTGATTCATTCACAATTTTCATGGAATGTATTAAGGATGGGTTTAGTAAAATTATATGATATATATGAAATTATAATTGTAATTAAATGATATTATATATATACAAAAAAGTTTATTTACTTTATTTCTTTCAATATGATAATAATATGGAAACAACGTTCATTAGTACGTACGACCTACCGTCTCTATGAATGATGTATTCCATTTCATATTTCTATATTTTAAATATTATTATAAATACATATATACATGAAATATATTATATTTATATCATTTTTGACATTATTTAAATAATTATATCATTATATAATTAATAGGATCAAAATAACAAGCCAAAACCTATACTAAAAACAAAGTACATATTACCCCAAATGTAACATTAACTTGGTGTTGTTGACAAATGGGTAATATAAAGTCATAAAAATATTATATGGTAATAGATATAATAATATGGTTATTTTATATATTTATAATTGACTTAGATTTATTATATTAGAGTTATGAACATGTCTGAGAATACTCAATACTTAAGGTAATGGTTTTCTCGTCTCACTTTTATTTTTTGTGAGACACAAGCCATGTTCACCACCTCATTCTTATATGTTTTTTCTATACTAATCCTGAATTTATTAAATTATTATTATACATAAAATTATGGGTATTTACATATCCAATTTATGATATTTCATTCATGGTGTTTATGTTTCATAAGTTACCAACTCGCTAAAGTAGTTTTGTATCAATTTTCCATCATTGAGACACATGTCATATTATGCACATTTATTCTTCTTTGAGGGGTATAAACATAAATATGACATGTTTAATCAAGAATAAACATCTTTCTTGATAATTTACTCTTCATTTACTTTCCTTTTCTTAAATATGGTATGTGATTCGAATTTATTGAGTGGTAAGCGTTTATTGCTACAATCTCATAGTTTATCGTGATTATTTTTTTATTATGATTTCATTGATGAAACATTATGATTCATATTTGATGAAAACTCATGAATTTCTCCTACTATTTTCATTAATTATATCATAAATTATTATTACCATTTCTCTACTATTTAGTATTTTAGAGAATAAAGAAAGTGATTTTAAGAAAATCTTGCTTAATATCCCTCCTAAGTCATAAATTTGTGTTCTTTCAAAACAACGTTTTCTACAAATGTTTTCAATTTTTTCAATATTATACTATTATGTTTTAAAAAATTGGTAAACATGTATTACCTTTTTAAAAATTATTTTTTAATTGAAAATTCATTCCATTTTCCGATAAAGGAACTTTTCTAATCTTTTAAGGTAAAAAAAGAATATTTGGAATGTACAGACTTACCTGCCATATTGACCGTCATTTACTAGAATCTTATTTTATAATTTTAAATGTTTGTTTTTAAATAAAATTGTACCTTAATATGTTTTAAACTTTTTTATTTTAAAGAAGATGTCAAAGAAAAAGTTTTTCAAAAGTTTTATATGTTTAAAAATTCTTTTAAATGTTTCCAACCTTATTTTATATGTTTTAAAGAGGAATTGTTTTCAAAATGTTCTCACGAATATTCTATAAGTTTTAAAATGAAATGGTTTTCAAAAAAATCAATCTTTTTATATATTTTTTTAAGGGAAGAAGTTTTCAAAAAATTTTAAGATTATTTTTTATCTTTTCTAGGGAAACTGTTTTTAAAATGTTTTATATAATCTTTTATAACTTTTCTAATTAATTATAAATGAAATTAGTTTTCAGAAGGATTTATGTTCTAACAATTATTTCTCAAATAAAAAAGGATATTTTCCCTAGGGAATTTTTTAAAAGATATTTCAAAACTATTTTCTATATTAGATGGAATATATTGGAAATACTCATGCCTTTCTAGGTAAATAATCAAAAGGATAAATTCATATTATTTATTTGAATGGTTTATGTTTTTATGGAATGATGTTTTTAAAACCCATTTCTCTTTCATGGATTTTATGTTTATGAAACGTGTATATCTTTTATGGGTAAAATATTAATGAAGTTTGTTTCTATTTTATAGTTTATGTGTTTATAGAAAACATTTTAATTTCCTGGATTGTATGCTTATTAATCTCAATTTATTTCATGGGTTATGCTTTTATGAAATGATTATATAATCTGTCTCTTTTCCAAAAATTATAATATGATGAAAATTTTAGGATACCCTTTTTATTTCATGGGTTATGATATAATATATAATTTTATTATAGAAAACGTATGTATGGTTTTATTATAAAATGGTTTGGGCCTATATCTACCTTCAATACATTGGGTAATGATTTATATCCAATGAGATAGAAAATGGATATAACGGGGAGGAAACTCATTTAAGTAAAGGACTTTTTACTCTAATACGGCCTTGGGAATGAACCTTGACTACTAATATTGTCATGGGAGTGATCCATGAATACTAAGATGGTATGGGGAGTGAACTCGTACTATAAATATGGTTTTGGTAGAGATTCCTTGACTACTATGTAAATAATTTTATATGCTTCAATAGTTTCCAGTCATATTCCAATGTTATGATTTCATGGATTATTCTCTTAATTACCTTATGATTCATTTCTTATTAACTACCAATATTTATGAAATGATTCATGTTAAGGATATTTGATATGCAGAGTATGATCATTTAATATTATGACCTTGTTATCATACCCGTATACTCATTTTATGCATAAATATCTATCTTGTTTAATTTTACTAGGAATCTGAGCTCATCTATATTTTTGTTTCCATCCCCTTGTTATGAATAAATGTATTAAGTGTTATTTTACTAAGAAAGGTTCTAGCCATGGAGAACCTAGTGGGAGATAATGTATCCCACTCATGTATCTGTGTTTATGATTCCATGTTTCCAAAGGCACTAAACTAATATGGTCTTAAGGAATCAATTTATGCAATCTTTTAAGTATTCCAAAAAATGATGAAATTTCTATATATGTTACACTTGGATAACTATAGTTGGTATCAGACAAAATGTTTAGTTAACCTTTGGAAAATATGATGATAAATGTATAATGAGTTACCTAGGTTTATTTTTAAGGATATGTCTAGGGATGTCTCTAAGGAAATTTATGAAGATGAGTTAATGTTTAGGAAAATGTTCTAGAATTTTGGTAAAGGATCGAATTAGTGGTTTCATAGAAATAAGTCTATATTCGGATACTACATTTGGATGTGGCTGTAAAACATATGTTTATTAGGGTAACCTAAAAACAACTTACTAAGATAGACTAGATCAGGAAATAGTGCGTGACAACTGGCCTTGTTGCACACTTTTTTTGACACCCCATGGGGCTATTCTTTGGAAATTAACAATAATATTATAAAACAACATGATGGATTTAAATATAATAAGATTATGTGTAACCTAAGATAAACCTAAGGTGAATATGTTAAATAATGATTCATTATTTATACATCCAATAAGTAATTTTTCATGAATAGGTGGTTTTTCACCATGATATGTGTTGCTCACACTATGATTTATGGTTTTAGTCAATGATAGGGAAAAGAAGGAACTAAGTTAACATTGAATGTTTTAGATATGGAATGTATAGGATTTATGAAAATAAAATTCTTGAGTGTAAATGATAGGAATATAATCATAAATATGGTATGAGTATTAGTTATATTGAAAAAGGTAAAGAGACAGTGAATGACATGTTAAAGGCATGGGATGTTCTTCCAGTATTTTTTACATTAAATGTAAGAAGCGTGATTATGTTTTGGTTAAAGGAACTTAATACATGATTAATATTATATATTATAGGAAATAGTTATTAAGAATTAAGTTGATGAAACCTGATTATTGGTTTAAGAATAAATATGGATGATTGAAGTGTATATGTTTAGGAATTAAAATATTATGTTATAGGAATCGCGATGTATATAAGTTTTGTTTATAAGAGTTTTTCTTTAATTTTTTTAAGATTGTGCTAAATGATATTGATAACCTATAAAATTGATTTAATGTCAATTTTAAATTAACGGAAGGTAACCATTAATATATTCTTGTGGATTAGAAAATGATATTTTATATAGATAAAGAGATGATGATATAGATAAAGTAAATTGGATAGTATTTATGTCCATAGAACTGATAAAGGAATTTTTTGAAAAAGTGGGATATGTTATCATGGACCATGTTTAAAAACTCTTTTATTTGATGAATATATATAGTAATCATTGGAATGAGAAACCATGCATAGTTTCTAAAAGTATTCATGTCAATTCATGTTATTACCATGTTTCGAGAGAATATACAATGAGGGTATTCACATGTTTAGAATGTTAAAACCAAGAGGAACTTTATGATATACATGGGATTAATGAAAATTCATTTTTTAAAAATTTAGTGACCTTAATTTCTAATTTTATCTTTCAAAAGTGTTATAATGTTTACCATTTAGAAAATGGTTTATGTTAAAACTAAGATGTAGTTTTATAGATTAAATAATTCTCTCTCTATATGAGGATATAGACATATTGGAGAACTTGTGATAACATTTTTTATTTGATAAAGATATATTTAATTAGTTGTCATTCTATTAATGGATCTCATGATCTACTAACACTTTAGGGATAAAAAATTACCCTTTATTTCTTAGAATAAGATATGAAGTGAAAATTGATCAAGGCACAAAAAAGGGTGGAGTAGTCCAATAATCATGTAAGTATATCTAATCATGAAAATTCTTCAACTTTAGTAAAATGGGGCTTGAAATAAAATTTTGTTCTGTTATAATTATTTTTGATGATATCAATGACCTTTTTTTAGCCTTTTTGGGTTATGGATTTGTGATTGTTAACTTTATCCAAAACATATTCTCTATCACTCTCCAGCAGAACTGATGGTTACATTTTTCTTCCATATCCATTTTTTCACTTTCCATCTATATTCTCATATGGGGAAACCTAGTATTAGTTAAATTGGGAAACCATTATCATTCTAACTTTTTTTTTAAAGGAATCATAAGGATTCATTCTCATTATGTGGGTTTCTATGAAAGGAACTTTCAAGTATTAATATTTAAAAACCTAGATAGATTTCTAGGGAAAATTTAATTTTATAGGGGGTAAAATGTTACACCCCAATATTTTGTAAAATATATTTTTTGAAATAATTTAATCTTTTTGATATTTTTCATTGCATGCAACACTGAATATAATTTTATTTTATATAAAAATACTAAGTTTGGATTTCTTTATACACAACACTGATTTAATATTTCACTATATGAATTACTTTTATTATCTTGTGGTACACACAACACTATGTTTGTATTGACTTACACATAATACTGAGTCCCTTTGATATCTTTTATTACACACTGAGCCAAAATTTTACCAAACTAAAACATACTATTAATATTACTATTAAAATATTTTTATAGATACCATATACCAGTTGGAATGTAAGTTACAAATTACATTAAATAAATAGTGAAAATATTATTTTAACATGTATATAAAATTAATATTTTTCTTATCAACTATTAGAAGATAATGAAATAACAATTTGAAAACAAATAAATTTATTTTATATGAAAACAATTTTTCTATGTACAAACATAACATTAATTCAATAAATTAGACAAACCAATTTTGATTAATGTTTTAGATAAAATTTATATACTATTTATTAAATAAAAAAAATTTATACAGATATGATATATTCTATAGGTATAAGAAAATAAAAAATACAATTTTATGAATAAGAATGTGTATTTTTTAAAAAGTTAATTTTGACACCTTTTAAGGGAGAACCTAATTTAAATATGATTTTTGAAAATTTAAAAAAATTATTTGGGAAAATAAAATTAATTTTTAAAATTGTAATATAAAAATTTTCTTTGGGTGATTTTTTGGTCTTTTTCTGATAAGATTCATTATTTTAAATAATGAAAAACACTAAATTCTAATTCAAAAATGGGTTTTCATATAATTTATTTATATAGTTAAATTATGTTTTAATTTGTTTTAAAATTTAATTAGATAAATTTAATAGAATTGTATCCAATTTAATTCACTGTAATAAATTTCAATTTTAAATTGGATATAAAAGAATTTCAATTAATTAATAAATCTATTTAGAAAACCATTTTCATCAAGTATGTGGGATTAATTTGAAATTATTTTCATCCACTTATGTTATTAGAATTTTAAAACATGGATTAAATATTTTTAATTATAATAATTTATAATTTCTCATAAAATATCATAGTTTTTAACAAAAAAATAGTTAATGTGATTAAAATTAATTAGAACAATTTTGTAGAAAATTATATTAACAAAGGACTAAGACTTAAACATAAGGCCCAAATGATAAAGAAACATACAAAAATCAATTTTCTGTTAATATTTTGATTCTATACTCCCTTGAATTGAATTTTTACCATCATTGGAGCCACATGACCTAGTATAAATGATGGTGGAATTCCCTTTTTAAAACATTACAACAATTCCACTCCTCCTCCACTATAAAAATGTACTCACCCCTCCCACTTATTCACACATATCAATACCATTGGAATGAAAAAATAATATTCTCAAATAATCTCCAGAAATCCCTCATTTCATTTTAGAAGCCTCTCTTTGGGTATAAACTCAACCAACGAATCCCTTTGGGGAAAACCAAGAGGAGTTACCCAAAGAAGACCTAACATCCTTCCCCAAGCTCTTTTGTTTTTTTTAATTCTCCACCACCTAAAATATTCTTATTCCATGATTATATATTAAACATACTATCCTAAATATACTAATATCCTTTTATTATATGTTTTTTACCTACCCTTACACACACTTCCATCTAATGGGAAACGAAGTTATCATTGTTGTGTATGGTTAACTAATGCCTCCCGAAATGATGTTGTTATGTTTTCCTTGACCACCACTCATGGTTGGAAATTATGATACGAAATATGTTATATATGATATATATGATATTTATTACTTATTTTAACTTCTATAATTATAATAAAATATGACAACCCTACTTTTATTACAAACTTTAACATGATTTATTACATAAAACGTCACTTGATACAACAAAAAATATCGAGAGGTTTAGTGTATTTGGGGCTTAGGATCATTACATAAAAACTATAAACATGAAATACAATGTCTTTAATGAAAACTTCCTTTACATGACCACTACATTCCCTAGTACTTAGCATTGCATGGGATAACCTGAGGACATGCATAAAAAAGGGTGAGCTATAAATCCCAGTAAGGGAGTACACATGGAATAACATGAGGAGTACAATACATGTTAGAAAATAGGCATATCAATAGAGTATAAGAGAAACATGAACATAAAGGCATGATAAAGCATGATAATCATAACATGGAAATGTGGCAACAACACTTAACATGGAATTAGCATGAGCCAAGGCTCATTGCACATGGAGCATGAGTAAATCCTCATTGCACATAAAGCACGATTAAACCATAGTTACACTTGAATTATCATGGGTAAACACTCATTGAACATTATTTATCATGATACTATACATTACCCAATGCATTGGAGCACTATAAGGGTGCACCCTTCTTAAACATTTCATTTCATGCATAAGTGTGCCACATGGATCATAAAACATGGATTCATAAAACATAATAATTTATTCCATTATAAAGGAATGTGGAATTCATACATGAAACTTTATAATCAATAAGTAAATGTGCATAATGTTTAATACCCTTGATGGAGAAATGGGCATGGTATTCACTACACAATGACATTGGCTTAGAAAATCGGTGTGATTTTGGCAGCGTAACGTCGTGACATAAGAATTCATAAAAATGGTTGATGAGAGAGAAAGGGGTTCCTCATAATATTTACATGTAATGGATAGTAATTAGGTCATATAGATACATGTCCCAACAATTTTAATGGAATTTAGATTCATGATACAAAAGTATTGCTTGAATGGAAAAGAGGAGAGAGAAGTTCCTTTCGGAATTTCGGCATAGTAATGGGTGTACATGGGAGGAATTTAATGAGAGAGAAATGGTCTCCCATCATTAAAATATAAAGAGGTAAGTATTAGGGAGGTGATAAACCATACCCCAACATTCATAATTGAAATTAAAAGGTCAAAACAACTTAATGGAAATTGGACAAAAATGAGAAAGGAAGAAAAAAACCTTACTTGGAAGTGTGCTTCCAAAGGCTAGAGAGAGGCTTGTGAGATGCTTCTTAGGAGATTGGGGCACCATGGGAGGATTATTGAGATATTATTGAAGAGGTTGTATGAACTCTAAGGGCTTTTAGTGAGGAGGAAGTGGGAGCTTGGGTGGGTTTATATAGGAAAGGTGAGGGAATTCTTTATTATTTAGGTTTGGGTCCCCTTATATTAAATTAACCCAACCACAAACCATACCATGGTTTTGGCCCATGTTTTTTGGAAAAGGGAAGAGGAAAAAAATATTTTATATGTCCAAAGTCCAAACTTCTTAAAATATTAGGGTTGCTTATGTGCAGGTGAGTCACACTCACATTGAAATTAATTTAAAAAGGTAAGGTGTTGAATAAGTCTTGAGGGGTCTGTTAATGCTTTGAAAAGTAAGTAAAACAAACCCAAAATCAAATTATTTTAATGTTAAGACATATATTGGCCGAACATAAATATTATAGTATTTTATTACATCACTATTGGGTCATTATGATGTCATAAAACACATTCTATATTTAAACGGTATTTAATTTTTACCCAAAAATTTGATTGTCTCAGAAATTTTTTGAAAAATTCACCATTGGATAATTTTGACGTCCTGATTCCAGAAAAAATTTATTTTATGTAAATAATTTTATAAATATGTTAATTTTCAATTTTAAAATAAAAACCGACATTTATCGAAAATTCACTGGTTTTGACAGAAATAGCTTTCAAACCTTAATAAAAATTATAATTCCATTCATAAAATTATAAGATCATTTATATTTAATAAAAATTAATTTAATAATAATATTATTATTTTATTAAAATATTATTTAATTAAAAAATCCCTTAATTTAATATAATAGATTTCTTAATTAAATAATAACTAAAAACACCATTTGTACATTATAAAATATTTACAATTTATCAAAAAGGCCTCGAAATTATATTCATTATTATATACAAAAAATTATGTACATAAACATATTACTACTTATTTGTTACATAACCCCTTAAAATAGCCTCATAAGACCTAAGGTTAAGGTGTGCGATTTTGACAGACTCTTGGGGTGGCTCGGATAACATTGCTCGAGTGGTAATTTTAACCAACTTCCCCTTTTTCTGTAGACGGTCACGTTCGAGCTTGACATGATGAAGCTCAGATTGGGATTGGTCAGGAGCGAAGCCCAAAGACGCCACCTCTTTTCCAAGCTCCGAAAAATGGGCTTCGTATGAGGAAATTCTACTAGATGAGGCCATCGCTTCCTTTGTCTGGGTAAATTGGATTTGTTAAAGTCCTATGTTTATACTAATCATGTGATCAATGTTCAACAGCTATATTAGCATCGGTCAAAATTCTTAACATAAAACCAAGGAATTTGACATTTTATATAAACATAAATATACATTTAATTAGATCAAGATGGATTCCCATTAATAAAACTTTGGGTTGTTACATAAAACACATACCATCAAGCATTCTATTTTTTATAAATATGATAACTTCATTTGTGGACGTGTGGAGTACCGCCTCCTCAACGTGATGTGATTCATTCACAATTTACATGGAAAGTATTAAATATGGTTTTTGTGAAATTATATGATATAATAATTTTACTATAATGATGTCATATTTATATTCTTAAATGTCATTTACTTTCATTATTTCAATATGAGAATAAAATGGAAATAGTGTTTGTGCGTACATAACGCCTACAGTCTCCATGAACGATGTATTTCTGTTCATATTTCTATATTTTACCAATTATTATTAAGAAATATATACTGAAAATATATTATACTTATATCATATTTTACATTCTGTAAATAATTAAATCATGATCTATGTAAGTTGATCCAGAATAATAAGTAAAAACATATATGAAAAACAAAGCTGATATTACCCAAAACGTAATATTAACATGGATTTGTTAATAAATTGGTAATATAAATCACAAACAAATAATATATGAACTAGGTAAAATAATATGGTTCGATGTTATATTTATAATAAATTTATATTTACTATACATGAGGTTTTAACATGTCTAAAGAAAGTTAAGACTTAATGTAAGGGTTTTCTCATCTCACATTTTTTTCGTGAGACGAAATCCATGTTCACTGCTTATTTATTATATGTGATTTATTTACTGACAATTTATGTATTATATGAATATTATACTTAACATAATGGGTATTTAAATATCCATTTGATAATGGAATTATCCATTTTTATTACAAAAAAAATCATTTACATAGTACAAATAGAGGATCTTTTAAAGTATAGTTTCTTAGAAATAAGGTACACAATACCTGAAAAACTAAAATGTTATTATAATACATATAAAATGATCCTTAAAGCATAATCATATGTAAATTTACCAAATCTCATAACCTAGGGGCATACATCAAATGAAAGAGTGAGCATAAGGTCAAGTAGGATAAAATAAGGGAAATAGTTTACCTGTGATCTTAAGGAATATCAACAAGAACATGAGTTATAATGATAATACATGATCAAGAAGAAAATAATAATTATAACATGAATAATAATATTTAAATATTTATAAAACATTTAAATGATACATCCTCAATCATATCAATATGGTCTGTCACTAAGGTATCATAAAAATTACAAATGTTATTCACCAATGTATCGTTAGACATGCCATCTCAAGAGATTAAATTTGTTACCCAATTCATAGAACCACTATCAGGTAGAAATCATTATATGTATTAATTTTAATTTTATTCACATATATCATAATAAATAATCTCACAAATAACCCATGTATAATAAAATTAAATAGGATTCATATCAAAATCATGAATTTTCACAAGTTCTTAAAAAACATGTTCATTATGTCGTTTTTTGACACAAAAAAAGTGAATTTAGGTTTTATGTATTTAAATCACAGAATTAAGTAAATAAATTTTACATATTTTTTTATACCCCTATAAAATAAATAGGTTTTGATATTCATAAAAGGAAAATAAAATTGAATTTCTTGAGGAGAAGAGAGAAATTTTGAGAAGTAAATTCGGCAGCATAACGGGTATAAAAAATGGTTTTAGAAAAGGGTAAAAAGATAGAGGGAAAGGGGTATCCCTTTAATAAAATATAATTTTTAAGTAATGGAATGAATAAAAAGGATATTATATATTTTTTCCATATCATTCAAATGACATATAAAAAAGATTTTCCTAAATTGAAAAGAAAATATGGATAATTCCCTTACCTTAAAGAGTAGTTCCTAAAATTTGAGGATTGCGGAGTTTGGGGATTGAGTACACCTTGAGAGGACTTATTTAGAGGTGAAACTAGTTTATATTCATGTATTATGGATTTATAGTTAATTAAAATTGATAAATGGGAGGTTATATATAGAAAAAGTGGAAGGTTTGTTTTTAAATTTCCAAGTATCGGCCTTGGAAACCTTGGTTGTGGAAAATAAAAAACCCTGGGTATTAACAAGGTATTTTCACATGGAACTAGACACTTGGGTCATATTTTATGCTATTTTAATCCAAAAGAGTCGATATTATTTTTATTTTACTTCTTTTGGTATGGAAAAGTAATTTTTCTACAAAATACTATTTTTAATGTTAAAGTTTACATTTTAGAATTTTCAAAGTTAATTATAGGTTTTAAAATTGATTAAAATATATTAAAATACATGATATTAATAAAATATCATATTTCAAGTATTTTATAGGGTTTAATTATTTATTAAAAAATTATGAAATAATTATGAAGTCATCAAACATATCAAAAAACTCAAATTTTATTTCTACTATTCATGAAAATATAATGTATTTATGAAAATTATCATAAATTTTACATAATCTAATTTTGACATTATATTTTAAAAAATGATATTTATTTTATTAAAACAGTTCTATAAATATTATAATTAAAATTTTTAAATATAAAAAATCCCAATTTATTAAAAATAATAGTGGATTGAAAAGGTATCGTAAAATTTCTGATGCTTAAAAAATTAAAATGATTTTATAATTAATATTTAAATAAGAGTATTTTCACAATACTATTTCATTAAAATAATTATTATAAATAATATATTATTTTAATATAAATATTTATATCTTTCCTGAAAAGTAAAATTTCTCTTTGAAAAATAAATTTACCAAATTCCATCTCAATTTTATTAAGAAAAACTCTTCTTAAAACAGAATTGTTAGAATAAAGATTTTATTTAAACAAAGGAGTTACACACTAATTATGGGAAACATAACCTCATATTATACCCCCATATGACCTAAGTGTAAGGATTTTTATGGTGGTAGTTTCATTGGGTGCCCCGTCTAACATCAACTAAGTGGTAATCTCTACCAACTTCAACTGTTCCCATAGGTGATTTTGTTATATCTTTACTTGTTGAAGATCGTCTTGGGTTTGGTAGAGGGTGAACCCTAGTAATTATACCTCCCATAAAAGTTTTGATATATGTGATTAAAATGAAATTACTCTATTGGTTGAGTCTATTGACACTTCTATCTGTAATAATTATTGTTTGTAATGACCACATGTTTTATCAATGGAAATTACATTCTTATAATTCTGTCACATAAAATCACATTAGGAAACACAAGGCCAAATCATGCATAAATGAACAAATAAATATTATGTGACTTTTATAAACTAGCTGATAAACATATTTTTTCTACTACTATGATTTTTATTTAAAAAATCTGACAAACATAGTTGTGATCAATAAGATATTTGGAGTCAGATAGGACAAACATAACTACCAGGGAATATTAACTTACCATAATGAATAGTAATGTTACCCTTATGAATATTAATATAACCCTTATGAATTCAAAACCGACAAAATTAATATTAACCTCATCCATGAAATTATAAATTAAATTTAGGCATCTTATAAATGAAATAATGGTATAATAGACTATGTAAATAAATGTTTTAAAATTAGTAATTGAGTGATTGGTATTTTTGAATGTCATAATTATTTAATTAAAATTTTAAAATTATTAATTTAATATAAATTAAAATATTAAAAAATAAATTCATAAATATAAATTTTTATGTCATGTGATTTTAAGATTATTTTAGGAGGCCATAAGTAAATTTTTCAAAGTGTTATAAAATTTTTTATAATTTTAAAATCAGTATTTTCCATCTAAATGATGATTTTAATAAAAAATTAAATTACTCATATTTAGAAAATTAATTTAATAAAATGGAGTTAATTTTTCAATTATAAATTTCGAAAAATGGTTAGGGTAATTTTTTGAGATTTTTCTGAAATACTTGAATTTTTGTGAATAGTAAAATACGGTAATATACCGTATATATACATTTTAAGATAGAAGTACTATTCATTGACTCATTTAGGATGTAAAAACCATTGGATCGAACTTACATGATCTAATTACAATTTTTAGTCATAATAATCCTCACTGTTAATTCTCTCGATAAAAATAATAAACAAATTATTAAAATAATAAAAACACCCCCCACCCCACCCCCCTCTTCTATAAATATTACCCCACACACCCTCTTATATTCACTCCTATAAATACATTATCCTTGTATAAATTGTGCTCAAATATCCTCCTTAACCCCCTACCCACATCTATGAACTCTTTTACCCATCAAAAAACCAATCCTGGGTTCCTTGAGGGGGATCTCAAGAGGAAACTTTTAGATGTAAATCCTCTCTCTTTTCTTTTAATTTCCTTTTAATCTCAATTTCTTTTCTTATTATATACTCACTTCCCTTAATAAAAGTTTCATGATAACTCTAGTAAGATTGATATACTGGTATTATATCTTTTTATTTGATAATTATTCATTATACTCTTCCCTCTCTCTCTCTCTCTTTTATAAAAATTAAAACATCGCCTGTGATGTGCCAATTTACTAACATTGCGGGCGATGCACTCTCATTTTCCATTAACACCTTCTATAATGTTAATAAAACCATTAAATGGTTTAAAATGTATTTTCAATATTTGTGTTATAACCTTTTTTATGTTCTATAATTAACTTTTATTCCTAATATTAAATGATGAAACAAAATGAGTTCATTGTGATTGAAATATGACCAAAATTAACCTAAAATAATCATCATTAACTTTTATCTAATGTTTCGTCCTCATGGTTTATAACCAAATTCATTATGAGAACATTTAAAGTCCATTAATATCATTAATTACATATAATAACAATTCTATATATTTATACTCATTTAAAACAAACTTCCATTCATATATACATACAAACAAATCATGAAAACAATGAAAATAAATAGTCCCGAACGATGATGATAAACTCTATAATGCATACAATGATCTATAATAAAACATAATTATACCATAATGAGTTATATTAATGTTTAATAGGTTCTTTATTTGTTAATTAATGAATATAATTTGATTATATAGGATATTAATGTGAATAAATATTTCAGATATAGGGTAAGGGGATATCTCAAACCCAACTCTCTTTCTCTATATTTCCCTCAATCACACCAATTTCAGTATGGTTTTTCATTAAAAACAATTTATTCATAATTATCTTATATTTTCTGGATATACATGTTTTCTACTATCTATGAGAAACACAATATTTTCTGAAATAACTCTTCTTTCAAAACACACCTTTTACATCTCACTCAAGGTTGATGATTCATACATCAAATATGTTTTCCCCCATTCATTTGAAAACCCAAAGATTATGAATGTATGATTATGATATGAAATCCATTACTTTATAAGGGTTATTTATTTTCATGATTGATATATCTTCTATGTGGCATTCAAGATAATATAAATGTTATGATGTGATAGGTGCACCCAGAATTATATAGTGCAATGTAAATGTTATGATGTGATGGGTGCACTGGGAATTATATATCACTAAAATGAAATGGTTAAAGTTAAGAACCTCATTATTAAAGTTAAATATGCATGGAAATGATGTTATCTTTTTCCACAACTATGTGTGGTAGTTTACCACTAAGGCTTGGTGTTTTATTTTTAAGCATTTCCCCATTCCTAGTATTTTCTTAATAGTTCCTCTAATGAATATGATCCTATGAAAATGTAATGATAATAATGATTATTCTCACCCTATGTTAATTTTCATCATGTTCTCATCTATCCTCTTACTGTCCTTTTAGCTCACCCATTTTTGATGTATTTCCTCAGGTGAATACTTGTACTAAGGAGAACACAAGGTGCAATAAGAAGCTAGAGAAGAAGGAATAAAATAAATGTTCTATGTTTTATGTTGTAAAGGTAATGTGTGGTCATAGTTTTCTCAAGATACTAAACCTTTGGATCCTTATTGTCTAATTTATTTTATTTTTTACCATTAAAATGATATAAAAGTATTGCAAGAAAATCATGGTTGCTATAGTTGGTATCAGAAGATGTTTTAGTTAATTTGGGAATTAGGATTAGATAACCTTAGTGAAAACCCTTAGAATATGACTATGTACAAGTAATCACCCAAGAATATTTGTTTTGGAAAAGTATAAACATAGGGATACTACAATATATACCTTTCACCTTAATTTCACAGTGGAGTGAATTATATATTCATGACTCATTGACATATGTTTTTTCTAAACTTTTCTTTTTAATAAAATAGTGGTAACCAAGAGAAACCAGGCCAACAACTAGTGTGAGAGACAATTCAATGATTTCCCAAATGACATTATCAATTCTTTTGGTGGTGGAGTTCAAAATTTCTTGAAGATGCTTACTCATCTATCTTAGGTTTTGAATAATAACCAAAATAATGTGGAATTTACTCCTTCACCGAAGAGGGATCAACTTTCAATCAAGTGTTTTTTTATGGAAATGACCACCAAAGTTTAGTGGATCTTCTGACCCACTAGTTATGGAACACCGGGTCCACTCAATGGAGAAGATATTTCTATTCTTCAATATTCTGAGATGGAGATGGAGAATCTTATTATTTATCCTCTAGATTGAGAGGATGATCAATGGTGGTATTTGATTAGAAACACCAAGCTGACGGATGAAATAGAAGATGTGGAATAGGAAGACAATAAGATAATTTTTCTTAATATGTATTTCCCTTAGACTGTTTGAAATATGATGGAGAAATAATTCATAGAGCTGAAACAAAAGGAAGGATAATTGGTCATGAACTACGATGAAAATTTCTCAAGTCTTTAAAGGCATGCTTCAGGTTTTTTATCAATAATGATAGAAAAATTGATAGATTCTTTAGTTTTTTAAAACCAGACCATCAAAAGTATCATGTAATTAGAGACATTGGGAGTTATAAAGGAGTCTTTCAATGTGATCTCAAAGAGGAGATGTAGTTTAGAGAATAGTCCCATGGTTATGGTGATATGAAATGAAATATGGAGTTTCAAGATTGAGGACCTAATGAAAAATGTGGAAAGAAAACTCAACCACCCACATGTAAAAAATATTGGAAGATTAATCATGGGAACTGCCTCAAATAGAGGAGAAAATGATTCAAATACGGGAGAGAAGGCCACTAAGCTCATGAAAGTTGAAAAGACATGAAGTGTCCGAGAAATGTGGTGGAGGAATAGAGAGGGCCCCCTATGGTCCAATTATACAACTATAGGGAGTAAGGGAACTATGAAAGGTAGTGTACTAAACCTTGAGTTCTCAAGGGTAGTTAGTGTCATCAGCCACCAAAGCCAAAGGTGTAAGGGAAGGGTTTTTCCAACAGTACTGTGTAATTGGATCTTCAAAATGAAGTTGTACATGGTACACTTCCTATTCACTCTAGAATAAAAAAGTATTTTTTGATTCTGGTTCAATGAATTCCATTATATGTCGCAAGTTTTCTTATACTATTAAATAGAATACATGAATCCTTAAAGTAAAAATATCTATAAAAACACATAGTGGTGAAATCATTTCACCCCATATGTTGGACTCTTCACTAGTTGGTGTAAGTGGGAATATTCTTCCAAGAAATATCAAGATACTTAACTTACTAAAATTTGACACTATACTAGAGATGGATTGACTATTTTTATATAAATCACATATAAATTTTGGTGAAAATGGAATATCCTTTCATATTCTAAAGCATCCCATGTTCCTCTACAAATGAAAGGAAGGTCATGAATTTCCCTTGAAAAATCATTTAATGGTGTGGGTTTTGATTCCATATAAAGAACCATACATTGAAAAAATGGTTGATTTAATGGATAGTATCAAACTATGTGAAATGAACATTGTAAGGGAATATTATGATGTATTTTTTGAAGAGTTTCCGGGACTACCCCCAGATCTTGAGGTATAGTTCTCAAAAGAACTCATACCCAACGCTACTCTTATCTCATAGTGTCCTTATACGATGGATCCAATAAAATTGGATGAGTTAAAGAAGTAGCTAAAAGAGAATTTTTTTAAAGGGTTCATACGACCTAGTGCATCCCTATGGGGTTCACCAGTTATCATTGTCAAGAAGTATGGAACAGTGTGGTTATTTATAAACTATCAGGAACTCAATAAGATCAATATAAGAACAAGTATACACTTTCATGGATTGATGAATTGTTTGATTAGTTGAGAGGATATCAATACTTATCAAAGGTGGATCTCCATTCTAGATATCATCATCTAAAGGTGAAAAAAGAAGATATTCAGAATACCACCTTCCGTATAAGGTATGGGCACTATGAGTTTTTGGCTATTCTCGTAGAAATTACTAATTACCTTGAAATATTCATGGATTTGTTGAATAGATTCTTTATACATTACCTCTACAAAAATGAGGTAGTGTTTATTTATGACATTCTCATCTACTCCAAGAGCAAGGAGGAACATGAATAACTTCTATGACTTGTGTTGGCAACATTGAGGAAAGAGAAATTATATGAAAAATTCAGAAAGTGTGACTTTTTGATGTAGAAAGTCACATTCCTGGGACTTGTGATCACAAGTGATGGAATTTCTATGGACCATTCAAAAACCAATGAAATTGATGAATCACTCAAACCCTCTAATGTTACACAAATCCAAAGTTTTCTTTGTTTAGCAGGGTACTATCGACATTTTGTGAGACATTTCTCATGATTTTCAATCTTGCTAACTGTGTTACTAGGGAAAGGGGTAAAGTATGTATGGAAAAAAGAATTTGAGTAAAGCTTTAAGTATCTAAGGGGAAGGATTATCACTACACATGTACTCAGATTACTAGAAAGTGGAGAATGTTTTGTGATATATAATGATGCTTCCAAGAATTTCTTGGGTTTTTTAATAATGAAAAATGATAATTTGATAGCCTAAACCTCATTATAGGTGAAGATACATGCGAAGAACAACCCAACGTATGATCTAGAGCTAGAATCTATGATTCTTCCTTGAAAATATAGAGGCATTAACTCTATGGTGAGAAGTGTGACATATATACCTTTCATAATAGCCTAATTTATATATTCACACAAAAATAGATCAACATGCATCAAAGGATATGGTTAGAGCTAATAAAAGACTACGATTTCTCTATTCACTGTCATCCTAGAAATGAGAATAAGATAGATAATGCTCTAAGTAGAAGAAAACCTGCTACTCTATCCATGTTCTAGATTGAAAAAGACCGTATCTTTAGGGATATAAAAAGTATGGATTTGGAAATCACAATAGCTGAGAATAAATATTACCTTTCCCAAATGATTTCCAAAACATCTATCTAATAGAATATTAAGGAGGCCCAAAAGGGATGATCTTGAGTTAGAAAATATGGTGAATGCAGGTAAGGAAGGGTAAATAAAAGAGTACCATATTGGTGATGATGGAGTTATTTGTTTTGGAACAAGGCTCTCTGTGCCTTCATCACCCGATATAAAGAAGCAGCTATTGGATAATGCACATAGATCAACTTTCTATATCCATCTTAATTGCACCAAGATGTACTGTGAACTCTGAGAACACTTCTGGGGGATAACATGAAGAAGGATATTGTGGAATATATCGCAAGGTTCATGATATTTCACCAAGTTAAATAAGAGAGAAAAAAGTCCAAAGGGATGATGCAATCATTGCCTATACCCGTATGGAAATGGGAGAATGTCACCATGGACAATGTCATGGGTCTCCTGAATACATCCAAAGGAAATAATGATATATGGGTAGTGGTGGACTGAATCATCATGAATGCTCACTTTTTCACTACTTGGGAAGATCTCTTGCTTGAAAAACTTTAAAATATTTATGTGAAGGATGTGGTGAGACTGCATGGGGTTCTACTCTCCATTGTATATGGTCATGATCCTGGGTTCACATCTAAATTATAGATGTGTGTTCAACATGCCTTGAGTACTGAATTGAATTTCAGCATGACCTCTCACCCCCAAACGGATGGCCAATATGAAAGGACTATTTGGATGCTTTAATATATTGTTAAGAGACTACTCTTTAAAATTAAATGGATGATGGGATCCACATATCCCATTGGTTGAGTTCATATACAACAATAGCTTCCACTCGAGTATTCAGATGCCTCTATATAAAGCTATGTATGGAAAGAGATGTAGAACTCCTACTTATTGTGATGAAGTTGGGGAAAGAAATATACTTGGAAAAGATCTTATACAAGATATGATATAAAATGATCTATCCATCGACCAATATATCAAATCAACTTAGATTCAGAAAAGAGATATGTTGATAACCATTTAAGGGGCATGGAGTTTGACATTTGAGATAATTTATTCCTTCAAATATCACCATGGAGAAGAGTCATGTAGTTTGTAAATAACGGTAAGTTAAGGAAAATGTATACTGGCCCCTTTGATATCCTTGATCACATAGGAGTTGTGGCCTATCGGATTGAAATTACACTGAATATAGCTAAAGTTCATGCTATGTTCCACATATCACTCAAGAAAAATTATATACCATGTCCCTCACATGTAATGAACTCGGAGGTTGTACAACTAGAATATTATCTCTCTTATGATGATAAAACATTAAATATTTTGGACTAGATAGATTTTGTAAGAACCTAAATCTTCTATTCAAGTATGGATCCTGATTTCGGGTTGTTTTGAGGAAAAAAGAAGAAGTGGGGATTTTATGAGTACAAGTCGTGTACCTCCATGTACACGTCATCTACCTAGAATGCGACTTATTTTCATGTTTTTACTATTTCATGACCAAGTTAAGGGAAGTGTGGTGACCTGACAGATCGCTTATGTCGGGGGCCGGTTGAGGTTAAAACACACAGTGTAGTTTTAATGAAAACAATTTGTACATTTATTTTTATTTGATATATCATAACAGGTTCATGTCTCATATCTGAAAATATGTTCTTCTAGTCATGGTTCATACAGGAGCATGAAGAAATGGCCAAAGAACTCCAAACCCCTCCCGATTCTCCATCTGAACTCTGATTAAGACACTATCGAGTGCATTGGAATCCCACTGGTGGGTTCTCAAAACCCATGTAGCCTCTTTAATTGATTCATCCTATCTTATGAGTTATTCAAGGATAGTTGTTTTTACCTTTTTGTAGATCTATTCTGATTTAGGTTGATTCAGGTGTCGATGTTCAAGTATACTCGATGTACGATCTCATGATAGTCGTAGTTGTGAATGCCTTGTGATGTTGGGGAAATTACTTACTGGGAGAGTATTTTGTGGTATACACATACCACAAAAGCTTCATGTATATATTTACTTAGTGAGTTCTAAATTTGAGACAGTGAAGGTGGGTTGAGTACCTTCAGTCTATTGACAATGATCTTGCCTACAATCCAAGGATAGGAAACATAATGGTTGATGCGTTGAGTTGGAGGACTCAAATACTGGTTGTTTAGGAGGCCAGTAGTGAGTGGAAGCTTATGGATCTATTCTTTGAGAATCATTTGGACATTCATGATAGATAGGTGAAAATGTTTATTTCTTCTATAGTTATTACCTCTACTCTACTGGATCGAGTGAGAATGAGGCATCTTTCATATTCCAAAGGCATAATCCTACGGGCGAGTGTGTCAGGAAAGGATCATATTACTAGGTGGAAAATAGGTGAGGATGTGGTTTTTCATTTTAAAGCGAATGTATGGGTGTCACCAGACATACGCGAGAAGCTGTTGCGAGATTTTCATGCCTTAGTATGGGCAGTTCATACTTATGTCTCCAAGATGTATTGAGATTTTCATTGTCAGTATTGGTGGCTAGGTATGAAGAGGTATGTATCTGGTTTTGTTATTAGATGTTCCACCTATCAGTGGGTGAAGTTAGAGCATCAGGGACACGTAGGGCTATTACAGTAGTTACCCATTACCGAGTGGAAGTGAAATGATGTCGCGATGGATTTTGTGACAGGTTTACTAAGGTCTCCTTGTGTGAATGATGTAGTATGGGTTGTTGTTGACAGACTCATGAAGGATTCACATATCCTTCTAATCAAGGAAACCTTTAGTGATGATGATCTTGGAATGTCGTACAACTGAGAGATAGTAAATTTTCATGGGGTTCCGCACTCCATCATTTAAAATAGGGATGCTCGGTTTACTTCTCATTCCTTGAAGGGACTACATATGGCCTTGTGCATATTGGTACTTTTAAGTACAGATTATCATCCATAGTGTAACACCCTGAGATTTTATGAAAAATATTTTTTTAATTTCAATAATGTCTTGTGTTGTATGCTACACCAAAAGGAGCTTGCACAACACGCATCATTGTCTTGTCTTGCATTACACGCAATAAAGACCTTCCTCGATAGCGTGTGTCGTACGCAATACCGAGTTTCACTAAACAAAAATATATTATAATATTAGCCATTATGAATAGTATTGACTGAATTTTGAATTTTATATCATTTTAATTCATCTTATTCATTTTCTAGAATGAGTTATGAAAACAAAATCAGTTTTTTGGATAAAAGAAGTATTTCTCAAAAAATACAGTTTTACCGCCTTTTGATGGCACACCCACATTAAATCTAGTTTTTTAAAATTTTATAAGTTCAATTTGAAAAAATAAAATTCTTCTTTAGAATCAGGATATAAAAATTTACTTTGGATAAATTTTTCATATTATTCTGATAACTTTTATATTTTAATGAATAGTAAAAACACGCTATATTTTAATTAAAAACAACTTTTTTCATCGCAATACTTTATATGGTTAAATTATAATATTTAATGTTTTAAAAGTATAAATATAATATATTTTTACCATTTACTATAATGTATGTCATTATCATTAATTTTACATTGAATTCATAGGAAAAACATTTCAATATTTGGCAATGTTTTAACTTTTAAAACACGTTTGCATAACAACGGGATTAATTTCAAATTAATTTCTGCAACTTCTGTGTTTTGAATTTTGAAAAATGGATTCCATATTTGGAATCAGTGGGTCCAAATTATGTAAATAGGTTACTTTTATTTTTTTTGATATTACGAATAGTAACTGCGGTAATTTTTATTTACTACGGTTAAAGGTAAATAAGGTAATTCAAGGTTAAAAAAATATTATAATAATTAAAAATTACCTTGACACTTGTCCTAACCTTATTGGATGAGTATTGGCCGACCATGGGCATCCTTGGGTCGATTTTGGTACCCCATTGAGCCACTTGGTAGTGACAATGACAATTTGGATTAATTAATTTAATGTAAAGACAAAATTGACATTAACAAAAATATTTTAGTAATTAATTTTTATAAGGGGTTATACAAATTATATTTTCGACTATAAATATTAATTAGAAAGATAAAAATATTTCCTACATAATGATATTTTTTTATAATTTTTAGACACCATTTAATTTAAATTATTTATGACACAATAATGATGAAGTATTTGCCTCATTAATAAATGATTTAAATAAATAAGATTATAATGATTAAAATATTTTCCAAAACATGTCCAATTATGATTGGATGATTTTATTTCGACCATGAGTCATCTTATCTTCATCTTTAATGATTTTTGGACCTTTTTAAATCGAAGATAAGTTTATAATAAAATAATATTTCCACACTTTCCAAAGGTTCCCCTCTCCTCCCTTATAAAAGGGCACATCCTCCCTCTCCTCCTCACACCAATTTGAGACTTCAAGCTCGGCCAACCACTGCCAAAGTCTCTTCTACACTTCCCTTGAAACATCATAGAGGTTATGATCTTCTTCAAAGACCCATTTTAGTGCCCTAATAGAAGGTCTCAAAGAGGCGCTTCAAAGAAGAGGTAATGTCCGTTACCGATTCTTTCAAATTTATTTCTTCTTACACTTCTTCTTCTTAGGTTGTTTTATTATTAACTAATAACATCAGTATCACTAATATACTAATATGTTATTATATGTATGAAACAACTCTATTTAACCATCTATCCATCCTACGGAAAACGAAATCACCGCGCGTGCGTACGTACGGAATACTGTCTCCACGCCGTGGGGTAATCTATTTTCCACCACCACCTTACTTGGATGGGTATAATGGTGTAAATAATAACTATATATGATTATTGTAAAGTGATATTTATTCTTTAATAGTATACATACACTCCAATAAAATTCCACGATCATGGGAACGATATCATCGCTCGTGCGTACGTACGGAATACCGTCTCCACGACATGATGAGATTCATTCTCAATGATTAACCATTCATAAATGATTTTAAAGTGTATATAATAAGTAATCATGAAATATATTAAATAATAATGATACTGGATTTATGTATATATATATATATATTTATTTCATCCAATTAATTCCAGTCAATTCAAATGAGGAAACGAAAACAACGTTCATGCGTACGTACAGCCTACCGTCCCCATGAACAGTGTATTTCTTTCCATTTATCGATCTATTATATATATGCATATTATGAATATATATTATATATAAATCATGTTTTATATTCTGGAATTAAGTAATCATGATCAAAGTAATCAAATTAATAATTACAAGTCAAAACACAGACGACAAATGAAACGATTTTACCCAAAACGGTCTTTAACATGGAATTTACAAAAGAACGGGTAATATAAAGTCATAAGTGAACCATATATGATATCATAACAATGAACATGATTCTATAATAATTAAATAAAATTATTTAAACCATTATACCGGAGGTTCGGACACTTACGAAGCTAATCGGACCTAAGGTAAGGGAAATATCACAATATCATCTTTATCCGAGATTGTTTATACTTTGGAATTTACTGGGGTGTATATTATCATCCACATCCATGTTTCCCCAATATGTAATATTATTTCCATCCACCTACAATTGTTTAAATCCAATTTTTACCCTTCTGTGAGTTTTTAGTAAAAGATATGAAAGGAATCTTTTGTCGTTTTTCATACGAGGTACTTTTTGACTTTTCCGACAAAAGTATGAGAAGAATGTTTTTTTAACGTATATGGCATGAAAGGATTTTTATGGTTTTATAAAGCCTTGCTTTCATGAATCTTCCACCAAAAGATTTCATGACTATTTTCAACAAAATATTTTTCTTTCAAAATTGCATGATGTTTTTTGAAAAGAAAATGATTTTGAAGAATAAAGGATATTTTCCTCAAGAATTCATTTCAAGTGTTTTATCAAAACCATTTTCCATCTAAGATGAAATTATTTCATATGTGTATGTTTCAAGTATAATTCCTCTATTATTTACATGGTTTCACTTTTCTTATTATGAAATGATATCCATTTCCTTTATATGGATTATGTGCTGATGGGATGATGTTTATGAAACCCATTTTATTTATTGGGTTATTATGAATGATGTATGTTTATTTTGTGGCACAAGTAATAATGATTTCATTATGAGATGGGTGGGACCTATATCTCCCTCTAATGCATTGGGTAATGATTTATATCTCATGAGATAGACATGGCTGGAATGGTAAGTTAATTCGGTTCAGTATTACAGGACTGGAATGAGGAGTGAACTCGATTCAGAAAGGGACTTTGTCCACTAAGATGGTCTTGGAAGCAATGCCTTGGATACTATGGAAATCATATCATGTGTTTAATGGATTCCACAATTACATGTTTTTTTCCCTTGCTATTTTATCATGATTTATGTTCCATTATGATCTTTTCCTTATGTACTTCCATGTTTTATGTCGTTGCTCAAGATTTTTAATGTTCATGTTTTTTATTAAGTTCAAATGTATATGATATGTTTTATTTTATCCAATCTTACCATTAATGAGAATTTGAGCTCAACCTTTTTATGTTTTCTTTTCCCCCAGGATTAAAAGAATGATTTTAGGTAAGGAAACAAAAATGGGAAGATCTTTATGGGGGATGTTGAAGATCTTTCACCACGATTAGAAGATTACGTTCCAAGTTTCCAAAGACACTAAACTATTACAGTCCTTGTGTGTCTGTTTTTGTTATGTATTAAGTATTCCATAAAAGTGATGTATTTTCCATGTACGTCAAGCTTTGGGTCTCTACAGTTGGTATCAGAGGAAAGGTTTAGTTAACCTTTGGAAACTAGGATGCGAAAACTTTAGTGAGATCCCTAGAGATATTTCTAAGGTATTTCTAGAGATATGACTAAGGTTAAGTATACATATAGGTTATAGTCCTAGAATTGAGCTAACGATCGTAGAATTAAACCTAAGATGTTATATATTGAAGGTACTCCCCATTTATTATGTTTTTCCCTAGCATGGTATTTTCCTCTCACACTATTATTTTTGGGTTTTAGACGATGGATGGAACCCGATGGAACCGTGTTGATCAATGTAATGGACAATGAAATGATTGACCTCCTGACCAAACCAGTGTCATGGGAGATGGAGTGAACAATATTATTTCTATACTTACACAAACTATGAATCATTCTGAATTTCAAAATGAGTAGAGAAAGGAGCAAAATTCGGTTGAATCCTTCATGAGGCAGCGTCCACCTTCATTCAACGGGTCTTCTGATCCCTTGGTGGCTGAACAATGGATCAGTACTACTAAAAATATATTTTCAGTTCTACAATGTTCTGAGCATGATAAAGTCATCTTAGCAGTATATCGTTTGGAAGGTGATGCTGATCAATGGTGGAATCTTATCAAGAATACGAGGCAAATAGATGAAATTGAGTCCATGGAATGGGACGAGTTAAAGAACTTGTTTTTCAGTAAGTACTTCCCTCTTATTCTTCTAACAATGATGGAAAAGGAGTTTCTTGAGCTTAAGAAGAAGGATGATGAATCTGTTGGTATATACGAAGTGAATTTTACAAGACGTGCAAGGTATGAATCTAGCTTTATCATCCAACCTGAAAGTAAAGTTGATCGATTTTTCAGTGCCTTAAAACCATGTCTTCGAAGGGCATTAGCTATAAGAGACTTCAGTAGCTATGAAGAAATTGTGCGTTGTGCAATCGAGGAAAAAATGTAAGTTGGTGTTACATATCTATCTCATGGTTTTGAAAAGAAACGAAAGATGGAGTTCAAGGAGAAATCTCAGAACAATGGTGAAAAGAAGATGAATGTTTCCTTATGCTCAATGTGTGGAAAGAAGCACAATGGAGATTGTCTAAAAGGGACTAGAAAAATTTTAAGTGTGTAAAAGAAGGTCATCGAGCAGTTGATTTTCGATGTAATGGGAAAAAGGTTGCTAATGGTGTGAATAGAGAAAAGACTATAGAGAACTCTCCACCAACACTTCAATGCTTCAAGTGCAAGGAAATGGGGCATTATGCTAATAAATTCCCTAATCCATGGGTTAGTGATGATCGACATGAGCAACCACTTAAGGCAAACGACAAAGGGAAGTCACATGCGATCACTATTGGCAATGTTGAATATGAAAACGATGTGGTGGAATGATTAAGTGTTTATGTAATGGGATTCCAAAAGAATGTTGTATATAGTATCGTGGAATATTGGAATATTTATGTATTGGTCTATTGTGGTTTTCAATAATTTTACGGTACCGATAACCATGGAAAGTGATTAAGATATTTTTGGAAAAAAGATGATATGCATATAATGAATGGAAAAGGATAAAATGAAATGTTTGACAGTATTCATGAGCTCATGACTGATATAAGGAAATAGTTATATTATGGTTTGAGTATATAGAATTTTGGGGTTTTGGTATGTGGAAAGAGTTAACTTTTGACAACATTCATGTTTTCACTAAGGTTTAATGGGTATTCATTTTCCAAGAGAATACATGATTAAGGTATTCACATGATTGGAATGTGACCAATAAGATATATGGGGGATAAATGATGGTTGGTTGATGACATTTCAAGTAATCGTTTTCTTTATACTATGAGCTTGGACTGAAGTATTTTAGATAAAGATTGGAATGGATTATGTTGGACATAAGTTAGTATTGTTTATGGATAGAACTTTTTTCAATATTATTGATGGGATGTTATAGTAATATAGTTTTAGAAAAAGGACAACCTGCAGGATGGGCGACAGCCCATCGCGTCGGACAAGGGTGTGAGAATCGAACCCACAACCGAAGTGCGATTGGCCTTTATCGCCAACCACTGGCCTACAAGAAGTCCATGTTTAGTAGAAACTTTTTTTATTATATTAAGCAGTATGATATATGAAGTATAAGTCCATTTTAGGAAACATATATGATTAATCTCACTATAGATAGACATATGTATTTTTTGATAACTTTTCTAACCTTTTTTGAGACAGATGGAATGACCCATCATTCTATCACATGATCTTCTAACACTTCACGAATGACAAATTCAACATCATTTCTTTAAGAGATGAAGTGGAAATTGTCCAAAGAACGACCAGCGGTGAGACTGTACCAAAATCACGAAATTATTTCTTCTAATTCCAATTTCATCAACTTTAGGGAAATGATCTTGAAAACCAAAAATGTTGTCCTAGTGCCCTTATATCCGATGAACCAGATGGTACCCTAGATCATCACAAATTTATGGATTTGTGATTGTTGGCTTTTTCATAGCCATGTTCTCTACCACTCTCCATCAGAACATGGTGGTAAGATTTTCCTTCCATATCTATATTTTCACCTATGTTCTCCTACGTGGAAACCCAATGATGAGTTAATTTGGGTAACCATTACGTTTCATAATTTAGTATTTAAATCCAAGTTTTGGTATTACTTTTTACGATGTGGGTTTCTATTAAAGAAACTTTTGTGTAGTAAACCATTTATAACCCCGAAGAATTTCGAGGGTGAAATTCATTTTAAGGGGGGGTAGAATGTAACACCCCGAGATTTTATGAAAAATATTTTTTTTTAATTTCAATAATGTCTTGTGTTGTACGCTACACCAAAAGGAGCTGGCACAACACACATCCCTGATTTGGCTTGCATTACACGCAATAAAGACCTTCCTCGATAGCGTGTGTCGTACGCAATACCGTGTTTCACTAAACAATGATATATTATAATATTAGCCGTTATAAATAGTATTAACTGAATTTTGAATTTTAAAACATTTTAATTCATCTTATACATTTTCTAGAATGAGGCATGAAAACAAAATCTGTTTTTTGGATAAAAGAAGTATTTTTAAAAAAAGGCAGTTTTACCGCCTTTTGATGGCGCACCCACATTAAATCTAGTTTTTGAAAAGTTTATAAGTTCAATTTGACAAAATAATATTCTTCTTTATAATCAGGATATAAAAATTTACTTTGGATAAATTTTTCATATTATTCTGATAACTTTCATATTTTAATGAATAGTAAAAACACGCTATATTTTAATTAAAAACAAATTTCTTCATCGCAATAATTTATATGGTTAAATTATAATGTTGAATGTTTTAAAAGTATAAATAGAATATATTTTTACCATTTAATATAATTTATGTCATTAGAATTAATTTTACATTGAATTCATAGGTAAAAACATTTCAATCTTTGGCAATGTTTTAACTTTTAAAACCCATTTGCTTAACAGTGGGATTAATTTTAAATTAATTACTGAAACTTCTGTGTTTTTAATTTTAAAAAATGGATTCCATATTTGGAATCAGTGGGTCAAAATTATGTTAATAGGTTACTTTTATTTTTTCTGATATTACGAATAGTAACTACGGTAATTTTTATTTACTACAGTTAAAGGTAAATAAGGTAATTCAAGGTTAAAAGAATATTATAATAATTCAAAATTACCTTGAAACTTGTCCTAACCTTATTTTATGAATATTTTCCTACCATGGGCATCCTTGGGTCGATTTAGGGACCCCATTGAGCCACTTGGTAGTGAAAATGACAATTTGGATTAATTAATTAAATGTAAAGACAAAATTGATATTAACAAAAATCTTTTAGTAATTAATTTTTATAAGGGGTTATATATATTATATTTTTGACTATAAATATTCATTATAAATCCAAAAATATTTCCTATATAATTATATTTTTTTATAATTTTTAGACACCAAATAAGTTAAATTATTTATGACACGATAATGATGAAGTATTTACCTCATTAACAAATGATTTAAATAAATAAGATTATAATAATTAAAATATGTTCCAAAACCTGTCCAATTATGATTGGATGATTTTATTTCGACCATTCGTCATCTTATCTTCATCTTTAATTATTTTTGGACCTTTTGAAACTGAGGATAAGTTTATAATAAAATAATATTTCCACACTTTCCAAAGGTGCCCCTCTCCTCCCTTATAAAAGGGAACCTCCTCCCTCTCCTCCTCACACCAATTTGAGCCTTCATGCTCGGCCAACCCCTACCAAATTCCCTTCTACACATCCCTAGAAAAATCCTAGAGGTTATGATCTTCTTCAAAGACCAATTTTAGTGCCCTAAGAGGACGTCTCAAAGAGGCGCTTCAAAGAAGAGGTAATGTCCGTTACCGATTCTTTCAACATTATTTCTTCTTCCACTTCTTCTGATTAGGTTGTTTCATTATGAAGTAATAACATCAGTATCACTCATATAATGATATTTTATTATATGTACGAAACAACCCTATTTCACCATCTATCCATCCTACGGAAAACAAAATCACCGCACGTGCGTACGTACGGAATAACGTCTCCACGCCGTGGTGTAATCTATTTTCCACCACCACCTTACTTGGATGGGTATAATAGTCTAAATAATAAATAAATATGATTATTGTAAATTGATATTGATTCTGTAATAGTATACATACACTCCAATAAAATTCCATGATCATGGGAATGATATCATCACTCGTGCGTACGTACGGAATACCGTCTCCACGACGCGATGAGATTCATTCTCAATGATTAACCATTCATAAATGGTTATAAAGTATATATAATTCATAATAATGAAATATATGACATAATAATTATACTGGATTTATTTATATATATATATATATGTATGTCATCCAATTAATTCCATTCAATTCAAATGAGGAAACAAAAACAACGTTCATGCGTACGTACGACCTACCGTCTCCATGAATGGTGTATTTTTTCCATTTATAAATCTATTATATATATGTATATTCTAAATATATATTATATATATAATGTTTTATATTATGGAATTAAGTAATCATGATCTAATTAATCATATGAATAATTACAAGTCAAAACACGGACGACAAATGAAACGATTTTACCCAAAACGCTCTTTAACATGGAATTTACAAAAGAACGGGTAATATAAAGTCATAAGTGAACAATATATGATATCATAACAATGAATAAGATTATTTAATAAGTCAATAGCATTATTTAAATCACTATACAGGAGGTTTGGACACTTACGAAGCAAATCAGACCTAAGGTAAGGGAAATATCACAATCTCATCTTTATCCGAGATTGTTTATACTTTGGAATTTACTAGGGTGTATTTTATCATCCACATCCATGTTTCCCCAATATGAAATATTATTTCCATCAACCTACAATTGTTTAAATCTAATTTTTACCCTTCGGTGAGTTTTTATTAAAAGATATGAAAGGAATCTTTTGTTGTTTTTCCTATGAGGTAATTTTGACTTTTCCGACAAAAGGATGAGAAATTTTTTTTAACGTATATGGCATGAAATGATTTTTACGGTTTTATAAAGCCTTGTTTTCATGAATCGTCCTCCAAAAAATTTCATGACTATTTTCAACAAAATATTTTTCTTTCAAAATTGCATGATGTTTTGTGAAAAGAAATTGTTTTTGAAAAATAAAGGATATTTTCCTCAAGAATTCATTTCAAGTATTTTATCAAATCCATTTTCCATCTAAGATGAAATTATTTCATATGTGTATGTTTCAATTATAATGCCTCTATGATTTACATGGTTTCACTTTTCTTATTATGAAATGTTATCCATTTTCTTTATATGGATTATGTGCTGATGGGATGATGTTTATGAAACCCATTTTATTTATTGGGTAATTATGAATGATGTATGTTTATATTGTGGCACATGTAATAATGATTTAATTATGAGATGGGTGGGACCTATATCTCCCTCCAATGCATTGGGTAAAGATTTATATCTCATGAGATAGACATGGCTGGAACGGTAAGTTAATCTGGTTCAGTATTACAGGACTGGAATGAGGAGTGAACTCGATTCAGAAAGGGACTTTCTCCACTAAGATGGTCTTGGCAGCAATGCCTTGGCTACTATGGAAGTCATATCATGTACTTAATGGATGCCATAATTACATGTTTTATTCCCATTCTATTTTATCATGATTTATGTTCCATTATGATTTATGCCTTATGTACTTCCATGTTTTTTGTCGTTGCTCAAGATTTTTAATGTTCATGTTTTTTAAGCTCAAATGTATATGATATGTTTTATTTTATCCATGCTTACCCTTACAAAGAATTTGAGCTCACCCTTTTTATGTTTTCTTTTTCCCCAGGATTAAAAGAAAGATTTTAGGTAAGGAAACAAAAATGGGAAGATCTTTATGGGGGATGTTGAAGATCCTTCACCGTGATTAGAAGATTACATTCCAAGTTTCCAAAGACACTAAACTATTATGGTCCTTGTGTGTCTATTTTTGTTATGTATTAAGTATTCCGAAAAAGTGATGTATTTTCCATGTATGTCAAGCTTTGGGTCTCTACACATAGATAGATGGCCGGTCTGAGTGCACGATTTAGGTTATAGAGGACATGCTTTGAGCATGAATCCTGGATTTTAGGGGATCTTGGTAAAGAAAAATACCCCCGGTGGAGTTTTCATACAATAATAGTTCTCAGAAATTGATTCAGATGGAACCCTATGAGGATTTGTATGGTATTCCATTCTGATCACCCCTACATTGGCTGAAGGCAGGAGAGGAATCTATGTTGGGACCTCATCTTGTCCAGGAGACCATTGAGTAGGTGGAGTTGATTTGGAAGAGGGTGGCTACTGCACATTTTTTCCACAAATCTTATGTTGACCGGCAGAGAAAAGCTCTGGAGTTTGAGGTCAGATATTACGTTTTTCAGTGTGTCACACCGATGATAGGGAAGAAAAGGATTATGTGATCGGCAAATTATTCACTGAGATACATTGGGTTGTTTGAGGTTTTGGAGAGAGTCGAGCCAGTTTCCTATTTGTTGTTGTTACCTCATAGGTACTGGTCTATGCACAACGTCTTTCACATTTCTTAGATATAACGTTACTTTTCAAACTCGTCACATGTTTTTCAACTGTATGAGGATGAGTTGGAGGTGGATGCATCCTTCAAGGAGGACCCTATTCGTATTATGGATCGCATCACAATGTTTATCTCAGGAGGTTACGTTCCTCAGGTATGGGTTCAATGGTAGCATAGGGTAGTATAGAATGAGACATGGGAGAGGGAGATTGATGTGTAATCACAATGGCCGGAGTTGTTCGAAGAATTTTCTTCGCTGCCCTTGGGAGGGAAATTCGGAGAGGAATTTCTTTAAGAGGAGAAGTTTTTATGAACCCAGATCTTCTTTTTAGGTATGGATATTTATTTTCGGGTTGTTTTTAGGAAAATAAAGAAATGAATATTTTTTAGTACACAACATGTAATTCCATGTACACCCCGTGTATCCAGCTTTCCACATACAACTGCATTTTGACCATGTAATAGTTGTGTACATGGCCATGTGGTGACCTGGAAGACTACATATGTCGGGGGCCAGTTGAGGATAATACACAACGTGTAGTTTTAATTAACATTCCATGTACTTTTCTTTTTATTTTATATATCTAAAGGGGTTCATATATCATATCCAAAAACACCTTATTCTGACTGTGGTTCATACAAGAGCATGATAGAACGGATGAAAAACTCTAAATCCCTCCCAATTCTCCATATGAACTCTGATTGAGACATTTTTGGGTGCATTGAAATCACATCATTGAGTTCTCAATACCCATAAAGCCTCTCTTCTTGATTCATCCTCTCTTTTGGGCTATTTAAGGTTGGTTTTTTAACCTTTTTATAGACCTACATTGATCTAGACTGATTCAAGTGTTAGCGTTCAAATATATTGATCATACGACATCGTGGAAGGTGGTTTGTGCCTTTCATTGTTTGTCTTGGATTTTATATGATAAAAGTATTGCATACCCTTGTTTGGGATAATGCTGGATTTGGAATATAACCCTATTTATTACCTAGTGTTGTTTGATTGATTTATAAAGGGTAGTTGCTTATGAGTAATATTAGATACCTTGTTTATAACACACCCAATAGGTGTGTTTCCCCATTGATTGATTTTTATGGCCATTTTTCTAGAATTCTTGTCAGGATTTCCTTGTTTTTTGTGCCTTGTTTTGTTAGGATTGAGTTACTGAGTATATGAAATGCCTTTGATATGAATTGTGAATATTGACCAAGTGGATAGGACTGTGAGAGATTTATAAAGGGGTTAGACCATTTGAGCTACCCATGTGTTCATCTATAATATCTTAAGTGAATGTTGATCCAAGGGTTTAGACCATGAGAGATTTCCAAGGTGGTCATTGATAATTGATTGATGCTATGTTAGACTAAAGGGGTTAGACTGTGAGAGTTACCTGTGATTTTTTTATATTAGATTAAATGAATTGTTGACCTCAATATTTAGACTGTGAAATCTTTCCTGGGTGAATGTTAATAATTGTTTGATAGCATATTAGACCAAAGGGGTTGGACCATGAGAGCTTTCCTAGGGGGTCATTATTAAATAAATTGTTGTTATTTTAGACCATGGAGGAATATACTATGATAGAATTTCTAAAGGGTCATTATTGAATAATTGAATGATTGTGAAGCATCTTCTAAGCCAAAGAATAGGCTTGGATTTGTTCTTACTCGATTTTTTAGATGGTCTTATGAGATTTCTATTTTGGTTACTTTACACTGGGGGATACAGAGATTTTGCTAGATCACATGGTCACATGATTCAATAGATGAATAAATAATGTTAAATAAATGTAATTTCAATTGTAGGATTGATTAATTTTGAGTACATCATAGTTTATTACTTCATCCTTGCATATTACATGATATATATATTCACTGAAAAATAGCCAATGGTTTTTGGTGGTTGTCTATTGGAATTAATCTCACGCCCTATTTGGGTCATTATTTTGGACACAAACCGATCATATGATTGAAGTTACAAATAAGGGAAATAACCCTTCTTCATTTGGTACTTGATTGATGTTGGAGCTTGAGAGCATGTGACCAAGCTGAGGCTTGCAATACTGTTGGAGATTACTATTTTATACTTTGGGGTTCGTATTTTATTTCCATCATTTTGAATTGTTTGGATGTTTTCACTACTGAAAATGAAGGGTAGACCAATGATTTTAAACTGTTGGTACAGGCTGGAAAACCATTGGTATAGCCTATACCAATGGCTTTCCAAACCGTAGGGCAGTAAGCCATGAGGAAAACCCTATACCAACGATTTGATCTAAACTGTTGGTATAGGCCACTGTATGTATTGATTTACCAATTGTTATAGGATAACCGTTGGTATATGTTTGTAAAGCATTTTTACCAATGGATTCATTGAAACTGTTGGTATATAATGAAAACTAAACACTATACCAACAGTTTTAAAACTATTGGGATAGTTTTTAAATTTCTCTCAAAGTATACCAATGGTATAAAACCATTGGTATTGTGTATTTCTAGAACTTTTGCACAACATCCCTTCCAATAGCCCCTCCAGTATACACATACATAAAACATAGAACAAAACCACATACAAATAGATTTAAAACAGCATAAAAACACCTACAATAGCACAAAAAACACATAAAATAATCAAAATCTTCCAACCATGTCATGTAGTACAATTCCCTATTTCAATCTTCATATGACAATAATCATTTAATAGAGTTGAATAAAAATTTCAATAACTCAAACATTATTTACACCCATTTGAGCTTCATATGACAACCACTAATCCAGTAGTAATTCACCTCACCCCTACACAACCCCCCCAACTAGAACATCCCCCCCACCTCCCCATCAAATTCTAATAGGCAGAATAGTCTGAGAAGTAATTATTAGAGTTGAATAATAGTTTGAAATTGGCTCAAATCCCAATTTTTTTTTCTGATCCTAGATTTGGGTATGTAATGATTTGTGATGCATTTTGCATTGAACTTGTATTTCTTATAGTATATGGTGAAAAGCTATTTTCTTAGAAGTCTCTTCACTTATGACCCCATGAGTGAGACTACCCAACTCATGAAAAAGAGTTTGAGACTATCATTGATGAGTGTAAATTTCAGCTGTTTATTTCACATAAAATGATGTCCTTTTGAAACAAAGGAGACAATTTGAGTGGTGTCGACCACACCACACCTCAGATTGAGGCAAGGTTGACTCGTACACGTCAGAAAGGACCCATGTCTTTTTTATTATAGTATCAACACAATCCAAATGCGTTTGGTCAGTTTTCGGTATGCCGATTGTTTTTACTTAAAAGTGTATCCATTTTAAACAATAGAAAGACACTTTTAGTGGTACCGGCCACACCGTGACTCGGATAGAGGCAGGGTTGACTCGTACACTTCAAAAATGACCCATTGATCCTTTTCCTAAAGTATAAATAGAATTTTAATGTGTTTGGTCAGATTTTCGTTTGTCAGTTGTTGTTTTCACTAAAAATGTTGTCCATTTCAAAGAAAAGTGAGACACTTTGAGTGGTTCTAGCCACTCCGAGCCTAAGATTGAGGTGGGGTTGACTCTTAAATGTCAAAAATGACCCATTCATCGTTTTCCTAAAGTTTCAATAGAATATGAATGATTTTGGTCGGATTTCCATATGTCAGTTGTTGTTTTCACTTAAATGATGTCCATTTTAAATAAAAGAGAGACATTTTAAGTGTTTTCAGCCACACCGTGCCTTATATTGAGGTGGGGTTGACTCTTACATGTCATAAATGACCCATGGATCGTTTTCATATAGTATCAACACAATCCGAATGTGTTTGGTCCGTTTTCCATAAGCCAATTCTGGTTTTCACTTAAAATCCTATCCATTTAAAATTAAAGTTAGACAACTTGAGTGGTGGCGGCCACACCGGCCCTCGGATTGAGGCGTGGTTGAATCGTAAACGTCACATATGACCCATGGATTGTTTTACGAAAGTTTCAATAGAATCTAAATGCCTTTGGTTAGTTTTCTATATGTCAGTTGTTGTATTCACTTAAAATGATGTCCTTTTGAAACAAAAGAGATACACTTTGGGTGTTTTCGGCCACACCGCACCCCGTATTGAGGCGGGGTTGACTCGTACAAGTCACAAATGACCCACGGATTGTTTTCCTAAAGTATCAACACAATCCAAATGTGATTGGTCTTTTTTCCGTATGCCAGTTGTTTTTACTTAAAAGAGTATCCATTTTAAACAAAAGAAAGACACTTTGAGTGGTACCGGCCACACCGTGCCTCATATTGAGGAGAGGATAACTCATACACGTCACAAATGACCCATGGATCCTTTTCCTAAATTATTAACAGAATCTAAATGCGTTTGGTCAGTTTTCTGTATGTGAGTTGTAGTTTTTACTAAAAATGTTGGCCATTTCAATGAAAAATGAGACACTTTGAGTGCTTCCAGCTTCACCATGCCTCAGAATGAGGAGGGGTTTACTTTTAAACTTCAAAAATGACCCATGGATCATTTTCCTAAAGTATCAACACAATCAGAATGCATTTGGTTAGTTTTCCATATGCTAGTTGTTTTTACTTAAAAGTGTATCCATTCTAAACAAAAGAATGAATCTTTGAGTGGTACTGGCCACACCGTGCCTCGGATTGAGGTAGGGTTAACTCGTACATGTCAAAAATGACCCATGGATCCTTTTCATAAAGTATTAATAGAATCTGAATGCGTTTGGTCAGTTTTCTGTATGCGAGTTGTTGTTTTCACTTAAAATGTTGTCCATTTCAAATAAAAGTGAGTCACTTTGAGTGGTACTGGACACACTGTTCCTCGGATTATGGTGGGGTTGACTCATACACTTCAAAAATGACCCATGGATCATTTTTTTCAAGTATCAAAACAATCCAAAAGTGTTTGGTTAGTTTTCCGTTTTCCAGTTGTTGTTTTCACTTAAAATCATGTCCATTTCATAAAAAAGTGAGACACTTTGAATGATATCGGCCACACCGTGCTGTGGATTGAGGCGGAGTTGAATCTTACACGTGACATATGACCCATGGATCTTTTTCCTAATGTTTCAATATAATTTTAATTCCTTTGGTTGGTTTTCCGTATGTCAGTTATTGTATTCACTTAAAATGATGTCCTTTTGAAAAAAAAGAGAGACACTTTGAGTGGTACCGGCCACACCACACCTCGTATTGAGGTGGGGTTGACTCGTACACATCAAAAATGACCCATGGATCATTTTTCTAAAGTATCAACACAATATGAATGTGTTTGGTCGGTTTTCTGCATGTCATTTGTTTTTACTTAAAAGAGTATCCATTTTAAACAAAAGAAATAAACTTTGAGTGGCACCGGCCAAACCATGCCTCGGATTGAGGCAGGGTTGACTCTTACACATCCAAAATGACCCTTGGATCCTTTTCCTAAAGTATCAACAGAATCTGAATGCGTTTGGTCAGTTTCCCATATGCCAGTTGTTGTTTTCACTTAAAATGTTGTCCATTTCGAAGAAAAGTGAGACACTTTGAGTGGTGCCGACCACACCACACCTCGGATTGAGGTGGGGTTGACTCATACACGTCCAAAATGACCCATGGATAGTTTTCCTAATGTTTAAATAGAATCCGAATGCATTTTTTCAATTTTCCATTGTCAGTTGTTGTTTTCACTTAAAATGATGTCCATTTTAAACAAAAGAGATACATTTTGAGTGGTGTCGGCCACACCGTGCCTCGTATTGACGCAGGGTTGACTCGTACACGTCACAAATGACCAATGTATAATTTTACTAAAGTATCAACACAATATGAGTGTATTTGGTCAGTTTTCCATATGCCAATTGTTGTTTTCACTTAAAATCATGTCCATTTCAAATAAAAGTGAGATAGTTTGAGTGGTGTCGGCCACACCGGCCCTCATATTGAGGCAGGGCTGACTCGTACAAGTCACATATGACCCATCGATCTTTTTCCTAAAGATTAAACAGAATCTTAATGCCTTTGGTCTATTTTCCATATGTAAATTGTTGTATTCACTTAAAATGATGTCGTTTTGAAACAAAAGAGAGACACTTTGAGTGGTGTCAGCCACAATGTGCCTCGAATTGAGGTGGGGTTGACTCGTCCACATAAAAAATGACCCATGGATCTTTTTCCTAAAGTATAAACACAATCGGAATGTGTTTGGTCAGTTTTCCATGTGCCTATAGTTTTTACATCAAAGCATATCCATTTTAATCAAAAGAAAGACACTTTGAGTGGTACCGACCACACCGTTCCTTGGATTGAAATGGGGTTGAATTTTAAATGTAAAAAATGAACCATGGATCATTTACCTAAAGTATAAACTTAATATGAATGTGTTTGGTTAGTTTTCCATATTTCAGTTGTTGTTTTCACTTAAAATGTTGTCCATTTCAAAGAAAAGTGATACAATTTTAGTGGTGTTGGCCACACCACGCCTCATATTGAGGTGAGGTTGACTCTTGCATGTCAAGAATGACCCATGTATCGTTTTCCTAAAGTTTCAACAGAATCCAAATGCGTTTGTTTGGTTTTCCTTATGTCAGTTGTTGTTTTCACTTAAAAAGATGTCCATTTTAAACAAAAGAGAGACATTTTGAGTGGTGTCGGCCACACCGCACCTCGGATTAAGGTGGGGTTGACTCGTACACATCAAAAATGACACGTGGATCATTTTAAAAAAGTATCAACACAATACGAATGTGTTTGGTAAGTTTTAAGTATGTCAGTTGTTGTTTTAACTTAAAATCATGTCCATTCCAAATAAAAGTGAGACAGTTTGAGTGGTGCTGGCCACATCGGCCCTCGGATTGAGGCGGTGTTGACTCGTACACGTCACATATGACCCATGGATTTTTGTCCTAAATTTTAAACAAAATCCAAATTCCTTTGGTCAGTTTTTCGTATGTCAGTTGTTGTATTAACTTAAAATGATGTTTTCTTGAAACAAAAGAGAGACACTTTGAGTGGTACCGGCCACACCACGCCTCAGATTGAGGCAGGGTAGACTCGTACATGTCACAAATGACCCAAGGATCATTTTACTAAATTATCAACACAATCCAAATGTGTTTGGTTGGTTTTCACTATTCCAGTTGTTTTTACTTAAAAGAGTAACCATTTTAAACAAAATAAAGACACTTTGAGTGTTACCGGCCACATCGTGCCTCTGATTGAGGAAGGGTTGACTCATAAACATCACAAATAACTCATGGATCATTTTTCTAAAGTATCAACACAATCTGAATCATTTTGGTCGGTTTTTCGTATGTCAGTTTTTGTTTTGATTTAAAATGTATTCCATTTAAAATAAAAGCGAGACACTTTGAGTGGTACCAGCCACACCGTGCCTCGGTTTGAGGCGGGGTTGAATCACACACATCACTTGGACATTTTGAGTACTGTCAGATTGAAGATTTGGGTGAGTCTAATCCTCTCCTTGATTCCTTTTTTCGATTAGGGTTTGAACACTTCTCTCATCTTCTTCCGAATCACTAAAACCCTCTTTTCCGTTGGGATTTAGGGTGAATCTTGAAGAGATCATAGATTAGGATCTGGGGTCCAGGGAGGAGGGTTAGGGGGGCTATCGGGGGGGGGGGGGGGGGGGGTCTATCCGGGGGGGCTGACCCGGGTCCAAGGAGGAGGGTGGGGGGCTGTCCGGGGGCTGTCCGGGGTCCAGGGAGGAGGGGGGGCTGTCCAGGGTCCTAGGAGGAGGATGGGTAATATATCTAAAACTCTATATAGGTATCATACATTTAAATCTGACAGGACTCTGTACCACCACGGGGTGTCGTCTTAGAGTAGGGCCAAATCACGGCATTACGGTGGCGTGACCGCAGCATGACCGCGGCATGACCGGAGCGTGACCGCGGCGTGACCGCGGCGTGACCGCGGCGTGACCACGGCGTGACCACGGCGTGACCGCAGCCTGACCGCGGCATGACCGCGGCGTGACCGCGGCGTAACCATGGTGTAACCGTGGCGTGACCGCAGCGTGTTGGGCTAGTCCAGCGACATCCGCAGGGCAGCATCTTCTGGCCAGTATTCCAAATAAATCCTATGTAGTTTTCCTTCACATTATAGAAACTGATTTATGTTACAAAAAATAGACTCTTGATTCAGTATTGTGGTATGATAAAGATATATATTTTTTATTCGTTGTTTTCAAAAGTTTTTCTAGGTAGTTGAAACTACTGATTGAGAGTCAAATTATCACACCCTAAACTATCACTGTGTGTTTTCTCAGATAGCACACCTCCGTTGGAGGGGATTTATTATAAAAACATGTCTTTATTTATCAAATGAAACAATCATATTAAATAGAACTTATTCAATATAAGCAATTCAATATAATTAAGCATAATTAAGAAGGAAGATAAATTCAATTTAAAGAATTCTTAAATTAAAGAGGCTATGAAGGGGGCTCTACCTCAAGGGGTGTATCTCATGGGTGTCTTGTGGTGTGTAGTGTCTATCTATGATTTTTGTGGTGCGTCCGTATTGTGAGAAATGTGTATTTCATGGTCAGTTTAATAAAGACATTGGTCAATTGGAAAATACACCCATATTAAATAGATATATACCCACTTTTTATAGAGAATACCATCCAAAAAACCAACTCGGAAATTCAAGACCAACATTTTACTTTACCAATTCTGTTTACATAATATATGTAGCACCAACATATGTTTTATGAACCAATAAATTAAAGGGAAAGAAACTCCTCAAAATAACCCATAAAATCTCAAATAGCATCATTCACCTCCAAACCATTATAACATCATTATTCTTACAAATTTGGTCAAAAATATAGAGTTATAATGAATTAAAAAATATCAATACCAGAGTGAAAAACAGGTTCAAAAATAAAGATTTATACAGAATTCAAAAATGTAATGGATCAATTTGCCCCAGATCACCATCACCATCACCACTGTCATCATCAGCCTCATCCTCGCCACCATCTCAGTTCTTGTCTTCATCCTCGTCATCGTCCCCATGCTCATCCTCAGACCCATCCTCGCCTTCGGCCCCATCCTCACCCTCATCCTCATCCTCATCCTCACCCTCGTCCTCTTCTAGCATCCTCGTTATCACATGGAATGTCATCATCTCGACCGACACTAGAACTACTACCTTGTGCATTGGATAATGAACCCATCAACGACATATATGTCTGAAAATCCACGCTGGCCTCTGGTGGAAGTGATAAAGATAAATCTTTGATCAGTTTCATAAATTCTTTCTCCATCGTTTGAACCTGTTCTTCCAACTTTGTGACCATTTTATCAGACTGTCTTGCATGCTCCTTGACCTATTCCAACTCAGTGGTACAAGAATGGATACCTTTAGAGGACCAATACCTCTTCGGGACTATATTATTTCGAGGTCGGCATCGTACTCAACCAGAGTTCTCATCTCCCAAAACCTGATATAAAGGATCATGTGGCCCTAAATTGTCAGGCTCCTGGGAATCAAGGGGCCCTAAAGCAGCCTGTTAAAAATATTAATAAATTATTAAATTTCAAAGTAGATATTAAGCTTTGAAATAAACAAATTAAAAACATACAATATTTTCTTGTGTTAGTTCATAAACCGTAGTTCCATCTTTTTTCCTTCAACTCGAGCTAATCAATTTAGAACGAGGGATACATCCTTCAATATTAAATGTTTTCTTCTTTAATGACATTGAATCAATATGATGTGAAACTATAATTATATATTCAATATTCAATAAATCACATAATTTAAGTTGGAAATCATAAAAAGGGCAAGTCATAATGAAAAATTATAAACAACTATATCGTACTAGCTGCCTCTCATGATCTGACAAAGTAGTGAACCCCAAAGTGTGGAGGTATTTCTTTGAATAAATGTTTTTTTGTTTTCTTTCCAGAATTTTATTAAATAATGTTTAATAATAAATAAGATAATATTAATGAAAAATATGAAAACCGTCATTTAAATACCTCAAATGGGATTAATACATTAAATTGGGTAGTTGCCCAATCGGTAATCATTTGGTGATATTTCTCTATTGGGAAGTCATCCACGATAGGTAATGTCTCCAACTCCATGCCCACTCTATCACACCAGCCAACATACAGCTCATGTTTATAATCCCTCTAATGCTCTCCTAGTTCTTTTAAATGTGCTGGTCGTTCACCTTTTCCATCAGGGAAGTTAAACCGAAGCAGAAACCCAATAGATTAATTCATATAAATACAAAAAATACTACATTAAATCCAATATATTTTTTACCCATATTTGTGCCAACGCATTATCTTTGACTTCGTGTGGCAGATGTCTCCAAGAGAGAGGGAAGACCGGAATGATGTCGGAGTATTTGAATAGCGTCGCTAAAAAACCCCAACATTCCTACCCAGATTTATCAATCATCTGTCCATCATCATTGTATTCAACCATCAACTATGTCTGGTGTTTCCATTCAGCACGCAAGTTAGTACGCCCCCTCCCCTACCTCTTATCAGTAGATGAATCTGTTATTAATGAAAAAAAATATCAGTATAAGTTATAATAAAAATAAATTTTGGTATAAAAATTTGTTAGAGTTATATAAATATACTTGTGGTAGTCCGATCAATGGGAATCACTGGATGTGCAGAAGATGAAGTAATATCCTGTACAGGTGGAGTGTTCCTCAGTGTACGCTCCTCAGCCACATACTGTGTCAGAGTAGGAGTCGAAGAAGGTGGAATATAATAGCTCAGAGATAATGAACTAGAAGAAAAAGATGATGGCACAGACATCTGGCCAACTGGTAGTGTAAACATCGGAGGCCTAAATATATCGTGTGTCCCTAAAGACACACCAGGATCAAAATGGGGCATAAAAGATACATCTGTGGTAGGGGCATAGTCCAATCGGGTACAACTAGTGGATCTTCTAACTCTCACACCGTGAGCCCTCATACCACCAGCTTCAGTACCGGGACCACCAGATGATTGTCTAACTCTAACCTCCCCCCCCCCCTCCTACCACCAGCCTCTGTACTGGGAGCAATATCAGGCTCCTCGTTAGATATCTCTTGTCTAGGGGGTCGATCCTGAAAAACAGTTTAACACAAAAGTAAACACATGATATTACAAGTTATTGAAATATATATATTTGAAATAAAATACTCACAACAGGGATGAGTGGAGGAACACCCATCTGTGTCATGCGATGATTATTTTCTGTCATCTTTTTCTGTTTCCTCTCTTTAATGGTTGTAATTTCTTGCAATGAAAATAAATATGTAAGTAATTAGAAACAAATAACTAATGTGTAACAAAACAAACAAAATATAGAAAAACCATTCTGATAAAAAAACATAAAGAAACAGAATATTTATGGTTGTTTGAAGGTAAGAACTAGGATACACACTCTGAATGATGTAGGTGAAACATGTAGGTGAGAACACAACTGTATGATTCTATATATTTCCCACCACAACTTCAGGTTCACAATCATCTCTGACAATTGAGCTATTGGATTCATCATAAGTAATAAATGTATTGCTTCCAATTGTAGTAGGGATAGTGTCAACTTCATCATCACCATCATCCAAAACATTTCTGGGATTTACTTCAATAATTTCAATGAATTTAGGAGGATGATGATATTTGACATAAAAACTTGTTTCAGCATTGATGAAAATACATATGGTTCATCGGTGGAAAGAGTGTGAGTTATGTCAATAACTCGAAATCCACAATCATTAATAAAGGTTCCTTGCCTCATCATTGAATCAAACCATTGACATTTCATCATCGTGACTCAACCATGCGAGTAATAATCCAAAATTATTATTTGCTCCACGACTCCATAATAAGCTATATTTTCAGAATGAGGTCTAGTTTCTGATGAATTGGCATAACAGTCTGTTGTGGAAGTTAGCATAACACCATAATGTTGTGTTCTCATGTTTCTTGCTCGTTCAGTGATAATACGTTTTTATCCATTTATCAAAAGTGATTTACAGGAACGAACCGTGGTATTAGGACCAAAATCCAAAGCTCTTATTTCCTCATACAAAGATTATGCAGGAAAACTCGATACATAAAATAAAAATAAATAGTAAACGTAATTAAATATTATTTTTATTTAGTTATTACATAAATATATTTACCTTCAATTTTAACCAAGCAGAATACCCTTTTCTATGCAAAGTCTCTTTCCTTCTAAAAGATAAAGAATGATGCTTTCTATATATCAATTCTTTATGTTCCCTACAGATAAAAAAATAATAATTTAACAAATATTTAAAATTACAATAGATAAGATAAGAGATACATATAAAATTTACTTACTTGATATTCTCATCGAAAAAATCACAATTGAACAACACTGTGTGATGTGTCATCTCTCGCTCATTAAGGCTTAATGTCGTCAATATATATGATCCCAGAATTCTGCCTATTTGAGGAAGTGATAGAAAACTGGGTTCAATTTTCCCATACTGTTCTTCTTCATTTCTCATTGGTCTATTTATTCTCGTAGTAAGATCAGACAAATACATTGAGAAGAAATCCATACATTCTTGAGCCATGTAACGGTTAACAATAGAACCTTTGAGATAATTCTTATTCCGATCATATGATTTCAATGTGTACATGTTTCTTTCAGTTGGATATATCCAACGGAAAGCAACGGGTCCTCCAAGAAGTATTTCAGTCGGAAGATGGACAGTCAGATGGAACATGCATGTGAAAAATGATGGAGGGAATATTTTCTCTAACTCACACCAAATTAATGGTGTCTCTACCAACATTTTTTTTCCAGAAGGATTTGGACAACTTCTTATCACAAAGATCTATAAACAAATAGAACAACTGAATAACTGAGACTATTACATTATTGGAAAAGAGATGATGTATTTCTATTGGAATCAACACATGCAAAAGGACGTGATAATCATGAGTCTTCAAATATTTTAGATTCAACTCTTTTATGTTGACATGTTTTGATATATTGCTTGAATAGCCATCTAGAAAATTAATAGTCTCTAGCACTTCTAGAAATTGGTTTTTTTAGCAGGTTTCATCACATAAGAAGCACATGGAACTTTGCATTTATTTTCACTGATAGAGATAGGATGCAATTATGGTCTGATCCCACAATATACCAAGTCACGCTGAGATCATAAATCATATTTTTTCTTCCCCTTGAAATTTAAAAGAATCGAAAGAAACATTTCACATATATTCTTTTCAATGTGCATTACATCTAAGAAATGACGTAACAAGTTGGTTCACCAATACGAAAACTCAAAGAATATACTCTTCTTCTTCCAATTACAACAAGTATCATTGGAATCATTTTTCCTCTTTCTAGATTTCATTACACCCTTCCCAAATGAATAAATGAAATCTTTCAATTCATTAAGCACATCAATTCTAGACATACGCTGAGGTGGATTGTCAGTCTCATTGGTATTGTCAAATCTTCGACGATTGTTTCTATATGGATGGTTCATTGGAAAAGATCATCGATGACCCATATAACTAAAACTACGACGATATTTCAGTATTCTCGATCGATTATTCTTCATACAAATAGGACATGACAATTTTCTTTTTGTGCTCCATCCAAACATCAATGCATTAGCAGGAAAATCATTGATCATCCACATAAGCACAACACGCATCTGAAATATATCTTTCGAACATGCATCTTATGTGGGCACACCCACATCCCAAAGAAGTTACAACACTTCTATTAAAGGTTTCATGTATAAATCTATATCATTGTCGGGATCATAAGGTCCAGATATCAGTATACTCTAGAAAGTGTAAGCATTTTTCATACACAACCATGGGGGAAGGTTATAAATGTGTATGAAAACCGGCCAGGTGCTGTGAGAAGTAAGAATATACCGAAATGGATTAAAACTGTCACATTAATGACCCAGTCTTACATTACACATGTTAGCTACAAATTAAGGGTATCGAGTATCAAATCTCTGCCATGAAAATCTATCTGCAGGGTGAATTAACTCTTCATTATTATTTTTTCTCTGGGTCTCATGCCATCGCATTTTTATTCATATTTCATCAGACATGAAAAGGTTCTGTAATATGGGGATCAATTGAAAGTGACACATTATTTTTTGTGGCACACGAGATGGTGTTCCATCATCTTTTGGCTTCCATCAGGAGGTTCCACATTTGATACAATCATTTCTTTCAGTAGTTTCCTCCCAAAATAAGTTGTAATCATTTGGGAAAGCATGAATGTTTTTTGAGAATCCATGTTCATCAACTAACTTCCATGCCATATAGTGGTTTGAGGGAATATCTACATTATCCAGAAGTAATTCCTTCAAGAGGTTAATAATGTAATCGATTGTAGTATTTGAAATCCCATGCATAGTTTTCCCATGAAACAATCGGATTAAAAATTCCAACTTTTCCCTTTTACCACATTGCCGATATACTAGAGTCATCGTAACATCATTCAATTTTTTCACCCTATCAACATAATCTTTTTCATTCGATGCATCATGTGTTCTTCTATCAAAATCTTGTTGGTTGGAAATCATGTCCTTCTCATGATGCCGAATAAATGGAAACCGATCATATATCAAACTCTCCAATTCAGTCCTATCATTTGGATCATCAACATTTTGAGATTCCATTTTCTCTTCATTTTGATACCACGCATAATAGTTTTTTTTGGAAACCATATCTGGTTGTATGATAGCTAACTGCTTCACAACTCAACCAAGGTCTTCCAATGCAATTAGAACATGGGCATTGTATACGACCACTATCTGAAGCCTTGTCAAATGCCAAATCTAAAAATCTATTCAAATTATTTTGAAAATCGGTTGAAATCCGATCAGTTTCATACATCCAACATCTATCCATTCTATAAAAAAATTGAAATATGTCATTTCAAAGCAATTCAATAATATTGAAGTTCAATCAAAAAAATATTTTGCTAAATGACAATTGTTTACTTTATATAAAAGCATAATTAACACATTACTCTATATGAGAATCATATTAATAAACACAACAAAATAAAGTGTACATAAGAAAATAAGCTACAGAATTTATAATGAAAATATTCAAGGATTTCCCAGTAAGATATTTGATGTGGATCAAGGAATACATAATCCTTAAGGGTCTTGTTAGGAGTACATGCGTTTTATATTTTAACTTCTTAAGGGAGATCTGGATGAGGAGTAGGATGAGGATCACATCAAAAGTAGTTATGGCCTCATCAAGTTTCACCTTAACCATGGATTAATGGATCCTAAGATTGGGGACATAGATCATAAGTTGGTAGGTTTCATTTATTGAATCATTTACCAATTGATTTTGTGGAGGGACCTTCAATAGTTATTTGTATGGATTTGATTAGAAACACATATAAAAAGGATATCCAAGAATTGTGACGTCCCAAACCAGGATGCCACTCATTAGTGACCCAAACCCAGATGGCCACATGGCCTCAAGAACATCTACCAAAATTTCAAATGATATTGACTAATTGTGAGAGACTTTGGTGTGTCTGGGGGAGACTATTCCCTCATTACCTAAGTTGCACAATTTTAATATTATCAGTTAAAATGTAGAAGAAAGATAACAATGGTAAAATATTGGAAATTGATGAAAATAACCAATTTAGTAATACCAAATAATAACAGAATAATAAACCAAATGATGGTAATGTATGTCATGTATTAAGAATAAAAACATAGTTACAACTATTAAGAAGTTTTACAATGCAAGAGGCTCAATAAATTCTAAAATTCGATCTAGCTTCTTGAGCTACAACCCAATAATCTGATACATGCTCCATCCTATGTCATGTGAGTAGTCATGCATCTGTAAAATGGTGTTTCCCCCTATCTAAACAAATAATCATGTAGCCTATCTAGGTACCCAAGGTCATCTCGAACAATGTGTGAGATACAATTCATGTAGGTGACCACCGAGAGGTCTGTAACTATCCAATCTATTTATATAACATTTTAATATAATGATTTCATAAATTAAAGCAACAACTAAAAAATTTAAAAGGGTTTTCTATGGTTCCGGATTAAAAATCTAAAAGAGATTTATGTGAATTAGTTTCATAAAGAAGGAAGAAGTACTACATGGGAGAAGGAGAGGTCCTACTGAGAGTTCCCTTTGTAGATATTTTATTCATAAAGAACATTGGATTGTATGGTTAAGTATTTCTTATTTCTTCTGTGAAAATAATTAGGGACCACATACTATTTTTGAAAGTTGAAGAAGATACTCTATATGTTCGATTGTGCAAAGGATAAGTGAACATTATGCCATTTTATATATATATAAATATTTTAATAGAAACATGATACATACTTGTAATGTAACTCACATAGTGTATAAAATTGAAGATGAATAAGATCTTCATGTTTGACATGATCTTAATGAAAGGAGTGATTTTCATGAAATACTATGAATAAATATTACAAACATTTTTTTATGAGTTCATATACAAGAAGCTATATTATTTGGAGCATTGAGATTAAAAAAAGAACTTTGAATCTTTAAAATTAAAACACAAGAAAGAGGCCATGCCCTTATAAGTGTATATGTGTAATGAAAACATTAATTAGAAAATGTTTACATTGATTTAGTTATTTGAGTACACAATTCGTGAAGGGAGTAGTGAATCATAAAATTTTCCAAAATACCTAGAAATAGGGAAAAACAACGTGATATTTCTAAACAGTGAAATAAATGGAGAAATGTTGAGAATAGAAGGACAACCATAGCTAATATGAGAAGAGGTTGAAAGAGTCTAACCTGAATGGGGGAGTTGCAGTTGATCGGATGGAAGAGATTCACCTGGTCGGGTGCTTCTGGGAATCGAGAATGTGCTTCTGTAAATGGGGCATGTCTGGGAGTCGGGGGTTCTATTTGTGTGAATTGGGGGGGGGGGGGCATTCCAAACAATTTGTAATAACTATTGGGAAAAGCATGGATTTCGCAACAGTTATTAAAAACCATTGGGAAATCCCTCCCAAATCACACCTTTACCCACAGTTTATTAATACCATTGGTAAAGGACATCTATATCAATGTTTCTTTTGAACCGTTGGTATAGAAGTGTTGGGAATGATAACCTTTCTAGTAGTGTCTCTTAGATACATATTCAATGCATCATAAATATAAATTGTGGCTTCTATTGGATTTAATTTCAGTCTTCTGCTGTTTACTTCTGTTGTGTGGTATTACTGCTTCCGTTATTCAATGAAATTTGAATTTTATTGTGAATACTCTACCAATGATGGAATAGTTCCCTCATTATCACACCTTGGCCCTCACTGCTAGTTGGTAGCCTCTTTTGTTTCAGGAAATGTTCTTGAGGTTATGTGACCAACTTGGTTCGGGGCACCTTTCAGCAGCACCCAGGTCTGGGGCATTATAGATAAGGTTCTATTCACATGACAGAACACCTTGTCAAAGTGTTGTGGAGAAACCATAAGTATGAAGCATAAACATGGGAACTAGAGGAGGTGATAAAGGATAAGTACCCTCACCTATTTATGTAAAATGAAATTTATAGGGAGAAATTTCAAAAGGGGGCAAGAATGTAATGACCCAATGTTTTATCAATGGAAATTCCCTTCTTATAATTATGTCACATAAAATCAAATTAGGAAACACAATGCCACATCATGCTTAAATGAACTACTAAATAACATGTGACTTTTATAGACTAGCCATTAAACATAAATTTTACAATTCTATGATTTGAATTTCAAAAATTCTATATACACGGTTGCGATCAAAAAGATATTTGGATCCAGATAGGACAAACTTATTTTTTTGTGAATTGTAACTTACCCTTATGAATAGTAATGTTATCTTTATTAATAGTAATATGACCACTGTGAATATTACACTGATCAAATGAATAGTAACCTCCCTGATGAACATATAAATAAAATTTAAGCATCTTATAAATAAAAAAATGGTATAATAGACTAAGTAAATAAATGCTTTAAAATTATTAATTAAGTGATTGGTATTTTTTTAAGTCTTAATTATTTAATTAAAATTATATAATTAATAATTTAAAATAAAATTTTTATTCATAAAATAAATTCATATATTAACATGTTTATGTCTTCTGATTTCAAGACAATTTTATGAGACCTTAAGTAAATTTTTTCAAAGTGTTATAAAATAAGTTATAACTTTAAAATCTATATTTTCCAAGAAAATGATGATTTTAATTAAAAATTAAATTACTCATATTTATAAAATTAATTTCATAAAATTAATTTCATTTTTTAATTCTATATGTCAAAAAAGTTTAGGTTTAATATTGGAGATTTTTCTGAAATACTAGAATTTTTTTGAAAAATAAAATATGATAATTTACAATATATATACATTATAAGATAAAAGAACTATTCATTTATTCATCAATGATGTAAGAAAATTTGGTTAGAGAGAACATGGTCTAATTACCATTATTAGTCACATTAATCCTCAATATATATTTTCTTGAGAAAAAAATAAACTAATGATTAATATAATAAGAAAACACCCCTCCCCTCCACTATAAATACCACCCCTCACACCTTATTCTCCTCACCCCTCTAAAACATAAATCCATTACTAAATTGTACTAAAGCATCCTCACTATCCACATACTCATATCCAGGATCTCTTTTTATCATCAAAATACCAAACCTATGTTCTTTGAGGAGTATCTGAAGAGGAAAATTCAAGAGGTAAATCCTCTATCTTTTCTTTTAATTTCTTTTTGATTTCAATATATTTTCTTATTATATACTCACTTACCTTCATCCAAATGTAATGATAACACCATAATGATTGATATAGTAGTATTATTTCATGTTAATGGAATATTATTCATTATCCTCCTCCCTCTCTCTCTCTCTCTTATAAAAATGAAATTGTTGCCTGTGATGTGCCAGTTTACCGACACTGTGGGCGATGCACTCTCATTTTACTTTAACACCATAAAATAAATCAATAAAACCATTAAATGGTTGAAAAAAAATTAATATGTGTGTTTATAAACATTTTTATGTTCTAGAACTAACTTTTATAGATAATATTAAATTTTAAAACTAAATGAGATCATTGTGATCAAAATACGATGAAAATTAACATAAAATGATCATCATTAACAATTATCTATTGATTATTACTCATGGTATACAACCAAATTCATTATAATATCGTTTAAAATCAGTCAGATCATTAATAACATATAATAAAAATTCTTTATATTCCTACTCATTTTAAACAATCTTCCATTAATGTATACAAAAGAACCGATAATGAAAAATATGAAAACAAAAAAGTCACAAATGATGAAACTAAACTCTATAACTCATCCAAAGGACCATAAGAGAACTTAATAATACAATAATTTATTATATTAAATTATAAAAGATTCTATTGTTTTTAATTAATTAATCTAATGTGATTATATAGGACATTAAAGTGAATAAAGATTTCAGATACAAGGTAAGGGGATTTCTCAAACCCAACTCTCCTTATTTGGGTTTTCCTTCTTCCACACCATTAGTAGTATGGTTATTCGATAAAAATAATATGTTCATAATTATCTTATCTGTTCTGGGATATAATTTTTTTCTACTATAGTTTATGATAAACTCAATTTTTTCCAAAAGAACTCTTCTTCCAAAACACATCTTTTAATTCGAACTCAAGGTTACATCAAGTATGTTTTTACCCCATTAATTTGGGAACCCAGAGTTTATGAATGTATTATTATGAGATAAAATCCATTCCATTTTGTGGGTTGTATATGTTCATGATGGATATATGTTCTGTGTGTCATACAAGATAATTTAAATGTTATGATGTGATGTGTGAGCCTGGAATTATATAGCATAATATAAATGTTATGATGTGATAGGTGTTCCCAGAATTATATAGTACTTCAATGAATCGGGTAATTTGAAAAACCTCATGAGTAATGTAAAAAATGCATGAACATGATTCTAGATTTTTTCACAAATTTGTGGGGTAGTTGACCACTAAGATAGGATGTTTCATTTTTATGCATTTTCACATTCCAATTCTTTTATTAATGCTTCCTCACATGGTTATGATCCTATGCCTATTTTATGATGATAACGATTATTCTAACCCCATGTTATTTTGTATCATGATCTTATATATCCTCTTATTGTGCTTTTATCTCACCCCTTCTATGTATATCCGTAGGAGGATACTTGTACTAAGTAGAACACAAGGGAAACAAGAAGCTAGAGAAGAATGAATTAAATAAATATTTATGTTTTATTTTGTAAAATTTATGTATGGCCCTAGTTTTTACAAGACACTAAACCATTTTATCCTTGTTGTGAAATGTTTTTATGTTTTTTATCATGAAAATGACGTAAAAATAATGTAAGAAAAGCAGGGTCGCTATATTGTAAAATTTTACATATAAACTCTAATTATAACGTTTTAATTATTATCAAGAGCATAGTTCCCAAATTACATATTGACCAATGGTCATAATTGAAAAATGGTCATATAATGGCCAAAATCTAATGTTCACATTTCAAATTATACTCACATAATTATAAAAGAGACATGGTTTTGTTTTTTATAAAATAATATATCACACATTTTCATGAAATAATTATCATTCAAAAAGTTTAGTTAATTAAGTTTTTCCCCAAAAGAAAATGCGTCCATGTGATTTCAACTAATTCTCTCATATGAGAAAAGGTGTGGGTGCTTCGGCCTCATTATATCCTTTGGTTCCAATGTTTCTTCTTCACATTTATGGTTTCTCCACAACACATTGATGAGGTAGGGAGTCTTGTTGCATAGGACCTTGTAACTATAGTCCATGGTCTCCACTAGCTACTCCTCATAAGAGATTTTATATCCCAGTTGTACTACCTCAGAAATCAATACATGGTAGGGATCAAGTATGTACATCATCTAGAGAGATATATGGAATACATCATTAACATGAGCTAGATTTGATAGAACTAAAAATTGATAGGTCACTACTCCTATGTTATCAAAAACTTATTAGTGGGTGGTGTACATGGGGATAAGATTCCCTTTCTAACCAAAAAACATAAATCTCCTTTATAGTGATATTCAAAGGAAACCTTTGTCACCAACATCAAACTCCAAGACCCTTTAATGATTTTCATCATAGCTCTTCTACCGACTCTGAATAGCCTTTATGAGTTATTGGATGACATGAAAATTTTCTATCTCTTGCATAATATTAGGCCCATGAAGATTTCACTAACCGACTTCATCCCAAAAAGTAGGAGTTCTACATTGCTTCCAATATAGAGCTCTATAGGGTTCCATTTGAATACTCAAATGGAAGATTTTGTTTTATGATTACTAAACTAATGGGAGATGTTGATCCCATCCTCCTTTGAATTCCATTACACATGTTCTCAGCATTTCCTTGAGTGTATGAATAGTCCTTTTTGAATGAAAATCAATTTGGGGGTGATAGGCCATACTGAAATTCAATTCAGTATTTAGATCATGTTGAAGAGTTATCAATAATTTAGATGTGAACCTTGGATCACAATAAAAAATAAGGGATAGTGGTACCCCATTAATCCTTACCACATTCTTCGCATATATCATGTAATGTTTTTCAAGAGATAAATCTTCTCGAATAGTGATGAAATGGAAATTATTGGTGAGATGATCAACTACAAACCGCATAAAATTATTTCCATTGGATGTTCTCAGGAGATCAGTGACAAATTACATAGTGATATTCTTCCCATTTCCATGTTTCTATGGTTTGTGGTTTCAATACCCCTTTAGGAATGTTTCACTTCACCTTCACCTACTGACATACCAAGAACCTTAGAGTGAATTTGGAAATATCTATTTTCATATGGTCCCACCAAAAATGATCCTGATGGTCCATATACATTTTCATACTTCTAAGATGTAAAGAGAAAATAGATCTATGAGCTTCATCCATCAGCACATTTATTTTTATGAAATTATGGAACACATAGTCTTGTATGAAATTTTAGTACATATCTTTTATCAAAATTGAACTCAGGAAATTTCCCATTCTTCATAGACTCTATATTCTTCATTAAGAATGGATCTTCTCTTTGATATTTCTTGATATTCGCTAGTAATTATGGTTGAGAAATTATTTGGTATAGGGTTGATGATGTCCCTTACTATAGGATTACTATGTCTATTTTTACATGGACTTTGATCAAAATATCTACATGAAACGTCATCATTTCTAGAAAAATTGGGTCTTCCTACTTAAGGCATTAGCGGATTTGTTTTATCTTCAGAGGTGTTAATTAATTGAATAGTAATAGTCTTTAAGAATTTCCAACCATCTCCTATGTATCATGTTCAATTTCTTTTGCATGAAAATATACATCAAACTTTGCTGGTCTGTGTATATATTTCATTTCTCCTCATAATGATAGTGCCTCTATATCTTTATAGAAAAAACAAAAGCAGCCATCTCCAGGTCATGCATAGTACAATTCTACTCACTAGTCTTTAAATGTTTATATGGATAAGAAATAACTTTTTTATTTTTCATGAGGACAAACCCACAAAATTTTAGTGATGAATCACTAAAAATAAAAAATCCTTCTCCGATATAGGGCAGATCTAACATATTTGTAGTAAATATTTTCTTATTTAGCTCTTAGACGTATGATCGAAATAATGATGTAGATGCTCAATTTATTAGAGGGGAGTGAATTGAACACTTTTAAAAATTTCCTTAGAGAATGAAGAAACTAAGTTTAACAAAGTTATACTAAGAAAATTCACAACACCTCTAATTACAAATTGGAGAATTGGAACTAATGTTTACAATATGAGATTCTACCTTAAAGCGTATAGATCCTAAACTAATCAGAGTACAAGTGTAAGGAAATATAAGAAGATTATGCCTTCCTTACAATACAAAATGCAGCAGAAAAACAAGTAGTAAAACTACAAGTAACAAGATATAAGTCTTTTAACCCAAAGAGAAGTGTATAAAACAACCTTGGATAAATGTCCCTTGATTTATACTTTCAAACAAGTCTATCTCACCCACACCAGGGAAAGCCCTCGATACGAAGATTGGTGTCTCTGTCTTGATATCCCCGCAAGCTCTCAACTTCAAGGTAGTTGGAACCTCTGTCTTCCTCAGCAAGGAAGCCCTCGAACTTCAAGGTAGTCGGCAACTCTGTATTCATATCCCCTGAAGTCCTCGAATGTAATCACCAACATTCGGAGTCGCATGAAGCAATCTAAAAAAGTGGTTCAGTACACACAAGGCATGAAAAACTTCTCTCTCTAGAAATCACATTAACAGTGTGTGGTCTCTAGATAGATCAACTTGTTATTGAGCTCTTTCAAATGAGATCCTATTTATAGGAAAATTTCCAACGGTCGGCTCCCTCCTCCAATGGTCATATTTTCCATGAAATTCGGAGGGACCTGTACACATATAACTCAACCAAAGGTTAATTATAAATAGAATGGACAATATCGTTTAATAATAAATCATGTATAACTGAATGCAAGACATCGTTTTGAAATGGAACATATGTAAGAAAAATCCTTACAAAATTTCAAAGTGTAAGCAAATTAAAAGTTCAGAGTATAAACAAAATGAAATTCGGAGTCTATGTTAAGAAATATTCAGATTCTATTTTATAGGAATTCAGAGTCTAGTTTCACCAGAGTTCAGAATCTAAACCTGCAGAAGTTCAAAGTTGAACATCATAAGAGTTCAGAGTCGAACTCATTAAAGTTCGGATTCTAACTTAATAAGAGTTCACAGTCGAACTCATGAATGTTCGGAGTCGAACTTCATAAGAGTTCGGAGTCGAACTCATGAAAGTTTTGAGTCGAACGTTGTAAGAGTTTAGAGTCGAACTCATGAAATTTCGGAGTCGAACTTCACAAGAGTTCGGAGTCGAACTCATGAAAGTTCGGAGTCGAACTTCATAAGAGTTCGGAGTTGAACTCATGAAATTTCGGAGTCGAACTTTATAACAGTTCGGAGTCGAACTAATGAAAGTTCGGAGTCGAACTTTATAAGATTTTGGAGTTTAACTCATGAAAGTTCGGAGTCAAACTTCATAAGAGTTCAAAGTCGAACTCATGAAAATTCGGAGTCAAACTTTATAAGAGTTCGGAGTCGAACTCCTGAAAGTTCACATCCAGAATTCGGAGTGGAACTTTATTACAGTTCACATCTAAAATTCAGATCCTAAAAAAAGAATACACCAATTCATAACATTATATGATTCTAGGGTTTTGGGTATGAATCCGGTTTTTATACTTATGAAAAATATTGATATGTATAAGAAAATCTAGGTTAGGGTAAATTTCCTTAGGGAAGAAAATTTTCCTTATGGAGGTAAAATTTATATTTTCTTAAGTATAAGGTGTTTGTGATTTTCAAAACAATAAGGAATGGAAAAGTAAAAAGGAAAACCTTATTGACTCAACAATATCCCCCTTTTTGGAAAGCACAAACATCGTTACAAAAAAGAATATAAGGACTTTGAAAAAATTTCATTAGACTTTGAAATTAAAACTTATCTCCCTTTGTTCATGGATAAAAGTGAATACAACTAACTCCACCTTAGGCATTGAAACTCTAAGGATTGTATTCTGAATTTCCAGAGTGGAGTTTTCATTATCATGGGAAAGAAAAACTTCATAGTGAGAAACTCTCCCTTACTTTAAGGATATTTCACATAGAAATTTTTCCTCTTCATTTTAAATTTTTCTTTCTCCCCCTTAGGATTAGTTCATTTTTCCTTCTCCCCTTTGTGATTTTCAAAAAGAATTGTAGGGAATGGAAAAGAAAATATGGTACCTAAAACATTAGTATATGACAAGATACAATCAACCAAATAACATTTCATTATAGTTGGAAAAACATTACAAAGAAAGAAAAATATAACAAAAGATCGGAGTGGGTTTATTTGTCTTCATTTTCCTTTGGAATCAGCTTCTTTAACAAAGTATTTAGCTTCTTTAGGTCTCTTTGGTCTTCCTCAACTTGCCTCTCTAAGGATTTTTTCTTTTCTTCTTAAGCTTTCAAATCCTCTGCCTGAGCCTCGACAGCTTCTTTCTGCATCTTTAACAATTCATCTTGCTATACGAGTCTTTTCTCAAGCTCAATCTAGAGATTTCTATAACTTAAATGATTTTGAGCCAGATAATTATCCTTGTCACTTAGTTCCTTAACTTGTTGACTCCAAGAACTCTGCTCATCAATCAGCTCGGCTTGAAAATTTTTAAACTTTTTATCCTCAGTGTCAAAAGCATTTTGAACTTCAGTCTGAAAATTTTCAAACTACACTAAGTCTTCATCAACTCTCCTAGAACACTTTTTTACCTTACTTCAGAAATTTCTATGCACATAATAATTGATATGAAAACTTTATTAATCATCTTTGATCTTCACACACTTATCCATGACCATGGATAAGGAATACGATTTCTGATTCCTACTCTGTTGCAGCATCTGGCATCTGGAATCTATTTTTGGAAAAATCAAAATGGTGTCCACCAATTTCTTCAGAGAATCAACCACAAAATCATGCCCATGAGCTGATGACTCCGAATTAGATTAATCTCTTGGAAATTGTTCTTCTTCAATTTGCACCAGTTTCCTCTTAGAAGAACCACAAACCTCCTTCTTCCTAAAGACTTATTTTGTTGGAGTATCCATGAGAGCTTGCTTCCCCTTATCAGATTTCGGAATTGGTTCCACATCAGGATATACTTCCTAGGATTCAGAAACATGAATAATCTGGTCTTTATCTGGTTTCTTCTTTTCTTGTCCTTCCTCAAGAAAATTCCTCTCATAGGATTCTTCCTCATCATCCAAAACATTCTCTTCTTCTTATTGTTGCTTAGCATCAATATTACTACCTTCCTCACCACCCTTTCCTGGAGTAACTAACTTTGTGGATTCTACCTTATCTTGATAATACACTACTTTCTTGATCAAGAAATATAAATCTTTACTTCCCTCTTCTTTATCTTTTTCTTCTTCTTCAACCTCTTCCTCTAATTCTTCAGCAGCTTCTTTTTCAGCTTCATCAACTACTTCTTTACCCTTGTATTTTTCCGGAGTGACATAATTCTTAGCTGGAGTTTCTGGTAAAGAAGGTTCTGTAAGGAAAGTTTTTAGAACTAGAATCAGCTCAGAAGCTAACTCTGTAGATCTCAGCAAAGATTGCACCACTTTAGCTTCAGACACTTTCTTTTTCATTTTCTTCTCTCTCTCCTGCTTCTCTAACTCTTCCACAGCTCATTCATTTAAGGCCTTAGCCTCTGCAGAGTCCAATCTGAATTTTGGATCCCCTTCTTTCCTATTCTGCGTGTCTTCCCTGCACTTCATAGCAACTTCATCAAGATATGTTTTTTGTTTCTTCAGCTTGGGGGGAGCAGACTGAGTTTCCTTAGATTTAGGATTTTCTTCATCAGCAGCCACTTCCTTAAGCTTTATCTTATTCCTTTCCTTTATGGATGGTTTTGTAGTGTGTGTACCTTTCTGAAATGCCTCAAATTCTTCCACAGAAAGAGAGTATAATTCTCCAGACACACTAGAAAAACTCATCTTCATCCTCTTCAATGTATCATCACTTACTAGCATAAGCTTACACTTCTGGACTTTTGATTTGCATGAAACCTTGAAAGACTCTAAGCACCAAACTATCAGCTTAGATAGTAAGGCAGGGTACATAATAATTTGAGCTATCAAATTCCCTTCTTTGATGTTCTTGATCGTAATCAAGACATGCCTCATCAAATTTATCTTTCTTAGATTTACCAACAAATCTAAGACATAGATATCACTTCTCTTCAAATTATCCTTGTCTCCCCTTCTTGGAACCAGAAATCCTTGCACCCAAAGATGAATAATCCTATTGTTCGGAGTGAGACGATCAATCCTAATGATTGAAGCATCCTTAAGTCCAAGACACTTCAGTGCCTTCAACTTGTTGAAACTTCCTTGCTCATCCGGAATTTTTTGTGAGCAGAACTCAGCTTCTCCTTCGTAGGATAAACCAACCAAGCTCACGGCCTTGGTGTAAGATAACTTGTAAGTCTTCCCATAAGACTTAAAAGAAAACCACTCTATGCCATCTTCTAACTGGAAGGAAACAGACTCATAGAACTCAATCAACAAATCAGTATAAACCGGATCATGTTTATCTGACTTTCCTACGCAAACATCCTCCCATCCATTCAGTCTAATATTCTTTGAAATAAGTGAATCAAACTTATAAAAATCCTAATGCACCAAACTTTCTTTGAAGATTAACCACTTTGAGATTGGCTTTGAAGTTTACATATCCTGAGATGTTACTTCAAAAGACATTCGGAATAGAGAGATCTGAAGGATTTAGAATGGCTTTGCAAAGATCAGAACTGGTCTTAAGAAGAGAAGCAGGGCTTCGAGATGCAAAAGCTTTGAAAAACCGATGTGGGACAAGTCTTGGGGTTCCCTTTATATAGGAGATGGATGTGACCTTTGGTCTTCCAAAATCCATCTAACGGTTGAAAAACTTTTTGATCTGATCTGACGGTTGAGAACACTCCCGCAAGGAAAACATGACTTCGATCTTTTGAGGTTTTAAGAAAATGATTCGGATTTAAGGAAAACTAGAATCCGAATTATTTTAAAAACTCAGGAAAATACCAGCAATCAAAATACGATTACAAAAATTTAGGAAAGAAAATCATACCTTTCGAATTGGCTAGAAAGATTGTTCATAATTGGTAATATTCTTCTTGAAGAAATGAATTTAAAAGCAAACTGATTACGAAAATTCCAGTACTAAAATATCGATACGAATGTTCCAGTACGAAAAATATCATTACTAAAGTTCCAGTACAAAAATATCGTTAAGAAAGTTCCAATACGAAAATATCATTACGAAAGTTCCAGTAAAAAAATATTGGTTACGAAAGTTCAAGTACGAAAATATAGGTACAAAAATTTTCATTACGATATTCAGTATGAATATCTCTATTCCTGAAGTTTTCATTCCGAGAATTTCAATCCAGAAAATTTCAGTTCCAGGAATTTCCATTCTGGAAATTGCAATTCTGGAAATTTCAGTTCCGAAAAGTTTGAAAAACTAACTACGAAAATTTTAGTTAAAAAAAATAAAAACAGATTACAAAAATTTTAGTTACACTATATTTGAAAAACAGATTACGAAAATTTTAGTTACACTAACAATAAAATGTACTCCCCCTATGAAAATGAGTTTATTACTGTTAGGAGAATTGTTCAACAAGAAGTTAAAAAAGAATGATTACCTTACAGTTATCATTCCTAACTTTTGTTTAATGTATTCAAATATATCGGAGGGTAATGATTTTGTGAAAATATCAGCAAGTTTTTCTTGCATTCTGATAAACTGAAAAATGATATCTCTTTTAAGTGTGTGATCCCTAAGAAAGTGATGCATAATGTCTATGTGTTTTGCATGAGAGTGATGTGCATGGTTCTTAATTAGGGAAATGGAACTTGTGTTATCACACAAAATTTTAGTCTTAGTAAAACTCAGGCTATAATCTGTGAGTGTGTGTTGCATCCACAACACTTGAGCACAACAACATCCAGCTGCTACATATTCAGCTTCAGTAGTTGAAAGTGCTACAGAATGTTTCTTCTTGCAGGACCAAGAAACTAATGAATCTCCTAAGAAATGACATGTTCTAGATGTACTCTTTCTATCCATTCTACATCCACCAAAGTCAGCGTCTGAAATGATTTTTAGGATAAAATCATTTTCAGAAGTATAAAATAATCCTATCTCCATGGTTCCCTTTAGATAGAAAAAAATTCTTTTTACTGCCTTTAAGTGAGATTCCTTATGATTGGATTGATATCTTGCACATAAGCATACTGAAAACATTAAGTACGGTCGACTAGCTGTTATATAAATTAAACTTCCTATCATACCTCTAAAACATGTTTGATCTACTGGTTTCCGAGCTTCATCAAGATCTAAAGAGTTTGAGGTACCGATGGGAGTACTTATACTCTTAGTGTTGTCATAACCATATTTTTTAAGAATATATTTAATATACTTATGTTGAGATATATAGGTTCCTTCTGGTCTTTGAGTAATTTGAAAACCAAGGAAAAATTTTAACTCACCCATCATACTCATTTCAAACTCATATTTCATTAGACTTGCAAAATAATTAGTTAAAGATTGCTGAGTTGAACCAAATATGATGTCATCAACATAAATTTGAACAATTAAAACATTTTTCTTATCTTTCATTATAAAAAGAGTTGGATCTTCATTTCCCTTAACATAGTTATTTTGAAGAAAAAATCTTTTAAGTCTATCATACCAGGCTCGTGGGTCTTGTTTAAGACCATACAAAGCTTTGGTAAGTCTAAAAACATGATCAGGATGTTTTGTATATTCAAATCCAGGAGGTTGTTCAACAAAAACCTCCTCTTGAACATAACCATTAAGAAAATTACATTTCACATCCATTTGATAAAGTTTAAAATTGAATAATGCTACAAAGGCAAGTAGAATACGAATAGATTTAAGTACAGCTACTGGAGTATAGGTTTCTTCATAGTCTATTCTCTCTTTCTAATTAAAGCCTTCAGCAACTAGTCTAGCTTTATTTCTTACAATGACTCCATTTTCATCACAATTGTTTCTGAAGACCCATTTTACTCCAATAACAGAAGTTTCCTTAGGTCTTTCATCCAAGGTACAGACTTTATTCCTTTCAAATTCATTTAGTTCATCTTGCATGGCTTTGATCCAATCATCATCACCTAAAGCTTCATCAGTGCTTTTTGGTTCTAATTGGGAAAGAAATGATAGGTGTTATACTTCATTTCATAAGGAACTTCTAGTCCATACTTGTTGATTTACATCACTAATGATACTATCACTGGGATGATTCTTAAGGAAAACCTGGTTTGGTTTTTGTAAAACTTGTTCATCAACATAGGGTTGAAATTATTCTGGGGTAAATGTTTTAGAAATATATTCTTGAACATTTTCCTAATCAGAAGGATCTTCTATCAAATGTTGATAATTGGTTTTTGAAAACACATCAGAGGATGTAGGTTGGGATGGTTTAAAAACAAAAGTATCAGAATTATCAAATTTTACATGCACTATTTCATCAACAGTACAAGTTTTTTTATTGAAAACTCTATATTCCTTAGAAGTTGTGGAGTAGCCTAAGAAAATTCCTTCATTATATTTTGGTGTGAATTTATGTAAATTATCTATAGTATTCAGAATTAATACTTTTCAACCAAAAACCTTGAAGTAGGAAAGTCTTGGTTTTCTACCGTTCCATAACTCATAAGGATTTTTATTAAGAAAAGGTCTAATCAAAACTCAATTTATAGTATAACAAGAAGTACTTACAGCTTCAGCCCAGAAATGTCTAGCTATAGAATATTCACTCAACATGGTTCTAGTTATCTCTTGAATAATTATATTTCTTATTTCAACTACACCATTTTGTTGAGGAGTTCTAGGAGCTGAAAAGTTGTGAGTAATAACTTTTCTACTACAAAAAGTTTCAAAATAATAATTTTTAAATTCTCCTCCATGATCACTATGAATAATTTTCAGTGAGATATTTTTCACATTTTTAACTTGTTCTCTAAAACTTTTGAAATAAGAAAAAGCTTAATACTTCTTTGTAATTAAATAGACCCAAGTAAATTTGGTGTAATCATCAACTAGAAAAAACACATAATATTTGCCTCCAATACTTCCAGTTTGTGTTGGACCAAAAATTTCCATGTGCACTAACTGTAGTGCATCAGTTGTTGAGACTGTACCGATTGATTTAAAACTAGATTTATGTTGCTTGGCATATTGACAAGGATCACAAACTTTAGAAGAATCAAATCTAAGCTCTGGTAGATCCTTAACTAGTTTCTTCTTAGAAAGTTTGCTTAAGTTTATAAGGTTACAGTGACCTAGTATTCTATGCTATAACCATGAATGATCTTCCATTGCACTTAGGAAAGGTAGATCATGGCTCCTGATTTCTTCTAGGTTCAAAGGTTAAACATTCTCTTGCCTATTGGCTGAGAGAATAAATTCTTCCTTGGAATTGTGAACTAAGCATTTATCATTCCTAAAATTCACAAGGCATCCTTCGTCACATAACAGAATTATGCAAATGAGGTTGTGCTTAAGACCCTTAACAAGTAAAACATTTGAAATCAAAGTTTTACCAAGAATAACAATATTACATATACCAAAAATTTACCCCTAAGCATTATCTCCAAAAGTTACTTTACCTCTTTTCATTTTGATAATCTTTTCAAAAGAGATTTTGTTACCAGTCATGTGTCGGGAACATCCCTTATCCATGTACTATTTATTGTTGTTGTTAATTCCTTTTTCTTCTTGAAAACAAGAAAATAATTAGACTTTCGGAATCCAAACTTGTTTGGATCTGACATTTTCAGATAATAAAATTTTGGGAACCCGCATCTTCTTTGAAAAGTAAGCCTTACGAAAACCTAGAGAATGGGTTTTGTTTAAAGAGCAATTCTTTTCCCAGTGACGACAACATTGACACTTGGTACAAAATGGGGCACTTTGTGGAATAAAGTAGTTGTTACTAAAAGTTGGTTTTTCATGGGTATAACCAAATATGGATTTGTTTTTAGAGGTCGTATTTGTGAATAAATTTTATCAAAATTTTCTTTACCGTGGGTAAAGTTTGATAAAAAATTATTTAAGGAAAAAAATTTGGACTTGAGTTTTATAACTAATTTTTTATCATCAAAATCGTTAGATTTAGAACTAGACCTAGGCTCGAAAACACTTTTCTTAGAAATTACTTTTTATAACTATTTAGAAAGTTTGTTCTTCTCAGAACTTACTTCCTCACGAATTTTTGAAATACCTATAAAATCAATATATTTCTTATCAAGATCTTTAGAAAGATCTGATATTTATTTCATAAGAATAAAATTACTAGAGTTTGCCTTATCAAGTTTTTTATTGTGTTTGGAATTCTCAATCTCAAGAAGTTCAGCAAACCTAGAAACTTCTTCATAGGTAGGTAAAGTATTTTCTTCATCAGAAGAGGATTCTTCATCTGAAGAGTTATAATACTTACTATCATTAGAATTTAAATATAAATTGGTCAATGATTCAGCATTGTGTACCTTAGCCATAAATCAATGATTTTTAATAGGTAATATGGTTGTAAGACCAAGATTCTTCTGTCCGGAAGATTCATAATCAGAAGATTCATCTGAAGAGTCACCACCACTGGCACTCTAGGTGTCATTTGCTTTCAGAACATTCTTAGCTTTGGTTTTGTAATACTTCTTTCTGTTCCTTTTTGAATGCCTTTCTTTCCTTTCTTTATTTTTGAGAAAAGTACAATCTTGTCTAATATGTCTATCTCTCTTGCATTCATAATAATTAACTTCTCCATCTTTCATATCTTTCCTTTCCTTTTTCTTTTACTTGGATTGGAAATTTCTCTGGCCAGCTATCTTGTTCATCCTTCGAGCAAGATTTGCTAAATCATTCTCTGAGACATCACTATCACTAGATTCTGATTGAATAATAATCTTCTTAGACTTATACCTGGTTACTCTCTCATGAGTCATAGATTTCACATGATTTTATGTTGTGGTAAAAGCAGCAGTACCATTCCCGTTCTTCTTTTTGATGTTGTCAGCATCTCTATTCATTCTTTTTTCATGTTGGAGAAGAGTTCCAAATAGTTCATCAAGGTAAATTTGAGTGACCTTCCTGTTCTCATCAATAGATTTTCTCTTTGATTCCCACTCATTAGGCATAATATCAATTATCTTATCCTCAAGGGATTCATCATCTAACCATTTTTCTCCCATAGAATGTAAGCTGTTTAAAATTTTCATAAACCTATGTTGAACTTTACAAACTGGTTCTCCATATAGAAAATTGAATCCATGGTATTCAGCTCTAAGCATAGCTCTTCTAGTTTCAATAACTTTAGAAGTGCCAAAGTGTGTAACCTTTAACTTCTTCCAGATACAATTATCTGCTTTACAAGAAGAAATTTGGCTATATATATTTCTATTCATCAAACATATTAAAGTATTTCTTACCTGATAATTGAGTTGATACTTTTGATTTTCCTAGTTAGTGAATGTTCTAACATCCTTATCAAGAATTTTATAATCACCAGTAAGCATAACAAAATTATCCACTCCAATATTGATAACAAAAGTCTTCATTCGATCTCTCCAGTAATCATAGTCATTACCATAAAATATTGGTGGTCTTGTAAGATTCAGATTTTCGATTGAACCAACATTGATTCCTGCCATTCTTAAAAAAACTTTTTTCATACAAACTTGTTAGTAGGAAAAGTTTGTAACCAAATGGTTCAGAATAAGGAATTCAGAATGACAATTTGGAATGAATAAAAACTTTCTAATAATGGATTAATATAAAAGAAAACATGAGAAAGAAATACTTATATGTGAGTATAAGTATTTCAGAGGTCTCCACTGATACCAATTGTAGGGTCGAAATAATGATGTAGATGCTCAATTTACAAGAGGGGGGGGGGGGGTGAATTGTACACTTTAAAAAATTTCCTTTGACAGGGAAGAAACTAAGTTTAACAAAGTTAAACTAAGAAAATTCAAAACACCTCTAATTAACAATTGGAGAATTGGAACTAATGTTTACAATATGAGATTCTACCTTAAAGCATATAGAACCTAAAATAATCAAAGTACAAGTGTAAGGAAATATAAGAAGATTATTTTTTCCTTATATTACACAATGCAATGGAAAAACAAGTAGTAAAACTACAAGTAACAAGATATAATTATTTTAACCCAAAGAGAAGGGTATCCAACAACCTTGGATAAAGTTCCCTTGATTTATACTTTCAAGCAAGTATGTCTTACCCACACCAGGGTAAGCCCTTGATATGAATATCGGTGTCTCTGTCTTGCTATCCCCGCAAGCCCTCAACTTCAAGGTAGTTGGAACCTCTATCTTCCTCAGCAAGGAAGCCCACGAACATTAAGGTATTTGGCACCTCTGTCTTCCTATCCCCGGAAGTCCTTGAATGTAATCACCAACATTCGGAGTCGCATGAAGCAATCTGAATGAGCAGTTCAGTATGCACAAGGCATGAAAAGCTTTTATCTCTAGAAATCACTTTAACAGTGTGCGGTCTCTAGATCGATCAACTTGTTATTGAGCTCTTTCAAATGAGCTCCTATTTATAGGCAAATTTCCAACGGTCGGCTCCCTCCTCCAATGGTCATATTTTCCATGAAATTCAGAGGGACTTGTACACATGTAACTCAACCAATGGTTAATTAGAAATAGAATGGATGAAATAGTTTAATAATATATCATGTATAACTGAATGCACGACATCGTTTTGTAATGAAGCATATGTAAGAAAAATCCATACAAAATTTTGGAGTGTAAGAAAATTAAAAGTTCGGAGTCTAATGACGAAGCGTTGTCGTGCACGCTCTCAAAAATATTTATAGCTAAGTGCAGCACAGGGGCTGACCTAGGTCGTTCTCTTGAGGAGCTTTTGTGGTTAATAAATCACTACTTCTATTCCACCTAATCTAATTCTTTTTTTTTGTTGTTTAATATTTTATGAATGTAATACAATTTAACAAAAGATAAAACTAACATGCAATGACAAAATGCAATTAATTGAGAAAGAACTTGGCCTTTATGGGTTGGTATGTGGGTTTCATCATTATCCTTATTGATATTTAAATTAAGTTTGATAATTCAATTATGAGATCTCATTCATGAATTACTATTCTTTTATTTATTGGTGTGAAATCTTGAATGCATTTTTCAATCTTAACTTCACCTCCTCCTATAATCAAGGTTGATGGCACACCTCGATCGAGAGTGTGTCATCTTCCAAGACCTGGCTCCATCGTATGCCATTTCAACCACTGAATGGCTCAACTCCATCGTATGAAGAGCTTGTATCCAGTAGAAGGGAGGGAAAATATTAAATAAAAGAATAGAAATGAGTTTGAGATCAGTGTCGTGGTGGACGATCGCCACACCCGTGCACATCACTCTTACTCATCACAAACTTAATAAAATATAGGAATTTAAGCACAGAATTAATGAAATTTCCACATACCTCCCCCGGGCCAAGTCTCGGGTTAACCCCTCATATTTGAGGGTAAGAGGTCACGGTGTATAATATGAGAATAATAAAAGAAGAAAAGAAGGAGAAAAGATGAAGAAGAAAACAGGGAGGAAGGGTGGACACAAAAATAAAAACAATGCATGAATTTTATTAGAAATATGAATTACAAACTAAAACTAAAACTAAAATAAAGAAAATAAATGAAATGGGGAAGATTTCTGGTCGGCCTCCCTCGGTGGAGATCTTCTCCTTGGTGGCTTGAAGGAATGGACGGAGAATGGATATTTTGAGGAGGAGGTGATGGCCTCCTTTTATAGGCAGAATTAGACCCCCAAATTGGTGAGAGTTTTATACCCCCTTAATGACCTCCTCACGCGTTTCACCCTTCATAAATGTTGTTCATAAATGTCTTTTCCATCGCCTCTCCAAATTTCATCTAATTTGGAAACCGTATGTAAGAGTTATGAATTTTTTATTCTCGGTTTCTGTTTCTGGACGAACCATCCAGGAAGGTTCCTCCAAAATAATGTCGTTCAATAGCCTCGTTAATTATCTCCAAAATCCTCCAAAAATATTGTAGAGACGGCCCTATCTGTCCTCAAGGTATCCCAGGTAGAAACGCATCATTTGGATATGTTTAGGCCGCGTTTGATGTCCGTTACTTTGGGTGGGTCCATGCTGTCCGCCCGGAAAAATTCCAATATTCAATTATTTTTTAGACCCTTTATATGACCGAATAAGTTCCTGGTCCAGAAGACAAAAATGAAGGAAATAAAATAAGGATTCTAACAAAATTTTAATCAGAGAATTTGGAATTTTATTTTTCCTTAAATGACCAAAATACCCCGGACGTAAAATTCTGTCAAAAATCCAGAATTAGTCGTTTTTCACATTTGGGTTCAAAATAGCATTAAAACCTAAAAACATGATAATTACCCATTCAATAACACTTTTGTGGGATTATAAACAATGTTTTACAGTATAAAATATATTAAAATGTGAGATTCATCACTCCCCCACACTTAAACATTGCACTCCTGGGCAATCATCTTACATCCAAATCAAAATCCACACAATAATCAAAAATGAGAAAATATCAGTGATTTTATCCAAAATAGAATTCCATCATGTCTCATTTATGAATAATAATTCTCCCATTTTCATTTCAATCAATAAAATTTGTTCAACCTCATAAATCAATCCATGGCCCAATCACAACCTACCTCACATTGATTTTTATGTCACTCTTCACTCAAGAGAAATTGAATCTAGAGTTATACTCATACTTGAAAATCGCATGTATCACCATAGGTTTGTGAAAATTCTCATTTCTCCACAGCGTGAAACATGAAAATGAATTTAATCATGAGGGCTTTAATTAATGGTTCAAATGATTCTGTGGCTTAGGGTTGGTGGGAAAATTATTAAAAAATGTTCCAGGCTAGAAAGAGGAGGTTTGACTTTTAAGTACAATGCATGATTAAATCAAGTAAAAACACAGGAAATTACTCACTCAATACTGCTTGTAAATGTGAAAAACAACCCCACCCATCTTTATGACATGGTACATGAGCCAATAAGTGATGATATCATCTAAGTTCTCCTCCTTTTTTTCAAAGCTCCAGAAAGGCACAGCTTTATTGTTTTTCTTTTTTTTTATGGAGGATGAGCTGAAAAATTGAATACAATGAATGAATGACAATTCATGCCCTTGATTTTTTGGAGGGACATGAGTCATAAAAGAATTTACAATGAGGAATTCAATCTCATCTCCATTTTTTCTTTTTTTTAGGAGAAATGGATGAACCAAATAAAGCACAACGAAATGACGACACATGCCTAATTCTCTTGTTATCCACTGCCCAAAGTATTGACACACACTTCACACTACCCATAAATGATACACATCCCAATGAACGCACACTAAAGGCCCTTCCCCCACACTCAAACTTGAAATATCCATGAAAAAATACTAAAAGTTCGGGTAGGTATGGAAAAATTGGCTTGTAATGTGGCTTAAACCTATAAGGCAATTCATGGCATCTAAGGGATTACGAAGGATAAATGTAAAGGTGGGTCTTAGGATAAAATGTGGCTAGCCAATGAGATGCCTCAATCATTTTAAATACATTCCATGAAATCCAAAGCTTCGAAAGAGAATATTCACAAATTCTGGTTCTCACACAAAATTCAAGTTTCCCTCAAGAAAGTGTGGGTATTAGGAAGAATATGTAAAAGTGGTTTAGAATACCTCACAGGATTGGAAAAAAAATATTTTGAGTCAGTTGTTTCATGGTCATGGATTTCAAAAATCAGTCAAACTCATAAAAATGATTGATAATCCAATTCAAGAAAATTTTTTCACATCAACAATCATTTAAAATCCATTATTTCAAAAATCATTTCAACTCTTTCAAAATAATTTTTTGTGTGAAAAGTGATAAGAATATTCATTAAAGCTCAAAAATCCAAAAAAAAATGAAAATCACACAAGAAGAACTAAGTAGGTTGACACTCCCCCACACTTAAATTTAACTACCCCTTATTTCAACTCAACAAAATATAAATATAAAGGTAAAAAAATAAAAGGGAAGGAAAGATACAACCTGACATTAATTTAGAAGTGGATGCCTTGAGTTAAGCTCCTAGAAGCAGCCACTTTAATACTACAAAAAAGTAATAAAAATAAATAATAAAAATAAATAAAAAGAATGAGAAAAGGAAAAGAAAAGAGATAATGCTTGGTTTAGACCCCCAAGCGGGTGCTAGGTTTTTACTGCCCCTAGTCAGGCAGTTTCAGTGGATTATCCCCGATCAGAAGGTGGATGTGGTTTCTTTGAGATGAACCACCACATGTGAGTTTTCCCAATGTCCATGATTAAACACTGAAAGTAGAGAACCCCAAATAAGATAATAATGTTCTCAACCACCGAGAAAGAATAAAGAAGAAATTTGAGGTTCGAAGTGGGAGGGAATAAAAGATAAGGATTCTCCCTGTTAACTTTGGTGGTGTCCTCCTCCATATGGTATGAAAATTTTTGTTGAGGAGGTAGTCGCACCACCACAAACTTCTCCAGATCTTCTTCCATGATCACCTCTAATTTAGTGGTATCTTTCATATCATCCATGGTCTGCTCCATTTGTGCTGTATCAGAAATTTCAAAGGAAGAGATGTCAGAAAACAATTTAGCTTGAATAATATTAAAACATGAAGAATTAATAAAGAAATCTTCCCTTTCAAGTAATTCAGCATGGTAATTGATCTCTTCAGGCATGACCATTAGAAACTCAATCTCAGTAGGTGCGTCTTCTTCCTTATCTTCCAAAGCAAGAGAGAGGTAGAAAGTGTCTGATGTTTCATTATTAAGTATGGGAAGATCATGTTTCAAGTTATCTTCAACAAAGTTATTCCAAGATTCTTCTAAAAAATGTTGACCTCCCATCAGTGCTTCAGTTGGAATGTTTACTTCTGGGACCTCCTCGAGCAATGGTTGAGTGCGGGATGATGTGATTAAATCTTTTAGTAGCTCCTTCTCACCCTCCTCAGGTTATTTAGCATTAAAAATGATGGGTGAAATCTCTTCCACCACTCGTTCTGGTTCAGGTTCGGGTTCAGGTTCGGGTTGTTCTTGGGATGCGCGTACATATTCTGCAATCAATTCTATTTGGCCCTCCAAGTTTTTCACTTTATCGCTAATCCTATGAAACTGCGCATCTAGTTCATTGTAAAAATTTTCTTGCAGTTGAGATTGATCAGTCCATGCATAATAATCATAATTTGAATACATCATGAACAAAGAAGATTTTTTTTTAGTTTTTGAAATTTATGATTTTTTCTTTGTTTTTTTTAAATGAAAGGAAAATTATTTAAACAATGTGAATAAAAATAGTGAATTAAAACCACTTGGCTCCCCGGCAACGGTGCCAATTTGACGAAGCGTTGTCGTGCACGCTCTCAAAAATATTTATAGCTAAGTGCAGCACAGGGGCTGACCTAGGTCGTTCTCTTGAGGAGCTTTTGTGGTTAATAAATCACTACTTCTATTCCACCTAATCTAATTCTTTTTTTTGTTGTTTAATATTTTATGAATGTAATACAATTTAATAAAAGATAAAACTAACATGCAATGACAAAATGCAATTAATTGAGAAAGAACTTGGCCTTTATGGGTTGGTATGTGGGTTTCGTCATTCTCCTTGTTGATATTTAAATTAAGTTTGATAATTCAATTATGAGATCTCATTCATGAATTACTATTCTTTTATTTATTAGTGTGAAATCTTGAATGCATTTTGCAATCTTAACTTCACCTCCTCCTATAATCAAGGTTGATGGCACACCTCGATCGAGAGTGTGTCATCTTCCAAGACCTGGCTCCATCGTATGCCATTTTAACCACTGAATGGCTCAACTCCATCGTATGAAGAGATTGTATCCAGTAGAAGGGAGGGAAAATATTTAATAAAAGAATAGAAATGAGTTTGAGATCAGTGTCGTGGTGGACGATCGCCACACCCGTGCACATCACTCTTACTCATCACAAACTTAATAAAATATAGGAATTTAAGCACCGAATTAATGAAATTTCCACATACCTCCCCCGGGCCAAGTCTCGGGTTAACCCCTCATATTTGAGGGTAAGAGGTCACGGTGGATAATATGAGAATAATAAAAGAAGAAAAGAAGGAGAAAAGATGAAGAAGAAAACAGGGAGGAAGGGTGGACACAAAAATAAAAACAATGCATGAATTTTATTAGAAATATGAATTACAAACTAAAACTAAAATAAAGAAAATAAATGAAATGGGGAAGATTTCTGGTCGGCCTCCCTCGGTGGAGATCTCCTCCTTGGTGCCTTGAAGGAATGGACGGAGAATGGATATTTTGAGGAGGAGGTGATGGCCTCCTTTTATAGGCCGAATTCGACCCCCAAATTGGTGAGCGTTTTATACCCCCTTAATGACCTCCTCACGCGTTCCACCCTTCATAAATGTTTTTCATAAATGTCTTGGCCGTCGCCTCTCCAAATTTCAGCTAATTTGGAAACCTTATGTAAGAGTTATGAATTTTTTATTCTCGGTTTCTGTTTCTGGACGAACCATCCAGGAAGGTTCCTCCAAACTAATGTCGTTCCATAGCCTCGTTAAGTATCTCCAAAATCCTCCAACTTTATTGTAGAGACGGCCCTATCTGTCCTCAAGGTATCCCAGGTGGAAACGCATCATTTGGATATGTGTAGGCCGCGTTTGATGTCCGTTACTTTGGGTGGGTCCATGCTGTCCGCCCTGAAACATTCCAATCTTCAATGATTTTTTAGACCCTTTAGATGACCGAATAAGTTCCTGGTCCAGAAGACAAAAATGAAGTAAATAAAATAAGGATTCTAACAAAATTTTAATCAGAGAATTTGGAATTTTATTTTTCCTGAAATGACCAAAATACCCCTGACGTAAAATTCTGTCAAAAATCCAGAATTAGTCGTTTTTCACATTTGGGTTCAAAATAGCATTAAAACCTAAAAACATGATAATTAACCATTCAATAACACTTTTGTGGGATTATAAACAATTTTTTACAGTATAAAATATATGAAAATGTGAGATTCATCATCTAACCAAAATGAAATTCGGAGTCTATGTTAAGAAATGTTCAGATTCTATTTTGAAGGAATTCAGAGTCTGGTTTCACCAAAGTTTAGAATCTAAACTTGCAGATGTTTGAAGTTGAACTTCATAAGAGTTCGAAGTCAAACTCATGAAAGTTTGGATTCGAACTTCATAAGAGTTCGTAGTCGAAATCATGAAAGTTCGGAGTCGAACTTCATAAGAGTTCGGAGTCGAACTCATGAAAGTTCAGAGTCGAACTTCAGAAGAGTTCGGAGTCAAACTCATGAAAGTTCGGAGTCCAAATTCACAAGATTTTGGAGTCGAACTCATGAATGTTTCGAGTCGAACTTCATAAGAGTTCAGAGTCGAACCCATAAAAGTACAGAGTTGAACTTCATAAGATTTTGGAGTCGAACTCGTGAAAGTTCGGAGTCGAACATCATAAGAGTTCAGAGTCGAACTCATGAATGTTCAGAGTCGAACTTCATAAGAGTTCGGAGTCAAACTCATGAAAGTTCGGAGTTGAACTTTATAAGAGTTCGGAGTTGAACTCATGAATGCTCACATCCAGAATTCGGAGTGGAACTTTATTACAGTTCACATCTAGAATTCGGATCCTAAAAACAGAATACACCAATTCATAACATTATATGATTCCAGGGTTTTGGGTATGAATCTGGTTTTTATACTTAATAAACATATTGATATGTATAAGAAAATAATGGTTAGGGTAAATTTCCTTAGGGAATAAAATTTTCCTTATGGAGGTAAAATTTATATTTTCTTATGTATAAGGTGTTTGTGATTTTCAAAACAAGAAGGAATTGGAATGTCATAAGGAAAACCTTATTGACACAACATTGGAAACATACTTCACACTCTTTTTTCCAGATGAACATGACCCCTTATTGATTAATCTTTAGTCATCGCATTATAATGTAATGATTTTTTCTTCACAAACTTCTTATAATATCCTACTAAACCAAGGAAACTATGAATCTTAGTTACTATAATAGGATTATTCTACTCTTCTGCAATCTTTTTTATTGTATTATCAACTGATATTCCTTCATTGGTTTTATTATACCCCAAAAAATCAACTTGGGGTAACCAAAATTAACATTTTCTAATTCTTCCATATATCTTTTACTTTCATGTAGTTTGAAGTATAAACAATATATGGTCTTCATGCTCCTCATATTTTTTTGAAAATATTAGAATATCATCAATAAAAAGTACCATAAATTTTACAATATTTTCCTTAAAGACTCTATTAATCAAATCCATAAATATAGTAGGAGTATTAGTGAATTTGAAGGGAATAAAAATATAACTCATATTTTCCATACCATGATCATAAGGTGCTCATTTAAATATCTTCTTTATTCACCCTCAACAGATTATAACTAGATTGAACATAAATCTTAGATAAGAATTTAGCCATAGAAATATGGTCAAATAAATCATAAATCTTTGGGTTAGGGTAGTTTTTTTTTGTCTATGATCTCATTAAGTTGTCCATAATCAATTTCTATCCTCATTGATCCATCCTTATCCTTCATAATGATAATAGTTTATCCCTCAGGAGACACACTTAATCAAATAAATACCATCTCCAAAATATCTTGATGTTGTTTCTTTAATTCCTCAAGATACTCATTTTATATTATATATGGGGTCTCTGATATCATCTTAGATCCAGGAATGAGTTCAATGGAGAACTCTACCAATATTTCTAGGGGATCTCTAGGTAACTCCTTGGGAAATACGACAATTTATTCATGGATTATGGGTGAATTTTCCATTCATATACATTCATTTCATTCTTTATCTTCACTGAAAATTTCCATAAATAAGGATATGGGAAGTGATTATAGAAAAATCTCAGGTTGAGATATCTCCCCATTGAAAATAAATATTGTTTTTTTATTCAAGACTATAGGTATTTCCTTGTTTCTGTAGTTGATCTTAGTATTATACGTTGAGAGCCAGTCCATTGCTAGTATAGTGTTGAATTACATCTTGGGAATGACTACTATATTTTCTATTATATTTTTCTTACCAAAGTGAATACAAGTGTTTCTATACATTTTTGAATCTTGGATAATCCCTCTAATATTCTTGACTGATAGCTCAACATATAGAATTTCGAGTATTGATTCGATATTCTTTGAAAACATGGGGGGAATAAAGGAATTCGTAAACATATAATCAAACTAATACTTGATAGCATTGAGGGAATAATGAGAGTACCAACCACCACAACATTTAAACCATACACTTCAATCATTGTGGTAAAAAATGTACAACATTTCTACCTTGGACTATGATGAGGTTGATGGTGGTTCCCCTCCATTACCTTATGATTTGAACATTGATTAGAAAAGTGCCAAATCTATCCACAATTGAATCATTGGACTTCAGTATGGTCATGCACCGTCTTCGCATTGTCATTAGATTTGAGAATTTGAGGATTCACCTCACTAAAATAGTTCTAAAAAATATGGTCATCTCTTCCACATTAGTAACATTTCCTGCTCCTGAGTAAGATTTTCCCTGAACGATTATTCCCACATTTTTTAGGTATGAATTTGCACTTTTTTTAACTCATCCACCATCAATGTTCCTCCCAATTTTTTGCTCAAAATTTCTCTTATTTTAATTTGATCTATGAGACGGATACATCTATCAGAACTCTAATTATACCTTCATATCACTTCCCAATATCTCATCATATCATTCATAGTCTGGATTGGATAGATTATTCCATAGAAGTGGTCTTCATCCACTGAAAAATATATCAACCATTCCATTGAGATACATGACAAATATAGAGGTGTAATGATAAATACATGTAATATTCATCTTATATTTCCCACATATTCATTTTCCATCCTTTTTAGAACTAGGAATTCCTTCTCCATTTTCATTCACATAAAATGGGGGAAATATTTATTGACACATAATCACTTGAACACTTCCCACATCATAACATCAATCTCCTTTTATGGATTTGTGTTTTTAATTAGTGTCCACCACTGGTCAGCTTATCCCTCTAAGTGGTACACAACCAGGGTCACTGTCTCTTGTTATAAACAATAGATTATAGAAAATTTATTTTCTACAGATCTTATCCATTGTTCAGTAATAAATGGTTTAGTAGATTCACTAAAAGAAGGGGTTTATTGACGCATAAAGGACTCGATGAAAAAAAATCTTCAAGGTGAATCCATTATCTCATCTTGATTCTAGTTAACTATCATAACATGATTCAGTTGATTCATTATTGTTATGAATTTTTCCATTCCAACTTTCATCATTAGTTCATCAGTGAATGATTCTTTGTGCTCACTTTACATGGTTTATCCTATTTTCGATCATTTTCTAAAAGAAGAAAAACATAGTGAGAAATGTATTTATTTAAAGAGTCTTATAATCCAAGATAAATTTTATATATTTAAAAGGCATTATTTAATAAGTAATTTGTTAAAAATAATTACATTTTCTATAAATCCTTAATAAAGGTTCGTAAAAATCATGTGACTATCAAAACAAATCCCATGACAGTGTCAAAATTGGAGTGCAGAAAGGCCCATTTTCATGCACCATTTCATGATTGATTCTATCTCAAAGTGGTATTTTTAGAGTCTACCCCTATATACATCTCTTCTTTATATATATCCACTTTTTTTATCCAGATAAGGATTTCATATCTCAAAAACCAATTACATAATACTTCATCAAAATACCTGGATATTTTTATAGCTTTTAACTTTATACTAGGGTTCTTCCTATGGTTTTCAAATATGAATTACACAAGCAATTAAACCTTCCTATAATACCAACTACATCATCTTTCCTTTTTATTATATAAACCTTTCATTAACTTGGTAAAAACAAAGAATATTTAAATGTTTATTTTGTTAGAAAAAGGAACATAATACATGAAAACACAAAATATTATTCTAATATAATTGAAAGGATTAATAAAGGTTCATCCTAAGTAAATTTAATGCAAAAAATAAACTGGTGACATAAAACAAAGGGAAGGGTGAGAATATGTTTTGGAAAGGGAAAACAAGGGAAAATATTACTTTTGATATTGAGGAATATGAATAAGAACATGAGTCATAACGATAAGGCATGACCAAGAAAAAATTAATAATAATAATAACATGAAAATGTGGATAAAATTTTTAATGATAAATTCTTAATCATGTCACCAAGGGTTTTCCCTGAGATGTCCTAAAAAATAGCAAGGTTATTCACTAAGGTATCGTAAAACATGTCATCTATCGAGATTAAATTATTTATCCGATATATTTGAGTTTTATCAGGGTAAACCATTCATATTTATTAAATCTAATGTCATGCACATAGATCATAATTAATAATTTTATAATTAACCAATGGTGATTGAAAGAAAACAAGTTTCATAACAAAATTAGAGTGTTTCAAAAGTGCTTACAAAACAAGGTCATTTTTCCATTTTTTACCCATAGAAAGAGAATGCGAGTTTTATGTATGCCAATACCAATATCAAATGAATCATTATTAAATATTTTTGAATATATATTTAAAATTAATAGGTTTTTGTATTCACAAAAATAAAATACTTGATAATTTATTCAGGATAATAGAGAAATTTTGAGAAGTTAATTCGGCGGTATAACGGGTATAAAACATGGTTTTAGAAAATGGTAAAGAGAGAAGAGAAAAGGTTAAACCATTGGTAAAGCATAAAATTTCATTAATTTAATGAATAAAAAAGAAATAAAAGAGAGTTACCGTAACATTCAGATGTTATATACAAAAATAATTTCAAGAATTGAAATGAAAAGAAGGATAATTCACTTACCATGAAGAGTTGTTCATAAAACATGAGTATTGGTACCTTGGGGGCTTGTGGACACATTGAGAGGAATTATTAGGAGGTAAAGATACCATAGAATCATTAATTATGGTTTTAGAGTAAATGTAAATGGAGAAATGGGTGGTCATTTATAGGAAAGTGGTGGATTTTTTTATTAATTTCCAAGTATAGGCCATGGAAACCTTGGTTTTGGTGAACGAAAAACCCTAGTCTTTTCCAAGGTGTTTTCTCATGGTATGGGACACTTAGGTCATATTTTATGCTATTTTAATCTATAAGAGTCAACCAACATTTTTTATTACCTATTTATTCAGGGAAAATTTAACTTTCCACAAAATATATTATATTAATAAAATAAAATATTTTAAGTTGTTTTTTTGTTAATTTGTCATTAAATCATTATTAAAAGATTACTAATTCATTAAACATACTGAAAAACTCAAACTGTATTTTTACTATTCATGAAAAAAATAATGTATTTTATAATGTTATCATAAATCGACCCTAACAAAAGTTTTATGTGATGATTTAATAAATGAATTTCATTTTATTAGATTAATTATATAAATTTGAAAATTTAAACTTTCAAAAATAAAAATCCTTATTTATTAAAAATAATACCTTATTAATAATGAAATGTAAAATTTATGATACTTAAAAAAATTAATTTTTTTATCATTTAAATTTAAATAATATTTATTTTATCATACTATTTCTTTAAAATAATTATTATTAATAATATATCTGTTTATTATAAATACTTATATCTTTTTCAAAAAGAGAAATTTATTTTTGAAAAAACAATTTATCAAATTTGATCACAATTTTATTAAGAAAAACTATTCATAAAATGGAATTGATAGAATAAATATTTTATTTAAACAATGTAATTAAACATTAAGTTCAAGAACTATGACCCCTTATTAAACTCACATACACTATAATAGTTAGGTATGTGATGGTGGTAGTTTCTTGGGGTGTTTCGACAAACATCGACCGAGTGGTAATGTCCACTAATTTTAAATTTTCCCATAGGATATTTCTCTAATGCTTCACTTGTTGAAACTCGGTTAGGGATTAGTCTACGGGTGAACCCTAGCCATAATAACCCCATTCCAAGTTCTGATAGATGGGATTTAAATGGAACTACATTACTAGTTGGGTTCATCAAATCTTCTTTCTGTATCAATTATCATTTGTAAAATTTTACTTATAAACACTAATAATAATGTTAAAATTACTATAAAGATTATAGTTTCCAAAGTTCATATTGAACAATGATCATAATGGTCTAATGATCATAATATAGTAAAAACTCAATGGTCACATTTCAAATTATACTCACTTCATTATTAAAGAGATATGGTTTTTTTTGTGTATAAAATAATATAACACACATTTTTAATAAAAATTTATCATTAAAAAAATCTGGATTATTAAATTTTCGACCTTTCTTTCATTTGAATTATGTTTCAAAAGTTATCCAATCTGTAAAGTAATTTTAGCTAAATTTTCCTTATTTGAGACACATAACATGTTATGCACCTATATTTTTTATGATATGTATACACTTTCCTTTGACATGTTATATCATGAATCTCCTTATTTTCATTACAATTTAAGCTTATTGTAATTTGTTTTTCTTACAAGGGGAGTATGATTCGAAGTTATCATGTGGTAAGAGCTTATTTCCACAATCTTAGCATTTATCAAGATTGTTTATGAATATTATTTCATTGATGAAACCTTAGGATCCATATTTCAAGAACACTCATGAGTTTTAATCCTCTCTAGTTAGTCATCATATATTCATGTATTATTACCATTTCTCAAATCCTTGGTACTTATGATAATGAAGAAAGTGATTTTAAGAAAATATGACATTATCTCCCTCTTCAGTCAGAAATAATTTTTTTTCAAATTTTTTTTTTCTAAAAATGTTATCAAAAATATTTTATTATTATCATATAATGTTTAATGAAAATTTTTCCCCACGTATTTTCTTTTTAAAAAATGGTTTTAAAATGAATCTTTTTATCATTTTCTAATCAAGGATCATTTTGAAACTTTTAACACTCAAAAGGGAATGTTCAGCATATATGGGCTTATTCACCCTCAGATCCACCCTTTCCTTGGTGTTTCCTTTGTTATTTTTAAGTATTATTTTTATGGAAATTTTTTTCTAATATTATGGATATTTATTGATTTAATAGTGGTTTTCAAAGATTTTTTTTAAAAATGTTCTATAATTCAAATTTGATTTAAAATTTTTAAATCCTCTTTTATAGGTTTTCAAAGAAAACAAAATTCTAAAAAAATTCAAAATTATTCTATAAATTTTCAAGGAAAAAATTTTCAAAATTTTTTCAATATTATTTCATAAATTTTCAATTAAAGTTGTTTTTAAAATGTTTTCATACTTTTGGTATAATTTTTCAATGAAAATTTAACAACCCAATATTTTATCAATGAAATTATATTATTAAAATTATGTCTTTTAGTATAATTAAATAATATTACATATTGAACACAATAAAAAACTTATAAATAAATAATCTGTGAAAAAAGGTATTTGTTGAAGTTAATAAATGTATATCGATGAAATCATAACCTGACCATTTGAATAGTAATGTGACCCTTATGAATAGTACACTAGCCAATTGAATAGTAACCTCACTAATGAAATTATAAATAAAATTAATCCATCTTATCAGGGACAATATGATATATTTATATCTTAGTATAATTTAGTAAATATTTTAAAAATTATTAATCAAGTGTGGGTATTTTTATAAGTTGTCTATATTTAATTACAACTTTATAATTAAATTAATAATTTAAAAGAAAATTTATTGTCATAAAATTTATTCATAAATAAGTATTTTGATTTCTTATGATTATAAGATAATTTTAAGATACCTTAATTAGTTTTTCTAAGTGTTAGAAAAACAATTTTAATTTCCAAATGTGTATTTTTCTAGTAAATTATTATTTTAATTAAAAAAGAAATTTCACATATTTAGAAAATTATTTTCATAAAATAAATTTTATTTTTTAATTATACATGTCAAAAAATGGATGGGGTGAATTTTTGGCATTTTTCTAAGATACATGAATTTTGATTAAAAGTAAACTACGATAATTTATGATAAACAATAAATAAATAAAACATCTATGTCATTCTTAAGTCATGGATGATGTAAACGACCTTTGGTTCATACTCACATGAACTGATTACTATTTTTATTCACAATAATTAAGACTATTCATATTCATGTAAGAAAATTTATTGTAATGATTAAAATAACGGGAAACCCCTCCTCTCCTCCACTATAAATACCACCACTCATTACCTCTTCTCTTAAATCCTATAAAGCCTTATTCCTAGTCCAAAATCTACTAACAAATCTCAATAAGACCCTCTCCCACATCCAACTTCCCTTTATCTCTCTATAAGTCCCAATACTCTCCCCTAAATTGGTTCTCATGGATGATTAATTCAAAAGGAAAATTCCTCTTTTCATTTCCTTCATTTCCTTTCAAGTTCATTTCTTTCCTCACCTACATTCATCCAAATGTTATGGAAACTCCATTAACATAAATGTAATAGAATTATTTTATGATAATGTAATAAATTCATCATAATCTCTTCTTTACCCTCCTTTTATACTAGAAATGAAAACACCATCTGATATGTGTTAATTTATCACATTCAAGGATTATGGGTTTCAATTTATTTTACTGCATTCAATTCAGGTCATGAAACCATTTTTATGTTTGAAACAGACTATAAAATATGAATTATTTGTAATTATGTTTTTTAATTCTTTTACAAATTATATTAATTTATAATGAAAAATGTGTTTGTTGTGATAAAAACCCGACAATTAACCAAAACAGTTATCATTAATGATTTTTATAATGATTCATCTTCACCCAAAATAAAAAAATGAATTTTAAAACCATTTAATCTTCATTATTTTCAATAATAAAAAATAACATAAATTTTGGACAACCATTATAATCTTACATTTTTATCCTTACATGTATATACGTAAACCAATCATGAAAACCAAGGAAACAAATGCTTCAAAATGATGAAATTGAACCACTTTACCCATCATGAAGGTCATGAATGAAATTAAAAATATTATAATTAATCAACTAAATTTAAAATAATTTCAATAGATATTAAATATTTAATTTAATTTGGTTAACTATGACATTAATATCAAGTGAATAACACCTACACACTTAAGGATAGGGATTCTACCTGAACATCCATTATTCCTTCGGGTTTCTCTATCCTTCTTTATACCCAAATGAAGTTATCTGTTCTTTTTATGTACATATTATAAATTTTTTTTACATGATACAAATTCATGTATAAAGTTCCATTCATAATTATATTTTAGGGATATACATGTTTTTAGGTGGTTAGATCCTCAATACTTCCTGATAAGCAAACCCGTTTAAGGGAACTTCCCAAATTCTTATTCAATTTCAAATGGTCAATATAATATGTTTTAAGACACTATTATCTTCATAAACCCAATATTTTTATTATAAAACCCTTCTTCATTCACTTATGGTTTTATATAAAATTTTATGTCTTTTATATTTTAAGTGACCTTTGATATTTCCCTTAAACCGCACTAAAATGATTTAATTCTAATGTTTCTTAAAATCTTATTTTCCATGTTATCACTTCAAATTTAAATCATGTATCATTATATATACCAACAATACCTTAGTAATTTCCATTCATGATATAATTCCTTTCCATCATGGACACTTTTAGGATACGCCCATTTGTTATGCTTTATGAAAAATATTTGATAATCAATTATTTCCATGGGTAATCCTTATATTAATTTATGATTGATTATGTATGATTATATATTTGGAAATAATATTCATAAACGTGTTATGATGGGTGTAACTAGATATCACTCTAATTCATTGGGTAAATTGTAGTCCCGTGAGAGGTTATGTTCAACGGTCATGATTGTTATCCTTGACCCGAGCTAGCATGTTCAACGGTCATGGTAATTAACATTGAATTGTGCTCCTCTATGAGCAATAAGACGTGAATCATGATAAATTCATGTTTTATATTGCATTTACATAACTATTAATCCATGTTTATTTCATCCCTTATTTTTATTTTGCGATTCCATACATTCCATGCCTTTTATATCATTATGACAAGACTTTTAACCCATGTGATAAAGCTTTATTCTTATGTTTATTATCTTACTGGGATTTTTATATCATCCATTGTTTCATTTTATCCCCATGTTGTCCCATGATTATTTATGAGCATAATGGAAGTTAGTTGATCATTCTGAAAATTGAATAAATAATTTTTTTATTTAGTCCCATGTTTTCAGTTTTTTGTACGTAGTCTTCCCAGACACTAGACTTTATGATCCTTAGCTTGTAATTTGAAATCTAATTATTCTTAAATTCATGTAATGATATGTTTAAAAGGTTGGGGTCACTATAGATTATATCAAATGATGGTCTATTTATTTTTATACATTAGGAATATATCACTTTAGTATGAACTATAGGTATGAGACTAAGTATAAGAAAACATCCCTTAATTTGGGTATGTATAGAGTAAGTGTTCTATCAAGAAAAGGCATCCCTCTATAGATAAGAACAATTGGATATGGCTCTCTAATTGATGTATCTAGCATTAAAACCTGAAAACATCACTTTGAGATAGACTCAAATGGGAATGGTTCACAACAATGGGCATTTCCTCACTCCAGGATTGATACTCCTTGTGGGTATGCCTCAGTAAATTAATAAGATTAGTACGAACCATTATTAAGGGAACAAAAAAATCCCATAAGAATATATGTTAAGAAACAAATCAATGATAATCGAGATTTAATCCTAGGGTAGAACAAGATTGGATATACTTTTCCATTAAGAGTTTATCATTTCTTATTTAAGGATTTTTTATGCTAATTATATAAGAATTCAAGAACTATATTTGTACATTCATATTTCATAGTTACGGGACGGAAATTGAAAAACACATGCTAATAATAAATGTGATAGGCAATGTTATGATTTCCCTACTAATTTGTGTGCTTGGATGGTAATGGGTTCTCAAAAAATTATGACAGTACTTGCTCAGCTGGATCTAGTAATGAATAAAAACTTGAATCAAGTGGCACACCTTGCTTCAAGGAAATAAAATTTTTTCATAGAATCCTTCATACAGAAAAGGCCTTCCTTGTTTAGTGGATCTTCTGATTCCCTCCTCTTGGAATAGTGTATTAACTTTATGGAAAATATATTATCTATCCTCTAGTTCATAGAAGAAGTCAAATTTGTGTTGACAGTATATCATTTTGATGGGGAAGATGATCAGTGGTGGACACTGATCAAGAATATGATTTCCCAAGAGGAAATTGATTCCATGGATTGGGAGGAATTCAAGAAAATGATTTTCAATAAATACTTTACCCAAACCCTTCACGTTAATATGGAAAGAGAGTTCCTTAGAATAAATAAAAATTAAGATAAGTCCATCATGTTTTATGAAGAAAACATCCCAAGGCCTAAAAGATACACCTCCGGCTTTTTCATGAACACTAAATGCAAGGTGGATCACATCTTTAGTGAACTAAAGTCGAGCCTATGAGAAGCATGGGAGATTTGAGACTTCAATAGTTATATCAAGATTGTCTTTTGTGCCCTCAAGGTTGAAATGAAGATCATATAATCTTAGTGGTCTTGTGGCCCCAATGACAAAATGTGGAAAATAGAGTCTAATATGGGTGGTTTGACAAATAAGTCACATGATGGAAGGAAGACTGAAATCCCACTAGTAAAAATTGTAGGAAGAAAGTTCATGGGATCTACATAAAGGGAACCATAAATTACTTCAAGTGTGGAAATATGGGAAATCTGGATATGAAAGGCTAAAGGTATATGAAGAATACCACTAATGTGGAATAAAAAAGGAATGTGTAGATAAATGGTCATCTAGTAGTGTAGTGATTCAACTAAAAGGAACATGGTAATTATGAGAACAATTTCCCTAACCCAAGGGTTTTTAGAGGCAATCAACAACAACCTCCAAGGAAACAATGAAGGTATTATTCTATCACTACTACTAAGGTGGATCCGGGAAATGATGTGATAATAGATATGCTAGATATTAATTCAAGAATATTGAACTTACTATTTGATTTTGGTGCTATGCATTCTTTCATATCATGGAAGTTTAGTATAACCATTCAATCACCACCTCAAAATTTAGATATTGGGTTATATGTGTTTATATTAAATGGGTAAATTATTCCATCCAAAGTATATAACTCATCCCTGGTTGAATTTTTTGGAATGAATATCCTAGGAAATCTCATCATAATTCCTTTAGTGGAGTTTGATGTTATCTTGGGCATGGATTGGGTATCTTTATACAAATCCAACATCAACTGTCGGTAAAGGGATATCACACTTCACATCCCAAAGAATCATAAAATTCTATACAAGTGTAAGGAGGAAGATGAATCTACATTTGAATAATTGGATCAAATGTGTATATTCATTCCTTATAAGAATGAATATCTAGCTCAAATGATTAAGACAAAGGAGAGAATCATGCTTGAAGACATGCCCATTGTAAGGGATTACACTAATGTATTTCTTGATGAATTTTTGTGTCTTCCTCCTGATCAAGTGATTGAGTTCTAAATTTAACTTATTTCTAGATATTTTCCTATATCAATGACACCTTATAGAATGGACACCGTAGAGCTGGAAGAGAATATGAAGCTGTCATAGGATAATTTGGATAAGGGTTTTACATGCCCGAGGGCTTCACTATGGGGTGTGACAGTCCTCTTCATTAAGAAGAAAGACAATTCACTGTTCTTACGTATTGATTATCATGAGATGAATAAAATCATGATAAATGAAAAGTATCCCATACCTCAGATATATTTCTTCGTTGATTAGCTTTGTCGGGATAGTTATTTATCTAAGGTGGACCATCGTTTGGGATGCCACCAATTAAATGTGAGGAAGGAAGTATTCCCAAGATTTTCTTTTGAATGAGATATATACACTATGAGTTTGTAGTGATGCCCTTAAGACTCAATAATTCTATAGACACATTCATGTACTTCATGAAAATATTCTTTAGATATTACCTCAACTGATTTGTGGTTGTCTTTATCAAGGATATTCTGATTTACTCCAAGAGAAAGGAGGAACACAAAGAGAATTCGAATACTTTCCAAAATACATTAGGAATGGAGAACATATATGTAAACAATAGTAAATTTGAGTTATAGATGGAAGACGTATCATTCTTGGGGAATGTTATCATCAGAAAAGGGATATCTTTGGACCCTTCCATGACAAAGGCAACTGAAGAGTGGCCTATGTCAACATATGTAGCAGAGATACGTAGCTCTCTGTGTCTCACTAGGTATTATCGATGATTTTTGAAGATCCTCCCATGATTTTAAAACTCAATTACTAAGATGAAATGTAATTTACTAAAGTTATTATATACTCAAGAATGTGGGGAATTATTTAAGGATCTCAAAAAGAGGCTTATCACTACACCAGTACTCACACTATAGATAAGTGGAGAACTCTTTGTGGTGTATAGTAATGCTTCAAAGAAGGGATTAGGCTATGTAATGATGAAAAATGGAAAAGTGATAGCCTAAACCTCTAGGAATCTGAAAGTCCATAAGAAAAACTATCACATGCACGATCTAGAGTTAGAGGTTGTGATTGTTGCATTGAAAATCCTATGGAATTATCTTAATAGGGAGAAGTGTGAGATATATACTGATCACAAGTGTGTCAAATTTTTTCACATAGAAGGTACTTAATATGTGCCAATGAAGATGGTTAGATCTCATCAAGGATTATGACTGTACAATCCACTACCATCCTAGTAAGGAAAATAAGGTGGTGGATTCTCAATGCAGAAAGGATCCTGCATCTTTATCAATGATGAGATTTTTAAAGGATCCAATATTTTTAGCAGAGGATAGACATGGGAATAATTATGGGAGGTTCATCATCAGTACTTTCTCAATGGTTTCTCAACTATCCCCCATGGAGAAAATAAATTATTCTCACAGAAAATATATGGAAATTCTGAAAAGGTAAGGATATTAAGAATGGGAAACCCTCTATGACCAGGATTGAGGAGGAAGACGTTGTATGATTTGGGTCTTGATTGTGTGTACCATCTGATCTGGAGATAAATAAGGTTCTTTTGAATGATACACAAAGCTCAACCTTCTCTATTCACTTGAGAAGAACAAAGATGTATCAAGATCTCCGAGAGAAATTTGATGTCACAAAATGATGAAATAGATCGCTAAGTATACATCAAAGTGCCTATTATATCTATAAGTGAAGGATGAAATAAAAAAGTGAAAGGGTATTATGAAACCACTATCGATACCAACATGGATGTGGTAGATAATTACCGTGGACTTTTTCACTAGACTTCTAAGGAAACTTAGAGGAAACAATGCTATATAGGGTATTATGGATCATCTTACCGAGGAAGATCACTCTATCGCAAATAGAGATAACTTCTCACTTGATCAAATTACATGGATATATATATCAAATATGTGGTTAGGATGCATCTAATACCACAATAGATTGTATCTAATCGAGATCCAAGATTCACCGTGAAGTTCTAGAAAAGTATCCAATATGCTCTAAGCGCTGAACTGAACTTCCGTATGGCCTATCATCCTTAAACTGATGTCCAATCTGAGTGAACTATTCAAACACTAGAAGATGTTTTGAGAGAATGTTCTATGGACTTCAAAGGAATATGGGACCAACATCTTCCACTGGTCGAATTCTCTTATAACAATAGTTTCCACTTCAGCATCCAAATGGCACTATATGAAGCCATTTATGGGAAAAGGTACAGAACACTAGCTTGTTGGGATGAATTCGACGGTCGTAAGCTACTAAGACCCAAAATTGTTGAAGAAATGGTAGATAAGATGAAAACCATTCAGCTGCATGTTAAGGAAGACCAATTTTGATAGAAAAGTTTTGTAGACAATCATCGATGGGACCTTGAGTTCAAAGATGGAGACAAGGTATTCCTCTACATATCTCCATGGAAGAAGTTCATGTGGTTTGGGAAGAAAGGAATGCTAATTCCCATGTATATCGGCCCCTTCAAGATTCTTGATCAGGTTTGAGCTATGGTCTATAGACTAGCACTTCCACCTACCATGTCTAATGTACAAAATGTCCTCCTTGTATCCCTCTTACGGAAGTACAAACAGGATCCTTAAACATGTACTGTCTTTAGAGATGGTTAAGTTGGAGAATGATCTTTCATACAAGGAACATCCAGTGATGATCTTGGATCATAGAGATAAAGTTCTATGCAATAAGACTACTCACCTGGTCAATGTATTATGGTATATCCATAACTACGAAGAGGCAACATGGGAACTGGAGGACGATATGAAGGAAAATTACCGACACCTATTTTCAAATTAGAATGTAAAACGAAATTTTGAGTGTGGGATTTCATAAGAGGGGAAGAATGTAATGACCTGCTATTTTATAAATGAAATTACATTCATATAATTATGTATTATAGTATAATTATATAAGATTACATATTGAACACAATAAAAACCTTATAAATGAAGAATGAGTGAAAAAAAAGTTATCTCAAGAAGTTAGGGAACATATACTGATGAAATTGTAACTTAGCCTTTATAATAGTAATGTGAACCTTATGAATAGTAAACCCGCCAATTAAATAGTAATCTCACTAATGAAAGAAAAAATAAAATTTATCCATATTATATGTGAGAATATGGTATAATTATATCATAGTATATGTAAGTAAATATTTTTAAAATTATTAATTATGTGTGGGTATTTTTGTATGTCATATATTTTCAATTACAATTTTATGATTAATTTAATAATTTAAAAGAAAATTTATTTTCATAAAATTTATTCATAAATAATTATTTTGATGAATTAGGATTCTAATATAATTTTAAGAGAACTTAATTAATTTTTCAAAGTGGTAGAAAAGTAGATTTATTTTTTAAATTTTTATTTTTCATGTTAATTATAATTTTAATTAAAAATAAAAATTCACATATTTAGAAAATTATATTCATAAAAAGGAGTTCATTTTTTAATTATACACGTTGAAAAATTATTGGGCTGAATTTTTGGTATTTTTCTAAAATATTAGAATTTTTTATGAATTGTAAAATATGATAATTTATGATAAATTCTAAATAAATGAATTTTTTCATCATGATTAAATCATGGATGATTTAAATTTAATTTGGTTCTAACTAATATGAACATATTACTATTGTTTTTTCACAATAATCAATACTATTAATAGTCTTGAGCAAAAATATTAAACTAATGATTAAAATAATTGGAATCCCCTCCTCTCCTCCACTATAAAAACCAGCACTCTTTACCTCTTCACTTCACTCCTCTCTTGCCTTGTTCCTAGTCCAAATTCATCTCTAAAATCTCTCTAATCCCATCCCCCAATTCCATCAGAACTTTTTCTATTCAAAATACCCAATCCTCTCCCCTAAATAGGTTCTCAAGGATGATATATCCAAGTGTTAAATTCCTCTTTTCATTTCTTTTATTGCCTTTCAAGTTTCTTTCTTTCCTTTTATTTCCTCATCTCCTTTCATCCAAGTGTTATGATAACTATAGTACCATATAGGTACTGAGGATTTGTTATGATAATGTAACAATCCATCATCTTCTCTCATTTCCCCTCCTTTTATACTAGAAATGAAAACACCATATTAGAGGTGTTAATTTGTCACATTTACGGACGACGAGTTTTCAATTTCTTTTACCATCTTCAATTCTTGTCATGAAACCATTTTTATTGTTGAACTAGAATATAATATATTTATTTTCTATAATTTAATGTTTTTTAATCTTTTGTATGAACGATATGAATTTATTAAGAAAAATGTGTTGGTTGTGATACAAAAAATTCCAATTAACCAAAACGGTTATAATTAATGTTTTATATAATGATTCATCTTCAATCCAAATAACCAAATGAATTTTATAAAACTGAATTCTTATGGATACTAAATAACATAATAAAACCTCAATTATTTTCAACCATTCTCATCTTACATGTTTATCCTTATATGTATATATGTAAACCAATCACTAAAACAAAGGAGACAAATGCCCCTAAATGATGAAAACGAATAACTTAACACATAAAAATGGTCTTAAATGAAATTAAAAAAAGTTATAATGAATAAATTACAATTTTAAGAGTTTAATGAAATATTAATTAACAAATGTATGTTTTTTATCCCATACATTAAGATCATGTGAAGAACACCTTCATACATAAGGTCAGGGATTTTACTCGAACCTCCATTATTACTTCTAGTTTCACTATCTTTATTTTTAACCAAAATAAGTTATCTATTTTTTCTAGGTATATACTAAAAATTCTGTGTAAATGATCCAAATTTTTTTATCAATGTCCATTAATCATTCACTTTCTGGTATATAGATGTTTTTATGTGGTTCCCTCTTCAATACTTTCCGATAAGCAAACCTGTTTCAGGGAACTTCATGAATTGTTTCACAATTTCAATTGTACTATATAATATTTATTAGGCAACTGTTATTTTTATGAAACCAATATTTTTATTTTTAAGACATTCTTGGTTCACATTTTGTTTTATATAAAAGATTATTCCCTTTTATGTTTTATGTGATCTTGGATATTTTCTTGAAACTGCATTAAAATGTTTTAATTCTAATGTTTCTTAAATGATAATTTTGAATATTATCACTTGAAATTTATATCCCATATCATGATATATTCCAATTATACCTTACTCATTTTCGTTCATGATATAATTAATTACATTCATGGACTCTTTTATGATATGCCCATTTGTTATTCTGTATGACATGAATATGATACCCAATTCTTTCCACGGGTAACTATTATTTTTATGTATGGTTGATTATGTATGATTCTGTTTGTGGAAATAATATTCAGGAATATGTTATGATTGGTGTTCCCAGATAGTGATATGATGCATTTTATAATGTTTTTTATCTTGAGAAGTAATGTGAAACAGTCTTAGAGTTTAGCCATGACTCGTGGTACCATGTGCAACGGTCTTGGTGGTAGTCCTTGACTTATGATCCTCTATGTGCAATGAGCCTTGACTCTTGAAAAAGTCATGTTTTATGTTTCAAAAACATTAAAATGATTCCTTTTTTATATGATAAAATATTTATATGTTACTATTCTTTAGGTTTCATGTCTTCTTCTATCATTATGTCATGCCTTCAAACCCATGAGCTAAAACTTGATTCTTATGTTTATTCCCTTAGTAGGAGCTTCAGTCCATCCCATTGTTCATGTTATCCCATGTTTATCCCATGAATATGTATGATAATAATGATAATTATAATATATTTATGAATATTCAAGAAATAAATGTTTTATTTAGTTCTATTTTTTAAGTTTTATCTACCTAGTCTTTCGAGAAACTAGACTTTAGAATCCATGGTTTGTAAATTGAAGTTTAACTATGCTTAAAATCAGGTAGTGATATGTGTAAAAGGATGGCGTTTCTATAGTAAAATATTTTCAAATATTTCTCTAGAATCCGTTATAAGATTAAAATTTTATTTTAAAATAAAATTGTTTGAAAATGGTTTTATGTTTAAAAAGTTAATTCTCAAACACGAAATGATATTTTCCTCAATAATTTTTTAAAAATATATATCAAAATTATTTTACATATAAGATGACATCCATTTGTGATAATAATTCCCTTGTAGGGAAATAATATAAGGGTTCCATTAATATTATTTCTCTAAATGGTTTAGGTTTTGATGTCATGATGTTTATGAGACCAGTTTCTCTTTCATGGGTTATATGTTTAAGAAAACTATATCTCTTTCATGGGTCATATTTTTAGGAAAACACTTTTAATTTCATGGTTTATATGTTTTTGAAACACATTTTAAATTTATGGGTTATATTCTTGTTAAACCTAATTCTTTTCATGGGTGATGCGTTGATGAAATGATTATGAAACCTATCTCTTTTCCATATGTTATTATATGATGACATATTTATGATACACATTTCATTTCATGGGTTATGATATAATTTCTTATGATATTTGGGCACATATATGTATGATTTAATTATGATTTGGGTGGTACCTATACCTCCATCCAATTCATTGGGAAAATATTTATATCTCGTGACATAGGCATAACTGGAATGGGGAGTCAACTCGATTCTATAATGGACTTTTTTTGCTATGATGGTCTTGGGAGTGATCCTTGAAAACTAAGACGGTCATGGGAGTGAACCATGACTACCAAGATAGTATTAGGAGTGAACCCAAGATACTAATATGGACTTGTAATCTATTCCTTGACTAATGTGGAAATAATTTTATATGCTTATGTGTATTCCGTAGTTTCATGTCTTAATTTTATGTTATGCTATTATGGATAATTATCTTGATTCCTATATGATTCATGTTTTTTGAACTATCAATATTTATGTAATGATTAATTTTTATGATATTTTATATGAAATTTATGATATTATAATGTCATTAACACCTTATCATACCCTTATTCTCATGTTTATTCTTACATATCTTCTTTATTGACCCATACTGTGCATCAAAGATTTCTCCTTTTTTATGTTTCCTTCCCCATGTTATGAAGATATATATTATGTATGATTTTTATTAAAATGGTTCTAGTAATTTAGAACCTATTGGGAGATAATATAACTCACTTATGTACCATTGTTTATGTTTCCATGTTTACAGAGGTAATAAACTAATACAGTATTTGGGCATCTGTTTGTGTAATGTTTTACTTATTCTGCAAAAATGATTTTATGTCTATATATGTTATGCCTGGGTCACTATAGTTTCTATTAGAGGATAATTTTAGTTTATAATAGGAAACTAATATGATAAATATTTTTTGATATTCCTAGGTATATTTATAAGGATATGTCTACAAATGTCTCTAAGGATAAGTATAAATATGAATTAATGTTTAGGAAAATTTCCTAGAATTTTGGTATAGGATAGAGTGAGCGGTTTTCTAGAAATATAAACATGTCTGGATACTACAATTTTATGTGGATATAGAACATATTCATATAGGGGTAACAATAAAACACTGTATTTGGAAATACTCGATTGGGAACAGGTGCACAACAATGAGACTTTTTCCATGCCTAGTTTGACACTCTTAGGGGATATGCTTTGGAAATTTATGAAGTATTTATGGACCATAATGAAGGATTTAAATAAAATATGGCTATGAGTAACCTAGGATAAACCTATGGTGTCGTGATTTATACATCATATATGTAATTTTTTATTATTATATGGGTTTATACCGTGATAAGTGTTCCTCACACTATTCTTTTAGGTTTTAGTTAGTGGTAGGGACTAAAATAAATCGGGTTAACATTGAATTTTTCATATGTGTAAAGTATGTTCTCTATAAAAATTTACTTCTAAAGTGAAAATATCATGAAAAGAATCAAGAAGATGGTATGCTTATTGGTTATACTTGTGGAGATAAATAGAGTGTGAATGACATGTGAAAGGTAAGGGATATTCTTCCAGTATTCTTGACATTACACATAAGAAGCATGATTAGATAGTGTTTTAGTAACCTTAAGAAATGATTCATATTTTAAATTCAAGGAAAGAGGTATTACGGAATAAGTTGATGAATCATGAGTAATTGTTTAAGAATATTGTTGGATGATTAGCATGTATATGTTATGGAATTCAAATATTATGTTATAGGAATCTTGAAGAATAAAAGTATTTTTTGTAGAAGTTCTTTCAGGTATCTTCAAGAATTTTATAAATGATACTGATGACCTATAAAATTTATTAAATTTAAAAGGTTACATTAATGGAATGTAACCCTTAATATGTTCCTAAATATGATATACTTATATTTTGTATGGATAAATAGGAAACAATATATAAAAATTAAATTAGATATTATTTATGACCAAATAACGGATATACGATTTGTTGAAAAAGTGGGCTATGTTATTATGGATTATGTTTACAAATTCCTGGATTTGAGGATTATATGCAGTAATCTTTGGAATAAGGAATAATGAATGTTTTAGAAAATGATTTATATTAATACAGTTTATTTCAATGATTCAATAGAATATACAATGAGGGTATTCACATGTTTGGAATGTGGAAACCATAACCTACTTTATGATATATAATGGATCAATATTATGTCATTTTTGAGAAATTTTGTGACCTTATTTTGGAATGTCAACTTTCAAAAGGGTAATAATTGTCCCCATTTATTAAATAGTTTGTGTTAAATATTTGATGAGGTTTTATAGATTAATGTATTATCTCTCAATGTGAGTATTTATGCATATTGGATAACTAATGATAGTTTTTTTTATAATAATGATAGATCTATTGACCTATCTTTATATTTATAGATATCATGATCTACTAAAACTCTAGGGATGAAAAATTCACCTTCATTTTTTTTGGAATAAGTGATTAGGTAAAAATTGATCAAGGAACAATAAAAGGTAGGGCATTTATAAAATCAGGTAATTATATCATATCATGAAAAATCATTAGATTTAGGGAAAAAGGTCTCAAAATATGTTTTTTCATGTTATCATCTTTTCTGTTGATATCAATGAAAATTTTCAAACCTCTTTGTGTTATGGCCTTGTTATTGTTAACATTATGAAAAACATTATCTCTATCATGATCCATTAGAAAATGATGGTTAAATTCATTTTCCATGCCCATTTTTTCACTTTCCGCCTATGTTATCCCATGTGGAAAGCATATATGAGATACTTTGGGTAACCATTATGGTTCCAAAATTCTTTTTTTAAGGGAATATTTAGTATTTATTTTTACGATGTGGCTTTATATAAAAGAAATCTTAAAGTATTAAAACATTCATAACGTAAAAAAATTTCATGGGAAAAGTAAATTTTTCGGTGGGTGGAGTGTAACACCCTAATATTTTATGAAATAATTTTTTAGAATTAATATAATATTTTTAGTATTTTTTTAATTCACACAAAATTTAATATAGTTGTTTTTAGAAAAGCACTAAGTTTCTCTTGTGTTATACACAAAACCAAGTTAATCTTTTACTACACGCAAAAATAATATTATCATTCGGTACATTAAACAATATTTTTTTCTTATATTACATACAATATTGATTCCCTTCGATATCTTGTGTTAAACGCAAGGAAGAGTTTGTACCAAACTACAATATATTATTAATATAATAATTAAAATATTATTATATCTATCACATAGAAGTTGGAATAGAATTCATGAATAAGAATAACTAAATTATTAATATATGATTTAAACATTTTTATAAAATTATTTCTTTGGTTATAAATTAGTATATGTGAATCAAGTAACTATTTGAAAATAAAGAAATTACAATTCTAAGAAGACAATTTTTCTATGTACAAACAAAAGTTTTTCTCATGAAATTAAACAATCAACTATTGATTAAGTTTTTCAATAAAATTTAAATATTATATATGCAATCATTATTTTTTTACTCATCCAATAGATTTGATAAGTATAAAATGAGAATAAATCCAATTATATGAATAAAAAAGATGTATTTTTATGAAAGAAAATTTTACACCATTTTATTGGAGAACCCATTTTAAATTTGATTTTTAAAAATATAATAATTTTTGTTTTTCAAAATAAACTTCATTTTTTAAATCATAATATCCAAATTTACTATGATTTAATTTTTGGTATTTTTCTGGGAAGTTTCATTTTTTATTAATAGTGAAAAACAAAAAAATTTAATTCAAAACTTATTTTTTATGTAATTAATTTATATATTTAATTTTTTTAATTAGTTTTTAAAATTTAATTAGATAAATTTTAAATCCATTAACCCAATTTTGTATTTATTAATCAATTTAAATTTAAATTGGGTATAAATCATTTCAAAATTTTGAATATTATATCTTAAAAACCGTTGTCATCCCATCTACGAGATTAAATTTAAAAGAATTTATTAAAATAATCTGATTTAAAGTTAGAAAAATAGATATTATATTTTTAATCATAATAATTTATATTTTTTAATAAATTAAAATTATTTTCTGAAAAAAATAGAGAAACTATAGGAAATTAATTATATTGATTAAGAGGAATTTTTTTAACAGTAGACTAATCCTTAAAATTTAGGCCCAAATGACCTAGAAACATTTCCAACATCCATTTTATGTTCATATGTAGACCCTATAATCCATTTTGTATAATTTTTAGCATTATTAAATCCACATTAAATTGTAAAAAAATTAGTTGAATAACCTTTTAAAAAATTTACAAGAATGCCATTCCTCCTCCAATATAAAAAAATGATTCACCCCTCCCACTTATTCACACCTATCAAGCCATTTATCTCACCAAAACACTACTAAAATAAGATCTCAAAATCCATAAAATCATCATATAATCCTACCATTGGTCATAAATCCAAACAAGGAATCCTTTTGGTGAAAACCAAGCAGAGTTAACCAATGAATATGTGACATCTTTCCTCAAAATCCTTGGTTTTATTTTCATTCTCTAGTACCTAAAATATTCTTATTCAATTATTGCATAATAAAATCTGTATCATAAATATAATTATATGTTTTTGTTCTAATAGTTTTACCTAAACTTACATACAATTCTATCTTAAGGAGAATGAACATACAATTCTTGTATACGACAGACTACCGCCTCACGAAACGATGTTTTTCATGTTTCCTTTACCACATATCATGGTTGGGAATTACGATGTAAAATATTTTTTTTATGAAATATGTTATATTTATAAAGTATTTATTCTTTTTTAATTATTATATAATACATACCTTCATTCTTTCAATTTTGTGTAAATACGACAACTTCAGTTATGGATGTGTGGACCACCACCTCCTCAAAGCGTTGTGATTCATTCACACATTACACTGAATGTATTAAGGATGGGTTTATTGAAATTATAAAATATATATGAATAAATAATTATACGTTAATTATATTATATATACAAATATACACATATAATTCATTTAGTTTCATTTTTTCTATATGATAAAAAAATGGAGATAATGTTCATGGATACGTATGACCTACCATCTTCATGCATGGTGTACTCCATTTCATATTTATATATACTATAAATTAATATACATAAATATATAATGAAAATATATGATAATTATATCATTTTTTACATTATGGAAATAAGTAAATCATGATCTATGTAATAGGATCAAGAATAACAAACCAAAACTTATACGAAAAAACAAAGAAGATATTACCCAAAACGTAACATTAACATGGAGATTTTAATAAATGGGTAATACAAAGTCATAACCAAATATTTTATGTTATTTTTTATAATAATATGTTTATTTGGTATATTTATAATAAACTTATATTTATTATCAAAAAGGATTTAACTTGTCCAAATAAATTTGAGACTTATGGTAAATTTTTTCTCGTTTAACTTTTGTTTTTCATGATACATAATCCATGTTCACCACCTAATTCTTATATGTTGGTGTTTATAATACCCATTTATGTATTATATGATTATAATAATTTTTATGGGTATTTACGTATCAATTTTATGATCTATCCTTCATGGGTTTCATGATTCAAATGTTACAAAATCGATAACATTAATTTTGTAACGACCCAATCTTTTTGAGTAGTATATTAACTTACTCTTAATGATTTATTAGAGATGTTAATGGTTAATGCAGAAAGAGGAGGCGATGTCTTCATCTAGTAGACTCGACCCTTATGAAGCCCACTTATTAGAGCTTGAGAAAGAGGTAGCATCTGTGGGCTTCGCTTTGGACCAAGCCCAAGCCGAACTCCAGCATGTCAAGCTTGAACGGAAACGCCTACGGGAGAAGTTCAAGTTAGTAGAGATTACTACTAGGGCAATGTTATCTGAGCCTCCCTCAGATTCTCTCACCATAGCACACCTTACACTTAGGTCTTATGTCGGTGTTATAAGGGGCTATGTGACGAGACCCTAGCTTCCTTGTGTAATCCTTTCGGGTGAATAAATTGAGATCTCTTCCTTTAGTGATGTTTGTGGAATTTCTTTTGTCCGGATAATTTTAGGATGTATTTTATTGATGAATTTTGGAAAAAAAGGGATATTTTAAAATATTTATGAAAACCCTAAATAACTAATGATGTGTAATGATTTTCAAAAAATGGTCTTCTACAAAAGTGTTCAGTATGGAATTTGGAGTCTAATAAGATCAACTTAATTTTTGATGAATAGTAAATTATGAATAGTGTTTTTTAATTAAAAATTTAATTAAAAATAATTAGAAAATTATTTTTATAAAAAGGACTTTATTTTTGAACTCAGAGCATCGATATTATGTTAAGGTAAATTTTGGGGATTTTTCTGAAAAAAATGAATTTTCGATGAATAGTGTTTTTATTTAAAAATTAAATTAAAAATATTTAGAAAATTATTTTATAAAATGGATTTCATTTTTGAAATCAGAGCATTGATATTTGGTTAAGGTGAAATTTTGGGATTATTCTGAGAAAGTTGAATTTTCGACGAATAGTGAAAATATAGTTTTTAAGTTACAGGTGTTTAATGACATCATTAAATGATGTATTAAGTATATATTCAATATGGTAGAATTATGAATATTAAGATAAGGTATGAGGTGTCCCAAGTTGCCAATACCATGGGAAAATACCATGGGCAAGCCCATGGTTTTTCCAAAACCACTAGTGAGGTGTCCCTTGGCCATTAATGCCTTGTCCCCTCACTTTCCCTATAAATACACACCCTTTCCTCCTTTAGTTTTCACTCCCAACTCTTCCCCAACTAAGTTATGGTCTCCTTACCTCCCAAGGAGTCCTCCCAAGGTTCCCCCAATCCCTCAAGGTCCAAAACTTTGAGTTTCAAGAGTCACGTTTTAAGGTAAGGGATCTGACCTCTCTCTTTCTTTTCATGTAATCATTTTTATGTCATTCCTTTTATGATCCATGTTCTTATGTGAGAAGATGTTATTTTATATTCCTCTTACTGCCCTTTTCATGTTTATATGATGAGATATCCCCTCTTACTCTCATCATTTCGTTTTATGAATGTTTAAGTGACGCCGTTAGGCTGCCGAATTTTTAAGGGATTCTTTCACCCTTCTCATTTTTCAAGTTCGATTTTCATGTCAAGTCTTTCAAGTTCCTTTTTATTATGTTGGGGTATGATCTCTATATCTATCATACTGATCTCTTATTATCATATGACGAGATACCCTATTTGATCTTGTCAATTCCTTTTTTATTGAAGTTTAAGTGACGTCGTTAGGCTGCCGAATTTTCATAAGAGAAATCTATTTTTTTGTCTTCCTTCCATGTTTTTCATTTCAAATGGTATGTCCTTCAAATTTCATTACCATGTCCTTATATCATTCTTATTCTGTACCCTACTGTTTTATGGATCATTTATGAGTGGGTGACCCATGTCCCCTCTCTTTTCAATGTTTTCTAAAACCTTGTAACATAGCCGATATGCTGCAGAATTTTCGTCTCAAAATGCCTCTCTCTTTTCTCAAAATTATTTTATGTTATAAAGTGAATACTCAAAGCTCTTATTTATACAAGGGTATTCACATATATATCAAAATTTTCTATTTTAAATTCTGGTATTTACATACATGAGACCCACTTTCCCTTCCGTGGGTTTAAAGTGACGTAAAGATCATGTCTTTAAAGCAGTTTTTAAAACGTTATGATTATGAAATGAAACCCATTTATTTTATGCTATATGGGTTATTTATGAAATGTTTGATGATGATATATGTGGCTCACATGATAATAAAGGAAAATTTAAGGGTTCACCCTGATAGCGCTCCAATGCATTGGGTAATGATGTAACCACTAGAGATTACAATATTCACGATACCTTGGTGAATAACCTTGGTAATTTTCAAATGACACCTTGGGGATGGACCTTGGTGATATGTTCATGATTGTCTATGTTAAATGATGTATCCACATTCTCAAGTTATGAAAAATGTTATTTTTATTATGAAATGACTCATGATTTCTTTCTCATGCCTTAAAGTTCTTTTCATGTCCTTATTGAAGTATATCAAGTTCACATGTAAAATGTTCCTCTTGTTTCCCTTACTGGGCCTTCTGCTCACCCTTTCTTGTGATGTATGTCCCCAGGTTATGAGATGCGGTAATGAACCTAGGATAAACATAAGGAGAAGACTTTCAAGTGTTTAAGAAGAATGCTTTATGTTGTTTTCATGTATTATGTTCCTGGTTTCAAAGACATTAGACCTTAAAGATCCTCAGTTATGTGTAATGTAATGAAAGTTTATGTTATAAAAAGCGGGATGCTATAGTTGGTATCAAAGGATGGCTTAGTTATTTTTGGAAATTAGGATATAAAAACTTTAGGAAGAACCCTATAGAAAAGTTTAAATATAGGAAAACTTCCTGGTATTTTGGTAAGTATTGAGTAAGTGGTTTATCAAACAAATACATCCTTGTCTGGATACGAGCAGGTAGAGGAGGCTCTGGCACAGATGTACATAGGGGTAAAACCCAAAAACACCGCATCGAGCTAGACTCGAACGGGAACTGGTGCCCGATAATGGGCCTTGCTACACTCTTGGTTACGACACTCCCGGGGGATATGTTTGGTTAATCACAAGCTTTTTATGAATCATTATGAAGGAATTATAGAAAAGTGTAATTGTCTAAGAATGAAGTCTAGGTTAAAAGATTCATAAATGAAATAAGTTTCTCACTAAGGTTTTATTCTTTTAGAAAATGGAAGGCAATAGGAGGAACCGTGCCGATGGTGACCGCAATACACCATGTCATGACGACCCTCCAATGGAAGCCGGAATGGAAACATTCATGCGAATGATGAACCAACTGACTCAAGTTATGAGTAATAACTTGAATCAAGCTGAGAGGCCGATCTCACCACGAAGGGAAAAACTTTCTGTTGAGTCCTTCATGCACCAACGACCACCAACATTCAGTGGATCTACTGACCCTTTGGTTGCGGAACAATGGATAAGCTCCATTGAAAAGATATTTTCTGTACTTCATTGTTCGGAACAAGAAAACGTCACCCTTACTGTTTATCGCCTAGAGGGAGAAGCAGATCAGTGGTGGTCACTAATCAAAAACACGAAGCCACGAGGATAGATGGAAGCTATGGAGTGGGAAGAGTTCCTAGGAATATTCTTTAATAAGTATTTCCCTCATTCGATGAGAACGAGAATGGAGAAAGAATTTCTCAAGCTGAAGAAAAAGGAGAATGAATCAGTTGGAACCTACGAGATGAACTTCACAAGGCTTTCCCGTTATACCTCAAACTTCGTCATGGACCCTAATGGGAAGGTTGATAGATTCTTTGGTGGACTACGACCTCATCTACAGAAGAATATAGCCAACAGGGACTATGACAACTATGAAGAAATTGTTCGAAGTGCTATGAAAGTTGAACTAGAGTTTGGGGAGACACAGTGGTCTCACAAATATAATGAGAAGAAGAGAACTCTAGAACCAAGCCTGGGAAGAAGTTTTTATCAGGAAAGGGGTGGAAAGCATATGCAACATGCCACATGCAATAAATGTGGGAAGAAGCATTCAAGGAAATGCTTGATCGGAAGTGGTAAGTGTTATAGGTGTGGAAAAGAAGGCCATATTTCTCGGAATTGTCGTAGTGATGTGAAGCCTCAACTTCCCAATACTAACGATAGAGGAAAGATGGTTCTCGCCCTACCCGAAGTCACATGCTTTAAGTGTGGACAGCTTGGGCACTTTGCTAATCAATGTCCAAATCCGAGGGCGGTGGAGGGGAATCACCATAAACCTCAGTAGAGGCCAAGGGAGCAAGGTCTTGCTTTCGCTATCACAACAACTGAATTTGATGTTCCGAACGATGTGGTAGCAGGTACTCTAGTCGTCCTCTCAAAACTAGCAAGTACTTTGATTCTGGTTCTACGCATTCCTTTATTTCTTCTAAGTTTTCAAAGAATATAGAATCAATCCTTGAATTGCTTGAGGTAGAGTTGTCAGTCAAGACTCCAAGTGGGATTATCCATGCATCAATAGTGTTTAGAGACTCTAGTGTTTACTTTAGTGAGAAAAATCTTATCGCAAATCTAGTAGTCATTCCCATGTTGGAATTCGACGTTATACTAGGGATGGACTGGCTCTCAAAGTATAATGCTAAGATCAAATGTAGAAGTAAGGAAATCTCAGTAGTCTTGAATGAACGGCGTACAGTTATCTTCCGAGGAGAGATATCCCGAAATGATCCCTATCTAGAAGCACCTCCTATAGCTTTCTTTATGGAGTTAATCGGTGATGATGAAGAAGGAAAAGGGAGCATACAAATAGAAGATGTTCCGATTGTTCAGGAATACATGGATGTATTTCCTGAGGAGTTACCTGGACCTCCCCCAGAAAGAGAGGTAGAGTTCTCCATTGAACTCGTACCTGGGTCTCAACTGATATCAAAGACTCCGTATAGAATGGAAAATGTGGAGCTAGAAGAGTTAAAGAAACAACTTCAATACTTGTTGGAGAAGGGGTTTATCTGACCGAGTGTGTCTCCTTGGGGAGCACCAGTTCTCTTTGTGAAGAAGAAGGATGGATCAATGCGGCTATGCATTGATTATAGAGAACTGAACGGGATCACAGTGAAGAACAGATATCCTCTTCCAAGAATTGATGATTTATTTGACCAACTTCGCGGGGCTCAATTCTTCTCTAAGATTGACCTTCGATCTGGTTATCATCAACTGAGGGTGAAGAAGGAAGATATTCCAAAGACTGCCTTCCGATCAAGATATGGGCATTATGAGTTTACTGTTATGCCTTTCGGCTTGACTAATGCTCCTGCTATTTTCATGGATTTGATGAATAGAGTCTTTAAGGACTACCTTGATAACTTTGTGGTAGTTTTTATTGATGATATTTTGATAAATTCAAAAAGTCGTGAGGAGCATGAAGATCATATGAGGGTTATTTTGAAAACTCTACGGAAGGAGAGGCTCTTTGGGAAGTTCAGCAAGTGTGAGTTTTGGTTAAAACAAGTGGATTTCTTGGGGCACATCGTAACCAATGAAGGAATCTCGGTTGACCCTGCAAAGACAATGGTTGTGGAGGAGTGGCCTCAACCCACAACAGTAACAGAGATTCGTAGCTTCCTTGGTTTAGCGGGATATTATAGGAGGTTTGTGAAAAACTTTTCACGGCTTTCTAATCCACTAACCAAGTTGACTCGAAAAGGGGTTAAGTTTATCTGGACAAAGGAATATGAGGAAAGTTTCCAATAGCTGAAGAAGAGATTGGTTACTACACCTGTGTTAACACTACCCTCTATCGGAGAAGGATTCGTTATTTTTAGTGATGAATCTATGAAAGGGATTGGGTGCGTCCTCATGCAAAATGAAAAGGTAATTGCTTATGCATCTCGACAGTTGAATATTCATGAGCAGAATTATCCTACACATGATCTAGAGCTGGCGACCGTTGTTTTTGCTCTAAATATATGGAGGCACTATCTTTATGGGGAGAAATGTGATATATACACTGACCACCAAAGTCTAAAGTATATTTTCACACAGAAAGAATTGAACATGAGACAATGGAGATGGTTGGATCTTATTAAAGACTATGATTGTTCAATTCATTATCACACTGGAAGAGAAAACAAAGTCGCGGATGCGTTAAGCAGGAAAGATCCTGTTGTTCTGGCAACAATGAGGATCCTAGGGGATCCCGTGATTAAAGATCTAGTAAAATTGTACATGGGAATTATAAGGAAAGGGACATCATCAACCCTATCCCAAATTATTTCTCAACTTTCATTACTAGAGAAGATCAAGAAGGCTCAAAAATAAGATCTTTTGCTGTAGGAGAAGTTGGAGGTTGTAAAGGATGGGAAGTTCCCTGATTTCAATGTTGATCAAGAAGGTGTATTGAAATTTCATACAAGACTATGTGTTCCATCTATTCCGGAAATAAAGAAAGAACTGATGGATGAAGCTCATAGCTCTACTTTCTCTATACATCCGGGAAGCACTATGATGTATAGAGACCTTCGTGATCATTATTGGTGGGATAACATGAAGAGGGAGATTGCTGATTACACTACAAGGTTCCTGGTGTGTCAGCAAGTAAAGGCAGAACGACAACTTCCTAAGGGGGTATTACAACTTCTACCCATACCAGTATTGAAGTGGGATAATATCACTATGGACTTTGTAACTGGTCTCCCGAAAACATCCAAAGGAAACAATGCGATATGGGTTATTGTGGAACGTCTCACCAAGACAGCCCATTTTATCTCTATTCGGGAAGATTTCTCTCTGGATCAGCTTGCCAAGATATACGTGAAGGAAGTGGTAAGGCTGCATGGGGTACCACTATCCATCGTATCTGATCGTGACCCAAGATTCACATCAAAATTCTGGAGAAGTCTTCAACATGCTCTGAATACTGAATTGAATTTTAGTACGGCTTATCATCCTCAAACTGATGGCCAATCTGAAAGGACTATTCAGACACTCGAAGACATGTTGAGATTATGCTCAATGGAATTTATAGGTGGATGTGATCAACACCTCCCATTAGTGGAGTTCTCCTATAACAACAGCTTACATGCGAGTATTCAGATGGCACCCTATGAAGCTCTGTATGGAAAGCGGTGTAGAACTCCTACTTGTTGGGATGAAACTGGTGAGAGGAAGCTTCTTGGGCCTGATCTCGTGCAAGAGATGACGGAACAGGTTCATGCCATCCAACAACACATAAAAGCTGCTCAAAGTCGGCAGAAGAGCTATGCTGACAATCGTCGAAGGGACTTGGAGTTTGGTGTTGGCGACAAAGTCTTCCTTCGAATTTCTCCATGGAAGAGAGTCATGCGGTTTGGGAAGAAAGGGAAGCTTAGCCCTAGGTACATTGGCCCCTATGAAATCCCTGATCGCATAGGAGCAGTGGCCTATCGCCTAGCACTTCCACCGAACCTATCTCAAGTTCATGATGTCATCCATGTATCTCTCTTGAGGAAGTACATACCCGACCCTTCACATGTACTGAACCCAGAGGTGGTACAACTGGAACATGACCTCTCTTATAAGGAGCAGCCAGTGGAGATCTTGGACCGTAGAGACAAGGTCCTACGAAACAAGACTACCCACCTTGTGAAAGTGTTGTGGAGGAATCATAAATATGAAGAAGCGACTTGGGAGCCTGAGGAAACAATGAAGAAAAAGTACCCTCACCTTTTCGACTAGGCCTCAAGTGTAAATTTCGGGGATGAAATTTCTTAATGGGGGAAGAATGTAACAACCCAATCTTTTTGAGTAGTATATTAACTTACTCTTAATGATTTATTAGAGATGTTAATGGTTAATGCAGAAAGAGGAGGCGATGGCTTCATCCAGTAGACTCGACCCTTATGAAGCCCACTTATCAGAGCTTGGGAAGGAGGTAGTATCTGTGGGCTTTGCTTTGGACCAAGCCCAAGCCGAACTCCAGCATGTCAAGCTTGAACGGAAACGCCTACGGGAGAAGTTCAAGTTAGTAGAGATTACTACTAGGGCAATGTTATCTGAGCCTCCCTCAGATTCTCTCACCATAGCACACCTTACACTTAGGTCTTATGCCGGTGTTATAAGGGGCTATGTGACGAGACCTTAGCTTCCTTGTGTAATCCTTTCGGGTGAATAAATTGAGATCTCTTCCTTTAGTGATGTTTGTGGAATTTCTTTTGTCCGGATAATTTTAGGATGTATTTTATTGATGAATTTTGGAAAAAAAGGGATATTTTAAAATATTTATGAAAATACTAAATAACTAATGATGTGTAATGATTTTCAAAAAATTGTCTTCTACAAAAGTGTTCAGTAAGGAATTTGGAGTCTAAATAGATCAACTTAATTTTTGATGAAAAGTAAATTATGAATAGTGTTTTTTAATTAAAAATTTAATTAAAAATAATTAGAAAATTATTTTTATAAAAATGACTCTATTTTTGAACTCAGAGCATCGATATTATGTTAAGGTAATTTTTGTGGATTTTTCTAAAAAAATGAATTTTCGATGAATAGTGTTTTTATTTAAAAATTAAATTAAAAATATTTAGAAAATTATTTTATAAAATGGATTTCATTTTTTAAATCAGAGTATTTATATTTGGTTAAGTCAAATTTTGGGATTATTCTGAGAAAGTTGAATTTTCGATGAATAGTGAAAATATAGTTTTTAAGTTACGGGTGTTTAATGACATCATTAAATGATGTATTAAGTATATATTCAATATGGTCGAATTATGAACAGTAAGATAAGGTATGAGGTGTCCCAAGTGGCCAATACCAGGGGCAAATACCCTGGGCAATCCCATGGTTTTGCCAAAACCACTAATGAGGTGTCCCTTGGCCATTAATGCCTTGTCCCCTCACTTTCCCTATAAATGCCCACCCTTTCCTCCTTTAGTTTTCACTCCCAACTCTTCCCCAACGAAGTTCTGGTCTCCTTAACTCCCAAGGACTCCTACCAAGGTTCCCCCAATCCCTCAAGGTCCAAAACTTTGAGTTTCAAGAGTCACGTTTTAAGGTAAGGGATCCGACCACTCTCTTTTCATGTAATCATTTTTATGTCATTCCTTTTATGCTCCATGTTCTTATGTGAAAGGATATTCTTTTATATTCCTCTTACTGCCCGTTTCATGTTTATATGATGAGAGATCCCCTCTTACTCTCATCATTTCGTTTTATTAATGTTTAAGTGACGCCGTTAGGCTGCCGAATTTTTAAGGGATTCTTTCACCCTTCTCATTTTTCAAGTTCGATTTTCATGTCAAGTCTTTCACGTTCTTTTTTATTATCTTGGGGTATGATCTCTATATCTATCATACTTATCTCTTATTATCATATTATGAGAGACCCTATTTGATCTTGTCAATTCCTTTTTTATTGAAGTTTAAGTGACGTTGTTAGGCTGCCGAATTTTCATAAGAGAAATCTATTTTTTTGTCTTCCTTCCATGTTTTTCATTTCAAATGGTATGTCCTTCAAATTTCATTAACATGTACTTATATCCTTATTATTATGTCCCCTACTATTTTATGGATCATTTATGAGTGGGTGATCCATGTCCCCTCTCTTTTCAATGTTTTCTAAAACCTTGTAACATAGCTGATATACTGCAGAATTTTTGTCTCAAAATGCCTCTCTCTTTTCTCAAAATTATTTTATGTTATAAAGTGAATACTCAAAGCTCTTATTTCTACAATGTTATTCACATATATATCAAAATGTTCTATTTTAAATTCTGGGATTTACATACATGAGACCCACTTTCCCTTCCGTGGGTTTAAAGTGACGTAAAGATCATGTCTTTAAAGTAGTTTTTAAAACGTTATGATTATGAAATGAAACCCATTTATTTTATGCTATATGGGTTATTTATGAAATGTTTGATGATGATATATGTGGATCACATGATAATAAAGGAAAATTTAAGGGTGCGCCCTGATAGCGCTCCAATGCATTGGGTAATGATGTAACCACTAGAGATTACAATTTTCACGATACCTTGGTGAATAACCTTGGTAATTTTCAAATGACACCTTGGGGATGGACCTTGGTGATATGTTCATGATTTTCTATGTTAAATGATGTAGCCACATTCTCAAGTTATGAAAAATGTTATTTTTATTATGAAATGACTCATGATTTCTTTCTCATGCCTTAAAGTTCTTTTCATGTCCTTCTTGAAGTATATCAAGTTCACATGTAAAATGTTCCTCTTATTTCCCTTACTGGGCCTTCTGCTCACCCTTTCTTGTGATGTATGTCCCCAGGTTATGAGATGCGGTAATGAACCTAGGATGAACTTAAGGAGAAGGCTTTCAAGTGTTTAGGAAGAATTCTTTATGTTGTTTTCATGTATTATGTTCCTGGTTTCCAAGACACTAGACCTTAAATATCCTCAGTTATGTGTAATGTAATGAAAGTTTATGTTATAAAAAGCGGGATGCTATAAATTTGGTATCAATTTTCCTTCCTTGAGACACATGACATGTTATGAACCTATATTATTTGATGAGGTATATACAATAACTTTTTACATGTTATATCATGACTCTATTTCATTTAATTATATTTTAATCTTCATTTTATTTCATTTTCTGACATGGGGAGTAGTTTCAAATTAATCATGTGGTAATGGTTTATTGTAATAGTCTCATCATTTATCAGGATTATTTATGACTATTCTCTCCTTGATGAAAAATTATGATCCATATTTCAAGAACAATCATGAATTTTATTATAATATTATTTTTCATGATGCCTTAAATTATTATAACCATTTTTTTACTATTTGGAACTTAAGATAATTAAGAAATTTATTTTGAGAAAATATGACTATATCTCCCTCTTCAGTCGAAAAATATGTGTTCATTCAAAACCATGTATTCTAAAAATAATAATTTTTTTCTGTTATCCAATTATTTTTAATGAAAATTTATACCCATGTATTACCTTTTTACAAAATGTTTTTAAAATGGCTATTCATGTCATTTTTCAATTAAGTCATGTTTCTAAACATTTATGTTTAAAAAATGAATGTTCGACATATACAGACTTACCTACCATCATGAACTTACTTTCCATGAATCTTTCTTTATAATTTTAAAAGGTTATTTTTAAAGAAATATTTTCCTAATTATTTTTAAAATTTTTTGATTTTAAATTGTTTTTAAGAGAAAAAGGAATTAAAAAATGTTCTATTTTTAAAAACAATTTTAAATGTTTTAAAGATTTTTTTTTATGTTTTCAAGGAAAAAGGTTTTCAAAACATTTACAATATTCTTTTATAATTTTTCATTGAAAAATGTTTTCAAATTTTTCTCAATTTACTTTTATAAGTTTTAATGGGAAATTTTTCTGAAATGTTTTCTAAAATAATTTATAAATTTCTGTGTTTATTTTAAAAGAAAATGAGTTTCAAAAGGTTTTATGATTTAAATAGTATTTCCTAAAGAATAAAAGATATTTTGTTCAAGAATTTTTTAAAAATTTATTTAAATTTATTTTCCATATATTATGACATTTTTTAGTGTCAATAATTCTTTTCAGGGGAAATAATTCAAAGGTTCCATTCATAATCTTTCTCTGAATGAATTATATTTTGATGAAATGATGTTTATGAAACTCGTTTCTATTTCGTGGGTTATATATTAATGAAACCCATATCTCATTCAGAGGTCATATTTTTAAGAAACCCATTTCTATTTCATGGGTTATATGTTTATTAAACCCATTTTACTTTCCTGTGTTATATGCTTTTGAAACCCACTTATTTTAATGAGTTATGCTTTGATGAAATGACTATGAAAATACGTATTTTCTATAGACTATGATATATTGACATGTTTATGATACCCATTTTATTTCAGGGGTTATGATATGGTTTTTAATGATCATGCAGCACACATATGTATGATTTCATTATGACAAGTTTCGAACCTGTATCTCCCTACAATTCATTGGGGAATGATTTAAATCTCTTGAGATACACATATCTATAATATATAGTGAACTTCATTCAGTAATGGAATTTGACTCCAAAGATAGTCTTGGGAGTGAACCTTGATAACTGATATGATAATGGGAGTGAACCATGACAACCATGATTTTATGGGAGGTGACCCCGTACTACTAATATGTCCTTTAATAAAGTTCCTTGACTACTATAGAAATAATTTTATATGCAAATATGTCTTCCACGGTTCCATGTATTATTCTTATGTTATGATTTCATGGATTATTCTCTTGATTCCCTCGTGATTAATGTCATATGAACAGAAAATATTTATTACATGAATCATTTTTATGATCTTTGATATACAGGGTGTGATCTTCTAATGTTATTACCACATTATTATACCCTTATTATCATGTTTAGGCTTACATATCTCCCATGTTTACCTTTATCGACCATCTTGGCTCACCCATTTTTATATTTCCATCCCTAGGTTTTGAAGATATAAATTATATATTATTTGTCTAAGAAATTTTCTAGTCATGGATAAACTAGTGAGAGAAAATATATCTCACTAATATATCGGTGTTAATGTATCCATGTTTCCAAAGGAATGAAACTAATATGGTGTTTGGGCATTAATTTGGGTAATGTTTTAGATATTCTAGGAAAATGGTATAATATCTATGTATATTAAGATTTGGTTTCTTTATTCACACACTAATTGTTTCCATTGATATCAATTAAATTTTATTTGAGTTTAGTTAATGAAATAAATATTATTCACAAGACTGTGGAATCATTTTATTCAGGTTTTCTTGATTTCAAACATTAAATAAGTATTTATTCGCTGGATTGTGAATAAAATATATTAATTTATTTTATATAATATTTAATAAAACTTTATTCATTGGTTTGTGGATAAATATTTATTTATGGATAAAATTTATATTTAGGTATTCAATAAATGTCAAGGAGTTTGAGTGGACCAAGATCATTTCTATTGATAAATATTAATTTTAAATCCATTAAATTAATATTTATCAATTGTGAGAGTTTGTGCATGACATGAAATTATATTATTATTATTATTATTATTATATGTAATGGGGGTATAGAATGATTATTATAATATTTAAGGGCTTATGAACAATTAAATAATATTCTAACCTAAACCCTACCTCAATAAATGTATGGTTATGTCTATTATATAGGGTCAATCGATATTTGAGAATCATTTTACAGAATAGATTTCTCTCTTAAATTATTCATATCATATTCCGAAGAATGACAAGAACTAATTAAAGTGTAAATGGTCCTATGGAAATCAATATGAACAATGTAAGATGATTAATTTACCATGATAGCACCAAAACATCAATAACTAACATTCAGAGGTGAAAAGAGCACATTTAGATCACTGATATGGGTATTATACACTTTGAACCTTAAAATGAAATGAAGGTAATCTATAAAAGGGGTTATCAGACAATTAATATCATCATCATAGAATGATCCTATAATAAGTTATTCCTTCTTCTAATCTTGTATCAATTAATTATAAATTTTACGTGAAAATACCCTCTTCAGGTTTTGTGTTTCTCTATAACAATATTTGGTGGAAAAAAATTGTTGGTCATAGTGTTCATGTCATGTGAAATATTGTGAATGAACCACCAAATCAACAATATTATATTTTTTACACCCACTAGGTGATTTCTCTATGCCCATAACCTTCAAGTGGTATTAGAGGGGTCACGTTTTAAATTTATCATTATTAATTTGATTGTTGATATTTTATGCACAATAATTTTTAAATATTTCAATTCAAGAATAATCATTATTTAATAAAATTATTTAATTAACATGATTTATACACATTAATTATCATCATCCATTATTTCATGTTGTTAAATGACAATGAATAGATGAATAATGAACAACAATTCCAATGGGAAGCATAAAGTAGTTTTTTTATAAGATGGGGTTACAACGTGTGTAGCCAGAGTAAACGCCTTTTACCCATGTGCAATGCATCTAGATTTTCCCCGGGATACATGTTGTTCCAATCATGAATTACACATGTTGAATTTATTACACTTCATGTGCAGACCAGGCTAGTTAGGTACATGGATATTTGGATTACACGATATGTAGCTGGTGTACATATCAAGTAGTCTATATGGTTTAGCAAGGACATTCATCAAAACCGTGTGGTCAAACACACTGTCAATACCACTTGAGACTGATAACCTCGAGAATTAATGAAATACAAGACATTTATTTAGAAAACACAACATATTTTTCATTACTTCCCATATCCAAAATACAAGTTGAGATCTTTGGAGAGTAATACGGTCACATGGAATGGGAGATACATGGCATTTAGCTAGATTGTACATATCATGAAGTCTCATGCCTGAACAACATGTTCTGGCCTTATATGGGTTGTATAGTCAAATGGAAAGTATGATATGCTTTGTGTAGATGGATATTAAACATTATATAGTCCATCTGGGTTACATGTTGAAGTCCCGAGCGTGTATCCCAAGTACATGGAAATCAAGGTACCTTGATTTTAGCTCATAAGTACATCCTGTGTAGTTTCCTAATAAAGGATAGAATAAAAATACACTAAATTGATAATTACAATATTAAAACCTTATTATATTGATTGGAACCTGAAATTTTTTACAATTTAACAAAGGTCTTAAATTATTTTACACATACAATTAATATATTATAATTATCTGTAATTATTGATTATGCCTTTTATTTTCCATAAATGAATTAATTGTGGGTATTTCCAAGAGAATTCATATGATATTTGAGATGAAAGAGGAATTAATTAATTTACAAATTAATTGATTAATTAATGAAATATCATTTATCCTAATAATTAATAATAAATAGAAATGAATATTAACTAGTTTAACATTTGAATATTTGTTGCAAGTGCATGACCATTCATGAGTTTGACCAAACCATTTGTATGTGTTTGTTTTATTTTGTTTTTTTTATTACACTGGTTTGGAATCATTTAATATTAAATTAAATATAATGGCATACAAGTCACCCCTCCCACCATTATTATATAGGAAACGTCTGTCTTTCGTTATTTATGTAACCCCCTTAACCAATAATTATTTCCCCTCACATGCATGTGAGGTATCAATACATGTAAAAAATGCAGTTTCCCAAGCCATGTGAAGGTAGTTCAATCTGGAACCAAGATGATGCTACCCCAGTTGATACATAGGTAGATAGGTGGAATGTTATAAATTAGGAAAAAATTGGCATAAAGTGTTTTCCCCTAATTAATAGGTTGATTTATTTTCAACTAAATAAATCAAACGTCAAATAATCTCATGATCGTGTATTTATTTTTTTATTTATTTTTTTCTATCTTATAAATTATTTATTTTATGGATGAAAGGTCCTGATGAAATAAATAAATGAAGTAATATAAAAAGATATAAATTAAATAAATGGATTATGTGTAACGATTTTATAAAAATATTGTTAATCAGTTATGTAAAATTTATTTAATATTACCACGACATGTAAAAGATAAAATAAGGTAATTGTACACATAATAAATACCTTCAAGTCGAGTTAGCAAATACATTCCTACCTAAATACCTTCAAGTCGATTGACCAACCCCCATTAGGGTTATTTGAAGGGGAATACAGTTCTCATATACTAGAATGTTCTTGAAAATATAAATTCTGAGTCAAATGGTGGGGGGTTTTGGATGTTAATAAAATAGTGGTAGATTTAATAAAATTTATTATTTTTATTTAACACATAATGTATAACCAAGAAATGTACTAATAATGTGATCTTATTTAATTGTATAATAAAAGTAAAGTTCATCATATAAACTATCCCTATGATCAATATTGGATAAATATTATCTCCTCACTGGAATTAACTTCCAAGAAAGGTTTAGACACATCGAGTTGTGTTGATCCATGAATATAACTCTTACAAGATAGAATCCACAATAACTGACCTCTTATTAAGGAGGAAAGTGATGAAGATTTTTGTTGTGTATAAAAAACACTTGAACGATGCGGTCGATTTTAAATTTATAATGACTTTTTCTATGTCTAAAAAACACTTGATGCCTCATTAAATCATAGATGCTTATAGAATTATCAAGAATCTCTATGGTATTTACTAGGTGAGAGAAATAAAGGATTAGTTTGAGATCTTCATGGTGCTCTTTCAAAGTAATATTGATGAGGGAATTCCATCTGGGACTCATTTAGTTAAGATCATTGTCTAAATTGAGTTCTTAGAGGTTCTAGTGTTTAAACTCCCTATTAAATTGTACACCAATATCATTCTTGAATCACTCCCTCAGATATTCTTCATCTTTTTGGTAAACATTAATATGAAAAAATTGAGAAGTCTCTCTTATGTCTTCTCACTATTCTTCACCTATTATATAGGAATAAGAAGCATGAAAAATATTTCTTCCTTATAGTGAATAAATGGAAAGTCCAAGTGAAGAGATATATGTCCAATGCTTCCTCAAAATCCCTTAAAAGAAGTGAAATATCACAGGTAATAAAGGGTGTAGGATGATGTTTTTTTCACATATAAAAAGAATGTTCATAAGAAGAAAAACTGCACCCATCTAAAGAAGTATGGGTAACCTTTAGGTTCATTTTTTATTGGGTGAAACTTATCTGTTTCTATAAATTTGGTATTATATCAAACTTTATTTTCTCATATATGTATTCAAATACAAGAGCCAAGTAGATTCAAAAACATTAACTAATGTGATTTAGATATACAAGAATCCAATGGAGCCAATCTAGTTGGTATGGCTGTTGGCTACCACCTCACATTTCTGATAGAAACCATCATGTTTTTAAAAGGTTTTTTATTTTTTATATATGTTACCAAAAACATTATTTCTGAGTCGATACGTCATAAATATTGATATATTTTCATGTTCAGGAGTAAATTTTGATTCATTTATAAAGATAGAATTTTTATGTTATGTAGCATCTAAATAAAGGTCTTTTTGTAATCGATTATATAAACAAAGTAATGGAAACCTATAATGAAACATGTTCACATGAATCATACCATAGTCAACTTTGGAATCACTAGCTATGTCATGTAAATGAAAAACATTAGACTGAATTATACAAAGATGTATATTTAGATTCGTTTGAGATAAAACAACATGTTTTATATCACATGTGTTTACATGAAAAAATGACCAAATCCGTATTTAGTGGAAAAGGTGAAAGGGATAAATATCTTCTTGAATTATTTTATACCAATTTTTGTGGCCCTTTTCCTATTGAAGCAAGGGGTGCGTACTCAAACTTCATAACTTTTACTGATAATTTTAGTAGATATTAATTAATATATTGATGAGGTATAAGTTGGATTCCTTTGAGTGATCCATAGAATAGAATAATGAAGTTGAGATCCATCTTGGTAAGAATATTAATGAACTTTTCTTAGACCATGTTATAGAATATCGTAATCAAGATATTATTGATTATTTACAGGGGTTCATAATTATATTTCAACTCGCTATTCTTAATACAACTCAATGGAGTGGTGAAAGAAAAAGGAGGAACAAAACCTTATTAGATGTGATGATACCAATGATGACACAAAAGGGCATTCCATTATCCTATTGGGGTTATATATTATATAAATTAAAACAAATACTAAGAAAAATTCTATTCAAAGATACAATATACCATACTAGTTTTGGAATGGATGTAAACTCATATTTTAATGATTATATATATGGGGTTTTCAAATGTTTTTTAAGTACTATTAAAGAAAACGAAGTTTCACCGTGAGGCAGAAAGTGTACCTTTATTGGATACCCAATGGAAACAAGGGAATAATACCTATTTGACACCTCTAAAAAATATAGTGAAAATAAATTCCATATTACTTGAGATATATAACATCTCTAAAAGAGATAGTGGGATCAAGATAGAATTTGATGAATACGAGGGTCAACATACAGAATAGTTTCCATGAGAACATATTCCATAAATACCTATAGAAGAAGATGTTCCAAAGACATAATTATTAATAAGGAGTTCAAGATAGGTTAGAGAAACATAATAGTATGTATTTTATAGTTACCAAGGATGGATACTCATTATTAGAAGATAATAATAATTATCTAACCTATAAAAAAGAAATTAGTGGCACATTTTTTTAAATGGAAAAAGTCATGATTTTTTAAAAGAATTCCATGTACAAAAACCAAGTCTAGCATTTGGTATATCCTATTGTTTATGTAAATTATTTTGGTTGTAAATTGGAATTCAAGAAAAAATTAAACACGAATTGTAAATTCAATAACTATAATTCATGAACGGTAGAAATATTATTTAAAAAACATCAACTCATTGAATATAATGAACCTTTTCACAGGTTTTTATGATAAAATCCATATGATTTTTTTTCCATTTTTACCTTCCAAGAATATGAGATTTGAAAAATGGATGTCAAAATAGTCTTCCTTTATAGAAAACTTCAAAAAATGTCTACACGAAATAACCAAAAGGGTTTGTGACTCCAAAGGATTCTAAAAAGGTTAAAAAGCCACAAACAACCATTTATGGATGAATGAAGGCATCCAGGTCATGGAACATTTAGTTTGATGAAGCCATAATTGATTTTAGTATCATAAATAATGAATTTTATCCTTGTGTGTATAAATGGTTCTGTGGGAGTGTGGTCATTTTCTTAATAGAATATTTTATGAAATTTCAATCCTACAGTATGTTATGGAATAGTAGAATAAATGATTCTCCATGAAAGAATTAGGTGAGGAATTATATATTCCTAGGATCAAGATCCATCATGATATATCTAAGTGTATGGTTCAACTAATTCAAGCTATGTATATTGACGAGATATTGAAGAGATTCCGTATTGAAAAATACAAGATTATATTACTTCCAATGTCATATGGAATTAATATTTCCAATAAAAATTATCCTCATACACTTGATGAAATACAAATGATGGAAAAGATTTTATAAGTTTATTTAATTTAGTCTATTAGGTATGATATGTTATGTACTAGGGTCTATGTCACATACACCTTGAGTTTAGTAGGAAGATATCAAGATAACCCAGATGACTGCCATCGGATAGAGATAAAAACAATCCTTAACTATCTAATGAGTACTAAGGATAAGTTCCTAGTTTATGGATGAGATAAGGAACTATTCATTAGAGGATATGCATCTACCAATTTCCAAAAATATCGTCACTTTGAATAGAGGTTTTGGGAGGTAGAAGAGATCAAATAAGGTTGTGGTCATATATGTTACAGTAGATCCTGAGCATATTGGGGCTTCTAATGTAGATAATGAAGCTGTTTAGCTATGTATCTTTATCTGGGACTTGTATGTGGTACCTATAAGTAAATACCCTATCAAGATATATTGTGATGATTCCTTAGTGTTGATCCTTTCCAAGGGTACAAAGATGCATCATTAGATAAGGATTATAATTTGAAAGTATCATACATCGTGGTATATTTCAATAATAGGTGAAGTTGTAGGAATAGTAATATCAACAGAAGAAAATTAGGTGGACACTTTGGCTAAATCCTTAACTCAGTTGAAAAATATCACCATGTGAGGTACAAAAGATTGAAAATCATAGGAAGTTAGATCTAGTCTAAGTAGTTGTTATTTGGATTTTTTTCTCTACAACCAACATTCTATTCTTTAATTACATGTATATTTGATGTTTTAAATATTAATAAAATATATGACTCCAAAATGTTCATTTTTCTATATGAAATTGATGTAATAATTTTTTCGGGTATCTTCCGTATTTATAAGGTCATAAAATATTCATTATATGATTTGAACCTTGAAGTTTCCTGAAGAAATTCTTAAAAATATTTCTATATTCTGATAACATACTATGACAGGGAACACAGTATGTAGACTATTAGGTTAAAGTACTCATAAGCATATAAGTATTCTTCTCATGTAGTTCATACATGGTAATCTCCAAGAAGGGAGATTATGATAATTGACCAACTAGTAGAAATTCATATGTTTTAGTGTCATTGTATATTCTTATATTTGAGTGTGTATATTGATCCTTAAGCTTTAATATTATTATGATTTTATGTTATGACTAGAACACGTAGATTTACTGACCAAAAATATGATTCCATATGTTCACGGGAAGTAGGGTACAATGGGTGTCTCATTAATGACATGTTATTAATGGATAATTTGAGGAATTTTTTTATATTCCATATTTATGGAAGTTGATATCTTAACCCTTTGATTGGAATAGAACTGTGGCCTTAAATTCTATGGCTATGGTGTTATGATGAATTAATTTTGAAAAATCATCGAAATTCATATCAAGAATATAGGATGATGAAAAGAGTGTGAATCCTTTTGATGAGATATTAAGATAAATGGATTATATTAAATAGAAATTGTTCATATGTGGTTTTCAATATTGTTACATTAAAGTCTTTCTATTGGGTGCCTTGAACCGCTACTAGACAATAATATAGGAAATTAGTCATGCCTCCCTAATGCCAATGAGAATGAATCCTAGAAGGTCACACACTGAGAGTTTCTGTTGATCTTTATTAAATTATTTGTAAATTTAATTAAGGAAATAATTATTAATCTCAAGATCAAGTAATAATTTTATTTAAACATTATATATTTTATAATTTGAATAAATATTTATTCACTATATGGTGAATAAAATATATTTATTAATTTTATTGGATATTTAATAAATATTTATTAACTGGTTTGTGGATAACACATTTATTTATGAATACAAATTTTATTTGGGTATTCAATAAATGTTGAGGTGTTCATGTGGGCCAAGATCATGTTCGGTGATAAATATTAATTTATAATCCAATAAAATAATATTTATAAATTGTGTGAGTTAGCACACACTATAAAATAGTATTATTATTATTATTCAGAATGGTATTTGATAAAGATTATTATATTATTTATGAGATGATATTGAATTGAATAGTATTTTAACTTAAACTCTTACTTTATAAATAGATGGTTATGTCTATTATTTAGTGTAAATTGAGAATTGATAATCGTTGCACAAAGGTAACTTATTTGTTGAATTATTCCTCCCGTATTCTAAAGAATGAAACGAACTATTTCAATCCCATAGGATCTTGAAGTGATCTAGAAAAACAATTCATGATGATTGGTTCACTGTACAATCAATCGGAAATAAATATGTGTCATTTAAAGGATAAAGGACCACAGGTGGATCAAAACTAGAAAGATTCTACACTTGGATCCTTACAGCATAATGAAGGTAATCCTAAAAATTATTTTTTAATATTATCAACATAATTATAGTAAAAGTATTCTTATATCAGGTATTCCTTATTCAGATCAATTATAAAATAGTTATAAATTTAATGTGAAAATATCCTCTCTTGGTTCCAAGTTTCTCTATGACAATATTTGGTGGAAAAATTCATTGGTCATGGAATTCACATCATGTGAAATATTGTGAACTATCCATAGAATCAAAAATCTTATATTTTTTTACACCCACTTGGTGTTTCTGCTGCACCTAGACCATTCACGTGGAATCAGAGAGGTGACATTTAAAATTTATAATTATTTATTTGATTTTAGATCTTTAGTGTGCAATAGTAATTATATATTTCATTTCAAGAATATTCATTCTTTTACCTGATTATTTAATTAACTTGATTTCAGAATTTAATCATCAACATTTAGTGTTTCATTTTATTAAAGGACTAAGAATAGATAAATAATTGCTAAATATGACAATGGGAATTACCAAGGATTTGTTTCCTGTAAGAATGGGTTGTACTGTTTGTAGCTATAGTAAAAATTATGCACCCATGTGAACTACATCAAGCCATGTCATGGGATATATGACATGACAAGCATAAATTACATGAGTATTGTTTATTGCACAATTTTTGTATACTTGTCCAATCTAGCACACATATTTTCTAATTTTATGTAATATAGCTGCATACACATCATGTAGTCTACATGGTTTAGTGGAGAAATATATCCAACTGTGTGTTCAAATACATAGTGAAAACCACATGAGATTGATAGTCTGGAGAAATCATGAAATAGAAAATGTGTAGTCGACCTATATAGTGTGTAGTTAAATAAATATCACATCTAAAATACACGCCTACCACTTTGTAAAATAATGTCGACCCATGGAATGTAAGATACACAACACAATAATTCCTTCGATGGGTTGTAGAGACACAAGGAAATCGAAATACATGGTGTGTAGCTGGATAGTATACACTATGTAGTATAGCTAAGATACATGTATAATCCCCATGTGTGTATCCCAGGTACATAAAAATTTAGTTACATAGAGTGTAGCTCATAAGTACACATTGTGAAGTCTTCAAATAAAAGATAAAATTAAATTACACTAAATTGATAATTTCATCATTCAAACATTATTTTACTGATTAACACCTGATGTGTTTGATAATTTAATAAAGGTTTTTATGAATTTATAATTACGAATTAATATATTTTAATTATCTATAATTATTGGTTTTGTAACTTATTTTTGATAAATGCGTTAATGATGGGTACCTCTAAGAGAATTTATATGATCATTAAGATACAATTAAATTTAATTAATTAATGCAAGTGAATTCATGATAAAAAATAGTTGATAGAATTGAATGTTAAAAAATTTTACTTTTACTTATTCATTGCATATGCAAGACCATTAATGATCTTGACCAAGACCTGTGAATGTGTTTTTCTTAATAAAGTTAATTTATTGAATGGGTTTATAATTATATAATAATAAATTAAATTTGAAATTCTATGAGTCATCCCTCCCTTCATTATTATGTAGGATTTGTGTGTCCATGGTTATTTATTTAATCCCCCTTAGAAAATACTTTAATTCCCCTCACCTTTAACTAAGTTATAAATACATGTAATAAAGAGAGTATCCCAAGGTGTGTAGAGGCGGTTCAAGATGTAACCAAGATAATGCTAACACAGGTGATACATAGGTGGATAGGTGGAATGTTGTTACTCATACCAAGACTAACAGAAGGAGTTTTCCCCTTCTTCATAGGTTGATTTATTGTATACACAATAAATAATTAATCAAATAAGCTCATAATCAGGTCAATTATTTATTTACAAATTTCTTCCTTATAAATTATTTATTTTATGGATACAAGATCATTATTATATAAATAAATGAAATAATATGAAAATATTTTATAAAAATAAATTTATTATGCATATTTGTTTTATCAAAACATGGTTAATAACTTAACTAAAATCCACTTAATATTAATAATACATGTAAAGGGTAAAAGAAGATAATTTTGTGCAATATAAAAAACATTCAACTAAATATTATGTCAAACTGGACCTTCCATTACTTGATTAGGAATGAAATCCATAGATCTAAATGTTTGTCCAAACTTTGTTGGGAAACTTACTTTTTTTGTGGAGTTATTATGAAGGTTATTGGTGGAATTGACCATATTACATCAAGAGATGTATCCCTCACTAGACATTATGTAACTTGGAGGAAAGTGGTGAGAAAATCCATGTCATGATTTTATGATTTAGGATTCCACTCAATGGATCAAGGAGCTACATGCCCATAGTTATAAAATTCATGATAACCAAAATACCTTCTTGTGTCTCAAACAACCCTCAATGTGGTTATGAAAAGGGGTATATGGTTTTTTGGAAATAGAAAATTCTATAAAATAGACATTATAAGTCCAATGGTGGGGGATATTGAGGCTAGATAAAATATTAGAAGATTTATTAAAATTTATTATTATTATTTCTCACATAATTTTTAATCAATAAAAGTAAAAATAATATTCTCTTTTATAATTTGAGAAAATATGTAAAGTTCATCATCCACACAATCCTTGTGATAAATATTAGAGAAATATCATCTCCTCAATGGTAGAAACTTCCAGTAATGGTTTAGACACTTGCAGGTTGTATTGCACCATGAATGAACATATTACATCCTAGAATCCCAAAAATTTTATCCACCGTCTAAAGACGCGAGTGATGTAGAGTTTGGGTCTATGAAAAAAACTGAATGATTCTAATAACGGTCAATTTTTAATGACTCCATATATTTCTAGAGAACCCATGAATTATTATAAAAATCATAGATGCTTATAATTTAGTCAAGAATCTACATTGTCTCTACTAGGAGAGATAAAGATAATAATGGTTTGAGATCTACAAGGTGATATTTTTGAGTAAAAATATATATGGTGTTCCCACTTTTCCTCACATAATCAATATAATTGTCTACATTGAGCACCTATAGGTTCTAGGGTCTAAAATCCTTGATAAACTACACACTAATCTCATTCTTGTATAACTCCCATAATGATTTTGTTATCCCAAATAGGTTAAATAAACTGATATATGATTGAATCATGGAATGGTATATTAAAACTATTTCCCCTTACGATATTATATCATTGTTAAAAAAACATACCCAATAATTATACTTGGTTCATCCTCCCAAGGCTACGTCCAAGGAGCGTACAATAACAATGTGCTAATATACCAAATCCACTAAAAGAACACTATTGTTTAAAATGTTAAGAAAAGACTCACTATCCCACTTGGTTTACAACCATTCAAAAATTTAAAACTCACATATCTCTCAAATAAAGTGTTCTCACTTTTTCTTTAGAAGATCCATCTTTTTTCTTGAATTGATATGTTTTACATCTCATTTAATGTATCATTAAGTTCCACATTCATACACTTGATGAATACAATTTTACCACAGAATTACTGGGAAACTTCTGTCTTTCACACAACCTTTGGGTGTCTTGCATGAATCATTATAGACTTGTTCATAACAATTATATTTTCACCCATATTTCTTTAAGGGAAATACCTTTTTGGCACAACTATCTTTACACACAACACTTTTTGTGTGTAACTCTTACACGATTCAGAGACCTAGATTTCTATAAGGTTCGAGCTCAAAAAATGAGAGCGGTAGCCATCTATTTATAAGCCCAGTTGACCCTATATGTAAGATCTTGATGCATATTCATCTGAGGGTGTAATATTTCCTTGTATCATGTAAAACCATTTTCTTCACCTCATTGAATGCATAAGACTCTTTTGCGCAAACTCATCTTTCATTGAATTAATATATTTCATATGCATCTTTCCTTTGCTGTATTTTTATGTGGTGACCCTAGAACTTTTCTTGCACACAAATTTCCAAACCACATTCAATATTTCATGAAAATTCCTTTTCTGAAAACACATTTCTCCATTCTCTAGATTTTAGACCCAAAAATTTGATAAACACTGGGAAATGACACTACCTTGAATTCAAACTTTTTGTACCGCATCCAAACCATCGATTCATTTTTCGTGGATCTTGGTCAACATATCTTGTCAAAAATATTTCAAATACTCCACAACTAAACATAGAAAAACTCTTTATCACTAAAAACAATCAACCTAGAAACTCCATAATGTTACCATGAGGTATTTTTCCCAAAAATCACTCCCATTGGGTTTTTAAAAAAATATTCACACTTTGATACCTTGTTAAGGTTCTTCCATATTTTTCATCCATTCACTTATTATAATATAAATATAGATCAAAGATTTAATCGAAACATATTCTAAACCCACAAGAGCTATGTTGGGCATGAGAAATAATATTATCATGAAATGTTCATCAATTAATCACTTCATTCAAAACTAGTCATATACTTTCATCTATAACTTCATATGTCGTGATATATAACCTTTTATTAATCACTTTTAGAATAATTAGATTTGAAAACATCCTACTTTACTACTTCAGTTCTCATTCTCTTTCGAATTTTTAATGATGTCCAAGCTAATCTTCCATATAAACGACCATGAACTCTTTCCTCATAACACATAATTCTCATTGTGTCCTTGAAGCATTGCATTCCCCTTAAATCACTACTTCCTCTATCATCCTCTCCCCCTGCATTTTTATGAAATTTTCATCCTTTAATAGCCACAATTTTTCACCCTTTTTCAATGAACCCAAATGTCATTTCTTTGTATTCTGTAATAGGGTAAAAAAAATAGATCAATACATTAGGGAAAAACACACCATAACTAGAGGATAAGGGGTCCCACATCAACACATTTTAATGTGTGGGAGTTTGACTAAAATCCCAGTTCTTGTAAATTTCCTTGAAAATCTTCTTTAGGTAAGGCTTTTTTTCATAATGTCTACAACCTTTAGTTCTATAGGAACATACTCCAACTTCAAAATCTCATGATCTACCATATCCTTGATAAAATGATACTTTATTTCAATGTTCTTTTTCCTTGAGTGATTCACTAGATTCTTACTCAGTTTTATAGCACTGGAATTATCGTAATGGATTCCAATCAGAGACATCACTTAAATTCTCATATCATCAAAATGTTTCTTCATCCATAATAAATGCATGCATGTTTGAATAGCCATAATATATTCATATTCTATGGTTCTAAATGAAATTAAATATTTCCTCTTACATAACTACAAAATATAGAATCTATAGTGATAGAATTCACCACTGGATTTTGATTTTCTATCATTTTCTAAACCGACCAAATCTGTATCTTTATTTCCCAATAACTCTTTCTAAGATTTTTCATTATATGGAAAACTACAATCCATCATTCCATTGATATATTGAATTATCATTCTCACTACAAGCTAGTGGATTTACTTGAGATTTATTTGATATCTAACTTCATTCCATGTGTAAAAAACAATATCAGGTCTTATCACTATCAAGTGCAATAGAATGCCAATGATTTGCCTATATTTTTTGATATTAACAGCATTTATTTTATCATCCCATGAATGTTTCATCCAGTTAGCCACCAAAGTCATCGTCTCCTTGAAATTATCCATTATAAATCTTCTCAAAACCTCATTGGAATATTTATATTGAGAAATGAATGTTCTATTGTTTCCTTAGTACACCTGTTAACCAAAAAAACATTGTCAGTTCACCAATAATTGATATTTAGAAATCAATTTTCATGAATTCTACAAACTTTCTATAGAGTGCTTCATATTATCCACCAAAAAAAATATCATCAAAATATACCTGAACCATCATCTATTGATTACTACAATTGTTGACATATAGATTGTAATCAACTCCACCATGTTGAAAACTAAGATTCTTTAAAAACTGATCAAGTCTTGAAAACCATGCTCTTGGTTCTTATGTCAACCCATATAGTGCCTTTTTCAGAAAAAAAAACATAGTTCTCATATTCAGGAATGTGAAATCCATCTGGCATGTTAATAAAAAATTCTTCTTCCAGAACCCCGTCTAGAAATAAACACTTGAAAACCATCAAGAATTCTTTGAACTTCTTCTTTGCTGCTATGAATGAGAATAACCTGATTAACTCTATCCTTGAAACATGTGAAAATATTACCTCGAAATTGATACCCTCTATCTTGGAGTACCCTTTACACATTATTCATGCTCTGTTTTGAATAACTGCACTATTTTCATGCATCTTATTGAGTAAGACCCATTTAGTTCAATGAATTTATTATTCGTAGGTCTTGAAACAATTTCCCTTATCTGATTATTCTCAATTTGGTCAAGCTATTAATTCAAAACATATACCAAATTCTCATATCTATTTTCTTAATCAAAAAATTTAGACTCTTCTTAAGATAAGAAGGATCCCTGTTTTAATGACTTCATTCTTCTTGATTGAAGCAGCATTGTCGGATCACCAAGGATATTTTTCTTGTTAATTTTAGCTCAACTCTTTATCTTTTATATAGATACATATTTAACATCCTCCTTCTCATCATCAGTATATAATTTTGATTTAATGTTTACACTTATTCTCCCCCTATGTTTCATACCTCTTCATCACTTTAATCAGGGAGTTGTTCACTGTACTATTCATGATTATGTTCTTTTTCCACTACAGTGATATCATTACATTCAACTAATATTACCATCCTATTAATGAAGCATTTGTATGAATTTATTTTTCCTGAGTATCCAAGGAATATCCACTCATCTCCATGTGAATCTAATTTCCCAGGATTATCTTTACTGAGAATAAATCACTTACTTTATTAAATTTTAAAATTATCTATTTGATGTATTCTTTCCATACAACCTCCCATATGGACTCTTTTATTCTATGGGACATATAGAGTCCTGTTAGATATGTAGATTTATGTTAATATTGATTTCATCTTGAATTTCTATAGTAGGTCTTTCTCAATAAGAATCATCCATTCCATGTTATTGATAAGCCAATTTCAACCCTAAAACACTCTATTTTGTTGAGGGTTTCTCATAGAAGAAACTTGATACATTATACAATGTTTCTAGATATAACCTTAAACTTTGATATTTTTAAATTTCATACCATAATGAATAAAAAAACTTAAGAATTTTTTGTTCAAGAATCCTTCCTGATTCCCTCCAATATTTTTTATGCAACTGAGCACATAATTCTTATGGTCAATGATAATACCCATGCCATCCTGCGAAAATAATCAACAAAAATCACATAATACCTCTTCCCATCAATGGATCTTGGTTACATAGGTCCACATATATCAACATGAACCAATTCAAGCACTTTGGTTTACTTCTATTATTTTTCATTGTACATCATTCTAATGATCTTCCCTTTTTTGACTAGAATCACACATATTAGTAAGATAACATTATAGCTTATGGAGTTCTCTAAAACCATAAAATTTTACCAAATATTCTAGAAATGGTTGTCATATATGACCAAGTAATTTATTCAACAACTTATTTTCTTCCTCTCTGGATTAAAAGCACATATCTTCTTCCCCACATACAAGGTATGGATTCCCCTTTGTTTTTTCCCTTATAGAACAATTCCACCATAACTTACTTTGAAGATATACATATTCTTATTAAATATTACATCAATCCCTAAATCAAATAGTTAACTAACACATACCAAGTTGTAGTTGAGACCTTCAATGACTAAGGCATCAGCACGTCTCATTTCATTTCCCCCAAACTTGGCTTTCCCTGAGCTAATTATCTTTAGGCCCTAAACATTTCACAAATTGAAACCACCTTACATGTAAAAATTTATACCTATAAAAAATCTTTTTTTCTATCATATGGGATGTTCATCCACTGTCAAGGATCTATACACTAGATAGATCTGATGCTTTAAAGGAAATTTCCACAACCACTGTCATCTCGACCTTTTCATTATGATCCATGTTTTTGACACAATACTATATATATAATGAGAATATTGATATTATTTAGATTATTATGGACCAACATATTTTAATATAGTTTAAAATCTATTCTTCATTTTCATCTCACCAGAAAATTCATTGATTTTCTACATGTGACAACTTTGGTTCTACTTTGGCACATTACTATTCATGGTTGATGTACTACATCTTGGCATGAGTCCAAATCCTTCTCCCAAAATAAATATCCATAAAAAATATATTCTCTAGTGTTGAGATATTTTTGGATTCCTCTATTTCTTTTATTCCCTTCAATATCACTTGTCTATGCAACACACATTTTGTGAGGGTCCCATATTTCCAATGTAATAACACTTGATATGTGGTTCATTCCTTTATGTCACTAATACACCACTGGTTTACTCTTGTGATCTCTAAATCTTATGATTCTACTTAGTACCCAAATCAATCATCAGTCTCAGAGTGGGTGTTTACAGTCTAACATTATTCATCACAACTATTTTCTTTTGGTCAAGCCCCATATGAGCCTTATCATTTGAACATGATGGTTGCTTCTTTTTTTTGGACCTATATGCTCCACTTCTATCTTTTCTTTCACCTGAATGATCTAAATTCCTGATAACATACAGGGAATCAAGAGTTTTTCATGATCCTAAACTTCTTATCATGAGCTGATGAATTCCTCTTCAAATTCTTCAATGCATTTGATTTCCTCCTTCACTATATTATTCAAACAATCTATCACCTATTTTTGTTCTTCAACATTGATTTTATTCACACTAGATGTGTCTGATTCCTCTGTCAATGAAGACTTGAGATTCTAAATTTCACCCATTAACTCAGACTTCCCTTCTTACTACTACTAAAAATAGAGTTCGGAATCATGAACCACTTTGTTGGCTTTATTTATTTTGGATCTCCAAACATATATCTCTTCAAGAGAAGATTATAATTCATCTAGAATATAAACTCTTACTTCGACCCCTTCTTCATCAATGTCACTTTATTCCTTTTTTTGGGATTACATCTCATTTCCACCATAGAATTATCTCCATGATCATTTTAGTTCTCTACCTAATCAAACTCATATTCATCTGAACTATCATTTTCTTATGAAATATGAATCTTCTTTTTGAATAAATTTCTGTTGAACTATTTCTTACCTTTCACATAAGCTTAAGACATATTCATGGGAATTTCAACTACATCATCATCATCTTCTTGGAAGTTCTTGGGGAACCTTGATGAAATATGACCAACCTTTCCACATAGAAAGCTTCTTAGATAATGTTTCCCTTTGAAATTTCCATTTCCTCTGTGTATATTTTAACATATTAATGACATCACCTCACATGTATCTTATTCTTCTTGAAAGTCTATAGTGGTGAGCTATTACATGGCTCTGATTTCCACCTCTTTGGAATTCACTTTTTTCATAGACATAATGTCCTCATTTATCACCTCATATGTGACAATAGTATTATGAAATCTATCCAATGTCAAATCCATTGTATCTTTATCCTCCAATATAAAATATTCAGATTGAACCGAGGTGGAAGTCTTCTCAATATTCTCTTAACAATATTTTCAACTTCCATAATTTCTCCAAACCATGCATTTATTCCACAACAAAAATCACCCTATCAAGGAATGCATAAATAGATTCATTGGAGTTCATTTTAAATTCTAATATTTTTTCAAATAACATTAAATTTTTATTCTATAACATTTGAATCACCTTTATGGACATTCAGAAACATTTCCCACATAGCATGAGTAGACTTACGTGAAATCACCTTTGTATATATTGCATTGGATAAGGCTCCTCCTAATGAATTGATTTCTATGGTGTCACCATCTACTTCCATTCTATCACCTTTTAAAAAAACATCTTTCCACACTGGTAGTGATTCTATGTGTTTATTTTCTATATACTTTCATACCTAAAGATAGAAAATAATACTGCATCTGATTCTTCCATCATTGAAAATTTCATCCATCGAAGATTGTAATTCCATTGTGATTAAAAATTCTTATGAGGGAAACACTGAAATTCACCTTTCTCTCTAATACCAATTGTTATCCCAACTAGGTTAAATAACTTGAGAGGGGGTGAATGTAGACACCTGAAGCTTGACGTACATGGACATTACATTAATTTTGTGGAATACTTAGTACGTAACAAAAACACACACACAAGGATCGTAATAGTTTAGTGTCTTTGGAAACTCGGAATATAATCTTCTAATCGTGGTGAAAGATCTTCAACATATCCCATAAAGATCTTTCTTTTTTTTACCTAAAACCTTTCTTTATATCCTGGGGAAAAGAAAACATAAAAGCGTGAGCTCAAATGCTCAGTAAGGGTAAATAAAAGAAATATCACATCATATTAATAAGAACATAACATTTTGGAAATCTTAACCTGAAAAAGAGAGCATAATTTCATAACGTGGGATAAATCATAGTAGTGAAATGAAATCCCAATAATCATAACTTAAAACATGAAACATTGTGGCATACACACATAATCATAGAGAATCATATCTTATTAGTCAAGACTCATTGCCAAGACTATCTTAGTGGACAAAGTCCATTTCTGAACTGAGTCACCCTCGTTTCAGTCCTATTTCACTGAACCGGTATAACCTACCATTCCAGCCATGCCTATCTCATGAGATATAAAATCTTTACCCAATTCATTGGAGGGAGATATAGGTCCCACCCATCTCATAATGATACCATTATTATTTGTACAACAAAATCATAAATCATACATCATTGCATAACCCATGTAATAAAAACGGGATTCTTAAACAACATGACATCATAAAACAATTCATATAAGATAAAGGGACTCATAAAAATAATTCCATCACAACATAATCAAATCAATTTAATAATAGGGATTGAAACAGAACCCGATATTATCTTAGATGGAAAATAATTTTGATAAAACACTTGAACTCCATTATTTGGGAAAATATCCTTTCAACTTCAAAAACATTTTTCCTTTCTTAACATGTCATACAATTTTAAAATAAAAGAAGTTGATTAAAAATAAACTTGAAAACTTGAAAAATAAGCTTCTTGTAAATAATGTTTTAAAAATCCATTCATGTCGTATAAGTTAAAAAAACATTCTTCTCATACTTTTTTCGGAAAATTCAAAAAATACCTCGTATGAAAAACGACAAAAGATTCCTTTCATATATTTTACTAAAAAAACTCACCGAAGGGTAAAATTGGATATAAACTATTGTAGAAATATATAAATATTACATATTGAGGAAACATGGATGTGGATGATAAAATACACCCCAGTAAATACCAAAGTATAAACAATCTCGGATAAAAAAATGAGATTGTGATATTTCCCTTACCTTAGGTCCGATTCGCTTCGTAAGTGTCTGAATCTCCTGTAAAATGATATAAGTAATGCCATTGACTTATTAAAGAATCATATTAATTGTTATTATATCATATATGGTTCATTTATGACTTTATATTACCTGTTCTTCTATAAATTCATGTTAAAGTAGCGTTTTGGGTAAAATAGTCTCATTTGTCGTTCGTGTTTTAACTTGTAATTATTCATATGATTACATAGATCATGATTACTTAAATCCATAATGTAAGAAATGATTTATATATAATATATATTCAGAATATACATATATATATAATGGATCGATAAATGGAAAGAAATACACCGTTCATGGAGACGGTAGGCCGTACGTACGCATGAACGTTGTTTTCGTTTCCTTATTGAATTGAGTGGAATTAAGTAGATGACATAAATATATATATACATAAATGAAGTATAATTATTATGTCATATATTTCATTATTACTTATTATATGTACTTTATAATCATTCATGAATGGTTAAAGTGGAGAACGAATCCCATCGCGTCGTGGAGACGGTAGTCCGTACGTACGCACGAGCGATGATATCATTCTCATAATCGTGGGACTGTATTGGAGTGTATGTATACTATTTCAGAATCAATATCACTTTAAAATAATAATATATAGTTATTATTTACACCATTATACCCATCCAAGTAAGATGGTGGTGGAAAATAGATTTCACCACGGCGTGGAGACGGTATTCCGTACGTACGCACGCGCGGTGATTTCTTTTTCCGTAGGATGGATAGATGGTGAAATAGGGTTGTTTCATACTTATAATAAAATATCAGTATATGAGTGATACTGATGTTATTACATCATAATGAAACAACTAATGAAGAAGAAGTGGAAGAATAAATAAAGATGAAAGAATCGGTAACGGACATTACCTCTTCTTTGAAGTGTTTCTTTGAGAACTCCTTTTAGGGAACTAAAATTGGTATTTGAGGAATACCAGAACCTCTAGGATGATACTAGGGAAGTGGAGAAGAGAATTTGGCAGGTTTTGGACGATCTTGAAGGCTCAAAGTTGTGTGAGGAAGAGAGGGAGGAGGTTCCCTTTTATAAGGGAGGAGAGGGGCTCCATTGGAAAACTAAAAATATTATTTTATTATAAAGTCATATTCGGTTTTAAATAGCTCTAAATTTATTTATTTCGAAGCCAAGGTGGGGATGGATCGAAATAATCTCATAAAATAGAATTTAGATAAGTTTAGGTTCCTATTTTAACCTTATCATTTAGATTTAACATTAAGTTAAATAATTTTACTTTTACCTTGTCTTCTTGTGTTCTTATACTATAAGGTTAATAAAATTACTATATCAAGCCAAACGAACCCCAAGTTGTTTATTATTAATATATATAACCTTATCTAAGACATTTGGCCGAACCTTAGATTTTTAGGAATAAAAGAACAATTAATAATATAATATTTGTTTTAAAAACTATTTTATGTCAATTTTGACACTATTTGGTAATTGATTTTTGTGAAAATCATAACAGAATTATTAGTTCGAAAAAAGTTAATTAAATCAATACTAACATATCATATTAACCTAGAAAATTAGTGGAATTCATAAAAAGTCTCAAATTATATTTATTTGGGTATTTATAATATCAATTATTATAATTGTTCACTATTATGGTAATTACTGCATCATCATTGTGTCATAAATAAATTAACATATTTAATGTCTAAAAATTATAAATAAAATATCATTATGTAGTAAATATTTTTATCTTTCCAATTAATATTTATAGTTTAATTTATCGTATGTATAACCCCATATTAAAAATGATTTACTTATTAAACTTTGATTTTTAACTATTTTAACCCTTCTTTAAATTAATTAATAATAAATGTCCTAATCTAATCCAAGTAATGGTCATATTTTATTCCTAAGGTTGTTTCTGGTCGAATTAAACTTCTCCAATAGAATTAGGACATGTGTTAGGGTAATAATAAAATCATTTTTACCCTTAATTACCCTATTTACTTTTAACCGTGGTAAAAAAAAGTAAAAAGTTACTATTCACCAAAAAATTATTTTCATCTCATTGAACAAAATATTACTTACTGATATCAACCGTGTCTCTCGGATTTTCGAAATTACACTCACAGAAGTGGTAAAATTATGTTTTCTGAAAAATTCGGTTTTTTTAACTACCACTTAGTGGTTTCACTATTCATCAAAAAATGAAAGTTTCCAGAAAAATACAAAAAATTAAATCTAAGCTATATTTGATATTATGAATTCAAAAATGATGTCTATTTTATCAAATTAAAAACATATCAGTTTCATTAATTAATTTAAAAATTAATTCCCATCGTCAAAACAAATAGTGTGTTCTTAAGAGATAATAACTATCAAAAGATTGACACTTGATTATGACTGGTTTAAATGTGAAATTACATCCAATGACCAAAATTGTATTAAATTGTAAAAATATATTCTAAATATACTTTAAAACCACTCAAATTAATAATTTATCACTATTAATTATTTCGATTAAAAAAGTTGTTTTTAATTATAATTTAGTAATTTTCATTATTCATCAGAATATGAAAGTTATCCGAAAAGTACCAAAATTTCACCTTAGGCTAAATTCGATACTCTGAATCCAAAAATGAAGTCCATTTTGAGAGCAAAAATTTCTAAAATTTTAAAAGGTGGTTATTACTATTCATAACGGCTAGTTTTAATAATATTTTAATAGCATATCGTTGTTTAGTGAAACTCGATATTGCGTACTACAGACGCTATCGAGGAAGGTCGTGATTGCGTGTAATGCAAGGCAAGTCAAGGATGCATGTTGAGCAAGCTCATTTTTGTGTAGCGTACAACACAAGAAATTAATGAAATTAAAAAGAATATTTTTCATAAAATCTCGGGGTCTTACATTCTACCCCCCTTAAAATGAATTTCGCCCTCGAAATTCGTCGGGGTTATAAATGGTTTACTATTCGAAAGTTTCTTTAATAGAAACCCACATCGTAAAAAGGAATACCAAAACCAATCTTTAAAAACAAAAGTATGAAACGTAACGGTTACCCAGATAAACTAATCACTGGGTTTCCACATAGGTGAAAATATGGATATGGAAGAGAAATATAACCATCATGTTCGGATGGGGAGTGGTAGAGAACATGGCTATGGAAAAGCCAGCAATCACAAATCCTTAAATTTGTGACGATCTAAGGTACCATCTGATTCATCAGATATAAGAGCACTAGGACAACATTTTTGGTTTTTAATATCATTTCCCTAAAGTTGATGAAATTAGAAGATATACTTTCGTGATTTTGGTATAGTCTCACTATTTTTCGTTCTTTGGACAATTTCCACGTCATCTCTTAAAGAAATGAAGTTGAATTTGTCATTCATGATGTGTTAGCAGATCATGTGATAGAATGATGGTTCATTCCATCTGTCTCAAACAAAAGGTTAGAAAAGTTATCAAAAAAATACATAAGTCCATCTATAGTGAGATTAATGATATATGGTTCCTAGAATAGACTTATACTTCATATATCATACTGCTTAATATAATAAAACTAGTTTCTACTAAACAGGGACTTCCTGTAGGCCAGTGGTAGGCGATAAAGGCCAGTTGCACTTCGGTTGTGGGTTCGATTCCCACAGCCTTGTCCGACGCGATGGGCTGTCGCTCGTCCTGCAAGTTGTCATTTTTCTAAAACTGTATTACATAAATAATATCAAAAAAAAGTTCTATCCTTAATCAATACTAACTAATGGATAACATAATCTATTCCAATCTTTAGGCTTATCTAAAATACTTCGGTCCAAGCTCATGGTATAAAGAAAATGATTACTTGAAATATCGTTAACCAAGCATGTGAATACCATCATTTATCCCCCATATATCTTGTTGGTCACATTCCAATCATGTGAATACCTTAATCATGTATTCTCTTGAAAAATGAATACCCATTAAACCTTAGTGAAAACATGAATGCTGTCAAAATTTAACTCTTTCCACATACCAAAATCCAAAAATTCTATATACTCAAACCATGATATAACCTTCTCCTTATATCAGTCATGAGCTCATGAATACTATCAAAAAATTAATTTTCTATTTATCCCTTCATTATGCGCATATCATCTACATTCCAAAAATATCTAAATAACCTTTCATGGATACTGGTAACATTAATCATACACTTTCAAAACTCAAGGAAAGGCAACAGTGCAAAAATCCTTAGATGTATCTTTATTCCATAGTACCATGAGATTACTTATACAACATTACACATGATAAACATGTAATCATTCCACTACATTCTTAAACCATTGACCGAGCTTCAACAATTATTTCATCTCACATATCATTTGTAGTCTCTTCATCATCATCCACATAAATACTACCCATACGACAATACTGATTCTCTTCATGAGACTTTCCCTTAGGGCATTGGTTTGCATAATGCCCGTACATTCCACATTTAAAACATTTAACCATTGTTGATGTCGTAGCAATACCATTATCATCATCCCTGGTGTTAACTGAACCTTTTCCTTTGCACTTACTGGCTTTGTGTCCTTCTTTTCCACACCCAAAGCATCTTCCATTTCCTTTGAAACATTCTCATTGATGCCTCTTCCCACATGATTTACATAGGTGAAATTGAGCTTTCTTTCCTCTATGATCATCATGAAACTCCATCTTTCTCTTATTAGCTGAGTCAGGAAACTTACCAAATTTTACTTTATTGATCATATTATGAGATTGCTGATTCGGCATAATAATGATGTTTGGACTTCCAAATCCCATTTCATTTGGTTTCTCATGAAGAATATCATTCAATTGTCCATCATATCCTCTATTATCATGAATCATCTTGTTTCCAGCCATTTTCTAAAACCCAAAAAAATAGTGTGAGAGGAAAAAATCATAATAAAGGGGGAGTAACTTCAATATCTAACATCTTTGGTTTAATCTAATATCGTTACCAATGTTCTAGGACTATATCCTATATGTATACTTATCCTTAGGGTCATCCCTAGACATATCTTAGAAATATATCTAGGGATCTCACTAATGTTTTCGCATCCTAGTTTCCAAAGGTTGACTAAACCTTTCCTCTGATACCAATTGTAGAGACCCAAAGCATGACGTACATGGACATTACATTAATTTTGCGGAATACTTAGTACATAACAAAAACACACACACAAGGATCGTAATAGTTTAGTGTCTTTGGAAACTCGGAATATAATCTTCTAATCGTGGTGAAAGATCTTCAACATCTCTCATAAAGATCTTCCTTTTTTTTACCTAAAACCTTTCTTTATATCTTGGGGAAAATAAAACATAAAAGGGTGAGCTCAAATGCTCAGTAAGGGTAAATAAAATAAATATCACATCATATTCATAAGAACATAACATTTTGGAAATCTTAACCTGCAAAAGAGAGAATAATTTCATAACATGGGATAAATCATAGTAGTGAAATGAAATCCCAATAATCATAACTTAAAACATGAAACTTTGTGGCATACACACATAATCATAGAGAATCATATCTTATTATTCAAGACTCATTACCAAGACTATCTTAGTGGACAAAGTCCATTTCTGAACCGAGTCACCCTCGTTTCAGTCCTGTTTCACTGAACCGGTATAACCTACCATTCCAGCCATGTCTATATCATGAGATATAAAATCTCTACCCAATGCATTTGAGGGAGATATAGGTCCCACCCATATCTTAATGATACCATTCTTATGTGTGCCACAAAATCATAAATCATACATCATTTCATAACCCATGTAATAAAAACAGGATTCTTAAAAAACATGACATCATAAAACAATTCATATAAGATAAAGGGATTCATAAAAATAATTCCATCACAACATAATCAAATCAATGTAATAATAGGGATAGAAATAGAACCCGATATTATCTTATATGGAAAATAATTTTGATAAAACACTTGAACTCCATTATTTATGAAAATATCCTTTCAACTTCAAAAACATTTTTCCTTTCTTAACATGTCATACAATTTTAAAATAAAAGAAGTTGATTAAAAATAAACTTGAAAACTTGAAAAAGAATCTTCTTGTAAATAATTTTTTAAAAATCCATTCATGCCATATACGTTAAAAAAACATTCTTCTCGTACTTTTGTCGGAAAAGTCAAAAAATACCTCGTACGAAAAATGACAAAAGATTCCTTTCATATATTTTACTAAAAAAACTCACAGGGTAAAATTGGATATAAACTATTGTAGAAAGATATAAATATTACATATTGAGGAAACATGGATGTGGATGATAAAATACACCCCAGTAAATAACAAAGTATAAACAATCTCGGATAAAAAAATGAGATTGTGATATTTCCCTTACCTTAGATCTGATTCGCTTCGTAAGTGTCCGAACCTCCTGTATAATGATTTAAGTAATGTCATTGACTTATTAAAGAATCATATTAATTGTTATTATATCATATATGGTTCATTTATGACTTTATATTACCCGTTCGTTTGTAAATTCATGTTAAAGTAGCTTTTTGGGTAAAATCGTCTCATTTGTCGTTCGTGTTTTAACTTGTAATTATTCATATGATTACTTAGATCATGATTACTTAAATCCAAATTGTAAAACATGATTTATATATAAGATATATTCAGAATATACATATATATAATGGATCGATAAATGGAAATAAATACATCGTTCATGGAGACGGTAGGCCGTATGTACGCATGAACGCTGTTTTTGTTTCCTTATTGAATTGAGTGGAATTAAGTAGATGACATAAATATATATATACATAAATCCAGTATCATTATTATGTCATATATTTCATTATTACTTATTATATGTACTTTATAATCATTCATGAATGATTAAAGTGGAGAACGAATCTCATCGCGTCGTGGAGACGGTAGTCCGTACGTACGCACGAGCGATGATATCATTCTCATGATCGTGGGACTGTATTGGAGTGTATGTATACTATTTCAGAATCAATATCACCTTAAAATAATAATATATAGTTATTATTTACACCATTATACCCATCCAAGTAAGGTGGTGGTGGAAAGTAGATTTCACCATGGCGTGGAGACGGTATTCCGTACGTACGCACGCGCGGTGATTTCTTTTTCCGTAGGATGGATAGATGGTGAAATAGGGTTGTTTCATACTTATAATAACATATCAGTATATGAGTGATACTGATGTTATTACATCATAATGAAACAACTAATTAAGAAGAAGTGGAAGAAGAAATAAAGATGAAAGAATCGGTAACGGACATTACCTCTTCTTTGAAGTGTTTCTCTGAGACCTCCTTTTAGGGCACTAAAATTGGACTTTGAGGAAGACCAGAACCTCTAGGATGTTTCTAGGGAAGTGGAGAAGAGAATTTTTCAGGGTTTGGCCGAGCTTGAAGGCTCAATGTTGTGTGAGGAAGAGAGGGAGGACGTGCCCTTTTATAAGGGAGGAGAGGGGATCCTTTGGAAAACTAAAAATATTATTTTATTATAAAGTCATATTCGGTTTTAAATAGCTCCAAATTGATTTATTTCGAATATAAGGTGGGGATGGATCGAAATAATCTCATCCAATAGAATTTAGACAAGTCTAGGTTCCTATTTTAACCTTATCATTTAGATTTAACATTAAGTTAAATAATTTTACTTTTACCGTGTCTTCTTGTGTTCTTATACTATAAGGTTAATAAACTTAATATATCAAGCCAAACGAACCCCAAGTTTTTTATTATTAATATATATAACCGTATCTAAGTCATTTGGCCGAACCCTAGATTTTTAGGAATAAAATAACAATTAATAATATAATATTTGTTTTAAAAACTATTTTATGTCAATTTTGACACTATTTGGTAATTGATTTTTGTGAAAATCATAACAGAATTATTAGTTCAAAAAAAGTTAATTAAATCAATACTAACATGTCATATTAACCTATAAAATTAGTGGAATTCATAAAAAGTCTCAAATTATATTTATTTGGGTATTTATAATATCAATTATTCTAATTTTTCACTATTATTGTAATTACTGCATCATCATTGTGTCATAAAAAAATTAAATTATATAATGTCTAAAAATTATAAATAAAATATAATTATGTATTAAATCTTTTTATCTTTCTAATGAATATTTATAGTTGAATTTATCTTATTTATAACTCCATATTAAAAATGATTTACTTATTAAACTTTGATTTTTAACTATTTTAACCCTTCTTTAAATAAATTAATAATAAATGTCCTAATCTAATCCAAGTGGGCCTAAATGGTCATATTTTATTCCTAAGGTTGTTTTTGGTCGAATTACACTTCTCCAATAGAATTAGGACATGTGTTAGGGTAATAATAATATCATTTTTACCCTTAATTACCCTATTTACTTTTAACCGTGGTAAAAAAAAGTAAAAAGTTATTATTCACCAAAAAATTATTTTCATCTCATTGAACCACATTTTACTTCCTGACATCAACCGTGTCTCTCGGATTTTTGAAATTCCACTCACAGAAGTGGTAAAATTAAGTTTTATGAAAAAATCAGTTTTTTTAACTACCACTTAGTGGTTTCACTATTCATCAAAAAATGAAAGTTTCTAGAAAAATACCAAAAAATAAATCTAAGCTATATTTGATATTATGAATTCAAAAATGATGTCTATTTTATCAAATTCAAAACATATCAGTTGCATTAATTAATTTAAAAATTAATTACCGTCGTCAAAACAAATAGCGTGTTCTTAAGATATAATAACTATCAAAAGATTGACACTTGTTTATGACTGGTTTAAATGTGAAATTACATCCAATGACCAACATTGTATTAAACTGTAAAAATATATTCTAAATATACTTTAAAACAACTCAAATTAATAATTTATCACTATTAATTATTTCGATTAAAAAAGTTGTTTTTAATTATAATTTAGTAATTTTCCCTATTCATCAGAATATGAAAGTTATCCGAAAAGTAACAAAATTTCACCTTAGGCTAAATTAGATACTCCGAATTCAAAAATGAAGTCCATTTTGAGAGCTAAAATTTATAAAATTTTAAAAGGTGGTTATTACTATTCATAACGGCTAGTTTTAATAATATTTTAATAGTATATTGTTGTTTAGTGAAACTCGGTATTGCGTACTACACACGCTATCGAGGAAGGTCACGATTGCGTGTAATGCAAGGCAAGTTAAGGATACGTGTTGAGCAAGCTCCTTTTTGTGTAGCGTACAACACAAGACATTAATGAATTTAAAAAGAATATTTTTCATAAAATCTCGGGGTGTTACAGTGAATCCATGTATGAGAGATTGAAACTACTACTGTAACACCCCGAGATTTTATGAGAAAAATTATTTTTAATTTATTTGATGTCTTGTGTTGTACGCCACACAAAGATTATCTTGCGCTATACGCAACACTATATACACAAACACTGTTCTAGGCTTGTGTTGCGCACTAGAGAAACATTCCCCGATAGCGTGTGTTGTACGCAATATCGAGTTTCACTAAACAAGATATTATTATAATATTATTATGAACTAGCCATTATGAATAGTAATACCCAATTTTTGAAATTTTATAAATTTTATCTTTTAAAATGGGCTTCATTTTTGGATTCGGAATATCGAAATTATCCTAGGGTGAATTTTTGGTATTTTTCTGAAAACTTTAAATTTTTTTATGAATAGTGAAAACACTGAGTTATTGGTTAAAAACCAAATTTTTATTTAAATAATAATTTATTTTATTTAAATTTATTTTAGGTAAAAATATATATATAATTCATATATAATTTAAATGTAATTAATTAGATTCATTTTATAATAATTTTATATATATAAAAATTTTATTGAACTTTTTACCGTATTTTACCCACCTCCTATGAGCATTTCCAAATTTACATAAAACTTAATTTTACCTCTTCTGTGAGTTGAATTTCAAAAATCCTAGAGACACAGTTGATATCAGTAAGTAAAATCTGGTTCAATGAGATGAAAATATTTTTTGGTGAATAGTAACTTTTTACTTTTATTTACCGCAGTTAAGAGTAAATAGGGTAATTAAGGGTACAAATGATATTATTATTACACTAACACATGTAATAATTCTATTAGATAAGTTTAATTCGACCAAAAAAACCTTAGGAATAAAATATTACCATTCAGGTCCACATGTATTAGATTATGACATTTTTTATTATTTAATTCAAAGAAGAGTTAAAAGAGTTAATATCAATGTTTAATAACTAAAACATTTTTAATATATGGTAATACATAAGATAAATTCGACTATAAATATTAATTAGAAAGATAAAAATATTTAATACTTAATTATATTTGATTTATAATTTTTAGACATTAAATAATTTAAGTTATTTATGACACAATGATGATGCAGTAATTACATTATTAATGAAATATTAACATAATTGATGTTATAAATTCCCAAATAATAGTAATTTGAGACTTTTTATGAATTTAACTAATTTTATAAGTTAATATAACATATTAGGGTTAGTTAGATGAATTTTTTTTGAAGTAATAATGTTGTCATGAATTTCGAAAAAACAAAATACCAAATAGTGTCAAAATTGATATAAAATAGTTTTTTAAACAAATATTATATTATTAATTGATATAATGGTCCTAAAAATCTAAGGTTCAGAAAAAAGACTATTATAATAATATATATGACATTAATGAACCAATTGTGGTTCGATTTGCAGTTTATTGTAAGTTTATTAACCATATATTGTAAGAATACAAGAAGACACGGTAAAAGTTAAATTATTTAACTTAGAGTTAAATCTAAATGATAAGATTAAAATGGAAAACTAAACTTTTTTAAAAACTATTGGTTGATATTATTTAGACCCATAGCCATTCTAGACTCTAAATAAGTCACTTTGGATCCATTATAAACCGAATATGACTTTATTATAAAATAATATTTTAAGTTTTTCCTAAGGTGCCCCTCACCCCTCTTATAAAATGGAACTCCCTATTCTCTCAAATTCACTCCTCCCAAGCCATTTGGCTCGGCCAAACTCTGCCCAAATACCCTCTCAACTATCCTACCTTCATCTTAGAGGCCTTCCTTTCTTAATAAATCCAACCTAAGGATCCCTTTTGATCAAATCAAAAGGAAGAACCCGGAGAAGAGGTAAATGTCTCACCACCTATTTCAAGTTCCATTCTTCTTTCACTTCATAGTTCTTTGTTGTTTCCATTATAAAATAATAACTCCAGTATATTCTATATACTATGATGTTATTATAAAAATTTTACAACCATATTAGTTATTTTATCCATCCTATGAATAAAAAAGTCACCACATGTGCTTACGTACGGCTTACCGTCTCCACGTTGTGGGGTAGTCTGTTATTCAAAAATTTCATCATTTGGATATGTATAATAATGAGTATAAATGATATAAATAATAAATATATCATTATTATGATTCTTTATATATGATTTACCATCCAATTATATATGATTTTAATATCAAAAAATGATATCATCGCTCGTGCATACGTACGGACTACCTTCTCCACGAACGCGATGAGATTCATTTTCCATGATTAACCATTAAACTATGACTATAAATTATATATAATAAATAATCATGAAAGATATTAAATAATAATGATACTGGATTTATGTACATATATGTTTCATTTATTTAATTCCATTCAATTCAATAAGGAAACGAAAACAGCATTCAAGTGTACGTACGACCTACTGTCTCCATGAACGGTGTATTTCATTCCATTTATTGACCTATAATATATATTTATATGAAGAATATATATTATATATAAATCATGTTTTACATCTTGTAATTAATTAAATCAGGATATAAATAATAATATCAACAACAACAAGTCAAAACATGTATGATAAATGAAAGGATTTTACCCAAAACTCTTCTTTAACATGGAATTTACAAAAGAACGGGTAATATAAAGTCATAGGTGAACAATATATGATAACATAACAACGAATATGATTAATTAATAAGTCAATGACATTATTTAAATCATTATACTGGAGTTTAGGATACATACGAAGCTTATCGGAACTAAGGTAAGGGATAATTTTGCAATCTCATTTTTATCCGAGATTGCTTATACGTAAGTATCTACTGGGGTTATATTTTTCATCCCTGTCCATAAAAATGTTTTTCATATAGTGTTTAATATTCTTCAATGTATTTTTAAATTCATGTTTACCCCTCTTTGAATTTTACTTTTAATTATGGAAGGAATATTTCTTTTGTTTACCATAGGTGGTACTTTTTGACTTCTCCGTTAAAAGTACGAGGAGAATGTTTTTTTAACTTATACAGCATGAATGGATTTTTAAGGTTTCATAACACCTAATTTTCAGTAATATTACTCTACAATATTTCATGAATATTTTCAACAAAATCCTTTTCTATTACAGATGCATGGAATTTTGTGAAAAGAAAATGGTTTTGAAGAAGAAAGGATATTTTCCTCAAGAATCTGTTTCAAGTGTTTTATCAAAACCATTTTCCATATAAGATGAAGTTATTTCATATGTGTATGTTTCAAGTATAATGTCTTTATGATTTACATGGTTTCACTTTTCTTATTATGAAATGATATCCATTTGTTTTATATGGATTATGTTATGATGGGATGATGTTTATGAAACACATTTTATTCTTTGGGTTATGATGAATGATTTATGTTTATGTTGTGGCATACGTTAGAATGATTTCATTATGAGATGGGTGGGACGTATATCTCCATCAAATGAATTGGGTAAAGATTTATATCTCCTGAGATAGACATGGCTTTAATGGAAAGTAAATCTGGTACAGTAATACAGGGCTGGAACGGCAGGTATACCCGATTCAGTAATGGACTTTTCCCACTAGGATGGTCTTGGTAGCAATGCCCTGGCTACTATGGAAATCGTAACATATACTTAATGGTTTTCCACAATTACATGTTTTTTCCCATGCAATTTTATCATTATTGATGTTCCTTAATGATATATTCCTTACATACTTCCAAGATTTATTTCATTGCCCAAGATTTTGATGTTTATATTTTAGGTTCAAGTTTTGGCATTCAAATGTTTATGGATTGTTTTACGTTCCCTATGTTTACCCTTACTGAGCATTTGAGCTCACCCTTTTTATGTTTTCTTTTCCCCAGGATATAAAGAATGGTTTTAGGTAAGAGATCAAAAGGTGGAAGATCTTTATGGGAGATGTTGAAGATCTTTCACCACGATTAGAAGACTATGTTCCAAGTTCCAAAGACACTAAACTATTACTGTCCTTGGGTGTCTGTTTTTGTTAGGTATTAAGTATTCTGCAAAATTGATGTAATCTCCATGTACGTAAAGTGTGGTTATCTATAGTTGGTAACAGATAAAAGGTTTAGTTAACCTTTGGAAACTAGCATGAAAAAACTTTAATGAGATCCCTAGAGATATTTCTAAGGTATGTCTAGGGATGTCTCTAAGGTTAATTATAAGTTTAGGTTACAGTCCTAGAATCATGGAAACGATCATAGAATTAAACCTAATATGTTAGATATTGAAGGCACCCCACCCCCTTTATTATATTGTTTTCCGAGTATGATTTTTTGCCTCTCACACTATTCTTTCTGGGTTTTAGACAATGGCTGGAACCCGATGGAACCGTGTTGATCAATGTAATGGACAATGCAATGATTTTCCTCCTGAACAAACCAATGTTATGGGAGATGGAGGGAAAAATATTATTGTTAAACTTACATACACTATGAATCATTATGGAATTCCAAATGAGTAGATAAGGGAACAATATTCTATTGATTCCTTCATGAGGAAATGTCTGCCTTATTTCAATGGGTCTTCTGATCCACTTGTTTCTGAACAATGGATCAGTACCATTGAAAAGATAGTTTCCATACTTCACTGCTCGAAACATTAAAAATTAATTCTGGATATTTACCATTTAGAAGGTGAAGAAGACTAGTGGTGGACTCTAATTAAGAATACAAGGCCCCAAAATGAAATTGAATCCATGGAATAGGATGAGTTCAAGAACTTATTTTTTAATAAGTACTTCCCTCATATTATTTAAATGAAGATGGAAAAGGAGTTCCTTGAGCTTAAGAAAAAGGATGATGAATCTTTTGGTATATACAAGGTGAATTTTACAAGGCTTGAAAGGTATTCATCTGGCTTTATCATCCAACCTGAAAGTAAAGTTGATCGATTCATCAGTGGCTTAAAACCAAGTCTTCGAAGGGCATTAGCTATAAGAGACTTCTGTAGCTATGAAGAAATTGTGCATTGTTCTATCATGGTATAACTGGAAGATGGAGTTACATATCCATCTCATGGTTTTGACATGAAATGAAAGATGGAGTTCAAGGAGAAATCTCCGAACAATGGTGAAAAGATGATGAATGTTTATTTATGCTCAAAGTGTGGAAAGAAGCATGATGGAGATTGTCTAAAAGGAACTAGAAGATGTTTTAAGTGCGGAAAAGAAGTTCATCGAGAAGTTGAGTGTCGAAGTAATGGGAAAAAGGTAGCTAATTATGTAAATAGAGAAAAGACTACAGAGAATGCTCCACCAACACTTCAATGCTTCAAGTGCAAGGAAATGGGGAATTATGCTAATCAATGCCCTAATCCAACGGTTAATGATGATCAACGTGAGTAACCTCTTAAAGAAAAGGATAAAGGGAAGTCACGTGCAATAACTATTTGTGATGTTGAGTGTGACAGTGATGTTGTGGAATAATTAGGTGTTTATGTATTGGGATTTCAAAATAGTATCATGGAATCTCATTTATATTATTATAGAATATTGGAATATCTATGTATTAGTTAATTATGGTTTTCAATAATTATATGGTATCGATAACCATGAAAAGTGATTGAAAGATTTTTGGAAAGCAGATGAAATGATCATAATGAAGGGTTAAGGAGAAAATAATATGTTTGGTAGTATTCATGATCTCATGACTGATATAAGGAAAAAGTTATATCATGGTTTGAGTATATAAAATTTTGGGATTTTGGTATGTGGAAAGAGTTAACTTTTGACAGCATTCGTGTTTTCACAAAGATTATTTGGTAATTCATGTTTCAAGAGAATACATGATTAAGGTATTCACATGTTTGGAATGTGAATAACAACAAGATATATCTTATGATATATGGGGGATAAATAATGGTATTTACATTCTTGGTAGATTACCTCTCTAGTAATCTTTTTCTTTATACTATGAGATTGGACAGAAGTATTTTGGATAAGACTAAAGATTAGAATGGATTAAGTTAGACATCAGATAGTATTTTTTAAGGCTATATATTTTTTATATTATTCCTATAATGTTTTAATATTATAGTTTTAGAAAAAGAAAAACATGCAGGATGGGTGATAACCCGTCGTGTCGGACAAGGTTGCGGGAATCGAGCCCACAACCAAAGTGCGACAAGCCTTTATCGCCTACTATTAGCCTACAAGAAGTCCCTGGTTTGTAGAAACAAGTTTTAATTTATTAAGTGGTTTGATAGATGATGTATAAGTCTATTTTTGGAACCATATATGATTAATATCACCATAAATGGACTTCTGTATATAACTATTTCTAACCTTATGTTTGAGACAGATGGAATGACCTATCATTCTATCTCATGATCTACTAAAACTTAACAGAAGACAAATTCAACTTCATTTCTTTAAGAGATGAAGTTGAAATTGTTCAAGGCACGAGAAATAGTGAGATTTTACCAAAATCAAGTAAGTATTTATTTTAATAAAAAAATTCTTCCACATTAGGGAAATGATCTTGAAAACCAAAAATGTTGTCATATTGCCCTCATATCTAATGAATCAGATTGTACCTTAGATCATCACAATTTTATGGCTTTTTGATTGTTGTCTTTTTCATATCCATGTTCTCTACCACTCTCCATCAGAACATGATGGTTATATTTCTCTTCCATATCCATATTTTCACCTATGTTCTCCTATGTGGAAACCCAGTGATTAGTTAATTTGGGTAGCCGTTACGTTTTATACTTTAGTTTCTAAAGATAGGTTTTGGTATTCCTTTTTATGATTCGGGTTTCAATTAATGAAACATTCAAGTAGTAAACCATTTATAACTCTTTACGAATTTCGAGGGAAAACTCATTTTAAGGGGGGTAGAATGTAACACCGTTAGATTTTATGAGAAATGTTCTTTTTAATTTCGTTGATTTCTTCTGTTGTATGTTACACCAAGATTAGCTTGCACTATATGAAAAACTGTATATGCAAACACTATTATAGGGTTTTTGTTGCACGCCAGATCAACATTTCTCGATAGCGTGTGTTGTACGCAATACCGGGTTTCACTAAACGAGATATTATTATAATATTATTATGAATTACCCGATATGAATAGTAATACCCAATTTTTGAAGTTTTAGAAATTTTATCTTTCAAAATGGACTTCATTTTTGGATTCGGAATATCGAAATTATCCTAGGGTGATTTTTTGTTATATTTCTGAAAACATTCAATTTTTGATGAATAGTGAAAACACTGAGTTATTGGTTAAAACAGACTTTTTATTTAAATAATCATTGATTTTATTTAAATTTATTTTATGTAAAAATATATACATAATTCCTATATATGTTCAATTTAATTCATTGGTGTTATTTTATAATAATTTTAGATATATATAAATTTTATTGTCCTTTTTACCGTCTTTTGCCCATCTCCTTGGAGCATTTGCAAATTTACATAAAACGTAATTTTACCACTTCTGTGAGGAGAATTTCAAAAATATGAGATACATGGTTGATATCAGTAAGTAAAATGTGGTTCAATTTGATGAAAATAATTTTTGGGGAATAGTAACTTTTTACTTTTATTTACCATGGTTAAATGTAAATAGGGTAATTAAGGGTAAAAATGATATTATGTTTACCCTAACACGTGTCCTAATTATATTGGACAAGTTTAATTCGACCAAAAACAACCTTAGGAATAAAATATGACCATTTAGGTCCACTTTTATTAGATTAGGACATTTATTATTATTTAATTCAAAGAAGAGTTAAATGATTTAAAATCCATTTTTAATAACTAAAACATTTTTAATATAGGGTTATAAATAATCTAAATTCAACTATAAATATTAATTATAAATCTAAAATTATTTCCTACATAATGATATTTTTTTTATAATTTTTAGACATTATATAATTTAATTTATTTATGACACAATGATGATGCAGTAATTACCTTATTAATGAAATATTAACATAATTGATGTTATAAATACCCAAATAAATGTAATTTGAGACTTTTTATGAATTAAACTGATTTTATAGGTTAATATAACATTTTATGGTTAGTTATATGAATTGTTTTCGAAGTAATAATTCTTTCATGAATTTAGAAAAAATAAAATACCAAATAGTGTCAAAATTCACATAAAATAGTTTTTAAAAAAAATATTATATTATTAATTGATATAATGGTTCTAAAAATATAAGGATAATAAAAATTACTTATATAATAATTTATACGACATTAAAAAACAATTTTAGGTTCTATTGGTATTTTATAGTAAGTTTATTAACCATATAGTAAAGAATACAAGAAGACACGGTAAAAGTTAAATAATTTAACTTAGATTTAAATCTAAATGATAAGGATAAAATGGCAACCTAAACTTTTATAAAACTTATTGGTTGAGATTTATGAGACCCATACCCACCCTATCCTTGAAATAAGTCACTTTGGATCCATTATAAACTGAATATGACTTTATTATAAAATAATGTTTAATGTTTTTCCTAAGGTGACCCTCACCCCTCTTATAAAAGGGCGCTCTCTCTTCTCTCAAATTCACTCCTCCCAAGCCATTTTTCTCTGCCAAAATCTTCCCAAATACCCTCTAAAATATCCTCCCTTAATCCTATAGGCCTTACTTTAGTAAAAAATCCAACCTAATGAGCCCTTTGGATCAAATCAAAAGGAAGAACCCGAAGAAGAGGAAAATGTCTCACCGCCTATTTCAAGTTCCATTCTTCTTCCACTCCCTCCTTCTTTGTTGTTTCCATTATAAAATAATAACTCCAGTATATTATCTATAATTTTATGTTATTATAAAAATGGTACAACCATATTAGTTATTTTATCCATCCTATGAATGAAAAAGTCACCACACGTGCGTACATACAACTTTCCGTCTCCACATCGTGTTGTAGTTTGTTATTCAAACATTTCTGCATTTGGATGTGTATTATAATGAGTATAAATGATATAAATAATAAATATAACAATATTATGATTCTGTATAGATGATATAACATCCAATTATATATTATTTTAATATGAAAAGAATGATATCATCGCTCGTGCGTACGTACAGACTACCGTCTCCACGAACACGATGAGATTCATTTTCCATGATTAACCATTCAAGTATGATTATAAAGTATATATTATAAATAATCATGAAATATATTATATAATAATGATACTGGATTTATGTACATATATGTTTCATTTACATAATTCTATTCAATTCAATAAGGAAATGAAAATAGTGTTCATGCATACATACAGCCTACCATCTCCATGAATGGTGTATTTAATTCCATTTATCGATCTATCATATATATTTATATGATGAATATATAATATATATAAATCATGTTTTACATTCTGGAATTAAGTATATCAGGATATAAGTAATAATATCAAGAACAATAAGTCGAAACACGTACGATAAATGAAACGATTTTACCCATAACGCTGCTTTAACATGGAATTTACAAAAGAGCGGGTAATATAAAGTCGTAAGTGAACCATATATGATATCATAACAATGAAAATGATTCTTTAATAATTCAATGAAATTATTTAAATAATTATATAGGAGGTTCGGATACGTATGAAGCATATCAGACCTAAGGTAAGGGATAATTTTGGAATCTCATTTTTATCCGAGATTGCTTATACGTAAGTATCTAATGGGGTTATATTTTTCATCCATGTTCATAAATTTTTTTATAAAGTGTTTAATATTCTTAAATGTATTTTTAATTTTATTTTTACCCCTATTTGACTTTTACTTTGTATTATGGAAGGAATCTTTCTTTCGTTTACCATATGTGGTACTTTTTGACTTTTCCATTAAAAGTATGAGGAGAATGTTTTTTTAACTTATACGACATGAACAGATTTTTACGATTTCATAACACCTAATTTTCATGAATCTTACTCTAAAATATTTCATGACTATTTTCAACAAAATCATTTTCTTTTACAATTGCATGGCATTTTGTGAAAAGAAAATGGTTTTGAAGAAGAAAGGATATTTTCCTCAAGAATCCATTTCAAGTGTTTTATCAAAACAATTTTCCATCTAAGATGACATTATTTCATATGTGTATGTTTCAAGTATAATGTATCTATGATTTACATGGTTCCACTTTTCTTATTATGAAATGATATCCATTTGTTTTATGTGGATTCTGTTAGGATGGGATGATGTTTATGAAACCCATTTTATTCTTCGGGTTATGATGAATGATTTATGTTTATGTTGTAGAACACGTAAGAATGATTTCATCATGAGATGGGTGGGACCTATATCTCCCTCAAATGCATTGGTTAAAAATTTATATCTCATGAGATAGACATGGCTGTAATGGCATGTAAATCTGGTACAGTAATACAGGGCTGGAATGGCAGGTAAACCCAATTCAGTAATGGACTTTGTCCACTAGGATGGTCTTGGTAGCAATGCCTTGGCTACTATGGAAATCATAACATGTGCTAAATGGTCTGCCACAATTACATGTTTTATTCCAATGCTATTTTATCATGATTGATGTCCCTTTATGATATATTCCTTACGTACTTCCAAGATTTGTGTTATTGCTCAAGATTTTGATGTTTAGATTTTATGTTCAAGTTTTTTCATTGAAATGTTTATGGATTGTTTTACATTACCTATGTTTACCCTTACTGAGCATTTGATCTCACCCTTTTTATGTTTTCTTTTCCCCAGGATATAAAGAAAGGTTTTAGGTAAGAAAAGAAAAGGGGGAAGATCTTTATGGGAGATGTTGAACATCTTTCACCATGATTAGAACATTATGTTCCGAGTTTCCAAAGACACTAAACTATTACGGTCCTTGGGTGTATGATTTGTTATGTATGATGTATTCCACCAAAGTAATGTAATGCCCATGTACGTAAAGTGTGGGTCTCTACAGTTGGTATCAGAGGAAAGGTTTAGTTAACCTTTGGAAACTAGGATGTGAAAACTTTAGTGAGATCCCTAGATATAATTCTAAGGTATGTCTAGGGATGTCTCTAAGGTTAATTATAAGTATAGGTTATAGTCCTAGAATTATGGAAACGGTCTTAGAATTAATCCTAAGATGTTAGATATTGAAGGTACTCCCCCTTTATTATGTTGTTTTCCTAATATGATTTTTTGCCTCTCACACTATTCATTCTGGGTTTTAGACGATTGATGGAACCCGAAGGAACCGTGTTGATCAATGTAATGGATGATGCAATGATTGTCCTCCTAAAAAACCAATGTTAAGGGATATGGAGTGAAAAATCTTATTTCTATACTTACACAAGCTATAAATTATTATGGAATTCTAAATGAGCATAGAAGGGAACAATAATCTATTGAGTCCTTTATGAGGCAACGTCCACATTCTTTAAATGGGTCTTCTGATCCACTTGTTGCTAAAAAATAGATCAGAACCATTGAAAAGATAGTTTCCATACTTCGTTTCTCAGAACATGAAAAATTCATTCTGAATATTTACCGTTTAGAAGGTGAAGCAGACCAGTGGTGGACTCTAATTAAGAATATAAGTCCCAAGATGAATTTGAATCCATGGAATGAGATGAGTTCAAGAACTTATTTTTCAATAAGTACTTCCCTCGTATTCTTCGAACGAAGATGGAGAAAGAGTTCCTTGAGCTTAAGAAAAAGGATGATGAATCTGTTGGTATATACGAGGTGAATTTTACAAGGCTTTCAAGGTATGCATCTGGCTTTATCATCCAACCTGAAAGTAAATTTGATCGATTCTTCAGTGGATTAAAACCAAATTTTCAAAGAGAATTAGCAATAAGAGACTTTAGTAGCTATTAAGAAATTGTGCGTTGTGTTATCAAGGTAGAACTAGAAGTTGGTGTTATATATCCATCTCATGGATTTGAAAAGAAATAAATGGTGGAGTTCAATGAGAAATATCAGAACAATTGTGAAAAGAAGATGAATGTTTCTTATGATCAAAGTGTGGAAAGAATCATGGTGGAGATTGTCTAAAATTAACTAGAAGATGTTTTAAGTGTGGAAAAGAAGTTCATCGAGCAGTTGAGTTTAGAAGTAATGGGAAAAAGGTAGGAAATGATGTGAATAGAGAAAACACTATAGGGAATGCTCCACCAACACTTCAATGCTTCAAGTGCAAGGAAATGGGGAATTATGATAATCATTTCCCTAATCCAAGGGTTAATGATGATCGATGTGAGTAACCTCTTAAGGAAAAGGATGAAGGGAAGTCACATGCGATCACTATTTGTGACGTTGAGTATGGAAATGATGTTTTGGAATAATTAAGTGTTTATGTAATGGGATGTCAAAATAGTATCATGGAATCTCATTAATAGTATTATGGAATATTGGAATATCTATGTATTGGTTAATTATGGTTTTCAATAATTTTATGGTACCGGTAACCATGAAAAGTGATTGAAATATTTTTGGAAAGAAGATGAAATGCGCATAATGAACGGTTAAGGAAAAAATAATATGTTTGGTAGTATTCATGAGTTCATGACTGATATAAGGACAAAGTGATATCATGGTTTGAGTATATAGAAATTTTCGTATTTTGGTATGTGGAAAGAGTTAACTTTTGACAGAATTCATGTTTTCACAACGATTATTTGGTAATTCATGTTTCAAGAGAATACCTGATTAAGGTATTCACATGTTTGGAATGTGACCAACAACAAGATATATCTTATGATATATGGGGGATAAATGATGGTATTTAAATGCTTGGTAGATGACCTCTCTTGTAATCTTTTTCTTTATACTATGAGATTGGACAGAAGTAATTTGGATAAGCCTAAAGATTAGAATGGATTAAGTTGGACATTAGTTATTATTGTTTAAGGCTATAAATTTTTGATATTATTTCTGGAATGTTATAATAGTATAGTTTTAGAAAAAGGACAACTCGTAGGACAGGCGAAAACATGTCACGTCGAATAAGGTTGCAGGAATGGAACCCACAAACAAAGTGTGATAGGCCTTTATCGCCTACTATTGTCCTACAGGAAGTCCCTGGTTTGTAGAAATTAGTTTTATTTTATTAAGTGGTATGCTAGATGAAGTATAAGTCCATTTTTGGAAGCATATACGATTAATCTCACCATAAATGGACATATGTATCTAACTATTGCTAACCTTATTTTTGAGACAGATGGAATGACCAATCATTATATCGCATGATCTGCTAAAACTTCACAGAAGACAAATTCAACTTCATTTCCTTAAGAGATGAAGTGGAAATTGTTCAAGGCACGAGTAACAGTGAGATTTTACAAAAATCAAGTAATTAGTTCTTTTAATTCAGAAATTCTTCAACATTAGGGAAATGATCATGAAAAACAAAAATGTTGTCCTATAATCCTCATATCTGATGAATTAGATGGTACATTAGATCATCACAAATTTATGGCTTTGTGGTTGTTGGATTTTTCATATCCATGTTTTCTATGAATCTCCATCAGATAATGATGTTTAGATTTCACTTCCATATCCATATTTTTACCTATGTTCTCCTATGTGGAAACCCAGTGATTCGTTATTTTGGGTAACCGTTACATTTCGTACTTTAGTTTTTAAAGATAGTTTTTGGTATTCTTTTTTACGATTTGGGTTTCTATTAAATAAACTTTCATGTAGTAAACCATTTATAACCCCGACAAATTTCGAGGGAATATTCATTTTAATGGGGGTAGAATGTGACACCCCAAGATTTTATGAGAAATATTCTTTTTAATTTCTTTGATGTCTTGTGGTGTACGTTGCACAAAGATTATCTTGCACTATACGCAACACTGTATACGCAAACACTATTCTAGGCTTGTGTTTCATGCTAGAGCAATATTCCACGATAGCATGTGTTGTACGCAATACCGAGTTTCCATAAACGATATATTATTATAATATTATTATGAACTAGTAATTGTGAATAGTAATACCCACTTTTGGAAATTTTATAGATTTTATCTTTCAAAATGGACTTCATTTTTGGATTCGGAATATCAAAATTAGCCTAGGCTGGATTTTTTGTATTTTTCTAAAAACATTCAATTTTTGATGAATAGTGAAAACACTGAGTTATTGATTAAAACCCGACTTTTTATTTAAATAATAATTTATTTTATTTAAATTTATTTTAGGTCAAAATAGATACATAATTTTAATATAATTTCAATTTAATTCATTGGAGTCATTTTATAATAATTTTAGATATATAAAAATTGTATTGAACTTTTTACCATCCATTACCCACCTCCTAGGAGCATTTGAAAATTTAAATAAAATTAATTTTACAGCTTTTGTGAGTTGAATTTCAAAAATCTGAGAGACATGGTTGATATCAGTAAGTAAAATGTGGTTCAATGAGATGAAAATAATTTTGGGTGAATAATAACTTTTTAATTTTATTTACCACGGTTAAAAGTTAATAGGGTAATTAAGGGTAAAAATGATATTATTATTACCCTAACACATGTCCTAATTCTATTGGATAAGTGTAATTCGACCAAAAACAACCTTACGAATAAAATATGACCATTTAGATCCACTTAGATTTGATGAGGACATTTATTATTATTTAATTCAATGAAGAGTTAAAAGAGTTAAAATCAAAGTTTAATAAATAAAGCATTTTTAATATATGGTTATACATAAGATAAGTTCGACTATAAAAATAAATTAGAAACCTAAAACGATTTCCAACATAAACATATTTTATTTATAATTTTTAAACATTAAATAATTTATGTAATTTATGACATAATGATGATGCAGTAATTACCTTCTTAATGAAATATTAACATAATTGATGTTATAAATACCCAAATAAATGTAATTTGAAACTTTTTATGAATTACACTAATTTAATAGGTTAATATAACATTTTATGTTTAGTTAGATGAATTTTTTTAGAAGTAATAATGCTGTCATGAATTAATCAAAAACAATATACCAAATAGTGTCAAAATTGACTTAAAATAGCTTTTAAAAAAAATATTATATTATTAATTGATATAATGGTCCTAAAAACCATAGGTTCATCCAAAAGATTTATATAATAATATATATGACATTAATTAACTAATTGGGGTTCTATTGTGTGTTTATTGTATGTTTATTCACCATATAGTGTAAGAATACAAGAAGACACAGAAAAAGTTAAATTATTTAGCTTAGAGTTAAATCTAAATGATAAGGTTAAAATGACACCATAAACTTGTATAAAAACTATTGGATGAGAGGATTGAGACCCATCCCCACCCTATCATCTAAATAAGTCACTTTGGAGCCATTATAAACCTAATATGACTTTATCGTAAAATAATATTTTATGTTTTTCCTAAGGTTCCCCTCACCCCTCTTATAAAAGGGCACTCCCTCCTCTCAAATTCACTCCTCCCAAGACTTTTGCCTCAGCCAAACACTGACCAAATACCCTCTCAACTATACTCCCTTCATCCTAGAGTCCTTCCGTTAGTCATAAAGCCAACCTAAGGATCCCTTTTGATCAAATTAAAAGGAAGAACACGAAGAAGAGGTAAATGTCTCACCACCTATTTCAAGTTCCATTCTTCTTCCACTTCCTCCTTCTTTGTTGTTTCCATTCTAAAATAATAACTCCAGTATTTTCTATATACAGTGATGTTATTATAAAAATGGTACAACCATATTAGTTATTTTATCCATCCTATGAATGAAAAAGTTACCACACATGCGTACGTACGACTTACCGTCTCTACATCGTGGTTTAGTTTGTTATTCAAACATTGCATCATTTGGATGTGTATAATAATGAGTATAAATGATATAAATAATAAATATAACATTATTATGAATCTTTATATATTATATACCATCCAATTATATATTATTTTAATATCAAATGAATGATATCATCGCTCGTGCGTACGTACGGACTACCGTCTCCACAAACGTGATGAGATTCATTTTCCATGATTAACCATTCAAGTATGATTATAAAGTATATATAATAAATAATCATGAAATATATTACATAATAATTATACTAGATTTATGTGCATATATTTTTCATTTACTTAATTCCATTCAATTCAATAATGAAACAAAAACAGTGTTCATGCGTACGTACGGCCTACCGTCTCCATGAACGGTGTATTTCATTCCATTTATCGATCTATCATATATATTTATATGATGAATATATATTATATATAAATCATATTTTACATTCTGGAATTAATTAAATCAGGATATAAGTAATAATATCAATAACAACAAGTCGAAACACGTACGATAAATGAAGCGATTTTACCCAAAACGCTGCTTTAACATGGAATTTACAAAAGAAAGGGTAATATAAAGTCATAAGTGAACCATATATGATATCATAAAAATGAATATTATTCTGAAATAAGTCAATTAAATTATTTAAATCATTATAAAGCAGGTTCAGATACGTACAAAGCATATCGGACCTAAGGTAAGGGATAATTTTGCAATCTCATTTTTATCCAAGATTGCTTATACGTAAGTATTTACTGGGGTTATATTTTTCATCCATGTCCATAAAAATGTTTTTAATAAAGTGTTTAATATTCTTCAATGTATGTTTAAAGTCATGTTTACCCCTCTTTGACTTTTCCTTTGTATTATGGATGGAATCTTTCTTTTGTTTACCATACATGGTACTTTTTGAATTTTCCGTTAAAAGCACGAGGAGAATGTTTTTTTAACTTATATAGCATGAAAGGATTTTTACGGTTTCATAACACCTCATTTACATGAATATTACTATACAATATTTCATGACTATTTTCAGAAAAATCATATTCTTTAAAATTTTCCTGGCGTTTTGTTTAAAGAAAACGGTTTCGAAGAAGAAAGTATATTTTTCACAAGAATTAATTTCAAGTGTTTTATCAAAACCATTTTCCATCTAAGATGACATTATTTCATATGTATATTTTTAAAGTATAATGTCTCTATGATTTACATGGATTAAATTTTCTTATTATGAAAGGATATCCATTTGTTTTATATGGATTATGTTATGATGGGATGTTGTTTATGAAACCAATTTTATTCTTTGGGTTATGATGAATGATTTATGTTTTTGTTGTGGCACACATAAGAATGATTTCATTATGAGATGGGTGGGACCTATATCTCCCTCCAATGCATTGTGTAAAGATTTATATATCATGAGATAGAAATGGCTATAATGGAAAGTAAATCAGTTATAGTAATACAGGGATGGAACAGCAAGTAAACCCAATTCAGTATTGGAATTTGTCCACTGTGATGGTCTTGGAAGCAATGCCTTGGCTACTATGGAAATAATATAATGTGCTTAATAGTTTTACACAATTACATGTTTTATTCCCATGATATTTTATCATTATTGATGTTACTTTATGATATATATCTTACATTATTCCAAGATTTATGTCATTGCTCAAGATTTTGATGTTTAGATTTTATGTTCTAGTTTTTGCATTCAAATGTTTTTGGATCGTTTTACGATCCCTATGTTTACCCTTAATGAGAATTTGAGCTCACTATTTTTATGTTTTCATTTCCCTAGAATATAATGAAAGGTTTTAGGTAAGGAAAAAAATGGGGAAGGTCTTTATGGGAGGTGTTGAAGATCTTTCACCACGATTAGATGTTTATGTTCTGAGTTTCCAAAGACACTAAACTATTATGGTCCTTGGGTGTCTGTTTTTGTTTTTTATTAAGTATTCCTAAAAAGTAGTGTAATGTCCATGTACGTCAAGTATGGGTCTCTAAAACTACCACATCATATATTTTTTCATTTTTAAACAAAAATTTTTTACCTCTATTTCCAGTAGAAATTTATTAATAGAAATTAAAGCATGCATGAGACATAAGTAAATTTCTTAGTTCACCCTCCCTGGGCTACATCCAAGGAGAATACTATGATAATGTTATGATATACCAAATCCACTAAAATTTCACTTCTATTTACAATGTTCATATTAGACTCACTATCCCTATTGGTTTACAACTATTTAAAATTTGAAATATCACTTCTCTCTTAAATAAAGTGATCTCACTTATTCTTTTGAAGATCATCCTTTGATTTCTTGAATCAATATTTTTTACACCTCATTAATTGTATCATTATGTTCTAATGTCATCCACTTAATGAAGACCCATTTACAAATATAATTACATAAAAAATTATATCTTTCACACAACCTTTGGGTGTCTTGCAAAAAACTTTTTTGACTTGCGCTCAACATTTATGTTTTTCACCCAACTCTCTTTACATGAAACACATTTTGCACACTACTCTTTTTATACACAACTCTGTTTGTGTGAAACTATTACACGATTCAGATCCCTATATTTATCTAAGAACTGAGCTCTTGAAAAAATAGGGGTAACCATATATTTATAGGCTAGTACAACCCTACACATAACATCCTAATTTATCTTCCACTGAGCCTGAAATATTACCCTTGATCATGTAAACCCATTTTGACATCTTATTGAGCAAGTAAGCCTCTTTCACGAAAACTCAAATTTCATGTGAAATAAAATATTTCACACACTTATTTCCTTTAAAATAATTTAATTTTGTGATCCTAAAATATATATTATGCACATATTTCCAAGCCACATTAAATCTTGTGTGCAACTTCCTTTTCCAAAAACAAATTTCTCTATTCTCCAGATTTTGGGCCCAAAAATTATCAAACACTGGGAAACAACGCCACCTTGTATTTGAACTATTTTTACCCCCACCAAAAAATCCATTATATTGTCTTGGATCATTGTTAACATATATGTTTTACAATCTCTCTAAAATTCCACAACTTACCACAGAAACCTGATTTATCAACATAAACAATCAACCCAAAAACACTTTAATGTTACATTGAGGGATTCTTTCCCAACAAATTCTCAATATTTATTATATTTTTTAATATGAATAACATTGATAATCCTTTCATAGATATGATCACTCTTCTTTACCAGGTAGAAAAGGGGCTGATGTGGGAATAGCCTTCTGTCCTTATAATGAATAAATATAAAGGCCAAGAAAAGACCTCTAATCATAATTCTTCACCAAAATTTCCATCCAAGAAGGGAAAGATCAAGGGGAAATCAAGGTAGAGTGTTTTTATTGGTTTCAGATGACAGAAAAGGGAAACTAGAAGATAAATTTCACCCAACTAAAGAAGAAATGAGAAGCCACATATTAGTTTCTTATTGAGTGAAATTTATAGTTTTCAAAAAATTTGGAATTAGACACATATTTTGGTTCTAATATAAGTATTTCATTATAGGAAAAAATTAGATTCATAAAGAATAAATAAGGGGAGGTAGATGTAAAAGCATCAAATGGATCCAAACTAGTTATTTTGGCTATCAAGGACTACCACATCTCATTGCCAGTGTGAATGGTATTTTTTTAAAGGATTTTTATTTTTTTCCGTCTTACCAAAAACATTATTTCTATATCTATACTGATATCAAAGGATTTATTTCCAATTTATAGACAAAATTTTTCTTCTTTTATAAATATATCATTTGTTATGATAAGGAACATTTAAATAGTTGTCTTTAGGTGTGTGAATACACAAACCAATTAATAGAAGTCGATAATAAATCAAATTCACATGACTGATACCACACTCAATTTTTTCATCACCAGCAAGGTCATATAAAGAAAAAAATGTTTAAATAAATAATACCAAGATGTATATTTATATTATTTTTAACTAAAAATCTTGTTGTATTTCATGAATGTTTACAAGGAAAAATGACCAAATATTTATGTGGAAAATGTGAAAGGGATAACGAGATTATTGAAATAGTGTTTATTGATGTGTGTGGATATTTTCCTATAGAAATGAGGTGTGGGTAATCATACATAATAAATTTTAATGATGTTTTTATTTTAAATGGATATGTCTAATTGATGTGGTATAAGTTGAATTCCATTGAGATATTCAAGGAATACAAGAATGAAGTTCATAACTATCTCGGTAAAAAGATTATGAAACTCTACACAGACTATGGTGAAGAATGTCTTAATCAAGACTTCATTGATTATTTACAATACTTTGAAATTATATATGAACTCACTCCTATTTATACACTTCATTGGAATGGTGTATGTTAATGGAGGAACCACACCTTTTTAGACATGGTGAGATCAATAACAATTCATGTGAGTATTCCATTATCCTTTTAGGGATACACATTAGAAACTCTAACATAAATACTAAACCATGTTCCAACCAAAGAAATGGTATACCATGCCAATTTTTAAATGGAATGAAACTCATGTTTTCATACTTACATGTGTGGTGTTGTGAAGTGTTTGTTAAGGCCTCTTCGGGTAACAAACTTTCAACCAAAGGTACAAAGTGTAATTTTATTTTATACCCTAAGAAAACAATAGGACATTACCTATATGACCCCTAAAAGTTGTTATAGTGGAGTGAAATGAAAAATTCCTTGATGGGGAGAAAATATCTAAATGATATTGTGGTAATGAGATAGAATTTGATGAAGTTGAGGATCAAGGTATATAGGAGTTGTTACATGAATAGATTCTACAAATCCCCATTAAATAATATGTTCCGGAGACACATGTACTATGTAGGAGTATAGTAGAGGTTACAGAACAAAAACGGTTTAGTTTTCTAGTTAGAAAAGTGGGTGGCTTGTTATTATTTGATAACCATGAACCTCTAACCAATAAAGAAGCAATAAGTGGAACAGATGTTGTTATGTGGAAAGAAGCCAAGAATTCAAAAATGGATTTCATGTACTAAAACCAAGTATTTATTTTTTCATACCCTCAAGTGGATATAAATACCATTGTTTTAAACAGGTATTCAAGAATAAATGTGGCATGGATTGAAAATTAAATACATATAGAGTATAACTAGTTATAAAAAGCCTTAAACTATGTCACAACACTGACTACGATGAAACATTTTCACTAGTTTTTAAGATAAAATCAATCATAACTCAACTTGAATTTTCGGACATTGATGACTATGAGATTTTTAAAATAGATGTAAAAATAGAATTCTTTAAGATGAACCTTTAGTATTATATTTATATGAAACAACCTAAATGAGTTGTGACTAAAAAGGATTCCAACAATGTATGCAAGTTGCAAAGATCAATTTATGGGTTAAATCATGAATCCTTGTCATAGAACACTTTGTTTAATTAATCCATAACATAATTTGGTTTCATATTTAATGAATGTGATCCTTGTATATATAAATGGATTTTTGGAAGTGTGATCATTTTCTTAATAGTATATTTCTATGACATACTACTTATTGGAAGAAAAATACTAGCCTTACAATATATTAAGTACTTGTTTCATAAATTATTCTCTATGAAGGAAATAGTATAGGGATCATATTGTATTGTGATTAAGATAAATAATGATAGATATAAGAGGCTGATCAGACTAAGTCAAGGTATGTATATTTTCCAGACACTGAAGAGATTTATTATGGAACAATCCAATAGGGGATGTTAAAACTTTCACATGGAATTTATCTTCCCAAAAACATCATTCCTCATAAACATGAGTATATAAAAAGGATAGAAAGGATTATATATATATTCAATTAGGTGAGTCATGCATTATTTTCCATGTACTAGGCTATATATCCCCTATTCCGTTAGTGTGGTAGGATGATATCAAGGTCGCCCAAGTGACCCCTATTTGTTGGTAGTCAAAACTATCCTAATGTATTTTATATGTACTAAGTATATGTTCATAGTCCATGGAATAGATAAGGAACTAATCATAAAAGGATATGTAGAAGCTAGTTTTCAAATAGATCATGAATGTCTAAATTCTGAGATAATATATAACTTCACATTGAATGGAGTTGTTGCAAGGTTAAACAGCTTAAAGAAGGATATGGACGTAGTTTATAGAGTATATTCTATGTATATTGTGACTTTTTAGGCATGTAAAGAAGCAGTTTAGATGCTCGTATTCATCCAAGAACGTAGCATGGTACCTATTAGAAAGGATCCAATCATGCTTTGTTGTTATAATACTATAGTGGTGGCCCTTTCCAAGGATCTAAGGACACATCTACAGATAAATAATATACATCATAAGTATCATATCTTGAAGAATTTTTTCCTAAGTGGTGAATTTGTAGTGATATTAATATCCATGGAATACAATGTGGTGGACCCATTGAGGAAATCATTAACTCAACAGAAATATGGTCATCAAGTGAGGTCTAGCGGAGTAAAGTTTGTATATAGTTGGATCTAGACCAAGTGAGATTTTTTTAGAGTTGGTGTTATTAAGAAAACAATTTTTACTTTTATTAAATGTATATTCAATGTTTTTGATGTTCATAAAATATCATATCAGAAATTGTTCATTTTTCTTCATGACTTTGATGTAATAATGACCTCTGGTATCTATCACATTTATAAGGTCATACAACTTCCCTGCAATGATGAAAACCTTGAAGTTCCATGATAATATTCTTAAATATAGTTCTACAATCACATAACATACTACGATATGGAAAATAGTATGTAGACCATCAGATGAAAGTACCTATAAGTGGATAAGGATTATTCTCATGAATTTAACACTTTTTAATCTCCAAGATGGGAGATTATGACAACAGACAAGCTAGTAGGAATTTTACATTTTTTGGTGTCATCGAATATTTTTATTTGTGAGAAAGTATATCTGTATTTAGACATTAAGATTTTCATTAATGCCTATACTGACTAAGTCACTTATATTTACCCAACAAACCCATAATTCCATATGATCTTGAGAAGTAGGGTATGTTGGATGTGTCATTAATGACATGTTATTAATGGAAATTTTGAGGAATTATTTTACTTCCTTCTTTATAGATGTTGATATCTAATCCCTTTGATTGGAATAAAATCATCACCTTAAATTCAATGGTCATGGTGTTACAACCTATTTATTTTAAATATTCAAATAAATATATACCAAGCTTATAAGTTAATGAGACAGGTGTGCAACTGGCTTATGATATATTGAGATAAAGGGATTTTATTACATAGCTATAATTTTTATGAAATTGTTTAAATTGATACATTATGTTCCTTCTCATTGGTGCCTTATAACATTTCTAAAGAGAAATCTTTGAATTTAGACCAGCCTTCCTACTGGTAATAAGAAAGAATCCTATAGGGTCACATACTAAGTGTTTATGTTGATCTCAATTAAATTCTATTTTAATTTAATTAATGGTATAAATATTATTCTCCAAAACGAGGAATAATTTTATTTATGTTTTATTAATCACAAAAATTAAATTAATATTTATTCACTACATTGTGAATAAAATGCATTTATTTATTTTAATGAATAATTAATAAATATTCATTCACCAGTTTGTGGATAAAATATTTATTTATGAATAAAATTTTTATCTCAGTATTCTATATATGTAGATGAATTTGAGTGGGAAAAGTTCATGTCTGACAATAAATATTAATTTTTAAGTCATTAAAAAAATATTTATCAATTGTGTGGATTAGTTCACACCATAAAATAATAATAATAACAATATTATTATTGTTGTTGTTGTTATATTTAAATGTGTTTGATATTTTTTATTATATTTTTTAAGTGCCGAAGTGCAATTAAATAATATTTTAACCTAAAACCTAGCTCTATAAATAAATGGTTATGATTATTTTATAGCGTTAATCAAGAATTGAGAATCATTGTGCATGATGAACTTCTCTCTCAAATTCTTTCTCTCAAACTCTCAAGAATAAGAAAAATTCCTTCAATACTAAAGGAAATTGAAGTGATCAGGATGAAAAATGCAAGATTATTGATTCAATGCACTATCACCGAAAAATAAATGGGCTTTATTCAGAGGATAAATTAGCCTGTCTGGATTGCCACTAGAGGGATTCTGCACTTTGATCCTTATAACAAAATAAAGGTAATCCTAAAAAAGGTATTCAGGAAGATCAACATCATAACCATTGAAAGATCCGAAGATCATGTTTTTTTTCTTCAGATCTGGAGTAAATTAATAATAAATTCAACATATAAATTATCATATCTATGTTTCAGGTTTCTCTATGTCAATATTTGGTGAAAAACATTGGTGATGGAATTCAAATCATGGAAAATATTGTGAATTGTCCACAAAATGGAAAATATTATTTTTTTTATTCCCAAAAAATAATTACACTATGCCAGTAACCTTCACGATCAACATGAAACTCTTTTCTAATATTCACATGAATTTCTAGTGGAAGTTCTTGTGGAATCTCCACTTGAAGTTCCACTATATGTTCTAGGGGAAGTTGCTGTCAGATGGAATCTCCATTAAAAGTTCAAGTGAAATCTCCACTTGAAGTTATAATGGAATATCCATTTAAAATTTTGATGGAGAAACAATAAGACAATTCCATCTTCAATCATAGTTCAATAACATGTTTTTTTGGGATTCAAAAAAATATAGTATAGGTTTCGGTCAAAGATTATGGTAACTTTGGATTGTAATTTCGTTTAATTACACTAGAACAACCACTAGAGCTTGAAGTGGATATTCCAATGAAACATCCAATGGAACATCCTTTGGAAATTCTAGAGGAGTCTCCATTTGAAGTCCACTGGAGGTTGATGTTATGTGAGATGTTCCATTGGAATCTCAACTTGAAGTTCCATTTGAATCTCTACTAGAAGTTCCTATGAGGAAATAATAAAAACAATGACAACATAAATCTTCAAAAAAATCAGTGCAACTGAAAAAATGTTTTTTTGGAGATTTCCAAATTTAAATTAAAAATTTCAATTAAATTTCAATAGAACATCCATAGGAGGTTTCATTGGAAACTCCATTAAAACATCTAATAGAAGTGTTAATGTAACTTTAATAAGTAAAACAGTACATATGTATTTTTTATTATGTTTGTATATGAAAAAGTGGATTTTGAAGTTAAATATATAACACATTATTCATTAATTCCATAAAATTGATTGTTTCATCATGTCAATACACATTAATATTATATACTCAATAATATTTATAGAATAAAATATATGAAAAATATGGAATTCCTTGTAAGGAGATTAGATGAACAAGTGAACTTCAAGTGGAAGCTTCAGTGTAGTATCTAGTGGATAATAAAGTATATATAATTTTGTAACATATTGGGCATACTATCTCATTAATCGGAAGGAATTATAGTAGTGGAGGTGTTTAGGGGAGGTATCGAGGTGTAGGGGAGTATAAGAGAGGTTGTGGATGTAAAGTCCATATGCAAAGTGTCCTACGACGGGGAGTCGTAGGGTACATCATTTGGGTATTTTGTAGTGTAGAGGAGATTGATACAACATATAAGATTATCAGTGTGACTTTTTGAGCTACTATCATTTAAGACAAGGCTGTGGCGTGAAGACCAAGTTGTGACATAGCGTCCTTAGGTCAGTTTTCATCAATTTTTCCAATCTCAGCTAGGCTACGGTGTTGAGGTCTAACTACAATGTAGAGTACTAGGGGTATGTTTTTTGGGGGGGTTTTGTGTGTGTATCCATTTTAGAGATGGTTTGTGGAATATCCACCTTCTCAGTTAATAGAATATGTGGTATAACAGTCTAAGAATCATTTTGGCCCCCTCATCTTATTTATAGGATCTTCACTAGGGAGTTAGACATGGTTCTTGGTGGTTCTTTTTAATATCCAGGTTGTGGTGTAATGGAGAGTGTTATGACATGGTCTTCCCATTTTTGGGTAGGCTATGATGTGGTTATATGGTATTTTTCATGGTCTTATGTTTTTCTAGAAAGGTATAAATTTACATAGTCCCCTGAACCTAACCATTCTATAGTCCTTACTCTTATTTCCTGGGTGACCCAAGCGTATCCTAAGGAGCACATTCTGACCAAAATTAGTAGATTTAAACCCCAAACATTTAGGCTCGATTTTTGGTGGTTTTGATGTGTTCCCCTCATGTTTCCTCTTGTTTATATTAAATTTTATCACTAGGGAATGGTGTTTCCAAGGTAAATCATTTTTCTGTTATTTCATTGATAAATGAATGAATTGGTTATTATGTTCTAGTTTTAAGGTATTTTTATTCCTTTTTATTTTCGGTAGTGCATTTCCACTTTTTTCAACATTGTGAAATAGATCATAAATCTCTATTTGAGGCATCAGATCCTTCATTTCTCACCTTGTGTATCATGCGGAATGGGTTTACTCTTGTAATCTCTTTGGGAGATGGTTGAATCATAATTAACAAAGATTAATTAATCATTTTAATTGAATTTTCGGGGAATGGGAATGAAATTTCACGTTTTACCATTTTTATATTATGTTTGATATTGTGAATTATACGGGATAAATGTCCTGAAAATCATGGTCATTGGGGACCTTTTCTTGCATTGTAGTTGTGATAGTGTAATCCATGTTATGTTGTTATTTTTTTTATCACCTTGATTTAAAATGGATAATTACTTATACCCAGAAAATAAATTGGTTTCACATGTAAATACATCTCGTGTGATAATTCCATTGAATAAATAAGTGAAAGTGATGAAAAAAACATATACCAAATTTGAAAACTTTTATGTGATTAATGTGGAATTTTTTTTGTAAGTGGATGTGTGATATGAATTTTTTTTATTTATGTGATTCATGGGAAATATAAATTTTGTGGATAATTTTTGTTAATATGTGTTGGGTGTTATGGGGTGTTGTGACATGAGATGTGCTATGTAATGGTATGTTATTGATATGTGGTTGACGTGAGGACGATGTGGATGTTATCAATCGGCTACTATGTTATGATTATTATTTTGTCAATTGGTTTGGTTCAAGATGCATAAGTTTTAATGGAGTAAATTAGTTATTAATTAATTTAAATTGTATGGGTTGAATGTTTAATTAATGAATAACTAATAATTGGTTTCATGGTAAAATGTGGTTTATTCTAAATGTTAAATAAATGGGCTATAAAATCAATGGTCCAAATTAATGGATTTGGTTGGTAAAATGAAAATTTAAATTAGATTCCATTGATAAATAAAATTGAATGTGAAATATGTCTTCTTCCTTTTTGTGCGATGCCATGGATTTAGTGGTGGTAGTGAAAGTGGTGGAGGTTGTGAGGTTATGTGTTGAAGGTTTTAGTTGGGATGATGTTCTTACTGTGAACCCATAGGCAGGGAATGCATGGTATGATGTTATATATATAATTTTTATTATCTTATGATTTTTCTATGCACACCCCACCCATGTTGAGAACCTAGTTATGACAATAAATAGTATTTAGGGGTGTTTTCCCAACATCCTGATGGAAATTATGGATGGATGTCCACCCACTCTTCCCCACTCCATCATTCAGAAGATGATGATATGAATGGGATGTGAAGGCCAGGAGTCAAAAGTAAACTTTCAAGATGATTGATGAGTATTATGAGATGGATTATAAGGGGGTATTTTACGGTAAGAGTAGGGAAAAAGGTAGATGTCCTTAATGTTCTGATTCCCTACTACTCCATTTATGAGATGTCATATGATGTGATGGCCTAGGTGTCTGTAGGTGGGATGTGATGTGATGTGATGGCCCAATTTTTTGTGAGAAGGTTGTGGTGTAATGTGATGTGATGTGTTGTACCAGATGTCTTTGGGTAGTTTTTTATACAAAATAGGTTGGAGCACGAGCACATACATCATTGGGGTGTAAGAGAAGCTAATTAGTGGAAACATTGTACATGGTACCTATCATTGATATGTTTTATATTATGTTACAATAAATGGATGTGTTATTTGGTGATTGAGCATTAGTGAATATATGAATGCTAATTTACCTATTTAGGTGATGTTTGTTCTTCTTTTCACTCTTTGTTCCATTATTATGCTTATTTCACATATGCAAGAGTGACATTTGGTTTTCTATTGTGTACACATATATACTCATTCCATGTATATAAAATATTTTTTTTGGTTTACAGGAATAATTTGTGGAACATATTGGGAATTACTAACTCAGACCTTTGTATTGTTGTTGTGTTAATACCATAGATTTTCCTTTTTGATGTTTTAATTAGAGGATTCTTGTACTATTTAATTTATATACATGTATTCAGAGATGGTTTTGGTCTATTTTATATTATGATATATCATGGATTTGATTGATCACTATTATCCTATCATTTGATCCTACATGTATTTTAGAGGTTAATTTCGATCATATTTAGATTTATGTACCCTAGCTGCTTGTCTCTATCCCAAGACCTACTAGAGGTAGGAATCTGGGGTTCATTATCTCTCTCCATTCATTGTCGGCCCAGGAGGTGTACCTTTAGAGGGAGGGGCTGGGACAAAGTGATTTTAGAGGTGGTGGTTGAGATATCAGATATAGATTATAGTTGGGAACGGTGAGGATTTCATGGGTTAGTAAGGTGATGATGATAGTTGATCTTGGTGTTTGGTATACTCTATATAAGACTAGATATGAAAATGGATTTTAGGACCCCTTTGATCTGATGAAAAGACACTAATTCTACCAAATGACCAAGTGAGGTAGTGCCTCTTATCGGGTAGATATGAAATAAGGAAATTTGTATCATTATTGACTTGTGTTCTTGTTTAAATTTGGTGGTTTTAGGAAATTTGTAATAAGTTAAAATGAAATCAATAAATATTAACAAAATTACATAATTATGGTCTTCAAAAATCCTTTTTCCCATTTAGTTATGGGTCATGGATTTTGTTTTCATGTATTTTAGTAAGTGTAGGTTCAGTAAGATGGTTCATTTGATCTCTGGAGGGTTGATCTTGTTGAGAAGGATAATTAGTGCAAGAATAAATTGTGCACTTTCCAGTGGTAGGATTTGGAGAAGTACGGGGGAAATGTTTTTGATCAAGATACACAGAACTGGTTGGAGTAACTTGAAATCAAATTCAGTTTGATGTGACACCCCAAGAGGGTACCGGGTCCCTTTGGTAGTAAGTCGTATGGGGGGAGTTGTATGTTAGTGGTGGAAATTGTATTTGTGTGAGAATACTAAGATGGATGTTTCATGGGTTGTCATTTAGAATGAGTTTTGGGAAGATTTTCTTTCATTGACCATGATGGTAGTGAAGAGGATGACGATTACCTCTCTTCAGAAAGGGAGTCTTTCAATCCATTATCGGATAATCTAATTCATGTATTTATTGTGTTTTTTCCAGACCACTCTCTAGATGAGGAGTCTTGTGTGATATATATTGAAGAGTCACTGCAACCTTTTATCCGGTATACAGTTACCCACTTTACATTGTTGATATATATAGAGGTCATGTAGAAGGTGGCGGTGATGGATAATATTCAATCTCAATGATGTTTTCAATTATAGGGGGACCATAAAGGTTCATCAAGGAAAAGGATTTTTAGAAGCAGTTTTCAGGTGTTGGATCCTTTGAGGTTTCAACCAGCCTAGAGTTAACCTTATCAATTTCACTTTTGACCTTTTGGGTTTATATGTTTTTCTACATACAAGGGGATTTGGTCATGTTTGTTTCTCTTTAAGAGGTTATTGTCATCATTAGGATCAGTTCCCCATGGTTTTTCAAACTCATTTTGGCTGAGGTGGTTAGGTTTAGCACCATTTTTTGCAGTAGTTTCCAACAATACCATTCCAAAAATAGGATAAAGAGTCATATGCTCTACCAATAAGAGATATGGTAGGTAGATGCCAACCTTGGGATGTTTCTCATGATCAAGGTCCCCAACCCGAGAATGTTCATAGAGGTGTTCATTAGTAGATTGGAGAAGGAGGTGGGTGTGAAACATTACATACATTGGAGGTGTTTGCGCCAGTGGGGCCACAGATTGGTCATGGTATGATCAATTTATCGTGTACCCTCATATGTAATCTATTTAATTCAAGAGCTTCTCACTCCTTTGTTTCACCTTCTCTAGTCAGTGCACTGGGACTAGATGTATAGAGGATTCTTGTGCCCTTGGTGTTGGTTATGCCAGTAAGAGGCTATACTAGCTTATTTGATGTGTGTCGATGGTTCTGACTCTTGATGGGGCCCTATTAGTTTCATGGGGATCTTTTATTGTTACACATGTAGTCATACAATGTCATTCTCCACATAGAATGGTTGTATTATGTGAAAGTTGTTGTCAATTGCTTCCATATGAGAGTCATGGATTTATAACTAGATGGTAAGCACGTGGTGTTCATTGGAGAGTGGAGTTTTTTTGTTGGGATGTAGATGTGTGGAGAAACTTCTTTCTTTGGTGGAAGATTTGTATGTGGGACTGGCAGATGCTGGGATGTTGAGGTTCCCATATTTGTCAAGGAGTTTTTGGTTTTTTCATAAAGAGGTCGTGACACTGCCCCCTCAACGTGATGATGAGTTCAGGATAAACTTATAGCCTGTTTCTTATACGATAATGATGAATACTTATCAGATAAAACCTTATAAGTTGTGGGAGTTGATGATTTAGATGGATGATCAAATGCAGAATCACTACATGAAAAAGGAATATTTGTGATTGGTTATTTCTGACGGGCTGGGTTTCCATCACAAATAGACCGGGTGGTCGACTTATTTGCAACATGATTCATTTCCTATCACAAATAACTATTTATTTTTGGTTATTTGTGATGAAAACAGATTGTCCTCGAAAATAATTTTGGCGTGAATGCAAGACATATAGAGGGAATGTCTATTTTTTATAGGAAACTATTCCTATCATAAAAAATATACCACTAGAATAACATTTGTGATGAGTTCTGTTGTAAATGATTTTTATACTACCACCACTATTTGTGATAGAACCTGTCACAAATAATATGTTGTCAAATAATCATTTGTCAAGGGTTCTACCACAAACGGTTTTATATCACTGTCATACATATTTATGTTGGGAACTATTTGCAATAGGTTCTATTACAAATATTTTTATATCGCCACCATTCCTATTTATGGGGCAAAGTATTTGAAACCTAATTTCATCACAAATATTCTCATCGCAACTAATCTAACATCTAAATATAGCTAATGTAGAATATTTCCAGCAAAAATCTTCCACTCCTTTCATTGATCTCATTGGTTTCTCTCTATATAAATTTTTATTTTTCCGGGGTTCTAATGCTTTCAATGTCGAATCACTATTTTAATTACCTTAAATAGTCATTTTTGAGGAATTTATTTCAATCATTTTAATAGTCAATTAATTTTACATAATTTGATATAAGAAATTATTAGCTGTATTTAGAAATAATTAGTTGTAAATAACAGTAATTAGTTGAAATTGATATTAATTATATATAATTTATAAATAATTAGTAAATAATTATTAATTATTAGTAAACATTTATTGGGAATTATAAATAATTCATGATAATTAGTAAAAATTAACAGTAATTCGTAATAATTAAAAAAATTAGTAATAATTACCAATATTTAAATATAATAAATAAAAACTAACCAAAATTATATATAATAAAAAAATTACCATGAATTAGATACAATTATCCATAAATAGAAAATATTAGAAAACATTTGTTAAAATCGAGAAAAATATTGATAATTTGTAGAAAAAATTTAATAATTTAAATAATTAATAAAAATTACTTATAATTACTAATATTTAGTAAGAACACTATTAATTAACAATAATTTGTAGTATTTTACAATAATTAGAAAGTAACTAATGATAATTTGTAATAATTGATGATAATTTGTAATAATTAATCAAAACTAGTATAAATTAATGATAATTAGTTCAAATTAACGATAATTAGCAATAATTATTGATAACTAGTAATGATTAATGATAATTAGCAGTGATTGTCAATAATTATAAATAATTAATGATAATTAACAGTAATTCACAATAAATAACAATAAATAACAATAATTTTAAAAAATGTTAACAATCAGAAATAATTGGAAATAATTAGCAATAATTTCTAAAAAAATAAAAATAATTAATAAAAATTATAAAAAATTATTGATAATTACTGAAAATTATAGATAATTAGAAAACATTTCCCATAATTAGTAGAAAATAGAAAACATTACTTAAAATGGTGAAAAGTACTAATAATTTGTAAAACAAATTGTTAATTAATACTGATAATTAGTTAAAATTACCCATAATTACCAATTATTAGTAAAAATGATCGATAATTTGTAAAAATTAGTAACAATGATTGATAATTACTGATAATTACTTAAAATCATCAATAATTAACAAAAATTAAAGAAATTACAATAATTAGAATATAATTTTTAATAAATAATGATAATTAGTAACACATAATGATAAATAGTAATAGCTAAAGATAATTCGTAAAAATTAATGGTAATTAGTAACAATTAACAATAATTACTAATAATTGATGATTATTAGTAATAATTCGCGATAATTAGTAATAAATATCCATAATAAATGATAATTAATGACAATTAATGATAATTAATGATAATTAGTGATACTAAACTATAATTAGTTGTAATTAATTATAATTAGTTATAATTAATGATAATTTAGAGATAATTAATCATTATAGTGATAATTAACGATAATTAATTATAAAAATGATATTTATCAATAATTAAGAATAGTTAGTGATAATTAATGATAATTACCAATAAGGAATGATAATTAGAAAAAAAAAATTAAAAATGATCAAAACAAAACTTAGTAACAATTTGTATTAGTAGGTAATAATTTAAAATAATTGGTAATAATTGGTAATAATTGGTAATTATTGGAAATAATTATTAATAATTTAGATTAGCTAGTAATAATTATGATTAATTAGAAAAAAAAATTATGATAATTAGTATTAATTATCAATAATTGTGATTAAATTTATTTAATTATGATTAATTATAAATAATTAATAATAAATAGAAATAATTAGTAATAACTATAAATAATGAGGAACACCTAACAATAACTTTATATAACTATAAATAACTAGCAATAACTAGGAATAATGGGTAATAATTAAAACTCATTGGAAAAAAATATAAGTAATTGGTTGTAATTTATAGTAATTAGTAGTAATTAGTAGTAATTAGCAGTATTTAGCAGTAATTTGAAGTAATTAGTAGTAATTAGAAAAATTTAATAGTTATTGGTAGTAATTATATATAATAAATAGTGATTAGTATTAATTATTTAAAATTAGTAGTTATTGGTAATTATTGGTTATAATTAATAGTTATTGGAAATAATTAACTTTTATTGTTAATAATTACTAATAGTTAACAATAATTAATGGAAATTTATAATTACCCATATTTATTGATATTTGGTAATATTTCTATGTAAATTTTATTTTTATAAAAAAAATGTAATAATCAAAGATTGTCGATATTTGGTAATAGATATAAGTAAGTTCTAATTTTTTTTTTCTAATTTTTTTCTCTTGAATCTTCTATTTATTCTATTAGATTAATCATACTATTTTTTTAGTTTCCATTTTTTAGAATAATATTTAATAAAGAACTAGACAATAGTTTTTATTATAAGATCACTATTGGATAAGTCATCATAGGAATTGGATTGGTTTGGGTATAAATCATATATATATTGATGGTGTTGAAACCGTTTTATCATTTTCATCATCAAAACAAGAATTTTTTTCCTAAGGGACAATTAAGTGTCCATGTAAGATATGTGATCTAAGGTGATTTGAAACACTTGACAGCATTAGAGTTCATCTATTATGTTTGGGTCTTCAGAATGATTATGTGTTTTTTATATCAACATGGTGAATGAAATTTAGAATATAATAGTAATTTGGTTCTAAATCCATGCTAGTTTCAAACATTAGTACATGAAGTTGTTGGTCCAACATTTCAACAAATAGAAACTCATAGTGATAATTCAACTCCTAAGTTAGAATAGGGTCAATTTTTGGTTTTGTAGAAGTCAGTTGAAGATGCCTTATATATTGATTGAAAGATAAGAATATTTTAAGTTGTTACTAACTTTATGACTATTAAATCGTATAATAACCAGTCAAATAGTTATTTTGATCAGATATTTTCTTTGGTTAAGTCACTATTACCTGAGAGAAATGTGTTGCCTATAAATTTCTATGAAAGAAAGTGGTTGGTCCATAATTTGGGTATTGGTTATCAAAAGACCCATTCATGTTCAAATGATTTCATCCAATATTATGGTGAACATGACATGTTAGTTAATTATCCTACATGTGTACAGTCGTGGTACAAAGTGGCACAAAATGGGAAGTCCATATTGGTTCATATTAAATAGTTTAAGATTTTCTCTCTTATATCTTTATTGTGTCATTTATTTATTTCTTATAACCTAGAATTATTGGTGATATGTCATAAATTAAATATTTCTATTAGTAAAATATTAAATCCTATTTGTGATGATGATTCAAGGAAATATTTTGATCTAGTGCATCCATATTTGTTTTGAAAAGCTCGTAGCATGTGATTGGGTGTTTCTACTAATGGTTTCTGTCTATTTTGTTCTTATGGTAGTTAATATTTTTATTGTCCCATCTTTATAACTCCATAAAACATACCTATTTGGATTTTAATAAATGAACCATATATATTTTTAATATGACTAATTCAAGGACATCCCAAAAAATATTTATTTTTATTTTTATCCATCGATTGATGAGTGAAATTTATTGTGGAGTAATAGTCTTAGTTAATATGATGTTATTGAAAAATAGAATTTCTTAATTAATGATATATTAATGTGGAAAATTAGCATCTTTTCAGTATATGACATGTAATCTAGATAGAGTACACATGTTCCAAAATCATGTTCATATAGTATAAGTGAAAGAAAATAATTTATGCTCTCCAATGGAAGAAAACCTTTTTTTCAACTGCCACTGTAGATATGTTCCTACAATCCAGCCATTCCAAATGAACATACTTAATTTTAGAAAAGGTATAATCAAAAGATATGTACCTCCAACAATGGTCTTAGGTATTTATTTAAAATATATTAACTCTTTATTACCTCACATTACCTTTGGGATGACTATAACCCAAAAAATAGATGTAATTGGGAAAGATCATAATTGGTTAGAAGTGTATATTTTTTGAGATCTTCCATATCGGTTTGATTTTTTTTTCTTTAAGATGTTAAATGTATTTTATATTGATAAGAATTGTTTTGAAAACATATTTTATATAATTATAGACAAATTTTTAAATACTAATTATAATTTGAAAACATGATTAGATCTTTCCCAAATTTATAGTAATCCACACATGAGTTTTTTTGTAAATGATAGATCATAAAATTAAATGAAGGAAAAAGTATCTTATATAGTTTCTAAAGAAAATAATTTATTATTCTGTCATTGGGTTGTGGATTTTAGTTTACTAGATTTTTATATTTCTAATTTTTCTCAATGTTTAAGAAATGTTTATCTCTATAGATTTAATAGCCAATATTTTCATGTTATAATGGAAATACTACTACCAAATTGGATTAGAGGTTTTTTTGATTTGTCAATATGGAAGGAATTCATAGAAATATAATATTTTCTCTAAGACCATTTTATGGTGATAACAATCTATGATGAACTTATTAGGCTATAAGATAATTTTTTCTTAATTTTATATAAATTGGAAAAAAATCACACAAGCTTAATTTGATTCAACGGAACATTTAATATTGAATTTGTTGCATGAAGAAAAATTTGGAGGACCAGTATAGTTTTGAGGGCTATAACTATAGGAGAGATTCATGTACAAATTAACGAAAAAAGTTTGTAATAAATAAAAAGTTGAAGAATCAATTGAAAAAGTCAATTTTCAAAATGAAATTCAATTTTTTCTCTCTCACTATTTTCAACAAGAATATATTTAAAACAATAACCAAATAGGTCGTAATGAGGTACATATTGATGATGAAAAGAAATATAAATTATCAATTTTTAATCATCCTGAAATTGGATTTGGTGGATTTAATGAATGAGGGATTTCCTATGATGAACATCACAAGGACCATAAATATGTTCTGCTCAATTTTATAGAAATTAAAAAAATTATACAGTGAATGTTACATTCACCTATTATTTATATTTTTTTAAAATTAAATAAATAATATTTAATTTTTATATTAAATTATGATCAAATTATGAAATAGTTTTCAATAATTACCCTAGCTTCTCTTAAAGAATGTCGACATCGTAATTTTTTCTAATGATTTCAGAAACTAGAAAAGTATATTGTTTATGGTTGAATATATGAAATAAATTTATTATTCATTATATTTTTAATTGTTTTTAAATTTTTTTGGTATAACATCATGTGGATAAAATTGATAATCAATTATTTATATTTAGTAGACCACCATCCAAATTAGATAAATCATATAACGAAAATGTGGTGAATGGTTTTCAATTTCATAAACATGTATATTGGGAATAAAAAAGAAGTAAATTTTAGTGTTGGACTGAGAGGATCTCATCATAGGGAAAGTGATGTGGACTTTTATGGCATGCTAGATGAAATAATTTAGTGTATTATCGAGGATAAAGTTATGTAATTTTTTTTAATTCTATTAGTTTGATATTGATAGAGTTTTGTGCCTTCATCCATGTCATGGAATCATTTACATTAAATATAAAAGGATTTTTGTAGTAAACAAACCAATTATGACAGATCATCAAAAACATACAATTTATTATGGGAATTATATTCTAGTTTTAAGATATTTATTTTATTGGTAGAGTATTATAAAAATGAAATATCATGAAAATCATTTTCTACAATGTGAAGGTAGTACTACTTAAGTGATAGAATTGAATTTTTTTAAGATGAAACTCCAAATACTTCTTTCACATGAAGAAAAAAAATATTTACTATGAAAAATTATAGTTATGGGCTGATGGTGATGATGTTGATGATTTAGAAAACTAATTTGAAATATAATTAGATTATGAAGTTGAATCTCCTATATTAATTTATAATCCCGAGGTGAAAGATGAAGATATCGAAACTATTGAATATGAAGATGAGGATGAAGATAAATAAGGACGCAATTACATAATGGTTATAGTCATAATTAATATATAATTATTTTTTAAAATTATTTACTAAAAAAATTATTTTCATGTTTCAGATGGTTGGAAATGATTCAGATGGTTTGTTCTATATTCTTAAAGATGTTATGGTTCTTGATTATTAACCTGATGCCTCATCATCTGACCCATTGGTTTCATCCAGTTCATTATCAACTCAAATGTGTCATGGTCTAGTGATATTGATGATTCCCAAACCTATTCTTGAGGAACATGTGCATCTTGATTTCAATCCATGCATGTATAGGTATTTTCAGTTGTGTATTTTAGTTAAATTTCATTAATTATCATTAATTTACTTATATAATAATTGTTTGATTAATTTTTCTGTTTCCCATAGTATTTCTAATATAGATGTTTGATAGGGTTTTGTGATTCTAAGGAATTAGTTTTCTAAACCATTTGTGGAAAGTGATTGGATTCCAATTGATGTTCATCATTGTATGTTTGATCATTGTATGATATATAATTAAATATATTTTTTTATTTTTTTTATTATTAACTTATTATTTTTAATTTTTTATAGGATTTTTGGTATTATATTGATGTTCGAATGACGTCCTCCTTCGGGGAGCCCTAGGAGATCTCTATGGATGAGTGTTGTCATTAGTTTTGGAACAATCTAAGAAAGTAATCCACTTAGAAAGCCAGAGCCATGGGTTTTATCAGTCTTACTATTACAATCAATCAGATTAAATCTCATCTCTTGTTTGGGAAGGATTTTTCTCCCCCTGGATGAGAGAAAATTTTAAAATGGGATCGTCATCAATAAAGATGAACTGAGGGAGGTAAGAGGTCAAACATATAGCTAGTAGTCGGACATTTAATACTCATATAAAACACATGGTATGTAATTTTATTTAAAAAAGTTATATAATTTAATTGTAAAATATTCATTTTACATTCATATAGGAATTTGGGCATCCTGATGTTATGTGTTTTGATGTTTTAAGAGGACGTACACTGATTCTACTGCTCGAGAGGTTAATAGTAGCCGAAAACATCAGATTCTCGTTATTATAATTTTTTTATTTTAAAAATTGACTAAAAATAATATTTTTAGGTATTTTTTTTTTCAAATTTACTTTTAAAGAGGCATATGTGGTTGAAATATCTCACACACGTGATGGAAGTTAGGCCTACACTGAGGTTCAAACCACTAGTGTGCTAGTATTTTATGTGGTAGCATACATACAAGTGACTCAGTATTTTCCCAATAAAGGATTAGTAGTGAGTATTGGTTCTCATTCTATGCTTTCCAGTTGTTATGGTACTACATTGTGGTCTTCTTACAGCATGAGGGGAGATCAGGCAGAGTCTTCATCATCATATTCAAATTATGAATACATGTTGTGAGCACAAAATGTGGTTATAGACACCCTAAAAATGGATTAGGATTAGATTCATTTGTAGAAGTAGCCATATGAGAAGTAGCAGCATTGATGATTGGATAAATAGTAGGAGTTAATGATTGAGTACATGTGATTACTGACACAAGGTATAAGGATATAGTTCCCTCCACTAGGTCCTTTGAGTAACCCACTACTTTTTGTAGTTATTTCTATATATTATTGAAAAAAATATTATGACGGGATGTTAATAAACATATTATTTGTAATATTTTCTTATTAATTCACATGTATAAAATTATATATATTTTATTTTTTTGATTTTTTGTAATATTTCATTATTTTTATTTTTATTTTGTTTATATTTTTAGAAAGGTTATCTATTTGTGACGAAATATTTTTTCCATCATAATTGATTATTTTTTATGGAATTCATATTCCATCATATTACATTATTTATAGTGGAAAATATATTCTATCCAAACAAGTTATTTTTGACACAATACAAATTATGTGACAAATATATACCGTACTATACTTCATGAAAACCACTTTACGATAGGTTCATGTCCTTTCACAAAAATAAATTTTGATAGGACGTCACAAAAAGGCCTTTTACGATGCCATTTTCATCCATGGGTTAATTCTGATGGGATATTGTTGCAATTAAACAATTGTAAAAAACTAATTTTCTAGTCATGAAGAGTTTTATCTAGCCCAATGTGTTACTATGGAGTGCTCATATATTGTTCACCAAGAAATAGGATGGTAGTTTGAGGTTGTGTATAGACTATGAGAGGTTGAATTAGGTGATGATCCAAAATATGTACCCTCATTTATGAATAGATGATATTTTCAACCACTTAAGGGGATCTAGTTTGTTTTCTAAGATCAGTCTATTATTTTGATATTACCTATTGAGTTTAAAGAAGGGATATATGTCAAATACTACTTTTATATGTAGTTATGGGCATGTTGACTTTGTGGTCATGTCGTTCAGTGTCATGAATTCCCCAGATATGTTCAAGGGGCTCATGAACTCTATCTTTTGTGAATATCATAATTTGTTATTATTCATGTTCACTGATGACATATTGATCTAATAGAAGTTATTGGAGAGTGATTTTGATAACCTAATGGTTGTATTGTAGGTCCTTTGATGAAACTAAAGTTATCAAAAAAAATTCAAAGTGTAGGGTTTGGATGTGAGAGGTGCACTTCTTTGGGTATGTGGTTTCCTAGCGTGGTGTGGTCGTAGACCTATCAAATGTTGAGGTAGTTTTTTCTTGGGTAGTACCCAATAATAAAGTAGAGGTTTGTAGCTTCCTTCATCTTGTGGGATATTACCAGTGTTTCATATTCGATTTCTCATGGATTTCAATCCTATTGAATGATTTGACCAATAAATACCAGGCTTGTATTGGGATAAATCAGTGTCAAGCATCATTTGAATACTAGAAGGGAAACATGATCAGTTCTTCTGTGCTTAATTTTCTATAGGAAGGGGTAATGTTGGAGGTGTTTTTTGATCTGTCCTCTCTAGGATTGGGGCATGTCTTGATGTAGTAGAAAGAATTAATCTCTTATGGGCATAGGAAGTTGCGTCCCCAGTATTTCAAATATTCTACCAATGGTATAGATCTTGTTGGGGTTGTGTTTGAATTAAAGTTTTGGAGACATTACCTCATTGGGGACTATTTTTTTGTCCTTATAGATCACAAGATTTTGAGGTATATTTTTCCCTATGTGATTAGAATCTACTAAAATGGAGCTGGATAGAGTTTTTTTGAAAAATAAATTTTGGATATCAGATACTTAAAAGGGGGAATGTCTTGGATGGTTCATTGAACAGGAAGTCACTGAAGAATGTTGTTTAGGATTATTGAGATTGTATGGAATGAAATATAAGAGTTAGTAACCCTAAATTAATATGAAAGGGTAGTTGATGGTGGAGTTTTCCTATTTCAGATGAGAGTGTAGTCTTCTCTAATGAATTAGGTGGAGGAATATCAATGGGGTGACTCAAAGGTAGAGGTGATATGTGATCATGTTGTTCGTGGGAACGATTTGGAGGGATGGTGAGATGATAGTCATAAATGGAAGTTGTTTCTAGGGAGTTTTTCTATTCTTGTAGTAATGTTTGATGGATTCCTTCATGAGTGTCATAGTTCACCTTTGGTGGTACACCCAGGAGTTTCCATGATGTATCATGGATTGAGGATGCAGTTTTCGTGAACCAGGATGAAACGGATGATGATAGATTTTGTGAATTGATTCTTGGTTTTCTAGTAGGAAAATTAATTAAATCATGTTCATGGAAATTTTTTGCAACCTTTAGATGTTCCCATGTGGAAATGGGACTTCAATTCTTTGGATTTAGTCCTAGAATTACCCAATTCTCAAGTAGGTTGTGATGCTATTTGGGTAATCATGGATTTGTAGATGAAATCATCCCACTTCCTATTTATCAAGGAGTAAAGACCCAAGCATTACGTACATGGAAATTAAATTACTTTTTTGGAATACATAATACATGACACAAATAGACGCCCAAAGATAGTGTTATTTTAGTGTATTTGAAAACATGGAACATAATCTTCTTACTTGGTGAAAGATCTTCAACATCACCAATAAAGATCTTCCCCTTTTATTTTTCTGACCTAAAACCTTTTTTTATCCTAGAGAAAAGAAAAAATAAGAAAGGTGAGCTCAAATGCTCATTAAGGGTAAACATTGAGAACATAAAACAAACTATAAACATAAGAATGTAAAAACATGAACATGATGTTTAAATATAAAAATCATGAGTCATGAAATAAATCTTTGTAGTACGTAAGGCATAGATAATAAAGGAACATTAACAATGATAACATATAATTGGAATAAAACATGGAATTATTACAAAAAAATAAGAACATAATATGATTTATATAGTAGCCAAGGCATTACTACCAAGTCCATCATAGTGGACATTTTCCATTTCTGAACTGGGTTTACTAAACAATCTATCCATGTATTGCTAATATGGGTTTACTTTCTATTCCATTCCAATATTACTAAATAGAATTATCATGTTGTTCTAGTCATGTCTATCTCATGAGATAAAAATGTTCACCCAAAGCTTTGGAGAGAGATATTGGTCTCACCCATCATATAGTGAAATCATTCTTACATGTTCCATGAAATCAAAAATCATTCATCATAGCATAACCCATGAAATAAAATTGGTTTCTTAAACATCATTACATCATAATCCATATAAAACAAATGGATTTAATAAATAGAATTCCTTCAAAAAATAATCAAATAATATTAATAATTGGGATAGAAACATAACACTATTTAAATAAATTCATCTTAGATGGAAAATGTTTTTTGATAAAACACATGAAATTAATTCTTAAGGAAAATATCCTTTATTCTTCAAAAACATTTTCTTTTCTTAAAACACCATGAAATATTAAAAGAAAATAATTTAATTGAAAATATCCTTGAATTTTTTTAAAATAAAAATCATGGAAATAATTCATTATGAAATCATAAAAAACCATTCATGTCATATACGTTAAAAAATGGTCTTCTCGTATTCTTCTTGGAAAAGTCAAAAAGTACCTCGAAAGAAGGATTCCTTCCATACCATTTAATAAAATTTAACCAATGTGTAAAATTTAATTTAAAAATTAGTATAAAGATATAAATAAGATTATATATTAAAGAAATATGGATGTGGATGATAACTCTACCCCAGTAAATACTTACGCATAAACAATCACGAAAAAAATGAGATTGTGGAATTATCCCCTACCTTAGTTATGATTTCTTCCATATGTGTCTAAAACTCCTTTATAGTGGGTTTAAACATATTATTAACATGTAACCGAAGAAGAATAATTTTTATGATATCATGTATTATTCACTTATTACTTTATACTACCCATTTATTTATTAATTCCATGTTAAATCATGGTTTTGGGTAATAATCATTTTATTTATCATATATGTTTTGACTTGTTATTTTTGGTCTTATTACATATATTTTGATTTAAATAATTACAGGATGTAAAAAATTATTTATAAATACAAATAATATGTATATAAATATTTATAATAGATATATAAATGACATGGAATACACTATTCATGGAGATGGTAGGTCGCATGTAGGCTTGAATGTTGTTTCTGTTTCCTTATTGAATTGAATGGAAGAATGTAAATGATATATATATATACATAAATAAAGTATAATTATTATGTCATATATTTCATTCTAATTTATTATATATAATTTATAATCATTGTTGAATGGTCGAAGAACAAAGTACACCACGACACATAGATGGTATGTTGTACGCACACATGCATGGGGATATTGTTATTCATAGGATGGATAAAAGGAGGTACAAGGTTATATCATAATTATAATGACATCTCATAATGTATAATATATTGGATTTATTACATTATTATAGATTCATCATAATAAGAAGAAGAATAATAATAATATAATTTTGAAAGGGATGACAAAACAATTACCTCTTTTTCGAGTATCTCTTTTTGATTTTAAAAAAAGGCCTTCCTAGTATGGTCTTCTGCCCAAAGTGTGGCCTCTAAAAAGAATGGAGTGATGTAGGGAGAATATTTTAGTAGATTTTATACAATAAAAATGTCTTTAAATGTGTGATTAAGTGGGTAGATGTGGTGGCCTTTTATAAGAGAGGTGAGGGGCAATTAAGGAAAGTCTTGAAATATTAATTTTTTATAGATTGATTTTCAGTTCATAATGCTCCCAAAATAATATATTTGTAATATAATATTTTTATGGGTCTAAATCCTCTTGACCAATAAAATCAAGACATGTTTTGATTTTTTTTTAACCTTATCATTTTGATTAATCCTTATTTAGTATATTTAATTTTATTTGTCATAATAATATTCAAAATATTAAATGGTTATAAATATTTTACTTATGTGTTTTAAATTTTCCATAATTGGATACTTTATGAAATTTAGACCTTATAATTTTAACTTTGTAATTTTTAATTACTTGTTGTGATTTTAAATAATTTAATTATCTAATAGTTTTATAAAATATCGATAGTGTCAGTTTTTACACTCCAAATATGTCATAGTAACCTATAAAATTTGTAGAGAAAATTAATTAGTTCATATAATATTTATTTTAAAAATTTTAAAACTATTTATTTGATATTTATATCAATAAAATAATTTCAACATCACTATTTTGTCATAATTAATGGTAATTATTTAATCTCTAAAAATTATAAATAAGTTCATATGATGTAGATAATTTCATTATATTTCTATAGAATACTTATTTTCAAAGTTTTATCAATTATATTACTAAATTAAAATTATTATACTTAAGATATATGAGAGTTACATGTTGTCACTTTCAGTTGTTTTAATTATAATTACATGACTTTCAGGTACAAAAGTCCATTAAATGAATAAAATAAGACCCTTAGGTGATATTTGTAGAATTTAATTCATCCAATGGTATTTGTTTAGGTGTTAAATAATTTTATTATCTTTATCATATTGTTTTTTACCCTAATTTAATCGATTTACCTTTAACCATGGTAAATAATAATTACAGTAGTTAATATTCATAATATCCAAAAACATAAAGGTAACCTATTAACACAATTTGGACTCAATTATTCCAAATATGGAATACATTTTTCAAAATTCAAAACACAAATTTTTTAGTAATTAATTTAATATTAATTCCCCTGTCAAAACCAGAAAGCAGGTTTTTAACAAGTAAAAACATATCAAAAGATTGAAATGTGTTTATGTCCAATTTAAATGTAAACTTAGTTAAAATGACTAAAAATTTATTAAATGATTAAAAAATAATCCAATTACACTTTAAAAACAATTAAAAAGATAATCTAGCTATATAAATTAATTAAATGAAATAGTAATTTTGATTAAAAATTCAGTATTTTTCAATATTAATTAAAATATTAATTTTATCATAAAAAATTAAAAATTTAATGAAAGTAAATTTTGATGTCCCTATTTAAAATAAGACATTTATTTTCTCATATAGAATATATAAAAGTGTTAAAAACTAGATTTAAAATTGGAATGGCATCAAAAGGCGGCAGAACTACATTTTTTGAAAAACACTTCTTTTATCTGAAAAATGGAATTTTTACTTATATAATTTTCTAGAAAATATAAAAGATGAATTTTAATGTTATATATAAATAAAAAATCTGTTAATACTATTCAAAATGGCTAGTTTATATCCCATTAAATAATAATATTTTATAATATATTTTTGTTTCGTGAAACTTGGTATTGCGTACAATTCAAGATATCAAGAAAGATCTTTCTATTGTGTAATGAAATCCAATTCAATGTTTAATTTAATTAAATATTACCTTGGTGGTGTGTATAACATAATCCAAACATAGTTCTTTTATACATTTAAAAAAATCTATACTCAGTGTTGCATAAAATTAATTCTATCAAAATAACTTGAAATTGTGTGCAACACAAGACATGTATAGTGTTGCATATACTGTAAGATAATACGATGTTGTATATAGTTAAAAATATTCATGATGTAGCGTACAACACAAAACATCAAAGAAATTAAAAAATAAACTATCTCATAAAATCTCAAGGTGTTACATTATCCCCCCCCCCACTTAAATTAACTTAACCCAAGAAATTTTTCAGGGTTCTAAAGGTTTAATATTTGAAAGTTTCAACCATAAATACCCACATCATAAAAAGAAATAATGAAACATCATTTTAAAAAGGAATGTTAAAAACATAATGGTTACCCAAAGTAACTCATCACTGGGTTTCTACATAGGAGAACATAAGTGGGATGTAAAAAAATAGATATGGAAGAGAAATATGGCCATCAAGTTTTGATGGACAGTGATAGAGAACAAGTTTAATGAATTTTAAAAACCAGAAACCCCTAAATTTGTGATGATTTGCGGTACTATCTGGTTCATCTGGTAAGAAGGTACTAGGATAACATTTTTTTATTTCAAGATCCTATTCCTAAAGAAATAATGAATACTTAACTAATTTTAGTACAATCTCATCATTGGTCGTGCCTTGAACAATTTCCACTTCATCTCTTATTCAATGAAGTGAATTTGAATTTTTCATTCATGAAGTGTTAGAATATCATGAAATCCATAAATTTAATTATAATTTATTCCATATATCTTTATCCCAAAATGGTTATCACAAGTTATCAAACATGAATAAGTCCATATATGTTGAGAGACCAATTTATTGTAACAAGCTTCATTCGATGTTTACATTAAAATTTCCAAAAATTGTAACCTTAAAATCCTTCTGAAAGATGAAAATCTAAAACTATAAAAAAATGATCACAAACTAGTCTTAAAATTTATCCCCAATATATCATAAGATATTTATAGTTGGTCACATTCTAAAAATATGAGCACCTTCATCATGTGTTCTCTTGAGTCATGGTAACAACTTGAATTATCAGATATCCTTATTGAAAAAAAGAATCTTTCATTATTCAAAAAATTATTGGATATATTCCTTAATTCCTAAAAAGTTATATACATAATTCTTTATAGAAAAACCCCCATGAAAATAACTCCATAATTATATCTCAAGAAACTATCATCATCCAATATACTTATTCAAATCCAACATATATTTATCCATGAATCATTATCTTAACATAAGGGACATATTAAGGGTTATCTTCCCTTTAATAATGTGTTCTACAAGTATATCACCTTAACCTTAAATAACTTTTCCATCTCCTTAGATCTATTCATCATATACTCTCCAATCCTTAATTAAAAACTTATACTGAAAATCCTTATATATTTTATAATTCATATAAAAAAATCATTGAAATTCGAAACATAGACACCACAATCATCCAACTTTATTCTTAACCCTTTACTTGGGATCTATCATCTTCATATTTCCTAAAATATGAATCATGTCTTAAGGTTTATCATCCTCATTTTTCTTAGGTTTAATGTAAACAATACTTGAAGAACATCACATACCTTTCATATATCGTTTACAATCTCTTTATCCTCAAAAGTATGACCAATACTCCTACCATTATCATGATTCCATTCATGATATTCCCACTTAGTAAAATGATCCGCATAGTTCCCATAATTTCTACATCTGAAACATTCAATAGTGAACCATGTTCTATATAGTTCTGGCTATGGACTAAGACCATAATGTAAAGTGTGGGAAATACTTATATAAGATTAAAAACACATAATTAACGTAAATTATTTATAATATTTAAATCTATCATATATTACCTTTAATCCTCAGTTTTTCATGATTATCACACAATCTCTAGGACTGTAACCTATACTTGACTTATCCTTAGGACATCCCTAGACATACCTTAGAAATATCTCTATGGATCTCACTAATATTTTTGCACTCTAGTTTCTAAAGGTTGGCTGAACCATCACTTTGATACCAACTATAAAGACCCAAGCCTGATGTAGATTTACATTACATTAATTTGGAGGAATACTTAATACATGAAACAAAGAGACACCCAAATATAGTATTAGTTTAGTGTCTTTGGAAACAATTGAACATAATCTTATAACATAGTGAATGATCTTCAATATCTCCCATAAAGATCTTCCCATTTTATTTTTCTACCTAAAACATTTCATTATATTCCGGGGAAAAGAAAACATAAAAATGGTGACAAAAAAATCTCATATGGGTAAAAATTAAAACATAAAAAATCCATAAACAGAATAATGTAAAAACATTATCATAATGTTTAAATATCAAAATATTGAGCCATGAAATAAATCTTGGTAGTACGTAAGGAATAGATAATAAAGGAAAATTAACCATTATAAAATAGCATTGGCATAAAACATGGAATTGTGGAAAACAAATAACCACACAACACAATTTTTGTAGTATCCAAGGCATTTCTGCGAAGACCATCCTAGAGGATAATGTTCATTACTGAATCGGGTTTACTTTTTGTTCCATCCATGTATTACTGAACCGGATTTACTTGTCATTCCATCCCTATATTACTAAATTGGATTTTTTTGTCATTCCATTCATGTATATCTCATGAGATATAAATCATTATCCAATGAATTGTAGGAAGATATAGGTCTCAGCCATATCATAGTGAAATCATTCTTACATGTTCTACAAAAACATAAATCATTCATCATAGCATAATCCATGAAATAAAATGGGTTTCTTAAACATCATTCCATCATAATCCATATAAAACAAATGGATTTCAAAAATAGAATTCCATCATAAAAACAATCAAATTAGAGTAATAATAGTGGTAGAAACATAACCCTATTTAAATAATGTCATCTTATATGGAAAATAATTTTGATAAAAAACATGAAATTAATTTTTGAGGAAAATATCTTTTCTTCTTCAAAACTTTTTCCTTTCATAAAATGACATGAAATTTTATATGACGATAATTTTATTGAAAATAAACTTGAAAACTTTTATGGGAATATAAAATTTAATAAGGCATTATGAAAGCATAAAAAATCATTCATGTCGTATACATTAAAAAACATTTTTCTCGTATTCTTGCTGAAAATGTCAAAAAGTTTCACGAAAGAAAGAGTTTGTCCATACAGTTTAATAAAAATTAAAAAATGGTTAAAATTGACATTAAAAATAGTATAAAGATATAAATATTATTATATATTTAGTAAATATGTATGTGAATGATAAATATACCCCAATAAATTCTTACGTATAAACAATCTCAAAAAATAATGAGATTGAGGAATTATCAATTACCATAGGTCCGATTTCTTCTTATGTGTCAAAAACTTCTATATGGTGGGTTTAAACATATTATTAACTTTTAAAATAACAATAATAATATTTCTAATATCATGTATGATTCACATATGACTTTATATTACACGTTTATTTATCAATTCCATGTTAAAGCAATGTTTTGGGTAACAATCATTTTATTTATCGTACATGTTTTGACTTGTTATTCTTGATCTTATTACATAGATAGTGATTTAATTAAATCTATAATGTAAAACAAGATTTATATATCATAAATATTCAGTAATTTAATATATATATATATATATATATATAATAGATATATAAATTAAATGGAATACACCATTCATGGAGACATTAGGTTGTACGTACGCATGAATGTTGTTTCTGTTTCCTTATTGAATAGAATGGAATAAAGTAAATGATATATATATATATACATAAATCAACTAGAATTATTGTTTCATATATTTCATGATTATTTATTATATATACTTTATAATCATTCTTTAATGGTTAACGTCGAGAATGAATTGCATCACGTCGTGGAAATGGTAGGTCATACGTACGCACGAGCGATGATATCATTAACATAATGGTTAAATGGAATGGAATTGGTTGGTATATTAATTATAAAGAATTATCATGTTTTATTAATTTTTTTACATCCATTATACTCATCATTATATCCATCCAAATTAAATATTTTTGAATAACAAATTACACCATGGTGTGGAGACGATAAGCCATATGTACGTACGCATGGTGATATTGTTAACCATAGGATGGATAAAAGGAGGTATAAGTTTGTAACAAATTTATAATAAAATATAATACTATATAATATACTGGATTTATTACTTTATTATGGAAACAAAATAAGAATAAGAAGTATGAGAAGAAAATAATTTTGAAAGAGGTGATAAAACAATTAACTCTTTTTTGAGTATCTCCTTTTGATTTTCACAAAAGGTCTCCCTAGGATGGTTTTATTCCCAATGTTTGTACTCTAGAAAGAAGGTAGGTATGTGGGGATATTATTTGAGTAGATTTTTTACAATCTAAATGGTTTGAATGTTGTGATTAAGTGGGTAGAGGTGGTGTCCTTTTATAAGAGGGAGGAGGGTCACTTTAGGAAAGTCTTGAAATGTAAATTAATTATAAATTGATTTTCATTTTATAATAATCCAAAACTCATTTATTTATAATATAAGAGGATTATGGTTTGGAATCAAATCAAAAAAAATTGAGAATTGTTTTTATTTAATTTTAAACCTTATCATTTTTATTTATCCTTATTTATTTTATATAATTTTATTTTTGGTAATAATATTTTAAATATTAAATGGTTATAAATATTTACTTATGTGTTGTAAATTTTCCATTATTTAATAATTTTTGAAATTTTAGACCTTATAATTTTATCGTTGTAATTTTTAATTTTTAATTTATTTTTTATTAATTTAATAATATGTTATTTTTTATAAAATATTGATACTGTCAATTTTGATACTATGAATTTATTTGACATTAAATTAAATCCACAGAGAAGATAAATTCAAACAAAAATTTTTAATAAACTCCAAACATGTCATAATAAACTATTAAATTATTTTATCATATTAATTAGTTAATATGATATTTATTTTAATATTTTTTTAAAAATTAAATTGATATTTCTATCAATAAAATAATTTCAACATCAGTATTTTGTCATAATTAATAGTAATTATTTAATCTCTAAAAACTTTAAATAAATTAAAATGATTTTTATAATTTTATTATCTTCTTGGAGACTATTTATTTTCTAAGTTTTATCAATTTTATCATTAAATTATAATTATTATACTTAAGATATGTGAGAGTGACATGTTTTCACTTCCTTTTGTTTTAAATATAATCACAACACTTTTAGGGGAAAAGTCAATTAAATGAATCAATTCAGAACCTTAGGTGATAATGGTCAAATATAATTCATGAAATAGGATTTTTTTAGGTTTTAGGGTAATTTTAATATCTTTATCATATTGTTTGTTAACATAATTTACCTGATTTAACTTTAACCATGGTAAATAAAAATTACCATAGTTACTATTTATACTAACCAAAAAATAACCTATTAACATAATTTGGACCCCCTAATTATATGTTTGGAATCAATTTTTAAAAATTAAAAAAATTGTAGTAATTAATTTAAAATTAATTTTCGTTGTCAAAATAGGAATGCAGGTTTTTAAGAAGTATAAACTTATTTGAAGATTGACATGTTATTAAGCCCAATTTAAATGGAAAATTAATTCGAATGACAAAAATTGGATAAAATGATAAAAAAATAATCTAATTATACTTAAAAACCAATTAAAAAGATAATTTAACTATATAAATAAATTAGATGAAAAGGCAGTTTTCAATTAAAATGCAATATTTTTCACTATTCATTAAAATATGAATTTTATCAGAAAAATACAAAAAAATCAACCAAAGTAAATTTTTATGTCTTTATTCCCAATATTATGCTTATTTATTAAAATATAATATATAAAATTGTTAAAAAATATATTTAAAATTGGGGTTCCATCAAAAAGTGACAAAACAACATTTTCTGAAAAATACCTAATTTATCCGAAAAATTGAATTTGTTCTTATATCATGTTATAGAAAATAAATAAGATGAATGTTAATGTTATATAAAATAAAAAATGTGGTTAATATTATTAAAAATGGATAGTCTATATCCAATAGTTAATAATATTTTAATAATATATCATTGTTTTGTGAAACTCGATATTGCATAAAACACAAGCTATAGAGGATGGATGCTCTTGCGTGTAATGAAATCCTTGTTTGTGTCGAGTTTAGGGGAATATTACTTTGGTGGTGAATATAACATAATCCAAATATATTTGTTTTATAAGTTGAACAAAATCTATACTCAGTGTTGCATAAAATGAATTCAATCAAAAGAACATGTTGTTGTGTGTAACACAAGCTATGTATAGTGTTACATATACTACAAGCTAATACAATGTGGTGTATAGTTAAAGATATTCTTGGTGCAGTATACGACACAAGAAATAAAATAAATTAAAAGGAAATTATCTCATAAAATCTAGGGGTGTTACACAAGGTGTTGGTGCCATTTATGATTTGGCAAGGAGGTATATAGATGATGTGGTACGACTACATGGAGTTATGGGGTCCATTATTCCAAATCAAGATGTATGTTTTATCCTGTGAGTCTAGAGGGGATTATAGCATTATTTTTTCACTCAATTATGCCTCAACACTACTTTCCACCATTAGATGGAGGTAAAATGGAGGTGAACATATAGATGTTGGAGGATATGTTTCGAGCATAATTCTTAGGCTTTAATGGATTTTGAGAAAAAAACTTTCCTTTGGTTGAGTTTTCTTAAAACAATATCCATCACTCATCCATTAGCATGGCCCTATTTGAGTCTTTCTATGGGTTTTTGTTTTTTCTCTGTTGTGTTGGGTCGAGGTTAGTGATTCATCTATTCTTATACCAGATGTGGTGCAGATAATTATATATAAGGTTCAGTTTATTCATGAGAGGATAAAAGAAACATTTTTCCAGAATAAGTCCAATGTCGATCATAGGTGGAGGCCCACAGAGTTTGAGGCTGGCGACCATGGGTTCTTTAAAGGTTTCCCCTTGACAAGATAAGTAGTGGTTTGGCAGGGGAGTAATCTCTCACCTCAGTTTATTGGGCCTTTTGAGGTCGTAGGGTGCATTGCTGAGGAGGATTATCGGTTGGAACATCCACCATGACTGTACCATATTCGCATTATCTTCCATGTCTCTAAAAACTGTTGATATTTTCTTGATGACTCTCTTTTCATTGACTGAGGAGTGTTTGATATCGAGGATGTAGTGGTGTTCAAGAAGCACCTAGTGGATATTCAAGATTTCCAAGAGAAGGTGTTGCGTGGAAGGACTATTCCTTTGGTTCATGTGAAGAGGAAGAGTGGTGGACTAGAGGATAGTACTTGGGAGAGTGAATTGACTATGTGTTCTAAGTACCCATAGATTTCTTTAGTTTTCCCTTGCTCTAATTTTCCTTCAATACGTGATGTTTCATTCTCAGTGTTTTATATGATGTGTTTTTCCTTGATGGTGTGACCTGTAATTATGACTTCAAGCATACGAAGAGGGGCACAACTAATTCTTAACTGAGTCATGATATACCTTAACATTATTTAAATCACATGGTTGAGTCATTTCTACTAAAATTGGATAATATCAGGACATATAAAATGGAATTATTTGAATTATGTAGTTGGGGATCTGTTGTGTCGTGGTTGTGTTGATCCTTGTCTTGGGATTTTTGAGGGACTATATGGTGGTGTGTTTGACTATATAAAAAGGGTGGTTGTTTTTATTCCTTGTAGAGTTGAATGGTAGTGATGTTTTGAGGAATGTTTGGTGAATGTTTTTAACTGGGTTTGGTGTGTTTGGTTGGGGGTGTGGTTGTGTTTTGGTTGTTAAGAGATCGTTGAGAGGTATCTCATTGCATGGTTGTTCAGACCTCCCTTTTCCTTTTTGATTTTGGGTTGGTTTTTATTCTTGATGGAAATAATAGTTTGATAGGTATTTGATGTAATGGCATCAACCTTTTCACCTATTAATCTTTTGGAATATTAGTGGTGGATGTGTCTAGGGGATGTTCTGAAGAGTTAATGAGTGGAGATGATGGTGGAGATGAAAAATCCATCCATGCGAAGTCCTATGAAATGGTGTATTAGGATGAATTTTAGGGGTATATGATTTGGTGTAGAGGATATGTTTGTGTTATATGGGAAAAATGGGGTGGGTTTTTAAGCTACTTCCATTTATGGAAGGGTTGTGTCATGGAAACCAAGTTTTGGTGTAGCAGTACAGGGCTAGTTTTCAATAGTTCATCTAATCTAAACATGGTTCTCATGTGGATTCCTAATTACAGAATAGATCCTTGGGGGTTATATTTTGAGGGTTTTATTGATTTTGGGGAGCCTGCACTACGGTTATAGGCTATAGCCTATCCGTATTCTTAGTTGAGAGGTTCTTTATAGTAGTAGTCCATGTTGAATCATGGACTCCTTACACTTTTTATTAGATCTTCACTATAGTGCTAGCCATAGTTCTCAAAGGGGCCTTTTACCAGCTAATTTATGGTATAGTGGATAGTGTAATGTCATGGTATTCCTCTTTTTAAGAAGGTTTTCATATGATCATGTTGATTTCAATGTGGTATTATGATTTTCTGGCTAGGTATAAATTTATAGAGTCCCTAGAACCCTACCATTCATTATTCCTTCCTATTATTTATTGGGAAACCCAAGTGTGTATTAAGGATTTTATTTATCCCATAATTAGTGGATTTTAACCCTGGACATTTAGGATTGATTTGTGGAGGATGTGGTGAGTTCCCCTCATGTTTCTCCCTCTTTTCCTCCTATTTATTCACTGGGGAATAGTGTTTCCTAGTTAAATTGTAGTTTTATGGTGTTTCATTGGTAAGGTAATTGAGTGTGATTTTTATTATAGACTTGTAGTTATTATTTTCCCATGTGGTGCTTGGTGGTGTATTTCCCCTTGGTCCAACATTACACAGCAGATTATACAACATCATTTGATGTAGGGGATCCTTCATTTCTCACCTAGTGTATCATGTGGGATGGGTTTACTCTTTTTATCCTTTGGGGAGGTGGTTTGATCAAAGTTAACAATGATAAATTAATAATTTTAATTGAATTTAAGGGTAAAGGTAATTAAATGACATGTTTCATAATTTTGGTATTGTTGTTGATATTGTGAATTTTACATACTAAATGTCCCACTAAAAATCATGGATGTTGGGGGTATTTGCTTATGCTACAATTGTGATTTTGGAATCCATGTTTTGTGATTATTTTTTTCCATAACCTTTATTTAATATGGTGATCTTATTATACCTGGATAATAGATTGGTTGCAAATGTAAATATAGATTGTGTGTCAATTCCCTTGAATAAATAATTGAAAATGATGAAAATCCCCTAATAAAAATATGAAAATTATAAAGTGATTAATGTTGAATCTGCTTTTGAAAGTTGATGTGTGGTGTGTATGTTTTTATTCATGTGATTAATGGGAATTAGTTATATTTTGGAATATGTGTGGTGAAATTTGGAGAATGTTATGGGGTGTTGTGATATGAGATGTGGTATGCGATTGTAAGTGGTTGAGATATGGTTGGAATGAGGATGGTGAGGATGTTATCGATGGGATGTTGTATTATTCTTGTATTTTGTGTGGTTGGTTTTATGTTATATTCTCATTTAGTAATGGAAGAAATTTGTAAATGATTAATTTAATTGGTATGGATTTAATGGTTAATGAATGAATGATTAATAATGGGATGTGTGGTAAAATGAGGTTAATATTAAATCTGAAATAAATGGGATATAAAATAAAGGGGCTAAATGAATGGAATTAGATGATAAAACGAATATGGAAATTGGATTTAATAGATAATTAATATCGAATGTGAAATGTGGTTTGTGCCTTTTTGTGTGGTCTCAAGAATTTAGTGGTGGTAGTTAAAGTGAAAGAGTTTGTGAGGTGATGTGGTGATGTTGTGGGTTAGGATGATGTTCTTGTTGAGAACCTATTGGTTGGGATTTTTTGGTATGATATTAAATGTATAATTGTTATTTCAATATGACTCTTTATATGTATCCCACCCATGTGAAGAACCTACTGTCGACAACAATCATTTTGGGGTGTTTTGCCAACATCCAGGTGCCAATGATGGATGGTTGGTCATCTTCTCTTCCCACTCCCTCTTCCAAGAGATGATGAAATGCATGAATTGTGAAGGCCAAAAGTCAAAATTCAACTATTGATATGTTTGATGAAATAATGAGATGGATTATGTGGGGGTCCTGTATTTTAGGATGAGGGAAAGAGTTTAATGTCCTTTATGTTCACTATATCATATTACTATGGTTATGAGATGTAATGTGATGTTATGGCTCAAGATTCTATGAGTGGGATGTGATGTGATGTGATCTTATGGTCAAGGATTCTATCGGTAGGATGTGATGTGATGTGATTTGATGTGATGGCCTAGCTATCTACCGTAAGGTTGTGATACATAAGAGGTGGTAGCTCCAGGATGTATGTCATTGGGGTGTGGTAGCATATAATTAGTGGGAACGAGGAATGAGGTACCTATCATCAATATGCCTCATATTATGTTACTATATTTTGATTCCTTATTTATTGAGGGGGACGCGGAGAGGATGAGATGGTTAGATAACCTGATTAGGTGTTATTTGTTCAGCTATCATTAGTATGCTGATTTCACATTTTCATGTGAGAGTTTGGGTTTTCAACTGATTATACTTGTATGATCATGCAAAGTATATGAACTATCTTTTAGGTTTATAGGAGTACTTTTTGGACTATACTGGGAATTTATATTTTTGACCTATTGGGTTTTTGTTGTGTTTCTTTCCTAGCTTTTCCTTTATGGGTATTTATTTAGAGATTCTTATACTTTCAAATTTATATACATGAATTATGGGATGGATTAGATTCTTTTATCTTTTGTTATTTCATGGATTTGATTAATCAATGATATCCTATTTCCCAATCCTAAATGACTTTTAGTGGGTAATGCCTACCATATTGAGATTTTCATACCCTCAATACTAGTAACCAAACTAGGGATTAATAGAGGTGGGATCTGAGGGTCATTATCTCCCTCATTTTATTATTGTCCCATGAGGGGTACCTTTGGAGGGATAGGTTCATGAGAGAGTGTAAGTGTTGCTGAAAAATTTAATGTAAGTTTCAATGGAACCATTAGTTGAGCATTTAGTGTAAATTTCAATGGAAATTTCTATGAAACTTTTAGTGGAAATTCATCACACTTCCAATGGGAAGACAACCAACCAATTACCTCTATCAAGATAATAAAAATTTTAATTGTGATGTAGAGAATTTTAGTTAAATTTCAATTACAGTCGTCTATGAGTATACTCATAGTTAAGTTTAATGACATATTCAACTGATAAGGGTAGTGAAAATTTTAATAGTAATTTGATTCAAAATTATCACTACAAATAAATAATCTACCATATTTTTTTATTGGTTCCACTTTTTGAAAATATTACAACACTAGGGATTGAGAATAAGATTGTTTGAAATCACCGCACTTCTTACGGAAGATGATTCATGCCTTTATTTTGGAGAAGGATTGGGGAAAACATAACCATTCATTCATTGCACAGTACCAGATCATTTCATTAAGTGCTTAGAATAATAGAACATACATGTTGGGAAGTAGAGTGAAAGTAAGTAATAATATAACCTAAAAATAATTTATCCCTTCACAATATCAATGTAAGAATCTCCAAAGACATTAAAGTCACTACATCCACCATAGAGAAGAATCATGCAATCTTAGGGCTTCGCCTCTAAAAAGGGAAATGTCGTCTCAACATAAAATTATTGGTACGCCCCCCCCCCCAATCAATTAAATGGTAAAAGAATTGGATATGTGTAAACATTCCAACAATGTACTAGAATATCCAATTAAAAACTCAACTGGAGATGATAACGGTCTGCAATCAGGGGTGATTCTAGCCCCAATTATGTTAGGGGCCTCCTCTATGGCTCCCCATTTAGATTTGGGTTTCCTAGACTTGTGGCCTTTAGGACATTATTTTTAGGGTTCTAGTGATTTCTTATAAATCCTAGTAGGGAGCCATGGGGCATGACCCTCCATTTAATAAAAAAATTGGGATGAAATTATATGTCCTATATAACTATATATATAATGAAAACTAATTTTAATTAATATATAAATGTGATTTTGTTGTAGATTATAATATGTGTGTGTGTGTGCATTGATTCATATTATTATTATTATTATTATTTATGAATATATTTTTTTAATGTTATATATATATCATAGTTTATATAAATAAATATGAAAATATATATTTTTATTCATATAATATTATTGATTATAAATTATTATATATATATTAATATTATATATATAATTTTATATTATTTAGATAATGATATAAACTTTTATTTTAATATATATATATATTGATTCTAAAATATTTTTTATATATATAATAAATATTTAAATATATATTTATGTAGCATTAATTTATTAAAATAAATATTTATATATTTATTCAATATATATATATATATTAATCATGATTTTTTTGTGTCTGAGTGTGTATTAACGTAAAAATAAATAATTATTTATTGAAAGTTAATTTATTTTAAAATATATTTATTTATTTTAAAAAAATTACATTTTTAGATTATAATGTATATATATGTTAATATATTGATATATATATATATATATATGTTTTATTATTTATTAATGTTAAGATATATTTTGTTATATAAATATATTCAAATTAAATTTCTTAATTTTTATATGTATTTTTTTATTATAAAACTAGTTATTTATATATATAGATAACATCAATTTATTTGTGTGTGTGTATATATATATTTGTCTCTACAGAGGCATCTGATTAAATTGGAATGATACAAAGAGGATAAATTATTAATATTAATTAATAGATATAAAAATAACTTTTATTTAAAATATTTATAATTAAAAATTCAAATATTTTTTATTTATTAATTAGAATATGTATATATATATATTAATGTAGATATATAAGTATATAAATATAAATTAATCATAACATTAATATACATTAAAACTATAAATATTTATTATAATTTTAAATTATAGCATTAATATTAGTTATAATGTTGATAATAATTATAACAATATATATTAATTAAATAATTTATAGTATTAATTATAACTATTTATTTGAATTAATTTATTAATATGTACATTGTTATTAATATTTAATTATTATTATATTAATATCATCACATGGTGGTCCAATTTTATTATTATACTGAAAATTAAAATTGAGTCCATTTAATCTATCCCTAATAAAAAAACTTATTCAACACATTTTTCCACTCTAGATAAAAAACTATTAGAGATAAACCACATTATGTGACATAAATTATATTATCATCCAATATAAAAATATTTTTTATTTTTCTAAAAATATGATTGGGATAGGTTATTATGTCCTAAATAATAATTTTATCTTCAACCAATTTATCTGCGAATGATTATATATTTCCCAGATATATTATGTTCTATGATGAAATATAATATATCTTAAAAAATAACATTTTCTGTTCTGTTTTTTTGATAAATATTATGAAATAGAATGTCATTTCATAAATTCGTTTGGGATATATTTTTAGTCATTTGAGAAAAGACACATCTAATATTCATGATTTTCTTATAGTGTTTTGATGTCTAGTATGATTCATTCTATTTTTGTGAGCTCATTTATTATTATCCATGTGATTATTTTTTTTCATTATCAATAAATCTTTGGATTGAGTTATTCTTATGAATACATTTATTTGGCACTATTTTTTCACCCATTACCACAATATTATTTATGCCATTATTAGGTCACTATACCTATTGTTTTACGTTATCCCTTACAAAGTGCCTAAACTAACCATTTTTCATATGTTTCTATTTTTCTTGAAGTAATAAAGGACTCTATACACAATATTATAATGATAAAAATGATGAAATATTAATAGTGAATTTAAATAATTGTTTTATGTATCATTTATTTTATTTCCTTATAATTTATGTATTGTGTATTATGATTCGAGTTCCTTAAGGATGACAAAAATTTGGATCTTTGGTATGTGATCACTTATAACCTGATTTTCATGTAATAAAAAATCTACTTACTCGGAACGATGGGAGTTTGGGGTGTTGTAGATGGTATTAATTCAATTTATACTAATTAAACTATAGGCTATATCCACACCTCTATTCAAATAGTTTTCTAGAACTATTATTATAGTGGTATATGTACCAACTATTTAGACTATCCTTTGGTATATGGTGATTTCCAGTACTCTATACTGATGATTTTTAAAAAAACATTTTTATTGGGTTGCAACCTATGAGGTTTGACCCCCCTAAAATCATGAATTTTTTCCTTCCACAACCAGTGACCTTCCCTATATTCTCCCCTGTTATCTCCCCTTACTCGTTGGATTTCTTATTGTGTTCTTATTCAACATCAAATCAATGAGTTCCAAATCAATCATCTGTTATTTTGAGAATCATTTTCATTTTTATATTGGTGTAAAACAACAACTAAGATCATGTTTCTTTATTATTCTTCATGATTCATTGAATGAAGGTTTGTTTAGATTATATTTTTTGTAGTATTTCATAATAAATGTGATTATAATTAGTGTATTTTTTTAATTTATTTACTTGCTACAACATAAATACAATATATTTTTATTTTTTGTGAGAAATATATTTGATAATTATGTAACTAATTAATGTTGTAATTTTTTTATTTCGTTAATATATCATGGGGTTATGAAATTGTTTACTTAATTTTGTAATTTTAGTAATTAGTTGATAAATATGCCTATATAATTAACTTCAATTTAATGAGGTGTGATTTGTTGGAATAATCATGTTGGTAATTAATGAAAGTTCCCTTAGTAGTCACTCACTACCTCTACCAAAACTAATAGTATGCATTGGTTGTTTTATATACCATGTATTATACATTATTTGGGTCACTACTAGTATGCATAGATTATATCACATTCCATCACTTATTCTTTTTTTGGTTATCTACTAGTATGATTTGATGACTTTCATATAAAAATTATTATTTAAATTATACTATTTGAAATGTTCTTCCGAAATGTGTTACAGAATTATGACTAACTAGTATTGTGAATGTCTCCTTAATTTAAACATATATATCAAACACATGATTTTTTGTATTAGGTGGGACAATGTTTTTATTCATTAATATATGTTTTTCATGAAAAAGATACAAGTATGTGATTGGATTTATTTTATACTCAAAACAAGGAATTTTTTACAAAAAAAAAATTCATAAATACATATGTATTTTATTAGAATTATTTCAATCCGAACTTATCTGAACTGATCAAAACTGAATAAAAAATATTAAAACAACATAAACAAAAATGTGGAAGAACTGAAATGATTTCAATTTATATAAAAAATATTCATTGTTGTCATAAATTTTATAATTATTATTTACTATTTGGAAATTAATTAAGATTTATATAACACAATAGATAAAAGTAGGATGTATGATACTGATCAAATCTCATCTAAGTTTCAAATAAAGTTTTATTTGTCATAATTTTTATTTAACAGTGCTTTATATAGAGGTCGTATATGTTTACCTTGTTGTAATTGTGTCAGTATACCTTTGTTAAGTCATGAAGAAGTTAAATACCATATAAAAAATTGGTTTTTATAAAAATTGTTATGTCTTGTATCATAAGGGAGAGAAAAGGAAATCTCATACATTTTATGATTGAAATGAAATGAGTGGTGTAGAGAATTTGATATTTTATCGGTTTCATTTATTCATCCTAATGAGGGACATATTATGTTAATTCAAGAATACAATGATACCAGTACACATGGGGAAAATAATGAAAATGTTGATTTTGATGAAGGTAAAAAATAAATGATGATGCCAAGAATCATGTATAATGGGAATGTAGTAAAATGAAAAGGCTCTAATTTTACTGTTATTGTATCAGGGGAAAAATATTTAAAGAATTTCTAATTCATCCATCTATTTTATTTTATTTTTTAATGATTTATTACATGATGATGATGATATTCTCTCAAATAATTATATATTATCGATGTTAATTAACTTTTTTGGATTTTCTACTAATAAAATTCTTGTTTTCTCAAAAAAATTTGCAGCTTATTCTAAGAGAATATAATAATCCTAAATGATTATAATCAATGTTTAATATCTCAATAGAAGCAAATTATTGATGGGACACCGTCCTATTTTCCACATAATGAACTGTGACACTTTACATTGATTCTAAGTCTCTAAAATCTTTTTATGTTTGATGAAATATAAACCAATACATGAAGACATAATTATGATATATTTAAGGATAATGATGATCTATTTTATCTCACATATGGACTATCCAAGTGTATATTTGATGCATAATATCCTTATTTTGAAGCTAAAGTGTGTAATGTCGAGTTGGATATATAATGTGATGATTTTAATTCATTTGGTCAGTTGCTTACTTCTCATAGCACAAGCCCAGTCTTGTTCACATTTATAGCCTCCCACTATGGATCTGTATACAAAAAAAATAAATTTATTAACTATAATCATGTATAGACCTTCTTATCCAAGAAATTATATTTATGTGTACTTTCAACTTTTCATAAAATAGTTGAAACAACTTTGGGATGTGGGTGCCCACACATATGATGCTTCATTAAATAAAATATTTTAGATGTGTGTTTCTGTTATGTGGTAAATAAATTATTTCTCTTCTTATTCAATGATTTCTTCTTGTATCAGGAAGGATAAACTATCATATCATATTTTTATGAAGATTACGTGATTTATAATACTTAAATATATCCATTGTTTTAGTTTCATAGGATACTAATGATTCCTTCCAATGGATCATCCCTATAAAAAGAATTGTTTATCATTTGAAAATACTATTGAGACTAAGAATCCACATCAACATATGTTTGAAAATATTTTGGTTAAGGAATTAAATTATGTTATTTTTCTTATTATGGAGAGCTCATATTAAATCTAAAAAGTGGGAGAATGTTCTCACTGAATCCAATTATATTTAAAAAATCAAACTATCATATGTGATTTTACATATAATCTAATTAATTTATTATTACATACTTCATATGTAATTCAAATTAAGAAAAAATATGTAAAATTTCACTTCCAATTATTATAACCATCAATGGGAAGACCAAATATAACTTATGATCCCATCTTGAATTAGTGGATTATTGTATTAGACCAGAACTGAATTTGTGTGTATCAGTGAAAATAAATGGATTGTTCCTTATGATACTTAAGTAAAGACACCTTTAGAGAAAAGTAAATTCCTAGAAGTACTAAAGACTATCATGTTTTTTATGGATATTCAAGAAACATTTCTAAATGAGTAAATATAAGATATTTAAAACTAAAATCCATAAAAACTCATGACTATCACATCCTTCTTCATGAACTGATTTCAATAGAAATCTATCATTTATTATCCGATAATTTAAGGGTGATAATGATAATATTGTTTCATTTTAATAGAGACCTTTTTACTAAAATTTTGAATAAGTCTTCCTTGATTAAAATGAAGGAAGAGGAACCATTAATTTTTTAAGAGTTAGATAACATTTTTCTCTATCTTTTTACACTTGCATGATGCATCTAACTTTCCATATTATAACTAAATTACCTCTTGAGGTACCTATTGATTTTAAATTTATTTATCCATAAAAAAATAATATATACCCAATGATGTTTTATGAATAAAGAAATGTATCATCCTAAAGGTTCTGTTGTGAAATGTTACATATCTCAGGAATGTATGGATTTTTGTTCAATGTATTTTGTTGATGTAAGAAAGATACATAACTGGATGATGAGAAATAAATATGATCAATATGATAAAACTAAATGTACTTTTCTTTACCTTCCCCAAACAAGGGTAATTATCAATTCATATACATTGGCTACATTGAGCCTTGAAGAGGGGAAGACTGAACATCACACAACCTTGTTTAACTATTATTTGTTCGATGATTACATCAAGTAAGTAATTTTAATATGTATATGTTATATCAAAATAAATAGTTTCACATATATATTAATCATTTATTATATTTTTATGTAGGAAATATAAATAAATTATATATAAAATTCACAATTCATTACCTATGGGAAGGTGATATACTTTTCTAGAAAAGAGTTTTTTGTTTGGTTGAAATCGAAGGTACGGCCATTACTTTAATAAAGAAAAAAATAAATAAATATTAATTTAATTTTAATATTCATAAATATTTTAGGTATTGATTTTACCTATTTAAATTGTCTCTCAGGAAATAATATCATTGTATTTATTTCCAAATTCATTCGTTTGTGAATGAAAATAATTGGTAATTAATGGGTACAAATTTTTTATAAATGATTCAGAAATACGTATGAGAACCCAAAATGATGGAATTATGTTGACTAAAATAGTAGATTTTTATGATAAGGAATCATATAGTAGGCCTCAATATGAAAATGTGACATATTATAGGGTTGTTAAGAAAATACTTATATTGGATTATTAGTCTCATGGTCCTGTCACTATGATAAAATGTACATGGTTTGATTCCATGACATGACATAAAAAAAATAATTGATGACAGTGGATTTAGAGTTATTGAAATGACTCACATCTAGTATATAAATGAGCCATATATTTTTTTATCAATGGGAAAATGTTTTTTATGTGAAAGATAATATAATACTTGATTTCAGAATCATTATTGAAGTAATCCCAAGAAAAATTTTTGATGACGGTGGGGATGAATTTGTCACCATCTTTCCCCCCATTGGTTTATATTAAAATATTTCATATGATGACACAAATAGACGAATTGTATAATTTTATTGTGAACCTAATGTATTGGTGGTTAATATATATAATCAACCATATGTGTTCTCAATTATTTTAGATTATCAAAACTTGGGTCTTTCAGGTTGGTACTATTTTAATTTTTTCAGTTTGTAAGGGTGTGTTTAGTTTAGTTTTTTTTCATTGTATCTATGTATATTTATTTCACTTAAAAAATGATTCATAAAAATGAAAACACTGAACATATAAACTGATTCCAACCATGTCTTAATAAACTGGATACATGGATAAATAGTCTTATTAAATAATTACAAAAGGATTTAACCTATTTATATCATCACTAAAAATCACCACACAGAATTCATGGAGAACCAATAATAAAATAGAATAGATTTAAAAAAGTTTTGAGATATTTTATTAAGGCTAGTTTTAATAATAGTTTTTGCAATAATTTTAAAAATATTTATTTCAAACTATATTTAAATTTTTTTTGAAATATTCTTTAAAATACATTTTTTAAAAACATAGGACACATTTTGAAAAAACATGTTTAAAATAGAATTTTAAAAACTAATTTCAAAAATAGTTTTTAAATAATTAAAAATATATATTTAATATTTTTTTAAAAAAATGGGTTTAAAAAATGTTAAAATATTTTTAAAATAATTAAAAAATCTTAAACTATTTAAAAAATAGGTTCAAAATAGTATTTAAAAATTGTCTTAAAACTTGTTTAAAATTGATTTAAAATAGTTGGTGTAAACTTGTTTGAAACCATTTTTAAAATAGTTTTAAACAAATTATAAGTTGTATATATTCATAAACCATATTTAAATAGATTTAATTTTTCAGTTTAACTATTATATTGAGTGGAACATACAATATTCTCAAAAAAAGTATATTTTATTCTTATGATTTGATTATATTATGACGTCTTGCATGCCTTGTTTCCCTTTTAATTAGTTTTATTTGTTTATTAAATGTCACCTATTTTTCATTTTTTTAATTTCCAATTTGTATACCATCATTATTTCCTACATCATTTTATAACTTATTTTTCTTTTTCTATAGTATTTTAAATATTAAAAATATATACATTTCACTCCTATCCAGAATATGAAATATATTTATGAAATACACTGGAATAGATTGTTTGAAAATAATCAATGAATGAGGGAGCTAGGAGCACCTCCAATGGTTCCCTTAGTGGGTATAATATTTCTAATATTTTTCAACTATAATAAATTAAATTTCATCTTTTGATTTATTATAAAATTTATTTTAAAAAAAATCATCATATTCACAACTAATCTCTACTCAGACTACTGATATGGGTCAGTTTCATTGCCAATTGAGTGGGTTGCTACTGTGGTACTTGAAGCACTGTTCGTTTGTAACACCCTAAGGATTTAAAAATAAATTTAATATAGAATGTATGATACATTGAGTCTCTAAGAAACAAGCACTTTGTTATTTATAGGAGTTAGTTATTACCCAGTTGTTAGACATAATTTTTCTTCTTCTGTGTTTTGAATTTCAAAAAATGGACATACATAGTTGTGATCACTAAGATATTTAGATTCTAATTGGATCACCTAACATTTTTAGTGAATAGTAACTTGCCCCTTATAAATAGTAATATACCCTTATGAATAGTAACCTCACCCATGTGGGTATAAATAAAATTTAGGAATAATATGAATGGGAGTGAATATTTAAAAAATTAATAATAAAGTGTAGGTATTTTTGTGAGTAATAAATATATAATTAAATATTTTAAATTAATGAATTGATTTAAAATAAAATTCATTTCCATAAACTATATTCCTAAATAATTATTATTTTTACATTGATTTCAGGATAATTTTATGAGACCTCTCTAAAATTTTGAAATTATTATAAAATCATTTTTTATTTTAAAATCTGTATTTTTTGAATAAATAATTATTTTATTTGAAAATTAAATGTCAAATATTAATAAATTTATTTTGATAAAATGAAGTCCATTTATTAATTCTACATGTCAAAAAATGGTGATTTTTTTATTGGTCTAAAATACTTGAATTTTTAGTGAATAGTAAAATATGACAATTATCGATTAATCCTAAATACCAGATTTATTGTTTCATAGGTGATGTGTGGATGATGTATGAACAAATTTTTTGAAATCACATGAACATATCACTATTTTTGTCACAAAAATTAACACTATTGTTTGTCTTAAGAAAAATAATAAAATAATGAACAAGATATTCAAAAATCACCCCTCTCCCACTATAAAAACCACCCCTCACTCCCACTTCTGCACGCTCCTCTAAGCCTTAAAACATGTAAAATTTCTTCCTAAATCCTCTTCACTAGTCTCTCCCAACGTCTAGAAGTTCTTGGTCTTCATAAAAGACCAAAAATCATTCCCTAAATAAGGTTCTCGAGGAGGATATTTCAAGAGGTAAACCCTCTTCATTTTTCTTTTAATTTCATTTTCAATTTATTTTATTTTATTTTATTCTCCATAGAATAAATGTAAAAATGATCATGTTAACTCCAGTATCATATAAATATTAAAATTATATCATGTTAATTTAATATACTTCCTCAAAATACTATATCCCTCTCTCTCTTTTATTTTAAAAACAAAATCATCATCCAGGAGGAGCTGATTTACAACCTTCGTGGATGACGAATCTTTGTTCTTCAATTTCTTCTTCAAGTATGGCCATGAAACCATTTTATAGTAGAAAAAAAATTATAAATTTTGTATTATATCTTATATAATGATTATAAAACTAGTATATATGCATAATACAAATTCATATGAAAAAATTAGTTCATGATGATCGAAATACTATCATAATAATGTAAATGATTATCACTAAAGTTTTAACTAATAAATAAACCTCAAACTATATAAAAATGAATTAGATAACCATTTAATCTTCTGTATGTTCATTATTCTCATATAAATTTAATTATGGATAATTATATTTATTCCACATGAACTTCCATACTATTCTATAAGTATAACAGTCATGAAAACATAGGAAATGAACGCTCCTAAGAAATAATCTTATATATTACAAATCATAAAAAACACCACAAATGAACTTAATAAAATTATTCTGTATCAAGTAAATATATATAAGGTTATGAATTAATCAATTAATGGATTAAATTTTGATTATCAAGGATGTTAGGGTCAGGTGGAAAACACATTCGAAGATAAGATAATGGTTTTTCTCCGAACCACCCTTTTCTTTCGGGTTACTCTTATTCTCTACTTACCTCAGTGAAATTATTAATTATTATTATGTAATACTTATAAATTATTTTTGAGTGTTCTATATATGTGTACCAAATATAATCCTTCTTTCTTTTATGGTATGTTACATGATTTAAAAGGATCTTTTAAAAAAATCTCCATAAACAAGCTCGATTCAATGTATCTTCTCAAATTCTTAACGACTTTCAAGTTCACTCTATACTCTATTTTAAGACACCATTATATTTATAAATCAACTAATTTTATTATGATAAAACTATATTATTTAACTTATGGTTTTATATAATTATTTTTTATAAACAAAAATTCTTTGCAAAGTAAATGTGTATTTCTCTCAAAAGTTACACGGTGATTTTATAGGAGTATTTCCATCTATTCCAAAAATATTATGGATTCTTATGTTTATTTAAGATTAATATCTTATTAAATCATCTAAAATATTTTATATAATGGTTTATTGTTAGTTTGAATCTGGATGTTCTACCTTGGAACCATTTAACTTATTGCTTTGAATATTTAGTGTTTGTGTTTTATGATAGGGGAAGGTTAGTAAGATTTCATATGTTCATTTAAATATGAATTTATATATTGTTTATTTTAATCCCTATTCATATGAGGAATACATTGGACTTATCAAGTGATAGATAGGCCCCGATATGGCCCCTCGATACATCGGCAAGTCACATGAGGCAAACTAGCCTGGGTTTTTACCCATTTTGTAGGTTGTCTTGGCCGAGGCCTTAATAGCATGATTATGATGTCTGAAATTATGAATTACCTCATTAAAAAACTAGTAATTTATAGTCCATTTTATTATTAGACTGGTAGAATATAAATGGTTATTTTTTAGGGAATTATTTATTATGATTTCATTTCTATCATATTATGCTCAAGTATATGTCAATGGAATGTGTTTTTAGTTTCTCACCATGCCCAATGTTCATGTATATCATTATTTATACTATACTATTTACCCTTATTGAGTATCTAATATCACCCATTTATAATGCTTTATATTTTCTCAGGTTGAAAATAAGTATATTATTAATGAACTGTTGGTATAATCTTGACATTATGGATGTTTACAAAGGAAGTTACATACTATTTATCATTTCAAGTTGTAATGTAGAACTTTTGTATGCATCTTGTTTTCCAAAGCTAATTAAATATTGTGTCCTTTAGTATACGAATTTCTTGTAATCATGAAAATATAATAAAATAATTCACTGGCTCTGGGATATTCTTAAGATAATTCATATCTTCTTTATAACCCATTATGAAGGATTTAAATGTAAATGTGTCTTTAAGGAAATCATGTTTATAATTATGATATTAGATATGAATAAGATTTTATTTCATGTTAAGTATTTTTTATTTGAGATTTCACATTATAATTCATAACCTAATTTAGTGTATTCCATTATTTTGAAATAGAGCCTAGTGGAAGGATGAGAAACTACATGAACTCACGTATCCCATGTAGGTATTTCCCTCATATGCAAGATAATTGCATTGGTTATGTAGTTGTGACTCGTGCTGTTAAACTTATAACTGTACTGGGGAAGCATACCCGGGTTATGAATAATAACCTTAACCATATAGAGCGCCCTAATCCCCAACATGGAGAAGTAATATTAGACTTTTTTATGCAACATCAGCCTCCATCATTTAATGAAACTACAAACCCATTCAGAGCAGAGAATTGGATAAGTTCTTTAGAAAAGATATTTCATTCTTTGGGAACTAATGAAAGGGAGAAGGTTTTCAGGACAGTTTATCATCTATCGAGAGATGTTGATCAATGGTGTCTGTTAATTAAAAAACAAAAGATGGGGAAGAGATTTAAAATATATAATTGAGATATTTTGAGGAAATATTCTTAGAAAAATAAATCCATCATTAACAACAAGCAGATATGGAAAGTATGTTTCTATATCTTATGTAAAAAGATGAAGAGAATGTTGAAAAGTATGAAGCTAACTTCACAAGGTAATAGAGGCATTTCTTGGACTAAATACATAGTTTAAGGAGAAATATTGATCGATTCTATAATGTTTTAAATCCATTCCTCTAAAGGGAACTAGTCTCCTTATGTTTATCACAATACAAAGATATAGTCTCATGTGCAATCAAGATAGAAAAAAATTATCTATGTCTTATGAATTTAATGGAATATAATATAAGGAGATTATTTGAACACTATGGAAATAGAAATAAGGAAAAGGGGAAGAATTGAAGAATTGATTTTCCATCCTGTGATAATTGTGGGAAGAAACACCCTGGTACTTCTCTAAAGGGTTTGGGTATTTAGCACAAGTGTGTAGGAAAAGGAAACCAATCCCATGAATGTAATGTAATGAAAGAAGCTACCAATATTTAGTGCTAAAATTGAAAAGTGATAGGACATTATGCAAATTATTTTCCTAAATTTTTTGGAAATGTTCCCCAAATAAGGCCAAGAGAGCAAGGCCAAGCTTATACAATCACAACAGTTGAGTTTTAAGTTCCTAATGATATGGTGGGATATACTTTAATTGTTTCCTCAAACATAGAAAATGATTATTTGATTCTGTATCATAGCATTATTTTATATCATCCATGTTTTTTAGAAAAATTATAAATTTCTAATTCGATTTAATAAAAGTGTTTTCAGTCAAAAATTCTAAGGGATCTATCACTGTAACAGAGATGTCTTGATTAGTCCCCTTATAAAACGTAGAAATCCTTTGGTTGCTAAAATTATCATCATACCAATGATTTAATATGATTTAATCCTTGGTATGAATTTTATTTCATCTTATGATGTGAAAATCTATTCCATGAAAAAGGATGTTGTAATTTTTGAGAATAATATATAATCCCTTATATTTATAGCACAAACCTCATCATATAATTCTAATCTAGATCCACACCTAGTAGATCGACTGAATTATGTTCTTAGGGAGAATGAGAAAAAAATATCTATGGGAAAGGAAAAATATCTTCAATTTGAGGATGTACCTATTGGGAAAGAATACAATGATGTGTTTCTAGAGGATTTACCTGGATATCCTTAAGAGAGGGAAATTGAGCTTTTTATTGATTTAATTCTTATTACAATGTCTATATCAGAGACTTGTTATAGAATGACCATAGTGAAATTAATAGAACTAAAGAAATAACTACATGAATTCAGTGATACAAGATTTATCTACCCTTATACCTCTCTATAGTGAGCCCCTATTCTATTTTTCAACAAGAAAAATGGATCCATGAAGCTCTGAATTAGATATGGAGAAATCAATGCAATTACAATAAAGAAAAATTATCCTCTTCCTCGTATTTATGATTTAAATGATTTCCTTCATGGAGAATGGTGTTTTTTGAAGATTGAAATTTTATATGAATATCATTAGTTTCATGTGAAGAAAGAAGATACCCCAAAAACAACATTTTGAACTAGGTATGGGCATTACGACTTTACAGTAATTTCTTTTGGACTGACTAATTAACCTTATGATTTCATGGATCTAATGAATAATGTTTTCTAGGAATATATTGATGACTTTATTGTGGTATTTATTGATGATATCTCGATATAATCCAAATTCTCTGAAGACCATGAGAATCAATTATGGATTATTTTGAAGACTCTTAGAAGAAATGAAATATATGGGAACTTTAGAAAGTATGAATTTTGGATTTATTCATTTTCTTTTCTAGGATATATTCTCTCTAAGGATTTAATCTAAGTTTATCCTATGAATACAATGGTTGTTCAGAAATTGCCTACTCCAGCGAACATAATCGAGGTACATAGTTTTATTGTTTTAGCAGGTTATTATCAGTATTTCATTCATAACATTTCTCAATTATCCAACATGTTAACCAAGAAAACTAATAGAGTGGTTAATATTATATGGAATTTTTTTTGAAGAAGTTTTTAAAGAATTGAAGTGGAGATTAGTGAATGCTCTGATCTTGACACTACCATTAGGAAGTGGTAGGTTTATGATCTATAAGGATGAATCAAAGAAAGGAATTTGTTGTGTCCTCACGAATAATGATAGATTTATTACCTATGCATCAAGTCGATTACATATTCTAGAATAGAACATTCCAACTCATGATCTTTAGTTAGCAACTGTAATATTTGCTCTGAAGATAAGGAAAAATTATCTCTATGGTTAAATATGTGAGATATATATGAATCAAAAGAGTATTAATTATATCTTATCATAGAAATAACTCAACATGAGGTAAAGTTGATGGCTCAAGATACTCAAGAATTATGATTGTTCCATAAACTACCACCTAGGAAAGGAAAATAAGGTAGTTGATGCATTGAGTAGGAAGGATCATGGAGTTATATACAAAATGATAATTGACAATGATCCTATGTACACAGATCTAGTGAGGACGGATATGGGAATTATCAACGAAGGTGAAACATCACTACTTTTTCAATTGGTTGTCTAACCATAGTTATTTGAAATAATTAAAAGTTCCCAGTCTGATGATGAGAATTTTCAACAGAAATTTAATGTTTTAAAAGAATGAAAATTGGTAGACTTTGTGTATGGGGTTGGAATTCATAAATTTAGGAGGATGTTGTGTTTTTTTTCTATACCTGATCTTAAAAAGGGAGTAATTGATTGATTCCCATAGTTCAAATTTCATTACATGCCCTATTATCACTAATATGTAATTAGATTTTATAGAAAATTTATGCTGGGACAACATGAAGCGTGAAATTGTTGATTATGTGTCAAGATGTTTAGTCTATAAATAAGTGAAGGTCTAAAGAAAACATGTTATTTCATTCATGAAATCTTTGCCTATTCCTACATGGAAATGGGAGGAAATTACTATGTATTGTTTCACTAGATTACCCAAAACATCAAGACAGAATTATGCAGTATGGGTAATTGTGGACCGTCTTACCAAATCTTCACATTTCCTCACAATAAGTGAAGATTTTCCACTAGATTTACTTATAAGACTCTATATTAATGATGTTGTTAGAATTTATGGAGAAAATATTTATATTGTTTCGAATCATGATCCAAAATTTACATCAAATTCATGGAAAATTCTCCAGAAATCTTGGGATACTGAGCATCATTTGAGTATTTTTTATCACCCTCAAACTGACAGGCAGTTAGAAAGGATGATCCAAACATTAGAAGACCTATTGAGATCATTCTCACTTGGATTTCAAGTTATGTGGGATCATTATTTACCTTTTGTGGAGTTTTCCTACAAAAATTGTTTCCATTCTAGTATTCAACTGTAACCATATAAATAATTTTACGGAAAGAGATGTCGTACACCAACATGTTGGGATGAAGTTGGTGAAAGGAAACTTGTGGGACTAGATCTTCTCAAAAAACCAATAGAAATGGTAAGAACTATTTAAATCCATGTTAAAGAAGATCAAAATAGGTTAAATACCTAGGCTGATAATCAAAGGAAGAATTTTTAATTTCAAGTGGGAGAACACGTTTTCTTGAAATTATCTCCATGGAAGGGTGTTATTTGATTAGGGAAGAATGGGAAACTGATCCCCATGTACATTGGATCTTTTGAAATTACGGAGAGAATTAGAGCTTTGGATTATAATTAAAAAATGACTCCTAGCCTTTATATGGTACATAGTGTGGTCCATATCTTTTTGTTGATAAAGTACATGTCAGACCCTACACATGTACTCACTTATGAGGGAATATATTTTGAACCTGACTTATCTTACTGTGAAGAGCCTATTCAAATTCTAGACACTATAGAACAAGTGTTGAGGAATCAGATGACTTGGATAGAAAAGTTACTTTGGAAAAATCATAAAATTGAAGAGGCGACATGGGTGCCTAAGGAGTTTATGATGAAGAACTACCCAAATCATTTTATGAGCTAACATTCTGGTAATTTCGAGGATGAAATTTTTGTTAGGGAGGAAGAATGTAACACCCCATAGATTTATAAATAAATTTAATATAGAATGATTAAAAGACTACGTCCTTTTAAAACAAACACTTTGTTATTTATAAAAATTATATATGACCTAGCTGTTAGAAATAATTTTTTTGTTTTTGTGTTTTGAATTTCGAAAAACAGACATACATGGTTTCAATCAGTAATATATTTACAGTCTCGTAGGATGAACTAACATTTTTGGGAATAGTAACTTAACCTTTATGAATAGTAATTTACCCTTAAGAATTATAATATGACCCTTATAAGTAGTAATTGCACCCATGTAAGTATAAATAAAATTTACACACCTTATAAATGTGAGTGAAATTTTAAAAAATTCATAATTAAGTATTGGTATTTCTATGAGTAATAAATATTTAATTTAAATTTAAAATGGATAGATAAATTGATTTCAAGTAAAATAAATTTTCATAAAATGTATTCCTAAATAAATATTTGGTTTTCTTATGATTTTAGTATAATTTTATGAGACCTCAGTTAATTTTTGAAAGTATTATAAAATCATTTTTAAATTTTAAATATTTATTTTTCAAGTATATAATTATTTTACTTAAAAAAATAAATTTTACATATTTGGAAAATTATTTTGATAAAATAAAGTCCATTTTTTAATTCTACACATCAAAAATTGTGAATTTTTAGTATTTTACTATAATATTTGAATTTTTAGTCAGTAGTAAAATATGATAATTGACGATATATTATAAATACATGATTTATTGAGTCATAGGTGATGTATGGATGATGTAAGCACACTTGGTTCAAACTCACATGCAATTATTAATATTTTTTGTTGCAATTATCAACCCTATTTATTTTATTATTTATAATAATAAAATAATGAATAAGATATTCAAAAATCACCCCTCTCTTCTAGTATAAGAACCATCCATGACTCCCTCTTCTCTCCACTCCTCTAAGACTTGAATCTTGTGAATGCTCTTCCCAAATGCTCTTCCCTAGTCTCTCCCCACATCCAAGAGATCTTGGTATGTCCAAAATACCAAAACACCTTCCCTTAAAGAGATTCTTAAGGATGATATTTCAAGAGGTAAACCCTCTTTCTTTTTCTTTTAATTTTATTTTAAATTTATTTTATCCTTATATTCTACAATACGACTCTATCCAAATTATCATTATTACTCACATATTATCTATATATAAGAGTGATATCAGGTTAATGTAATATCCTTCCTCAAACTACTATCCCTCTCTCTTATATTTTAAAAGTGAAATCATCATCCGGGAGGTGTCGATTTTCAACCTTCGTGGACGATGTACCTACTTTCTTCAATTTCATCTTCAAAACTGGTCCTGAAACCATTTTTTTTGTTGAAAAAATAAAAAATATTTATAATATCTTATGTTATGATTCTAGAACCATTATATATATATGATACTAATTCATACTACAAATCTAGTTTGTAATAATCAAAACATCTTCGTATTAATCTAAACGATAATCATTAATGTTTTATATAATAAATCATCCTAATAAAATATAAAAAAATAAATTATATATCAATTTAATCATATATATATTTATTAGTATCATATAAATTCAATAATGGGTAATTATATCAATTCCGCATAAAATTTAATACATATATAAATGTATACTTATTGTGAAAAATAAAGAAACAAACACCCCTTACAAATAATCTTATATCTTATAACTCATAAAAAAGGCCATAAATGAACATAATAATTTTATAATGACAAAAAAATATAAAACATTATGAATTAATTAAATAATGTATTTAATTTTATTATCCAAGATGTTAAGGTCAAGTGCAGAACATATTCAGACATAAGTTAAGGGTATTCTACCAGAACTTCCATTTTCTTTTTTGTTACACAAATTCTCTACTTACATCAATGAAACTTCTTAATTTTTAATATTTAATATCCATAAATTCATTTTTATTTTCTATCTATTTTTCAAAAATAGAATTATTATTTCCTTGATGGGAATTCATATTTTTTGAAAGGATCATTCAAAAAGTCTCCCCGATAAACATGCCTGATTCAATGGAACTTATCAAATTCTTACCTATTTTCCAGTAAACTCAATAATATGTTTTAAAACACCATTATTTTAATAAATTCACTCATTTTATTACTTAAATTTATATATGTTTAATTCTATTTTTCTATAAATATTTTTCCAAATGAACTCTTCTTTTCAAAGTAAAATAGAATTTCTCTCAATAATTACACGGTGATTTTATAAGAATATTTCCATCTATTCCAACACTCTTGTTGATTATTATGTTTAATTGGTATTAATATTTTATGATTTTATATAACATATTTTATTTAATGGTTTATAATTATTATGATTTTGGATGCGCTATCTTGATACCATTCACCTTATTGCTCCAAATGGTTAGTGTTTAGGTTTAATTATTGGGGAAAGTTATTTACATTTCATATATTAGTTTCAATATGAATTTATATGTTGTTTATTATTATACCTGTTCATATAAATAATTAATTAGACTTATTAAGTGATATTTGAGGCCCTCTATAGCCCATAAATGCATCAGTACGTCTCATGAGACAAACTAGTTGGGGGTTTTACCCATTATGTATGGTGTCTTGGATAAGGCCTTGATGGTAAGATTGTGATGTCTGATATTATGAAATCCTTCATTATGAAACTAGTAATTGATATCCCATGTGATTATTTGACATGTATAATATACATGGTTATATTTTATGGAATTATTTATTTATCTTTAATTTCTACCATATTATGCTCAAGTATATTCACTACTGGAATTAAGATCTATACCAATAGTTTTGGGAAATTTGTTGGTATACTTCAATTAAATGGACCAATAACAACTTTTGGGCCAAAAGAGTTGGTATAGTTCACTAATTTGGACCTATACCAATGGTTTTGGACAAACCGTTTGTATAGGGGGTCCTATACCAATGGTTTGGGGATAACCATTGGTATAGGTCACTTATATGGACCTATGCCAACTGTTTTGGCCAAACTGTTTGTATAGGTCCATAATAGAGAACCTATACCAATGGTTTTCCCCAAACCGTTGGTACAGGTCTATACCAATAGTTTTGAGAACTATTGGTACAGTTACATGTATTATTTATGGAATCTTATTACAGAGAACATTAAGTAAATCAAAATTTTAAAATATTTATGATAATAAATATATATATATCTATGAAATTATGTTCACAAAAGTCATGTTAGGTTAGTGGTTAGGTTGTTCAATCATAAACTAGAGGTATTGGGATCAAAACTAACTGAGTGATTCTTTTTTGAATTACAAATACCAAAATTTTTATGGAACCGTTGGTATAGATTTTTTATATTAGTTATACCAACGGTTTTGAAAACCATTGGTATAGGTCTATACCAAAGGTTTTCCCAAAACCGTTGGTACAGAACTATCCCCACAGCTTACATTGCAACGGTTCTCCAAACCATTGGTATAAGATATACCAATAGTTTGGAGGCTTATACCAACGGTTTCTAACCATTGGTATAGGGTATTTTTCTAGTAGTGATTTTAAAAGTGTGTGTTTTTATTTGCTAACCATGACTAGTGTTTCTATTTATGATTACATCTGATTTACTATTTACCATTACTAAGAATATGAGATCTCCCATTTTATACATTTTATATTTCCCCAGGATGAGAAGAAGAATATTATAGATGACTTTTAGGGATAATATAGATGTTATAAATGTTGAAAATGGAATTTACATATTTTTTCCATTTAAGTTGTACTATTGAACTTATGTATGAATCTTGTTCTCTAAATCTACTAAACTATTCGGTACTCTGGGATACTACTTTCTTGTAATCATTCCAATGTAATAAAATAATGTATCATCTCTTAGAAACTAAATTTGGGGAGTTACATCATACATATTCACACCCTGAACCACTGTCAGATATCCTATTTATGACACTTTTCCATCCTCATGCACTTTAGGCTTCAAGGATGGTCCCACCTACGCCTTCATCATCATTTAAATAAGGATCTACTTATTATATAAAATTTCTATATCCTCTTATGGGTTCTCATCCCTAATTTCATTTTCCTAACCCTTATGTACTACCTCTATTTCTTACACCCATCCATCTAGGATTTTTTTATCACACTCCTTCGACTTCTACTACACAAAGATTAGATGACCCAGAGCATGCATTAGAGCATTCACACTCTTCACAGGCTACAAATCTATCACAACAAATAGAACCATCAAATCCTAATGATCAGACCTTATCAGGTATATGTTTACAATTGAATTAAATTATAGACAATAATTTAATTATAGTTGTAATGTGTATTAATTCTATTTTTTATTTTATCTTTTTGGAAAGATCTTCTAATATTTGACATGGAAATACCCATATGCATGGAATCTAGAATATTCATACAGAAATCATCATAAAGTAGAATAAAAATAACTAATTGATCTATAAAAATGTTAGCTGGTGTAGAATTTTCATGGTGAAATTTTCCATGCATAGTGACATCATTATAGTTCAACCAATATCATGGGGCAATGTAAATAATAAAACTAAGGAGAAAGCATGGGCTGAGATATGTGTAAGAAAAATTAGTAAATTAAAATATATAATATTATTTTATCCATATAAATTAATATGTTGGTCATAATAAGATATAACATTATTAATGGTTAGGTTGTGTAGGTGATATGGTGGATAAAACTGGGGGAACAATGATGATCATATAAGCATGAGCTATATGTTGGTTGGATGAGTAGACTCAAACTGAACTAAGCCAAACGTCGTCAAACTAAAAAAATGAATAAAAATAATTAAATTTTAATTAATTAGAACAAATTAAAACTTCCCCAAAACAAAAATAATAAAAAAATATAAATATAAATTGACCAAAACAATCCATGTTTATTTTATTTAATTTTATTAGCTATACTTTTTCTCCAATGGGGATTATATGATTCGTTGTTTTGATTTTTTTATTAATTAAAAAATTATTGGAATGAGTTAATATTTATCAGAATTAAAATTTTTCAGAATAATGCTTCTTCCATTAAATTTTATTTATATTGGGTGGTACTGAATATTGAAGGTCATATACCTTGAAAAAATTTGGTTTTCTCGAGTGAAAAGAAGAAAAATGGGTGTTTCATAAATAAGAAGGCATTAAAAAGATTATGATGGATTATGATGGATCTTTTTAAATTTTAATGACTAATTAATAATTAAAAAAATTACAACTTCCATAGCATTCTTTGAAGGCCCTTAATGAGTAATTAGATGAAAACATTAGGGCAAATGAATATTTGAGACATATATTATGTGATGAGAACCAAGGTATAGTTTGATGTCTAGATAAGAAGTGCTATATCCACAAAAGGTATTTCCCCACATTAGGAATATCTAATAGCTTTGGTAGCATTGAGTTTCAAGAGACTCATGCAGAAGTAGCTAAGATAAAAAAATAGCCATTCAAGAGTGTGAAAGAAGTAAAATGGACGATGAGCAGTCTTCCAAAGTTATGGCTGCTTTATACACATTTACATTAATCAAAGTATTTTTTAGTTTTTTATACATATATATCGAAAATATTTTTCTTATATGATGCACTGGTAGATGGTGATGAGAGTACTAGTAATGATTAAGGTGATGATAGTAAGGATATTCTTGGTGATGGTGATGATGTTAAATATGATGATGCTAGTGAGGATTCCCATGATGCGAGTGATGATCATGATGGTAGTGATTCTGGTGAGGTAGATATTAATCCACTTTATTTTACACCATATATCAATGTGAAAATTTTATAGGTAATTTTTTTATGACTAAAACAAATTTTATATATGTGTTATGACTTTTACATTAAGTTATCAACTGATTAAATATAAAATTTAGAGTTTGTGTGTTGTTGTAAATGATTATTGTGAATGTTTTAATACACAATTTGATTTATAGGTTGTTAAATAAATCTTATAGTATGGGTGTATGTATAATCCTATGATTTTATGAAATAATTCTCTATAATGTTTTTTTTCTTTGATAGCTTACATTACATGCAACAATAAGTTTAAACAAACTGTGATATACTATTAAAATATAAATATTTAATGTAAAGGTTATCACCTAGAGGTTGGATTTGTGGGTATGAATAAGAATAAGTAAATTATTAAAATATTATGATTTATATATGAATAAAATTAATTCATTGGTTATCAATTAATTATAAAAGAAAAAAAATCATTCAAAAATAAAAAGATATTTTTTTATGAAAAATTATTTTTATACAATTACTTTTATTTTAATATATTAAATTAAAAAATATTGTTATGTTATTTTAAATAAATATATATATTATATATTCAACAATGTTTTTATAATTTATCTAATATTTTTTTCTAGACATAAGATAATAAAAAATTAAGTTTTTTTCTTAAAATGTATGTTTATAAAAAGCAGTTTTCATTGCATTTTTCCGGATTATTTTATAAAAAATGTCTAGCACTAATAGAAATTTTATTTTATAAAATCAATTCCATATTAGGAATTATTCGGTTCATATTTGGTAGATAGGACTCTTTTATTATTAGGCTTTTTGAATAGTAACTATGGTAAATTTATCACATCGGTAAAGGATAAATCGAGTTAATATAGGTTAAAACTAAGTGATAAGGCTATAATTTTTCATTTTAATTATTATTGGATGAATATAATTATACGCTAATGAACTTAGCCTTGAAATTTATTTTTTTAATATGCACTTTTCCATTAAAATGGCCTATATAATATTTTAAGCAATTAAAGTTACACAATGTCACTCTCTTGGTTTTAGATATATCTTAGGTTTTCACATAGAGAAAAAAAATTATTGAAGAATGTAGATTTATTTTTTGAGAATAATGAAAGTATTTTAATAATTTAAATTTATTTGAATTTTTTTTTGATTAAATAATGACCTTAAATTCTTGTGTGGCACTAATAAAATATTTATTCAACTATTGAAAAAATAAAATAAATTATTTTAAAAAAATTCATAGTAATATGATTTGAGTGATATATATAATAAAATTAATTAAATTTATGAATATGAAATATTATTTTTATAGGATTATATCCAAATTCCAACTAATTATTTATTTCTTTTAAGTCAAATGAAATGAATAATATCAAAATTGACATTAATGATTTTTTATCAAAATAATTTTTGATTAAATTATTTAAAAATAATAAAAAACATTAAAAGTGAAAAATTAAGATTATATAGGGTCTTAAATGTAATCATTTTTCCATTTAGGATTATATAGTTACCTTATAAGTAAAATTATAACCCTTTTAGAGTGAGAAATTTGTCACTGCGGTTAATGTTAAAATATATTAACTGAGGGGTTAAAGAAAAATATGTGGATTAAAACACCACCTATACTAGTTCGAATTTTATTGGTTGATGTTATTTCAACCCAATATTATCTTATATTAGATTTAATATACTTTTTGAGGCGTTTTCTGGAGAATTATTTTATTATGTTTTATTCTTTTATGAAATGCCATGAGTACCCCTCCCCTCAATTATAAAGGGCACCCCTCCTTTCTATTATTCACACCGTTTTGATCCTTCTATGTCAACCATATCTTACCAGAATCCTTTATAAAATTTGTTATCTATATTCTATAGGTTCTATTATTCCCAAAAGAACATCCCTTGAATCCTCAAGAGGTTATTTAGAGGAGTCGTTTCAAAGGTGAGGTAATTGCCTTAACCGATCACTTCCTTTTTAATTATTCTTTTAACACTTATAAATATTTCGTATTGATCATAGAATAATTACTAAAGTATCATAAATATAATTAAATGTTATTATTATTATAAAACCACCATTATTCACCCTCTTTCTCATGAAATGGTATGTGAAAGTATTGTGTCTGTGTACATTCGACTTACCGTCTCCACATAGAGATACAATTCATTTTTCATCACCATATTTCATGGATGGTTATCATGATGGATTTAAATTTTATATATGATATTTATGAAGTAATTATTATTATTTAATGATAATATCATGTTCCACTTCTTACCTTACAAACCATTGTAAAGTGATAATGTCACTCATGTGTACGTGTGGACTACCACCTCCACGAAGCAATGTGATTCAATTTTGAACTCTTCATTACATAGATGGTAATAAAGATGTATTTAATTAACATATATCTTATTCATATGGTATAATAATTGTTTTTGGAATGTTAATTTTTATTTAACTTTATTTCATGTCATCCATCAAAAATTGAAAACAGTGTTTATGCATGCATACGGCCAACCATCTCCAGGAACAGTGTAATTTATTTTTCTATATATAAGCTTTAAGGGTGATTATAAATATATATAGTGAATATATATATATTAAATTATTATTAAATTATATCTATTATCTTACCAAGATCATAGTAAATAAACCATTACTGTTGAACAGAAACATGCATGAGAAACAAAGTAGTTATCACATAGAGCAATGATTTAAATACATATTGTTAATAAATCAGTTATATGAGGTTATAAGTAACTCATAAATTGTATTATAGATATTATTATGGTTTTGGAACACATTTACAGTAAATATATATTTATTATACATGATTTTTGAACTCATAAGAATACATTTGTTACTTAATGTTTGGGATTTTTTAGTCACTTTTATTTCTATGAGACAAATGCCATATTCAGCACAAGGTTTTAAATATTGTATATACTGACCATTTACATATTTAATTATGATTAATTATAAAATTATTGGTATTTAAATATCCATATATGGCTCTTTCATTCATGATTAGGATGATTCAAAAGTTTTCAAAGTTGTAAAGGTTTTATGTCACAATCTCATCTTTTAACAGGATTGTTTATGATTATGTTTTAGATGATGAAATATTATAATCTAAATATCAATAAACTCATAAATTTTATTCTCACTTTTTTATATCTTAAAAATAAATTTATTCCTTTCAATTTATTCACATTAAGTTCTAAATAGATAGAAAATATATTTTTATGGAAAATCATCTTTATTTCTCTCTTCGGTCGAAAAACCATCTTCTTTCATATAAAAATTTTCTAAAATTGATTTCTAGAATTTTTTTAAAAATATAAAATTATTCTATATATTAATTTTCACCCATGTTTAAATTTTTACAAAAAGGTTTAAATGTATTTTTTTTATTTTCTAAAATGAGGTACTTTTGACTATTTACCAACAATGTGAAAATAATATTTGTTTTAAATTATATGGGATGGACATAATTTCCCACTATCTTCAACACCCAATTATTTGAAGATTAATTTGTAAAATAACAATATTTTTTCAATGAAAATGCTTTCCTTAATATTTAGGAAATTTTATATTTTTAATAAGTGAATACATAATGAAAATGCAATTTTGCTCAGAATATATTCCAATTATTCTTTTAAATGGATTTGTATAACGATAACATACTTTATGTTAACTATGTTTTAATAGGTATTTGATCCAATGATACCATACTTATTCTTTATCATTATTTTTTATGAATAATATTATTATATTTTTCTGAAACCCGTTTATTTTCATGGTCTATGCTATATTTAATTGATGAAAATAAATGAACAACATTTTATTTTCACGGGTTCTGATGTGATGATATGATGAATATTATAATGATCATATAGAACACATATATATGGATTTAATTATGTTATGGGTGGGCCCATAAATTTATATTCCTCCAATGAATTGGGTAATTTTTTGTATCTCATGGGATAATTATGGGAAACAAGTCAATGTGCTAGATCCATTACGTGAAACAATCCAATGCGGTTGATCCATTACGGGAAAAAGTCAATGTACTTGATCCATTAGGATAAATAATTCTTTTTTATTGATAAACTATGGGATGCATTTTTTGAATCCTAATCCAATACATATTGATGGTCTTGGAAGTTAACCTTGATATATGATATGGTTTACATACCTATGTTGGTGAAACACTTTTATGACATGAACTCAATGTTCATGATTTATTTATTCTGATTTCACACAGTTATAAATTATTTATTTTCATATGATAAAACATTATTCCATTTCTAGTGTTTATGATAATTGATTGATTGGGTATGAAATTTGTAGGTTATAGTCATTATTTCATACCCTTATGCTTAGATTATACTTACATATGATCATTCATTGATATCTCCCATGTTTACCCTTACTGATCATCAAATATCACCATTTATTATATTTTATTTCTCAAGGATATGAATAAATGTATTATGTATGAAATTCCTATGAAGAGTACTAGATTGGAAGATTTTTATGGGAGATTCTTACGATATTATATAAAATAAAACACTATGTATCTAGTATCGAAAGACCCTAAACCTTTACAAACCCTCATGCATATATTTTTGAATTGTAATGAATATTCATCTAAAAAGATGTGATATCCATTTATTAAGTTCTTAGGATTCTATAATTGGTATCAAAGGATAGTTTTTGTCAGCCTTTGTATATTAGGGTTGGAAAACTTTGGTGGAAACCCTAGGGATAAGTCTAATTATAGGATAACATCCTATAGTTCTTGTATTTGACTTCTATAAAAAAGTTTAAACAAAAGGACTCATATATTTAGATAAAGGATTCGTGATTTATACATCCTATGAATTATATTTCATGATTATAGGATAGTTCACTCTAATTATTATAGAATGATTTTTACACTTTTTTTTATTCATTGTATGAACCTTAAGATATCATGTTAATGCGGAATATGATAGATGATACAATGATTTTCCTCATGAGAGACCAATTATTTTAGGATATGGAATGAAATATATCATTTTTATGCACACAAAACTTTCTCAATCTATGATTCATGCTGAATATCCAAATTATATAATAAGGGAACAATATTTTATTGAGTCCCTCGTGAGGAAAATCACACCTTCTTTGAGTGGTTATTTTGATTAACTAATCACTGAGAAATGAACTTGTACAACTTAAAATACATTTTCAATTCTCCAATGTCTGGATCCTGAAAAATTCATTTTAGTGGTCAATAAATTGGTAGGATAAGGAGATCAACAATGGAATCTAATCAAGGATACATGGAAACAAGAAGAAATTGACTCCAAAGATTTTAATGAATTTAAGTGATTATTTTTAAATAATTAATTTCTTTATATTATTTATATAGAGATGGATAAGGAATTCCTTGAGCTAAATTATGAGTATTATGAATCTATTGGTACCTATGAAGAATGTTTTACAAGGCTTGTGAGGTACAATTCGTGTATTATCATTTAACCTTAAAATAAGGTTTTTTAATTCTTCAATGGCCTCAAACCTAGTCTACGATGGGAATTATCTGTATGATAATTAAATAACTATAAATTAAATTGGTTATGTGCTATCATAGTGGAAATAAAAATTATATATTCCCACCATTACCATGGTTTTTATATGAAAAGGAATAACAAGTCTAACAAAAAACTAATAAATCACTTGGAGGAAATAAATTTCATCCATCTATATGCCAGATGTTTGTGATGAAACATCAAGGTAATTGTATGAATGGAATCGGGAGGTTCTTTAAATACAGAACCAATGTTCATAAATTCCATTAATGTCAAAAGTGGATGAATATTTTGATTAATGAAATAGAGTAAAAGAATATGCCAACTAACGCACCACCCACACTCATATTCTTTAAATGCAAGAAATGTGGGAATTATTCTAACCAAATCATAATTATGATGTTTTTTTATGATCAACATAAATAACGTATTAATTGAAAAGACAAATAGAAGTATCATACGATCATGAATATTAATGTGGGTTATGTTAATGACATGGTGAAAGGTACACTTATCATCCACTCCAGAATAGGTAATGATTTATTGGATTCTTCATCTACCCACTCTTTTATATCTTCTAAATTTTTAAAAGGTATACAATTACCAGCTCAACAATTATATATTGAGTTAGAAGTGAAAACTTATAATGGTAATATAGTCACATATCAGGTCTATAGTTCTTCTCTGGTGGAAGTTTGTGGGAAATTTCATCCTGTAAATATTTTTATTCTCCCTTTAGTTGAATTTTAAAATATTATAGGTATGGATTAGATTTTATTTTATGCATCCCTTATCCATTTCCAAGGAAGGGATGTCAAATTTCACATTCCAAATGAATCTAGGATCATTTATAAGTGTGATGATAAATATGAACTTATTATGGAAATCACATCCATTATATGGATCCTGATTCCTATTCAAAATGGATGTTTATCTATGATGGTTGGAGATAAACTCAGCAAAAAATATATTCCGATTTATTGAGAGTTTTTTATGTATTTCTAGAAATATTTGTTGGTCTTACAATAAATTATGAATTGAATTTTTAATATAAATCATACATGGTGAAACTACTATTTCAAAGACACTATATATAATGGCCCTGATTGATTTATAGTAATCTAAGAAAAAAATAACAGAATCTTGAAAAGGGATTCATTTATCCATGTGTGTCACCTTAGGGGGGATATGCTCGTTTTTTATGAAGAAATAAAGATCTATGGGACTCTGAATTGATTATCAAGAACTGAAAAAGATAATAATCAAGAATAAGTATCTTATACCACATATTGATGACCTATTTGATAAAATGTGTAGATCTCAATACATTACCAATATTTTCCTTCATTCTATATATCATTAATTGAGGGTCAAGAAGGAGAATATATATATACTAATTCATTCTATACAAGTTGTAAAAACTATGAATTTATAGTGATTCCCTTTGGTCTCACAAATACCACTAAAATACTCATAGATTTAATGAATTAAGTCTTTAGAAATTTTGTTGATCAGTTTGTGGTAGTCTTTATAGATTATAATCTTATATATTCAAAGATAAAGGAATACCATGAGTATCTTTTTACAATTACAAAAAAAATCCCTAAGGAAAATATTCATTAAAATTTTACCAAGTTTTAATTTTGGATTTATATTTTTTCATTATTGGGTGATATAATAACAAGTGATGGTATATTAGTGGATCCTTCAAAGATATAAGTTATTGAGTAACAGCCTAGACTAACCATTATAACTAAGATCCATAGTTTTCTTAGGTTGGATGGAAGTTACTGATTATTTTTCAGATATTTATAATGATTATATACTCTACAAACTAAGATGACTTAGAAAAAGAGTTAGATTATTTTGTATAGAATAATGTAAATAGAATTTAAAGGATCTAAAAAGATGGTTGGATAGTGCACATGTTCTCAAACTACCTTGTAGTAGATAAGGTTTTGTGATCTATAGTGATGTTTAAAATATGTTTCTTAAGGAAAAATGATATTGTGATAACATATGACTCAAGACAATTGAAAAAACATGAGAAAATTTACCTGACCCATGATTTGGAGAGAGAAGAAGTAAATTTTTCTTTGAAGATGTGGAGTCAATAACTTTATAGTAAGAAGAATGATATAAATACAAATAATAAATGTTTAAAGTATATATTCACATAGAAAGAGCTTAATATGCATCCAATAAGGTGGTTGGAGTTTATTAAATACTATAACTATTCAATACATTAACACCCTAGGAAAGTGAACAAGGTTGTTGATGATCTGAGTCAAAGGTATCATACTAGATTTTTTATGATGAGGATCACAAAAGATCTAATATTTCCAAATTTTCAAAGGATGGATCTTGAAATTTTTATGGAAGGGGAGAAATATTGTATTTTAAAAATGAATGTTCAATCATATATCCATGAGAAGATTAAAGAGGTATAAAATGAACATTTTGAACTGTAAAAGAAGGTTATAAATTTTCTTGAGGTAAACCTTGATTATGAAAGAGTGATAATGTTCATGAACCATATATCTGTCCCATCAATACCATAATTAAAGAATGATCTATTGGATTAAGTTCATAGTTCATCATTCTCTATTCATCCTGTAAGTAAAACCGATTTGTAGAGACCTGAAAGTGTGTTTCTTGTGGGAAAAAATGAAGTGAGATATTGTAAAGTATATATCTCAAGTCTTGGTTTATCATTAATTTAAATCTAACCAACAAAAGTATAAGGAAATTTTAAAAACATTACCCATACAATAATGGAAATGGTAAAACATCACCATGGAAATTATCATCAAACACCCCAAAACATCAAAAGAGAACAACTCAATTTATGTTAGAGTTGATCACCTTAAAAAGTTATAACAATTTATTTCCATCAAAAAATATTTATCTCTTGTTCATATTTATATATTATATATTAAAAAAGTGGTGTGATTTCATGGATGACCAAATTATATTGTATTTGAATGGAATCTGACGTTTACATCTAAGTTTGGGAGAAGTCCTTAGTAGGATCTAGATACATAGTTGTGTTTTAGTACTACATATCATCCATAAAAATATTTTCATTCTGATAAGACCATTCAAACCCTAGAATACACATTGAAATATTTCTATACAAATTCCAATGTGGCTATGTTTGACACCTTCATTTGGTGGAATTTTCATACAACAATAGCTTTCACTCAATCATTAAGATATATGCTTATGAATCCCACTATGGTAGGAAGTGCATAACTGAAACATTTTGGGAAGAATTTGATGAAATAAATCTATTGGGAAATTATCTAACTAAAGTTATTGTAGATAATTTTATATCCATTCAGATACACATAAGGTTGTAACAAACTCAAAGAAAATATTTCTGTTGAAAATCATATGTAAGATATGGAGTTCGAAGTTGGTGATAAGGTATTACTAAGAATATATACATGGAATAGTTTAATGATGTTTAGAAAGAAGTGAAATATGATCTTAGATATATTGGTCCCATAAAAATTTGGGATTATATCATGATGGTAATATATCATTTGGTGCTTCATCCAAATCTCTCTGAGGTTCACAATGTGTTCCATGTATCTCTCTGAAGGAATTACATACATGATCATTCATATATAATAAAATTATAGTTCTTAAAAATATTAAAATATATCTCTTATGAAAAATAATTTTTCAAGATTATGGATCATACATATAATGTATTATGAAACAATACTACTCACCTAGTCAACATTTTGAGGAAAAACCAAAAATTTGAGGAATCTACGTGGGAACCCAAGCATGTGATGAGGAAAAAGTTTCCTAATATATTTGTATCAAAGAGATGTAATTTTTTGGGATAAATTAATTTTAATCGGGTATAATGTAACACCCTAATATTTTATGAAATATTTCTCTATAAATAAATTTTATTTCTTTGCTAGCTTGTGTAACATGCAACACCTAGTTTAAACAAATCATCATATGCTATTAAAATATTAGTATTTAATGTAACATTTATCATCCAACTATTGGAATAGTGAGTTTGAATATGAATAAATAAATTATGAAAAACTTATGTTTTACATAAGATAAAATTAATTCATTGGTTAGTAATTAATTGTAAATGAAAAAAAAAACTACTAAAAAATGAATGATATTTTTTTAAAAAACTATTTTTATACATTCAATGTGTTTTTATATTAAAAAATTAAATTAATCCCTATTGGTGAATTATTTTAATGAAATTTACATATTATACATTCAATAGAAAAAATTAAAATAAATCTAATATATTTTTTTATACATGATGTCATAATAAATCCAATTTTATCCTTCCAAATATATTTTCATAAAGAGCGATTTTCATCACATTTTTCATTCTTAATTTAAAAATAATTTTTTACACTAACATAAATTTAATATGATTAAATGTATTATATATTTTGAATTAATAGGATGAAATTTATTAAATAGGTATCTTTAATTTTTCGGCTTTATGAATAGTAACTATGCTAAATTTATCACCTTAGTAAAGGGTAAATCAGATTAATCTACGTTAAAACAATGTGATAAGGCCATAAATTCTCATCCTAATTATTATTGGACGAATTTAATTACACCCCCATCACATTATTATCTAGATTTAGTTTTATAATGGACACATTTCCATGAAAAGACCTATATAATATTTAAAGAAAAGAAAGTTACAAAGTATCACTTGTTTAGTTTTAAATATCTCATATGCATTCTAATAAGGGGGAAAGATAGTTATTAAGAAAAATAAATGTATATTTTGATGATAATTAAATTATTTTTATTATGGAAATGTGTTTATAATTTTCAGTAGTTAAATAATTACATTAAATTTTTATGCAATGCCAATACACTATTTCTTCAATTATTAGAAAAATAAAATAAATTATTTTAAAAAATATTAAAAATAATATAATTTGAGTTATTTATAGCATTAAAAAAATTATTGATTAATATAACAAATATTGTTTTTTAAGTATTATATTGTAATTAAAACTTTTTCTTTATGTCTTTTAAGTCAAATTAAATGAATAGTGTCAAAATTGACATTAATGATGTTTTATCAAAATAATATTTTATTAAATTATGTAAAAATTATACAAAATCATTTAAGGGTTTAATGAGGATAATATATAGTAAAAATTTCATTAAATATCCACTTATGATTCAATATTTTTCTTATAAGTAAAATTACATCCCATTAAGAGTTAAAAAGTTATCACTATAGTTAATATTAAAATAGTTAACTCTAAGATTAAACCAAAAGTTAATTTATAAAACACCCCCTAATAATACCCAAATTTTATTTATTGATGGTATTTTAACCCCATTATATCTTATCGATGAATATAAAACTTTTTTAGTAATTTTTTAGAGAATAAATTTATTATATTTTAATCATTTAAGAAATCTCAATAATGCCCCTCCCGTCAATTATAAAAGGGTACCCCTCCTTACTCTTCTTCACACCATTTTTTAGACTTATATATCATTTATATAATATATAAACATATTATAAAGATTATTATTAATATTTTAGATTTTTTTGTCTTCCTAAAAGACAGACCCTATGATTCACAAGAGGAGATCTAAATGAGTTGTTTCAACAATGAGGTAATTTCCTTAACGGATCCCTTCCTTTTTTAATTATTCTTTTAAATCCTATAAATATATTTTATTTAATATAAAATAATAAATTAAGTATCATAAATAAACTAAAATAATATTATGATTGTGAAATCACCATTATCCACCCTCTTTCTCATAAAATTGGATGTGCAAGTATCTCTTGTTTGTACATACCACTTACTGTCTATACATAGAGATACAATTAATATTTCATCACCATATTTAATATATGGTTATAAAGATGGAATTAAATTTTATATATGAAATTTTATACAAAATGTTATCTTTTTAATGATAATATCACATTTAACCTTTTACCTTCCACACCTTTGGAAAACGGTAATATTGCTCATACATACTTATGGACTACCACCTCCATGAATCAATGTGATTAATTTTTCATCTCCAATATAAATGGATGGTAATAAAGATTTATTTTATTAATATATATGATTTATATGATATAATGATTATTATCTTTAGGTGAATAATTAATTACCATTATTTTGTTTCATTTGTCAAAAAGTTAAAACAACGTTCATGCGTACATATGTTCTACCGTCTCCATTAACAGTGTAATTCATTTTTCTATCAATAAATTTTATGGATGAATATAAATATATAAATAATTAATATATATTATATTTATGTCATGATTAATATTATATAAATTATTCTAGCATTATCATAATAAAAGAACGAAGACTTTTGAACCAAAACATGCTTGAGAAACGAAGAATCTATCAACCAGAAAATGATTTTAATAATAAATTATTAATAAATCAGTGATAATATGACATAAGTAAATCATAAATGGTATGATAGATATGATAATATTTATGGAATAAATTTATATTTATTATACATGAGGTTCTAAAGTATTTGAATAGAGGTGAGACTTGAGGTATGGGATTTTCATCCCACTTTTATTTCTATAAGAGAACCCCATATTCACCACTTGTTGTTTATGTGGTTTATTCAATACATATAGATGTATTTTATGATTATTATTATATAATTTATGGGTATTTATATATCTATATAATATTTTTATATCATTGTTATTATGAGTCAAATTTTACCGAATTAGTATGGGTTTTCTGTCATAATCTCATATTTTATGGGGATTATTTCTACTTAAGTTTTTTATGATAAAATATTATGATCTACCTATACTGAAACTCAAGAATTTTATTCAAATCTATTTATTATTTAAAATACATGTTCCAATTTAATTTTTCTCACCTTAATTACTTAAGAAACAAAAATTACGTTTTTTATGGAAAATCCAATTTATTTCACTCTTTAGTTGAAAAACAATTTTCTTCCATATCCATGTTTTCTAAGTATATTTTCAATAATGCTTTATAAATATAAAATTATTTTTTAAAATATTTTTTACTAATTCATTTAATTTATCAAAATGGTCTAAAATTTATCTTCTCATCATTTTTTGAATGAGGTACTTTTGACTATTTACCAAGAATGTGAACAGGATATTTGTTTTAAACTATAGAACATGAATAAAATTTCACACCATCATGAATTACCAATACATTAAAGAATCATTTACAAGATTACAAGGTTATTTTAAAATAAAAAAATTCCTTAATATTTGGGAAAAATATTTTTGATAAGTTATTTCAAAATGAGAAGTTAGTTTTCCAAAAAAAAATATTTGAGTGATTTTGTAAAGGAATTTTCATCTATGATAGAATACTTGATGTTAACTATGTTTTACTTGGGATTTGATCTAATGCTTCCATAATTATTATTTCTATGGAGGTTTTATTACGATGATGATGATGTGTTTATGAGACCCATTTATTTTCATTGTTTATGTTATGTTTAATTGAGGAAACGATTATAAACCCAATTTTCTTTGCATAGGTTATGGTGTAATGATATTATGAATATTATTATGATCTTGTGGAAAAAAAATATGGTTTTCATTATGTGATTTTTGGGAAAATAAATATATATTCAACCATTTCATTGGTTATGGTTCTATATCTCGTGAGATAACTATGGGAAACAAGTCTATGTGTTTGATCTAATATGGGAAAAAGTTGATGTGCTTAATCCATTTTGGGAAAAAAGTCAATGGTCTTAATAGATTAAGGGAAACAAGTCTATGTGCTTAATACACTATGAGAAATAGGTGGATAGGACTCATATAATATGATTTAATGTTCTTGGTAGTTAACTTTGGCATATCAAACTGTTTCTATACCTATGATGGTGCCACAATTTAATGAAATAAACTTATGGTTCGTGATTAATTTATGATGATTTCTCACTTTTATGAATGATGTATTTTGATATGATAAATATTTATTCCATGTATCATATTTATGATCATTAAAAAAATTTGGTATTAACTCTTTTGGTTATGTTCATGGTTTCATACCCATATACTTATCTTATTCTTACACATGATCGTTGATTAATATCTCCCATATTAACCCATACTGGGCATCTGAGATCTCCCTTCATTATGTTTCTTTTTATCAGGATATGAATAAAGCCCTTAAGTAAGGCATGTTTATGAAGAATAATAAATTTGAAGATATTCATAAATATGATTAATATATTTCCTAAAATAAGAAGATTGTATATCTTGTATCAAAATACACTAAACCTTTAAACTCCCTAGGCATGTATTTTTGAATTGTATTGAATATTTATCTAAAAAGATGTCAAATACATGTATAAATATCTTATTTTTCTATAGTGGATCCATATTTGGTATTTTTTAGTTACGAGGGCCTATTCTATTGGTATTAAAACCATTGGTAAAACATTTTGTCCCAAATATTTCCAAAACAATTGGTTCCGGCAAATTCCATCACTATATACAAAAGGTTCTAATATATCTATTGGTATAGGGTTATACAGATAGATCCTATTCCAATGGTTCTTGAAAATGTTGGTATAAAATACAGCAATGGTTTCCTGGACCAGATCAATGGTTCCAAATATTTATTATAGGGGAAAACTCTTGTATTTTTTGTAAAAACCAATAGAACTATATTTAAACAAACATAGGAATATAGCCTTTAAAAGGTAACCATATGAAATTATTGTAAAAAATATATAATTGGTTTAATAATCAATATGTTTCTTATTTAAAACACATATAAAATATATATTATGGATTATATGAATTTTATCTTATTATTCTCATAAGGTATTTCTTAATAATAGAGACATTCCATTTATTATACAATGATAAATATTGGAATTAATAAAAATCCAATCAATACCAGGGGAAAATATATAGGTTATCAAAATAACTAAATAAATGATGTTGAAGTCATTATCAGAGTTGATTTAATATATTTTTTGGAATTAGGGAATTAATAAAGAAACATTTAGTATATAAAACACTAACTTTATAAAAATAGTTCAATCATAACTAGTATATGTATATTGGGTTCACCTTTAAAATTTATTTAAGATAATTCATTCTATGATCTAATAGGAGTTATTTTAATGATTAAAATTCTGGTTAGTATACATAAGTGGAAACCATAATAGAAAATCATAATATGTATTTAACCTATTATAACCTTATAAATTATTTATTTATATTATTAATTAAAAATTATGAGCGAACAATTTATTTAATGAGGGAATAATGTAATATTATAGATTATATATATATATATATTTTAATATATTTGGATTTTAATAATTATATTTTTCATTTTTATTTAAAAAAACTTATAGAATAATTTAATTGATAAATAATTATAAAATTTTAAAAATAATTTCATTGTTAAGGTGATGTATAAATAAAGGATAAATATAATACAAAAATGATATAAGTACAAATTGATAAAAAGAATTGTAATTTTAAAAAAAAAACATTATATTTATAGGAAACATAATACATAGAAAGAATAAAATCAGACATGAAGTAAATATGAGAAACATTGTTTTGATGTTAGAATGAAGATAATAAATGGAATGTATATGTTTCAATAACATTGTGAAAAATGACCTCATGAACAGTGAGAATTCACTAACAGGGGTGAAATAGTGAATTCATTTTTTTCACATTTAAATAACATTTGACACTTATTAAAGTTCATGAAAAATCACGGTACAAAAACTAGACATACTAAATTGACTGAATACAACTGAAAAATATATTTTTACAAGGTTCAACACTTAAAACTTGTTGTTACATCCTTAACGTTATATGATAAAACCGAAGATCAAACATTTAACTATAATAACCACATAAATTACAATATATCTCCTAGATTTTGTAATGTTCTCCCTCAAAAACAAAGATATATAATCAGAAATTAAATAAAATGTGTTTTAATCAAATATTAACTTCCATTATTTTGTTGTTAGGAATATTTTTCTTTCTCTAAAATACCTTAAGAATATTTAATACTCCTTTGATATTTATAAATTTAATTCGTGTTGATAATTTAAGATCTCTCATGAATTTAATTTAAAATGGGGAAGTTATGATTTATTGAGGTGATTTTTTTGAGTTTGATGTGTGTTTTTTGATATTTTCCATGGATTGTTGATTAGATTATTAGTGCTGAATTTGATGTAAAGGAATGAATGAATTAGGAAAAAACATTATCCTCATCATGGTGGATGATTAAGATAGTGTTTTACGGTGAAGAAAACATCCCCTACTATTGTAACAGTCATTATTGTGTTCAAATAAGTTCAAATGATTGATGGGGATAGGGTAGAAAAAAACCCATAGTACGAGGTGTTTTCTTATTATACTCTAGAAATAATAAATTAGGATCCCAAAATATGCATTTAAAATGTTTTTACCTATGATTAAAAAGGGTGTTCATGGCATACCACAATATCTAGGTTCCACCCGAGGATCTTGAAAGAAGAGTTGAGAAAGAACCATGAGAAACCATGCTCAAATAGGGAATGGTAGGTCCCAATTCCAAAGTGGAAAGTCCTTTTGAGAAATTAATTTGAGTAAAACTATTGTTATGTCATGGAATTCTTGATGAAATTTCAGTCAACCCTCCCAATGTATATATGATACAATACCATAGCGGACCAATGGTGGACCATTGGGAGCACAACGGGCATTTTGAATATCATTTTGAGTTGATGTTATATATAGATATTTTAAATAGATGGAGGGAGATATTTCCACATAGATAAGATCTACATAACTCCTAAAATAGGTATTATGGAGTGTGTCACACTGTGTTGGTGTTTTGCCTTTAAATAAGATATTCAGTGAGTGAGATATTTTTATGAGATTCAACTGCACAATCTTGGGAGAATTCCATAAGCTTATCATTGTTGATTGAATAGAAAAAAAGTTACACATGCTATGTTTTAAGTGATATAAAAAACGCTTGTAAATAAAAATGTAAATAATAATGAAACACAAAATTGATCAAATATTATAGATAAAAGAAAAAATGAATAAACGGGAAATAAATAAATTGTATACCTTACACTATTGTTAGAAATTAAAATTATATTCATCCTATATGATTGATGAAGATCATATGATAGGAATAAAAAATAATTCCCTCCAATGGAGGTATCCATGGGAGGAAATAAAATCACTAATCACGTGATTAGGATCATCCATTAATCAATAATATTCTATCACCTCACTAGGAAAAAGATGAAGGTTGGAGAGAGATTATGGTGGAGATAGTGTCAAATAGAAATGAATGAGGAAAAAACCACTGACCATTTCGTAGAAAAAGGAATCTTTATAAAACCCTTGAGGATAATACTTGAGTGAAAATACATTAAATCATGTGTTATAATGAATCAGTTAATGATAATCATCCAATTAATGCATAAAACACATGAATTTACCCCAGTCCCCAACGTTTCATCACATTAAATTGCTTACTTAATGATACCAAACATGGTAGACACTCAAACATTAACAATTAACGATCAAATTCCATATCAATTTATGACTGTATAATTTTTACCATGTCTTATGATATTTCCAGTTGTACACTACGAGTTTCATTGACAGCGATATAAAATTAGACCTTGTAATGTCTCTCTATCATAAAATATGATCTACCTAAACTAATAAATATTTCATACCCCATATTTATAATTTTCATACCACATGAAATATTTATATTATACCCTATAGTATTAGAAAAAACACATCATATGTGTAAATCCATTAGGTAATATCCTCTTCCACACATAAAATTCAAATACCAAAGGAACATGAGGTATTTAATGTGGATATTGATCAACTTATTTGTATTTGAATTATTTCTTGCACTTGGAGTTCAGGTCCATCAACCTTCTCTTTTCATTATACATATTGATTATAAAATTTTTTAGTGGTTAATAGGATCAAAAAAATTTCACATTTATTACTATCCACCCTAATAGCAATAGTCAGTGAACCTTTTATTCTCCCCAGTGACATGTGTGTTTTTTCTAACTCTTTATTTCATCATTATATTATCATTATTGAGATCCATATGAACTAACCAATGATAGGAAAAAAATTGAGTGTTTTTTTCATCCACTGATTTACCCCCTCTCAGGGGTGGTACACTCTCCCCTAAGCATATCATTCCCATCCTCTAAATTTTCTTCTTCCTAATATATAATAATCAACACTTGAATGTAGTAATCTATCAAATTTTTTTCATTTTACATATTCAATCTGAATTAAAAATACAAATTAAAGTAGTAATTAACATAGAATTCAACTATTCCCACTTTTTCCATTCTTTAGATTTACCCAATCCTTATAACCACTCTTAGAAATGATTTTGGGGATTAAATTCAAGGAGGAGGAGCCCTTAATGTATTAGGTGAGCCAAATTTTCAAATAACTCAAGTTCCAGACTATGAAATGAATCATAGTGTGAGCCATCATATTTCATACATATTATCACATTCAATGTGAAACCAATATAATGAAAATATAACCAAATATTTTTCCTCTAACCACTCAAAAAAACCTCTTCTATTATAGGGTAATTATATTTCATATAACATGATCATTTTCACATTCAATTCCAGATATGCACTTATTTTTCACAGCTTGAACTATGTGGTTTTATTTATTCTTTGCGAAAAAATATACATCTCCATGGTGTATCATTATTTTTTTTCACTTGAAATTACTTATCCTTATAGTTTTCATTGTAACTCTTCTAATCATGAAGTGACATGTTATTCTATGAAAATATCAAGAACATTAAAAATTATAGCATCTAGATTTTAGAGAGACTTCATGTCATGAAGGAACAAATCCTAAAAAATCATCAAATTTCATATATAAATCACTATATAAACCCATTTTTTATGGAATGATTTAATCTATCTTACTAAACATTACTACATAATTTTCACCCATGCATTATTATCTCTTCTACAAAACTAAATCATCACTATTACTTCATCCCCTTAGTTCCAATATCCACCATTCTCTTCCAAAAATTTAAAAAATATTAACCTCACAAATTAAACATGGTTTACTTGAGTTTGAATGTGATTCTTTCATTAAAATATTACGTTGATATATTACTTATCACATCCACTTCAAGTTCAATTAACTTAAACAAAATCATCATTTTATAAAAAAAAATGAGTTCTTATGGATTCGTCTTCTTTAACTATAGAAAATTCTGTGGACACATTGGTCTTAATAATCTCCTTTATCTTCATCTAAAAAATACACCCCTTTTGATTTTATTTTCAATCATAAAATTTAAAAAACCATTATAACCATAAATTTTTTTTTAACTATTTAATCTAACAAACCATTTAAATATAGAAATAAATCATCATTAAATCATTCTAAACCCATTTGTGTAAACATAGTGCGTAAAACAATAACTATAAATAAAAAAATAAAATTTTCCATCAAATTAACTTGCATTCAATTAACAAATACATCTCCATCCTTTTCTTCTCATTTTTAAAAATTCTTCAAAATTGGTTATGAATGTGTCTAATAAAATATTATAGTACACATGATTAATAAAAAATTAGAATAGTTTACACACTTTCAAAACTCTCTCTCTCTCTCTTCCATACATATTCCCTAAATTCATAACTTTTTCTATTTTATAAAAATCCCACAAAATATATTCATCACATTATGGGAAAAAATATTCTTATAAATTTAAATTGTTCCACTCCCTAAATAACCTAAAAATAAAATAAAAAGAAGTTATGGGGTTTAATTACCATACCTTTTCCTTAAATAGATTATGGCTGAACTCTCATCACCATCATCATTTACTAAAATGAATCCTTTGACAACTATTTAGTGAACATATCCATAATTTTATTATTTGTTGGGAAAAAATTAATCTTTAAAACTCTTTTATCCACCAATTATTTTATAAAGTGGTATTTAATATTGATGTGATTTGATTAAGAATGTTTAACCAGATTTATTAATAGATTGATATTACTTTAATTACCACATCCCATGACCAATAAAAACATCATATCCACCTTGATATCTTCCAATTAAGACTCCATACACAATAATTTTCATGCCTCTTGAGTTTTAGAAATATGACTCACCTAGATAATACTCAAGGATATCAAAATATTCTTATTTTTGTGCCTTTATAAACAATTATCTTGAAGAAAGAAAACTACACAAGAAGATGCTCTTTTATCATCCAAATTTCCATCCCAATCCATATATGAATATTCAACGAGACTGATCCTTCCATTTTTATTATGATTCAAACCATAATTCACCATTACTTAGATGTTTCTAAGAATAGTATTTTCATCCATAAGATTTATTTTATTTATCAGATTTTAAAATTCCGTATAATGTGTAATAGTATACATAAGATCCAGTCATGAAGAAGTAAATTAGAGAAAACTCTCAGTAAGTGCTATATTCCCTGACCTAGACAACCTAAATAGTGACTAAATAGAGGTGATATAAACCTTAGGCATGCGTCCATATATTATATAGGCTATTAACTAGTAGAAATAGTCAAATAAGTTATTGTATAGAGATTATACCCTACATAAAAGAAATAAAAAAATATATTTAATAATATGAAAAATAATAACAATAATAGGAAAAGATGGTGTATAATTTTTTTTACCAAAATGCACATATAAAATGTCATATCAATTAAAAAAATGGAACCAGATCACCCATGGGTTTATTGAATACATACACAAATCAACACAATCAAAATAATGTGGATACCACAAGGCACTAGAAATCCAACTGACCATTATTTTAAATATAGACACATGACTATATACCCATGAATCCACTACACCTCCATCAACTAAGACCTAAAAATTGATTATTTACCAATACATGGTTCATGAAACATAAAATATAAATATGTACCCAAGGTCTCGTGTAAGGTGGTGCGTATGAAACATAGTTTTCCTCCACCAGTGGTGTACCTAACTCCCATAAACATGTATACAATTGTATAAAAGTACTAATTTGTGAGTAAACAAGAGTAACACACACACCAAAAAATTATCCTCTAATCCATACCCAAAGATCCATGAGTGGAAAAATTACCAACATTGTCTAGTGAAAAAGTGGCATGAGATACACATGGTCTATAATAACTATAGGAACTATGATTTTTCAACCATATCATGCCACATAATTTAACATGTCATTCAAAACCAATTAAATCCAAACCACACCAAGGGTGATTTCCTAATGGCACACACACACACAATAATCTCAGATTCATTGTGTAATAAGCTGTAAATAACCATTTCTTACTTCTATATCAAAATTATAGATTTTTCTAATTTATAGTGTTCTTACAAAGTCCTTAACTAGTGATCATAATCACCACCAAATCCTCATGGAAACAAATGATATAACCCTCTTTAATCTCAGTGATCACCACGAATATCCAAATTATCTCATCTATAGATTATACCACTGATATCCCACATCATGTGTCTTATCCTTTGTGAACATGACCCATATGACCTCAGTCTCATGTTGAGTGGCATCAACGACAATAGGCGACCATAACTTGGTGAACCTCATTTTTGACTAAATTCATTGGTGATCAATACCATCACACATATTATATAGGCATATCATATTAACTCCATCCACATGTTCCAACAATTCAAAACACAAGAACCACATGAATCAACCCATGTATCCCATTAAGTGTCAATATATCCATTAGCCACATCCCTCATGTACCAAGGTTCCACCACAAAAAAACTAGATCCTAGATTTCTTTAGCATAAATGACCCTTAAGACACACTCATGAATATCAAATATCAATGATATTTCTAATTATTAGTTTCTCCCACAACTCTACCCACACATAAAATTACACAAATAATAAACACATACATAACATTAGAGATTACTAGGTAACCCCAACCTATTAGATATATAACCCTACTAATCAAATATCATAACCTGATTCGACCCGGAATGGAAAAACCTATAAAAGATAATATAACCCTATTTCATGGAAAAACCTGATAACACATGAAATAATGACAAAATAAATCATAAATAGAAGATAAAGGATGGGTTTCCTTATCTACAATGACCATCTAAAATAAATAGAATCAATAAGGGAAAATAATCGGTCAATGTCTCATATTTGGATAAAGGGAGAATGAAGGTATATAATAGGGTGTTCACCCTAGTTAAAAGGATATCAAACAATTTATTTTATCATTTTAAAAAAATAAATAATTAAATTAATTAAATCTTCTAAAATATACCACAGTGGTCCCATTGCGGCATGACCCATAGTGCTCATGATGTAATTACCTAACCTTGTTCCCATAGTAGTGTGGTCCACTCCACCATAGCACAATGAATCTCCCCCCAGTAGAACTTGAAAACCTGAATAACATTCTAAGCGCATGCTCGTGATATTTATAGAAGACAAATTCCATAAAGACCCTTATCATGGCTCAACACAGAATTGTGTGGCCTAAAACATAAACAACATATAAATACTAATATTAATCCAAAAAAACATTAATATCACATAAACCCCCATCATGTGGCAGTGCATACATTACAAAGTGATCGTATCCCAAAAAATAACACTATGTTTTTTTAAGTTGTTTCTGACCTACTGTATATTTCTATTATTTCTTAATACCGTAAGATTTTAGAAAATATTTATCTTTAATAAATAATTGTTTTTGATATCTTGGGAAGAATAAATCATGAAATTATATGAATAATACTCATATATTATAAAATTATGCACATTTTATTCTTTTTAAATGAAATATAATTTTCAAAATTAATTTCAAATTCCCTTAGGAAATACAATTGATCCTAAATAACTATTTTGAAATATTATTTTTATGAGAATTATTTTTTTCAAAAATATTTTATTTAAAAATTAATTTAAATTATTAAAATTTTGAAAAAAATTAATTTTTAAAAATTTATAAAATTAGTTAATTGGTTATAAATTAGTTTTAAATGAATTTAAAATAATTTGAAGTTAAAAAGTGATGTTTTCAAAAAAAAATATAAACCCAGTGTGTTTTTATATTAAGAAATTAAATTAATCACTATTGTTAAATGATTTTCATGAAATGTGTATATAATATATTAAATAATATGTTTAACATTAATTTAGTTGATTTTACTATGAATGGAATGATAATAAATTTAGTTTTATGCTTAAAATGTATTTTTCTAAATATAGTTTTCGTTGCGTTTTTCATGCTTATTTTAAGACTAATTTTTTCTGATCATAGAAATTTAATTTGATAAAATAATTTAAATATTTTTATTCATCATTTATTTTTTTTAATTACATTACCTACATTTTTTTCAGAATGAAATGTCTTTATGGGAAAAATGTGTTGCCCTAGTTGAGGCAAAAAAGGGTTAACGAGGTGGTTAAACTAAAAGATATGGTTTTAAATATCCATTAAACATGTATAAATTCGATTGGATGATGATATTTTTACATTAAAGTATCTTATCTTAGAACTATTGTCCACTTTTTGCTCATTTTATATGGATAATACTTTATTATATTTTAATGTTCTGAATACATATATGTTCCCCCTTCCCTCGCGTACAAAAGGGGACCTTCTGTCCTTTATTATTAACACCATATTGAGACAGAAATATCAACAAAAATATGAATAAATATCTTCTATAATTACCTAGAAACTTTCTATGTGATTTTTTCATCTTAATAGTCTCACCCGAGGATCATTAAGAGGAGATCCAATGGAGTTTTCTCAAAGAAGTGGTAATCATCTTCACTAAATCGTTTTAAGTCTATTTCTCATTCTAACTCATTAAAATAATATATAACCATATTGGAATGGTTAAATAAGTATAATAAATATATATAAATTTTATTATTTTAATTTTACAACAATTTTATACCTCATTTCCATCCCATTAGAAATGATAACTTCGGTCATGCATAGGCATGGACTACCACATCCACAAAGCAATGTGATTCATTTTTCATGTATGTTTTACATGAATGGTCATATGGATGTATTTGAGGAATATATATGATATTTATGATATTATTATAATTATTATTTAAATATATATAATTATTTACCTCTATTTCATTCCATTATTTTGAAAATGAAAATATTACCCGTTTTGCACGAACTACCATCTCCATGAAGTGTTCTAATTCATTTTTCATCACCACCTTGTATTAATGGTTATTAAAGTGTTTATAATTAATAAATTGATTATTATTACATAATTAAGATAATAAAAATACATAAATTATGATTAATTTTAAAATATTGGAACCATCAAACCAAAACATGCATGAGAAACATAACAGTTAACACCCAGATGTTGATTTTAATGAAGAAATGTTAATGAATGGGTAATTTGAAATTATAAGGTAATTTTTTATTGTAATATAATTTTTAATATTTTCCTTTTATATAATTAAAATAAATCTAAATTTTTTATAATGGAACTTAATATTACATAAGAATAAGGTCAATACGTGAGGTAAGGGTTTATACTGCAATTTCATTTTTAATCGGGACTGTTTATACTTAAATATCCTTTGGTCAAATTATATTATCCTAATCCTTTAAAAAAACATATATTTTCTTATACTATGTTTATTTTGGGGTTTTTAATTTTTTTATTTAATTCTCCATTATTTGGTACTTAAAATGATTTAGAATTTCTTTTTAATAAAAGTTGACTTTTTTCCTATTTGATTAATGTTCTTTTTCTTCCATTCCCATGTTCATTAAAAAAATTTAGGAATGTTATTTTCTATGATCCCATGATTATTTAAATTTATTTTCAACTATATTTTAATTTCTTTTAAAAGTATTAAAATGTAGATTTTATAATTTGTTTAATAGTTTATTTGTTACTTTTTATAAAAAATTTGAAAGGAATATTTTTTTAACATTTACTACCCAATCAAAATTTCTCGTATTCAAGAACATTATTTTATTTTAAACTTATTTTAAAATTTTATGTGGTTATATTCTAATAAAATATTTTTCTCAATATTCTAGTAAATTTTTTTAAACGTTATAAAAATAAAAGGATATTTTTATCATGTTTTCAAAGAATAGTTCAAATATTCTTTTAAACTCATTTTTCATCTATGTCAACATCATTTGATGTTTGTTATACTTCACCAGGGATAATATATAATAATACCATAAATTTTATTTCTTTGGATGGATTATGATTATGCGATGTGAAAATCCATATGAAACCTATTTATTTTCCATGAGTTATGGTATAATGGAATGATAAATGTTTCTATGTTATTAGGAAACACATATATATGGTTTTCATTCTATGATGGGTGGGAGTAGAATAATGTATTCCTATAATTCATTGGATGATTATTGATATATCATGAGATAATATAAAGTGTATGTGAAGTGAACCCATTCCAGGGATGAAAATAGGTTGGGGAGTAAACCTGATCAATTGTGGGACTTTTTCCAAAATGAAATTACGGTCTTAGAAGTGAGTATTGACTAATTAAATGATTTTATATACTTATGATTAATCAAAAAATCCTATGACATGTTCTTATTCTTATGATATTCTCTCATAGATCATTATTAATTAATGATGATTCCTTTCTCTTAGGAATTATGTCCTCTAAAATTCTAAAGCATTATGCCATGACTCATAATTTATGATATATGAGTGGTTGGGTGTGAGATTTGTATGTTATGATCATGACCTCATATCTCTATGCTTATCTTATCATTACTAAGAATCTATGCTCACCCTTTCTTATGTTTCCATTTTCCATAGTTTATAAATAATGGTTTAAGTAGGTTGTGCTTAACAATGGTACAGTGAGAGAAGAAATTTTTGGGATATATTGAAGATATATTATGAAATTAGTTGATTTTGTATCTTCTCTCCAAATACACTAAACCTTTATGTTCTGGGGGGAATGGATTATTGTATAATATATTAATTTTTTCATTTAAAATGATGTTATATTTATGTATGTTCTTCTCATGTTTCCTGAGTGGTTTTTGAATTATGGTTTATTTATTTTATAAGATTAGGTTATGAATAATATGAGGATAGAACTTAAGTTAAAATATAATAGACTAAAAAAGATATAGGTTTAACCTTTAAGTGTCATAGGATGATACAAATGATTCATAATTTATAACATCTTAGAATGATTTCCATGATTATATGATTTATCATTCTAATTATTATAGCTTGGTGATTTCAATATATATTTCATTTTTAGTAAATTGATGGAACTAGGAGGAGTTATATTAACAGTGAATGTGGTGTGTAATTAATTAACTATTCTATTTAACAACAAAATGAAATGTGAGCTATAATGTAAAATTTTATTTTTATTCTCACATAACTCTCTCAATCCATTGGTCATTCTGAGATTCCAAATAAGAAAACAAGGGAAAAACGCATGGGTAAGTATTCCATGGGAAAAAAATTTCTAGTAAGTCCTATGATCCACTAGTGGCTGATAAATGGATTATTACCACTAAAAATATATTTTCCATTCTCTAGTGATTGGAGCTTGAGAAATTTGTGCTTATTGTGTATCATTTGGAAGGAAAATTAGATCAATGGTAGAATATTATTAATAAAATTATGGAATAGGAATAAATAAAATCCATGTAATGGGATGATTTTAAGAGGTTAGATTTAGTAATTACCTTTCCTCAACTCTTCACATGAAAATTTCTGAAGAATTACTTGATATTAATATGAGTTATGGTTAATCAATTGGTACTTATGATGATAACTGTATAACAATTGTGTGGTATGCTTATAGTTTTATCAATAAACTTGAAGTTAAATTTTATTAATTATTTAGTGGATTAAATCTAGGTATTTGAAATTCATTAGACATTAGAGACTTCGGTATCTATGATGAAATTATTCTCTATGCTCTCAAGTTAGAAATGGAGAGTGGATATTCCCATCATTTTCATGGTTCTCATAAGAAAATAAATATAGTGTTTTTGGGAAAGTCTAATAATAAAACCCATGGTGGAAAGAAAATAAATCTTATTTTATGCCAAAAGTGTGGAAGAAAGAAAGTGGTAAATTCTATTAATAGAAGATGTAAACGTTTTAAGTGTCTAAAATAAGTCCATTGAGCAAGTGAATGTTGAACTGATATAAATAGGCAAGATAATGAAATGAATATGGAGAGAGATCAATCAAATGCACCACCCACACTCCAATTATATAATAGAAATTAGTATAAGAATTATGTCAACTACTATATGAATCTAATGGTTATTGATGATAATAAGACTCTAAAAAATTATTAATACAAGAGATAAATGGAAATATAATGTGAAGATAATCATTTAAGTGGTTCATAATAATGAAGCGGTAAAATATAACTCAATGATAACTCTATAATTATAAACATATTATTTTATTTTTCTTCTACCCCTATTTTATATCTGATGAATTTTTTAGAGGTATCACATCACCACATCAACGATTATATTTTCAATTATCAATGAATACTCATAATGGTATGACGATTTCATATTAAGTATATAGATCCTCTCTGATAGAAGTTTTTGGGAATGTGCATCCTAAAAATATTATGACTCTTACATTATAATAATTTTATGTGATTATAATAATGTCTTTAATTTTTTTATATAGATCCCATATCAATTGTTTAGGAAGGGAAGTCTTCTTTCATATTTCAGATCACCCAATGATTTTATATTGGTGTTAGGATTTTATGAATGTACTATGTAAACTACTTCCTTCATGTGGGTCTTATTACATATTCATGAGGGGTATTTATCTCAAAGTTTTATGAAGAAACTCAATATTTAATATATTCATATTGTGTGAGAATATCTTTAGGTATTTTCTAAATAATTCGTGTGTCTTCCATTGATTCCAAAAGTTGATTGTTTAATAGGATTCATATGAGAGTTACAAATATTTTAAAGACTTTTTATTGAATGACCTTGATTGAGTTTCATGAATTGAAGAAGAAAATATAGAAGAATATTGATAAGGGATTCATTCATCTACGTGCATCATCATGGGCTGTACTTGTTTATTTTTTTAAGATTAAAAATGTTTAAATTCATCTTTTCATTGATTATTTGGAACTTAATGAGATAATTGTTAAGAATAAGTATTTTAATCCCAGTATCAATGACTTATTTTATTAATTTTGAGAATATATATACTTTTCAAAGGTTAACCTATGATCTAGATATCATTAGTTGAGGGTCAAAAAGGAAGAAATATCCTAGAAAACCATTAATATGTGGTATGGAAACAATGAATTTTTAGTGATTCTATTTGGACATACCAAATCCCATGTTATGATCATGTATCTAATGAATAAAGTCTTTAGAGATTATCATGATTAGTTTGTTTTAGTCCTTATATATGATATTTTTATATATTATCATATTAAATAGGATCATGAAGATCATTTTAGGATTTTTTTTAAATACCTTCAAAAAGAATATATTGTATAAACAATTTAGTAAATGTGAATTCTGGATCCAAAAAGTATCATTCTTGGGTCACATAATTTCAAGAAAGGGTATGTTATTGGATCCCTCAAAACTGATGTTATTGAACAACGTAATCTTCATGGCCCGACCCGATGGGGCTCAAGATGCAACTACCCCATGCCCGCCTCTAATAGGCTATTGGCTAGTGACTAGCGCCAAGAAGGAATATCACACACGGGGGAGGAATTTTACTTAAGTTCCTATACACACACACACATATCCATGTCCATACAATATTGAAATGTAAAACAACTAAAAAAGAAATGCATACATATATTATCCAACAACTAGAGTACGAAAAAAGTGGTGGAAATCATTAAAAGGGTAAAAATACATGCCCAACCAACACTGGAATGTAAAGCCCCGCCTGTTCACATGGAGGAGACTATTTTCAAATTAAACCCTGCTATACACCTCATCCTGTCTAGCCCAAAATAGTTCCCCCTTATCCTAGTCCACCAAGTACTCCATAAAAATATGTGTCATCTACATAAGACAAAACATGCGTGGTCAGATCCCATACATGGTTGAGTATAGAAATAACCAGTATGAAACCCTGAAATAACAAAGGAAAAAGAGTCAAGAGTAATAGTCATCTCTACATAGGTATATTTCTACAACACATATAATACGATATCTTGACAAACTCAATAAAGACACATATTCTCAAGGTAAATATCACAAATGTAAAGCTAGACAAGGATTCCTACTTGAAGGTTCAACAAAATGCTCATCTAGGGGAACAAACTCCATGAGCTACACTGACATTGATGACACTCTACCTAGAAGTCACTCTCATAAGGTCATGATACATAGGAATCGTAGAGGTTTCATTTAAGATACACAGTCGATTGGACAACACCTCATTAGAATGATTAGATATCAATACAAAAATAGTGGTCAATGTAGAGGGCCCACATGGGGGAAACCTAACCCTAATAGAAACATCCTATTAGATAAGGGATCAAGGACTGGGTAAATATTGGTCATACTAACACCAAAAAACCCCACTGTGGGAATATATAAAGGATATGAGGATTGATCTGGGCCTCTTAGATGGATACATTCTCCAATCCACTAAATGGTGTAGTCAAATCGGAGTAACGAAAATCACACCATAAGAAGAAAACTCGCCCATAATACACAGATGAAGAAGAAGATATTGAGGTGCCACCCACTATGATGAGAAAAAAATGATGCAACGAACCCTCAAAGGAATGGACCAGGGGAACACACATAACTGAAACTGGTTAAGCATTGCTAAAGGAAGAGTCTCACTTACATCACCTCATGTCATATAAATGACGCCAAAACAAAGGTAATCACCAAATTCCATGTGGGAAAACAATTCAAGATGGACTACCCGAGCACCCATATCTGAGTTTGGAAAAATCCATAGGAGTGCACGAGGCTCCAAATCAGTCAAATGAGCTGAAACATAAATCCATTTGTATTTTACTGTAAATGTCCTTGAATGGAAAAAATGGATCCTGTCGTAGAAATCCTTGTGAAAAAATAATAGGGGTAGACTATTTACATTACCCAATCAGACACCGAGTGAAAAATTCACATTTCACCATATAACGCATGAACGATGCTTCATGGGCCTGAGCCACGAAGTTGAATAAAACACATGATATTGGTCTCAAAACATGTGCCTCAATATCAGGGTCATGATTCCATATATGGTTCATCAAACTAACACCTTATAAAGAAGATACATTAAATAATATATTCCATAATAATCATAATAATAATAATGTTATTATTACTATTATGTGCTCTGTGGACCTAAACCACAAGTCAAAAAAAATGTATCAATCATTGATCTTTAAATAATCATCTAAAATTCTGGTTTGCAATGACACTAATGGCACATCAATTCAATATTGTATGAATATGTTATGACCAGATTATCTTTTTATAACAAATAATAATAATAATAACAATACTATTTAATATTATCATTATTATAAATTTTATCCATAATAATAGTGTAAGTCCACATACAATACCCTCCCTACGTATTAAAACCCAAAGGGGCTCACCATGGTGTCCATTCATATTTTAATAATAATAATATGAAAAAATTATTTTTATTATTGTTATTATATATACATTAATATATATTTTCACAGAGGTTGTTCACCGATGGTCCATAACACCTAAAGGGGGATCACCTCCCTTCGCCCTATCCTCCCTCTATCTCCTTTAACAAATAATAATAATAATAATAATAATTACATTATTATTATTATTATATTATTATTATTATTATTAATTTAAAATAAACCAAAGGGGGACACACCTCCTCTAAATGCCACACACTTTATGTTACAAATTTGGTTTTTATTTTAAATTAACCAATTGATATTAATAATAATTAATATAATAACTCAACTCACCCCCCCCCCCACATTTTTGTGAATTTATTATTGTTAAAAATAATAACAAGAAATGCACATTCTAGATTGAGGGAACCCTACCATCAGCACCAACACTAAAATCTATCATCACCAGTGGCTGGATTTCATCCGCTCATTGATCGAAAACATCAATCCCTACACATCTAGGGAGATCTTCTCAATATAGCTCAAAAACTAGAAATATACAATCCAAACTCAGGTTCCCTTTATAATCATTGTGCCTTAACTACTTCCCTGATATCCAAGTCCAAACTCATGACTTTGATCCATTGTTCCAAATAAATAATTCACAATGATCAATATTATCTAATATCATCGAATCACTAGTCAAAATGAATACTAAAAATAAACATATATATAATAGATATATAAAATCATGAAAAAAAATTGAGGAATGGACCATGGACAATATTCATGTTTTCCTTCATTTGTTGTTGTATGATAAAGAATGGAGAGAAGGAAGTAAATTAAAGAAATATCAAATCTAATACCCTATGAAGAGAAATAAATTACTTGAATAAAAAGATTGATCCACAAATTAATTTATTAGGTGATTAATCCACATTTATCGTGGGAAAATAAAATGGGCTTAAATTGAAAAAACATATATCCTACCTCATTTTTGATCAATCGCTATAGAAGAATGAATGTATGTCATCACTGTTGATGACACCCACATGCAACGTTGTCATTTGAATTCTCTATGGTACTAACATCATTGATCCATGGTATGGATTTTCCCCAAAATTCATCCACTCTCTCCACACAATTATAAATTTTATGAGACTAAACCTTCAAATTAGTTAGAACGGCTTATTTATTGAGGGGAACAGGTCATTGTGCCAACATAATAAAATAAAATAATTATTTTATATTATTTTATTAATTGTGCCAGTGATGAAATTTCCATAAAATCCCACACCCGAACAACATTATGTCACACCTTGGGTAAACTGAATAGTATGAACTAAACAATAGTCACATATTTCTAATCTAATACTCTATTTTGAAGTTTTTCCAATTTTTTAATAAAACTGAATGTGTGTGATAGTATTAAATTTAATATATTTCAATCATTAATTTTGGACATATCTGGCCTCAGAATCTCACTCTATCTTAGCTCCTAGTTTCAAAAATATTCCTAGAAATATTTCAAAGTCTTCAATTTAAACAACAAAGACATTATAATATTGCCTTCTTCAAGAATTTTTGTCCTCAAAAAGCACAAACCATGCAAAAGGTGGGGATACTGAGCTATCAACTGGGTCTCCCTCTCCCCCGATCTCCCCCAATGGTTCCCTATGATATAACAAAACACACACCCAAGGAAAACACTATCCCGTGAAGGGTATTTCTCTTACCAATCCTCAACATCACCAGATCCCTAAAAAATGAAACTTCACTCTCACATCGTAGATCACCCAGGTTGATATAATAAAACGAGTTTCAAATATATCTCCTCAGTTATGACATGTGGAGAACACCAAGAAACCAAAAACTACTATGACATTAGGGTTAATCTGTAACCCACATCGCTAATATAACACACCAGTAAGAGAAGAAAGGGATTATGATTCACTAAGATAACCTACTACCCTAGCTAAGACTCTATAACTATCAAACTGCAAAGGCCTCTGTCACCAGTCCATTGAGGACTCCTAATGTTTACTGACCTATCCCCATCATCCCTTGGATGAACTACACCCATTTTTTTAATAATCAGTAGTATTAAAATTAAGACCTCGGCATTTTTAACCATTGGCTCTGATCATTATAAAATTTTCCTTCAAGGTATCTCATACATGGTATCTAAAAGGTGCTACTCAAGTGATCATCCTTGTTGTGGATCAAAAACTGACATACAAACCCAAATTATTTTTTCCATAACCTAAATCGTCTAGTTTACTGAGTAGCTGATAGGGGTAAACCATTGTGATCACTGAAATTGATTCCCTAAAATCATCATGAATTTTCTTCTTGATATTTTTTTGGTGTAAGAATCATAATATATAATGATCATCAAGGTAATTCCCATAATTCTAGAATACCTCCTACATGCATAGGTGTCCCGAACTCTCTAAAAATCTCTTTAGTTTATCACCCACAGATAGATGAAACTTTAAGAGGTTTACTCGAATTTTATTTGCAACACCATTTTATATCCAACTGATCTCAGGAGATCCTAGTACATCCTCACTCCCACTAGATTTACTACAAAGGTAAAATATCCTCCTCATCACATCTTTTTGTGGCATGACTATAATCATCATCCATCCTTGGAAAAATCATAATGTGATTCTTTCCTTCAAGGAATTCATTAGGAAAATATCAAGTGGATATTTGGTCACCCAACATCTCATAATAAATATCTTTGAGTTTTACCTTCCAAGATATCTAGATAAATGGAGGGTTAACAAATATTGACTCAAGGTAAACCACACCATCCTCGGGAATCTCTTCTACTCATACTTGGAAGCCAAGCACACATGGATGTCATGAAAGCTGACTACCATGAACTAATACCCTATGTATGATCCTCTAATACAAGTTTCTAAAAATAAGGATCCATTGGTATTACTAGGTCCCAAATAAGGGGTATTCATATGGAATATTGGATCATAAATCTATGCGAAAATGAAAACTGGGGTAGTGAGTACACACATAATACCTCAAACCACCCTCAAAGCCTCTACTAGATCCTACCATTTGGAACTCAGTCATTCCCTATCCCACCTGTTTATCATAACTTGGACTTTCTCTAGTATCTTACTACATCCAAAAACCTCAAAAAACACAAGTTATAGAAACTCATCATCCACACCTCAATACTATCCACTTTTGGTGGCATTAACTATCTCACACGGGTTTTTATCACATCTCAAGACCACGTCTCAATGGGGAAATTTTCTCTTTTCCTTGTATTTCCAAGGTTACATCAAACATCACCAACTCAAGGATCTAATAACACCAACCATAATCCTATGGAAGTCTCACCACCAAGACCAACATTAGGAAGGGTTCTATCCAAGTGGAACATTCACATCCCAGCCTCATGCCAATCCTCAACCAAATTAGATTGAGGAGACTGGATTAGCACAAAACCTAAGTGATATATATCTCTAAAACTCATGATACACACTCATCATAGGTGTTTCATATTTTAATAACTCATAATACAATTTATGATCCATGGAGAAAAAAGGTCACAAACACAACCATCCAATTGGTTGAGATCCACAAAGGCCAGAAACCTAGACCACTACCTAGAACCATACCTCTATCACCTGAGGGTGTATCTTTTCATGAAACCTTAGTGATACTTTTCACTAGAACTATCATAAAATTCAAATTATATGAATACCATCATCTTATTCTACTGGATCATCGACTACTCAATACATGGTTTTCATCTTCCTGATCCATAGAAGGATCCATGTGCTACTCAATAGGGGCTAACACATCTTGGTGCGCACCTATAGAAAAAAATATCACCAGTGGGTCTCCAAAATAAAACCACATCACTCATATAGTCAACATCATGAAAACTATATTGGAATTCTAGCTAGATTTCATTGCAGAGATATATTGAATATTTTCATGGCAAGTCATGGTAAATAAGTATATCTGGTGAGCTGAATCAAGAACTACATGGAAACCACAACACATTATTTTGTGATTTGTGTAACAATGTTTTTTTTGAACCTATTTCCTACATGTACCAAGTCAATAAGAAGGTTATAAAGTTCATGGTGAATGAATATGTTAGTCTCTATACCAACATTTCACACCCTATCCTAGGATCCAATTTCAAAATTCTTTAGAACTATTTCCCTAGTTTCCAAACAAAAACACAAAGCTAGGAATAAGAAACTGTAAACTCTAATCCGGAATTTCGATAGTGTCATAAAACTTCAAGATGTGTACTCCTTTGATACTATTCTATCACAACCGTACCTAATGGTGCTCAATATTCAACTACCCCAAGACCACTTTTAATAGGCCAGGTGCAAGCAACTACTACTAAGAAATTATATCACACACACGGGAAAAAAATTTCTTACATACCTGTATGCATGAAAACATATCCAAGCCCATAAAATTATGAAATCGAAATCAAATAAAAACAATTCATGAATACATCTATAATCCCCCAACCATAGTACGAAAAAAATTATTGTAAAGCATGAAAAGGGGAAAAATACAATCCCAGCCAAAAATAGAATGTAAAGTCCCGCATGATCACCTGGAGGGGACTATTTTCAAATGAAACACTAGTATACACCTTGGTATATCTATCCAAAACATTATCCACTTACTCCTAGTCCACCAAGGACTCCACAAAAAGATCCATCATCGGTATAAGACATGAAATCTACAAGAAAGGCCCTTGCAGGGGTGAGTATAACAATACCCAGTAGGATACCCCAAAATAACCAAGCACAAATAATCGAGAGTAACACTCATATATACATAGTTATATTTATAAAGAACATATAAAAAGAATATCCAGAAATAACCAAAAAATACACAGAGTCTCAAGGTAAAGATTATGACTATAAAGACAACCACATATTCCTACTCAAAGGTTCACACAATGATCATCTGAGTGAAAAAACTCCATGAAAAATACTACCATTGATGACACTCATCTTATAGGTCACACTCGTTAGGTATTTATAAAAAGGAAACTAAGAGTTTTTACCCAAGATACATCATTGATTGGACTACACCTCATCAGAAAGATTAGGTCTCGATACACAGATAGGGGTCAACACCCAGGGCTAACTAGGGGGACACAAGAACCTACTAGAAATAACCATCTAGATAGGGGATTATTATCCATTTAAATATAGGTCATTATAATACTAATAAACCCTAGTTATGTGCTAGGGAGAATCTTGATTCCATGAAAGAAATTGATTCCAGAATATTTTAGAGAAACTCGATGAAGTATGGAAGTGATATAAAGAAGAATAAATAAATCAGCTTGCATGTTTTTTTATTGTGAAAAACAACTCTCATATGGAGGATTAAAACCCAATGGGGAAATATCGAAAACATCCACTGTGAAAAAGATATTATATTATCCAAGTAATGACTAGACATGAATTACAGTGATGAGAGAATAGAATAAACCAATGTGAAAACTACACCCTGGTATGCCTTTATCTTCTCTCTAAAAAACATCTCAATAAAAAATATCAAAAGATCTATTTGTGAAAAAATGTCACCCTTGTGTCAAAAAAAAATCACTACTTCGGAAATATTCATTTGAACATGTGTCAGCCACACACTATCTTACGACACCCAAAGGATTTTTCTCTCTCCTGATCTCTCCATCATAATGTACCATCGATCATAATCCGGGACACACCACCTATTCACTACTATCCAGAATACTATTGATACATAAACCCAATCATTGATCATGTTTATTATACTTCACACTTATTAAATGTAGATGCACTGCACATGCTACCATTGACACAGTATCCCCCTTCCTTCTCTCAATAGAATATATCTTGAACACCTCTCTAAGCACCTCTCTAGGAGAATAATTCTATTGGTTCATCATCATCCTCTTAAAATATTCTATTTCATCTTCATTTATAGACACAAAGTCCATATCTTCAGTAAATGCGGTCATCATTCATTATTCAATTCATTAATATGGATAATAACTCTCTATTATTGTTGAGAGAAACTCCTCTATTAATGATGACCAAAAACACTCCATTAATTAATTTCTCTCTCCTCAATAAATGTGTTGAATCCCAAAAATATCCCCCTTCAGCACACCAAAAAATGTAAAACATCCAAATAACTCATATGAAAATAAATTAGGTTGGTATTACACCAAACATCATCATTTTCAATAAATATTACGATTACCTTATTCAATTATGACAAAAAAAATATCACCCTCATAAAAAAGAAATATAAACATAGAAGCCTTCATCACATATATATCTGCACTTCCCAAAAAAATATTATTAAAACTAGAAACATCTTTCCCACCCATAGTAGTGATTACCAAATTATTTGGATCACATTCAAAAATTTAATGCTCCCTCTGCTCAATGTCCCTTTGGAAGACATATGCATCACCACTCTCAATCTAATTTAATTTCCAACCCATATTTTTCATCTTGCATGCATCATCAAGGCTCTCAAAAACGTCCATAATTCTCACATTTAATTGCAAGCATGAACCTTCCCTATAATACCACTTTTGGGGAGAATCCTAATTCTAGGTACAAAATTACTTGCAGAATATTTGTGAGATACCTGATGAAATATGGAAGTGATATAAAGAAAAATAAATGAATTTACACATAATATTAGTTAACATAAATATCTCCTCTGATACGGAGGATTAAAAAACTAAAGGTAAATTCAAAAAATATCCACTATAAATCCAAAATTAAATGATCCAAGTAATGATTGAACATGAATTACAATGATAGGTGTGTAGAAAAACCAATGTGAAAATGACACCCTAAAAAGCCTCCATCTTCTCTCTGAAAATCATCTTGATCAAAACATAATGCTCGAAAGATCCATCTGTGAAAAAATTTCAACCTTCAATCAATTAATCCTTTCTACCTTAGAAATATTTATCCAAACATTGCTCAACCTTTCATCATCTTGTGACACATTAAAGAGTTATATCTCTCGTGATATCGCCACCATAATGTATTGTTGATCATAAACCATGACATGCCTTCAGATCACTGCAATTATGAAGACTTTTGATACATGAGCCTGATCATCAATCACGTTACTGCTACATTGTACCTTTTAAATGCTAAATCTATACAAATTCTACCACCAATAAGGTATCCATCTACCTACACTCAGTGGACTACATCTATAATACCTTTATAGGAACCTCTCCATGAGTATAAGTTAATTGTTTCATCTTTGTCCTTCCAAAATATTCTACTACACCATCATTTATAGAAACCAAGTCCATATCACCAATAAATTTAGTCAACATTGATTATTAAATCCATTAATATTGATAATAAGCCTCCATTATTTTTGAGTGACAATTCACTATTAATTATTATTTCAATAAGGAAGATACAATCAGGGAAACCCTCAGTGAGGCGGGTTTGGCTGGACCCAACGAATTATTGTGGGGGGGTCATTGCTTACATAATAATTAACAGTAGGTCACCATTTTCATTATTAATGTAATCTATCAATGGTTCCCTCATCCATAACTAGATAAAAACCTACTTTTCAAAGGAATTTGTTCACTTGGGGTTTCAGACACAATGGCATTTAGTGAATCGCGTTGGTAAAGATGATGGGAGGCTGATATCATGACACCCTTTTGAGGAGAATTTTTTTCTACTCCAAAACTCTCTTATAAATTAAATATATGTTTGTAAACCGCTTTCTAAACCTGATACAGGAGTAGTTAAGAAAAAAAAATGATTATATGTTAATTCTATTTATATATGAAGGAAAGTGGATCTTATTAATGAACAGAGGAAATGGGATCTCATTAGTGAATCCATCTATATGTATCTGAGGTTATTCATCTGTTTCTATGAAGTGGGTATCTACTTACGTGATTAAGTCATATAAGGAGGTAATTTAGAATTCTATTGCATGTAAGGAGGTAGTTAATATTTCTATAAAATGACTAAGCCATTATGAGGCATCCTATTTATCCTGATTATTACATTAATCGAAACCCATATAGTTTTTTTAAACCAATAATGTTTAATTTCATATAGAGACAACATATGTGAGGCTGCTGAGGCATAAGATGTTTGAGATCAAGTCTTGAGGGGATGTACAACATATATTAGTTTTGGAAGAAATCAGAGTTATTATAGTATGATCACGCCATCAGGAATAGCCCCAAGGTAAATTCATTTACCTGATTAGTGGTATTTATATCATACCACACATTTGGGATTATATATTGGGATTTCCCTATATGGTTGAGATTTAAGATTCCAATGAGGTGTTCATTGTGGCTCCCTAAGCCCAAGTGATATATGCTTGGTGTGAGAGGTAAGGGATAGAATGTGATCATCCTCATTTCATATGGAGGTGGGAATGAAACATTGAGACATCCCTTGGATTTTTTATATAGAGTTCATACCTTGGGGAGGCATCTTACATACCCAATTTATGAAAGCAATCAGAGTCATCATTGTTTATTAGATTCTCAATCTTCTGGTGGATGATGAAATATGATCATCCCATGGGAATGATTAGGTCTTGATGGTTGAAATGTCAGAGGCATGGTGGGGGTTACACTAATTTGGATGCCCATTGTGTTTGGGCTTATTTCATAAGAAGGTATCCTATGTATCCAGGTTATAGAAGGAATTAGAGCCCCTCTAGTTCCTTTGATTGGGGCTTACACACTAGCATTTCCCATGCCTTAATAGATAATATAATTTGAATGATTATGAATATTGTGACTCTCAAATCCCACATGATCTATGCTCGGTATGGGAAATAAGGGGTAGAAAATAATTAGTTTCATTACTTATATAGGTGGGGATTATTTTTTGGGACAACACTTTGGAGGTTTGATATGGAGGTCAGACCTCGGGGAGGCATCCTATATATCCTGGTTAAGGAATTAGAGTTCTTCTAGTTCATTTGACCGGGGCTTACACACTAAGGATTCCTTACTATTTGGGTCATACACGCCAAGGATAGACATAGTTATCCAGTCTTGGAATTCCCTTGTGAATAAGTGATATGATTATTGTAACTCTCTAAGCCCACATGATCCATGATCGTTGTGAGAAACAAGGGACAAAAAATAATCAATTACATTACTTGTGGATGTGAAAATTATGATTTGAGACTACCCTTTGGGTTCTTAATATATTACTTTAACCTCAGGGAGGAGTCCTACATATCCTAGTTATGGATCAAATTATAGTTATCATAGTTCCTTTGATCGGGGCTTACAAACTGAGGTTTCCCTACTAGTCGGGTCTTACACACCTAGGACAGACAAGGTTTATCCTGTCCTAGGATTCCCTACAACCTTGTCTTCATACCTTCCTAACATTCATTGACTATCTACATGATATTATATAATTTTATGTTTGTCATGATTAAGGATTTCTTCCTAACATGTCTTAAGGTAATTGTATAATCGAATTAACTTTTTCCAAGGTACATTGCATATCCTGAGTGGAATATTTGAGGGTTGTCGCATGATCATGTAAAACTTGTATAGAGGACATCGTAAGACTTGGGATGGTTGGTCTTTGGAGCCATGGAATGACTTGGATGGTTGGTCCTTGGAGTCATCACATGACCTGGATGATTATTCCATAGGGTATCTCATAATCCAACTAACTTACCTAGGTTTCATCACAAAATATGGATGACACACATAGAGGGAATCGTGAGAATCAGTGTGACATGTCTTAGAGGGTGTCGCATGTGCAAGAGGACTTATCTTGAGGTCATCATGAGACCTGGATGGCTTGCCTGGAGGGAATTGCGAGATCCAATTGACATGATTAGGTGCTACTACGATACTCAGTTGACATGAGTGTCTGTTGTTATCTAAGTTAGGATTCATGTCTAAAGGACATCATGATACTTGAAAAGTGAACTTGGAGGGTTTCACAAGACATGGTTGATATGACCAAGGGTCTTTATGTGACTTCCTTTGATATGTCTGAAGTATTTTACCTGACTAAAATAGTATTCCAAAGGGACCTCCATGATCTGAGTGACATGCCTATGTGTTGTTGCATGTCATGGATGGTTCATGTGAAGAGAATGAGAATTAGTGTATATTTATTCTACTTAAGTATCTCATTCATCAGTCTTAGTTCCATCCTTTATATCACAAATGCCTTATATTTGTTCAATATTAGCTTTTATTAAGTCTCATGTGATCTATAAGGTCTAAATGATGTTCTTTGAATGTCCTACCAGAATTCCTTCACACGATCTATGAGTGAACAAGCAAAGAACCTATGCATGTTTCATGATTTCTATAGCTGTTCACATGTACCTTACCATATGGAATTCTTTCCAGTCATGAGGTCCACTGCTCTGATAAATATTATCTAACTCATGGATGTAAAATAGGAAACTTATAATCCATAGAATCATTCTCTTGGTCTGGATAGATAGCTGTGTATTTTTCATGTTGGGGTGGGGTGTTTATATGCCTCACCACACTGAGAATTCTCTAGTTTGTGCCGCACATATTTCATGAATCCAGGATGGATTTTGCAAAGGTATTTGGCATCACTCATATTCGTAAATCTCTTTCATGGATCACTCCATGGGAGTCGCCTATTTTTTGGCAACCACGATTCCCTCCAATCAATACCGCATTTATTTATTTCTAATTAATTGGGACTCTTTGAATCATGTGGGTATTCTGAAGGACTTAAATGTTTTCATATTAACACTCACAAGGGATTTTGTGAGATCGGAGTACCTTTAGAAGGACTTTGAATGATCTTGGGTGACTATTCTGAAATTTTATGTGAGACAATGATGGATTATCAAGGGGACTTTGTGTGATCATGCTAACTTTTCAAGGGGGTTTTCAAGACTGTGCTACAGACTTACTTAGTGTGCCTCAAGAATTTAACGACTGTAATAGGCTCCCGCCTCCTATTATTTTTAATTATTTTTATTCAATTCACATAGTTTAGATATTTTTTTAGGATGCATTAGTATTTTGAAAGAAAATTACTCTATCTCTTGTTGATGTGTCACATTTCCAACAAAGGTACTATGGGGATAAATTGGCATTTTAGGGAAAAACTCCATTTGTCCTTAGGGAGCAAAAGGGGGTGTGAAAAGTATCCTAGATATACCCAATTCTCTTCACACGATGAGGATGGAAAGCCAACGGTCTTTTGTGGGACGATGTAGACATTTTATCTGGGTCTCACAGTGTCTTTCAGATTATTAGGGGCACATCACGTAATTTTTATGATTGTGGGTGTCTCCCACCCCCTCGCATTTTATTTCTTTTGTTTTATAGTACAAAGGTTGGGGGCTCAAGTTCCTTCTGGGATGTTGTTAAGGAAAATCATCCTCCCTATCAGTGATCAATTGCGTAGGTTTTATGACCTCAAGAGGCCTTCACCTTTTAGAAAATTTCATCCTATTTCTGAAGGATTTTTGTATGGTTTGTGAGGTTCTCACCAGTTAAAAAAATGTGTGGCCTGGGGGAGTTTATTCAATTTCCACTACATGACAACATTTTGTATGAGGTGCCTTTATAATATTAGGAATACTTGTTAATAGGGGATTCATAGGACCTATTGAAGTTTATGCACTGCACATGGTTCCTTCATGTTACCTTATGATGGTAAAACGATCACATGTCTCTTAGAGGCTTATGTGATTCGTGAGTCTTAGCCACCTTCTCCTTCCTTTGATTTTGGGTTGAAAACTAATACCCATATTCATGTATTTCTTCCTTTGTAAATATTCTGGTGCTAATTTGGTGGCCAACAAAAAAATCACCCCCTGAGGAGCAATGTCTATGAGTACAAGATCTCAGTTCTAAGGAATATAAATTCCTTCCTGAATCATTTTCCCTATTGTGAATCGGTGTCTTGGGAGATGTTTGGTCTACCAGGAAACACATTCTATTCCATGATATTCCCTAGAAATAGTCGAAGAGAGCTAATATTCATTCCACTGACTACCCATTTCTCTATAGTGCTCTCACCTTTCTTCTGTCTCATACCGTCATCATAAGACCACATCACGAGACCCATCCATAAGACTTCTTTCACAATAACTATTCTGCAAGACCTCTTTCGCTCAGGCGCCCACTTGAACCAAGTATAAACTATAATTATTTAATTGTATGATATTTTTATGTGAGGATGTGTGATTTTCTTGAGGATTTAATGGGTTATACTAACTTGTTAATATGATTGAACGACTATCACATGACACACAAGACCATGTCCAAGTCACACGATTGCAAGTCTCCAAGGGGACATGTGACTGCATGATGCCTTGTGTGGTTTTGTAACCTGTGAGATTTTTGGGATTTTCAATATTTGTGATCTATTTACATGATTATATAATTCCTTTATTGAAACATGTGATGTTCAGGATACTATCTATATATGTATTTACTTTGATAATATTTTATTTTATATGTCTGCATATGCCACTTACTTCTGTTCAGACGACTTCTGGTTCTTGCAAAGGTTTTTCAACTCCAGCCAATCAAAGGGCCATGGTTTCCAAAAAAACACAATTTCAACTCCCACACTCATGTGTATTATGTTAATGATATTATAAAAAGTTTCTTATCATTCAAGCTTTAGGAATATCCCTTTATCTCACTAGCCTCGTATTTAAAGGCTTTGTTTACTGGATGATGCTTTTATCCCTCCTTCAAACATCAATATTCCATCTCACTGGGTGTCAACTTCTTCTCACTGCATTTAGATGATAATTTTAAAGTAAGTATATTTGTTCATAGTTCAACCCTATGGTTTTTATTATATGTTAGAAAACTCTCCCTTAGGTTCATAAGGCTGCAATTTCTCTCATCATCCTATAGCTCAAAACTATTCAAGTATATTTTCCTCTTCTATGAATATTCTGGGTAGTGGATGGAGCTCAAAATGGGATATCCATCATATTAGTAATTTTTCTGATGAATCAGCATGGCCCTTATGGGTCATGAAAAACTGCATAGAGTTTTTTTATTAGTTATAAAGGGTTCAAATTTATAAAGCCGTGTGGATTTTCCAATTCATCATCTATCGCCATCCTGATATCCTTAGAGAAATTTTTAGATGTTGGTGTATTAGTACCAACATAATTCATTTGTCCCATGGTGAAGTGGGAATTATCCTATAATACATCTACCAACTGGGTGGGATTCCCCCGGTCAAATAGATGTACGATGAGTTCCTCTCTACAACCGATGTTTGTGATGATCCCTCACAGACTCCCATTTTTGCGAAGTAAATGACTACATTATGAATGAGGAACTAAGGAAGGAGATGATAGGTCTATGATAGTTCTGGATCATATTGGTCCATCTTGGAAGTTGGGTACAATACCTCATGGGGCTACCAAGTGAACTTGAATATCTCCTAAGACCTTAGGTTGAAAATCTTTATGGATATGTTTTTAATGGATGGATTTTCTTAGCTAGGGATGTATGTTCTGTGTCAACAAGTTGGTTATAGAGGCACTACTTGTAGAAGGAAATAATATCAATTTTGAATTACTGGTCCTTTCAGACCATTATCTTGTCCTGGTCCATATTCAACAAGGAATCACCCCTTACAGAATCGGTGGTCCTCTCTAGTTTTGGTTTGGATGGATAGGGAAGCATCTTCATTATTATAAATACTACAATGTAACCTGGATCCCAGACACCTTATCCCATCATAGACTTTAGAACATATATGAGGTTGAAACCTTACCTCTAAGCCCTTCCAAGGTTAAGGATGCACTATTAAAATCTGATATCTTTGATATTACCTCCCATCGTTCACTAACTAGTATAATTATTGATAATGGTAGTATTTTTCTTGATGAAAGGTCATATATGATCCCTCATTCAGATGAGGTACTTATAGCTAGGGTAGAAATTCTAATCATTTGTGAGACATATACACCATATCGATTCACTAATCAGTTTGGCCTCACCCAAGGGGTCACCCCTCTTCCCTTGCCTAGCGTACGAGGAGAGGGGAATCCTTGGGTCATCCTCCAGTTTTGTATGATGTTGGAACATGAAGATATTGAGGCTGAGATCATACTCATATCTCCTAATGATCCCACATTCCTTACCAAGGATTATGCCCAGTCTTTGGTAGTAGCTTATCCAGATGGTGTACGAAGTTAGCTTGTTCATAATGTAGACATGACTTTTTCTCACCAACCTTTTTGTGTGTAGCGATGATGGAATTTATTGAAAATTTGGGTGACATTTCAAGGAAGTTCTCTCATTCTAGTGATGACTACATTGACATTAATACTAAATATGATGTGTAGGTTAGTCCTCTAGTACAAGATATGGTTGATATTCCTTTTGAGAGAAGAGAATATGAAGCCTCTTGTCTTGCTTCCTTACCATCTCAATTGGTTATTCATACTCCTTCCACAACATCTCCATCAGTCACAAGGCTGATATGCAATGTAGGATGATCTAAAAAGGATTCATGACTTTAGTACGGAGACACCATTGGAAACAATTCCTGACCAAGGGTACCACCTTCATCACTTGTTTTATTACATGGGGGCGGGTGGTTTTGAACAGAAAATACTATACAACATCATGATGAAAATTTTCCATACTTGGAGAGTCACAACCATCAATGATAGGGACTTGTATGAAATTGCAGATGAGCCTCATCTTTCTAGGAAGATGAAAAAGAAATCAGAGGCACTTTATAATGGTCTCCAGTTGTTATCTAAACTACAAGGTCATATAAAATCCTAGATTTCATAAATATAGAGGCACAATGAAATTATAGCCCTCCATAGTTTTGTCCTTTCTGTATCATCATCCTCATTAGCTTCTTCTTAGAAGAGATTTGAAGAGTTTTCAACATTGGTTGAGACTCTTTGTCTTGGAGAAGAAGTGAAAGAGGTGAGGCAAGTGGCACTCTAGCATTCAATCGATGCTTCCCATCAAGCCCTCACTGACTTGGCCTTCACGGTAGATTGAATCTTATAATAATTCGAAATACACTATTTTTTTTGAGATTCTTGGAGATAATTTTAAGTTTATATATTTCTTTTTCTTTACACATTATCAATGGATGAATTTTCTAGAAACTTCTATATTGTTTTCAGGTTTTTCTTCCATCCATGAAATGCATGGAATTTTTCTTCTCTAATATAAATCAATAATAATACTTTTCCCTTTCATAAATATCAAATAAACATGAATTCTTGGATTTAATTTTGAAATACTAATAGATTATACTTGAGAACTTATTATTAATTCCAACCAACATGAGATTCTTTATTAGTATATTTTTTCTAGTTATCTTAATATTATCTAACTTACATAAGGACCATTTGGGTAGAATGCATGCCCCAGAGGTAGGGAACACTTTTTTTTTAGAATTTTATAGGCCTGGAGATTGTATTTTAATTATGTTAAGGCCATATAATGGGACTTATATGCTCTTATATGCAAAATAATTGTTGTATTATAGTTTAGGGTCTTTTATCTACGACCTTCCATTCCTTTAGTTTAGGGTCTTAAAGATCAAACCTTCAATTTCGGTAGTTTTGTGCCTTTTAGCTCAGACCATTTATTTCTTTAATTTAGGGTCTTTTATATTGGATCTTCTATTTCTTTATTTTGGGTTCTTTTAGCCTAAAATTTCTATTGTTTTAGTTTAAGGTCTTTCAACTCAGATATTCCATTACATTAGTTTAGGGTCTTTCAGCTCAGGCCTTCTATTGCTTATGTTTAGAATCTTTTAGATTGGAAATTCAACTGATTTTTTAAGGTCTTTTATCTCTAACCATCCATTCATTTAGTTTAGGGTCTTTTAGCTCATACATGATATTTCTTTACATTGGGGTCTTTTAGCACTGACCTTCTAATGATTTAATTTTGGGCCTTTAACTAAAACCTAATGTTACTTTAGTTTAGGGTCTTTTAGCTAGGACCTGATTAATGATAGTGGATTGTGGTGAAGACAATCTTGGAATGATCCAAAACATAATGAGGTGTTGAGTTCTACCGTGGTGTTTCCAAGGCTCACAAGGATCAAAAATCCCTTATTATAAAGTGACATGTATCGCTGATGAACATTGGCCCATATGTAAGAGCCATTGGCATAAATTCATAGTAAAAAAGTGTCCTTTAATCCAGGTATATTTTCCAAAGGATATGGAATATTTTTTGTAGTAATATCAGTTTGAGGGGAAAACAGTAGGGATGCTAGATCATCCTAGATAGTAGGAATATGGATGATGTAAGTCGTGACACAAAATTTTGAGTTTTTGAATATGAGAATGGATAGACATGTTAGGTATGTAACATGACATTATGGGATTCCAAGTTCCACTGTGGTGTTTCAAGGGATCCCAAGGATTGACGATCTGTTTTTGAAAAGAGTAGATGCCTTTAGTTGGTGGTTCAAGGCCCATATGCGCCAGTAGAATGGTTAAGAAAAAGATAATCTCCAATCCTTTTTCAGGGCCACAAAATACTTTTAAGACTCAAACATCCATATAATGTTGTTGGGTATGGAAGGAAATCTATCAAGGAAGGGTTCTCAAACCCTAGGAAAATTCATATCATGATTATGAAGCTTGGTCCCTACTCCTTATTGTAACGAATCATGAGGTGTGGTCCCTAAAAGGTTTGGGAATGGAGTGTCACATTTCGTACTTGAGAAAGGGTAGAAAATATTGTGACATGATGTTGAGGATGTCGAATCTTCTCAGATAGTTTTGAATGGAGATTGTAAGTCATGGTCCAAAGTGATTGGGTTAGGATGATGATATGGGATAGTCATACTAGGAGTATTTCAGATCACATTGAGGTGTTGAGTTCTGCCACAGTGATGTCAAGGCTCACAAGGATCAAAAAGTCCCTTTTGCAAAGTGATGCATTGGATTAATGACCATAGGTTCATACGTAGGAGACATAGACATACATATATAGTCATGTAAATGATACCTTCAATCTAAGAATCCTTTCCAAGGTCCATGGAATATTCACAGTGATCTGAGGGACACCAAATCATGAATTTTGATTTGTAGAAATTGTAATATCCAATGAGGGTTCAAGCACTCTATAAGTTGTGTCACCACCTAGAGAATATATTATTATTGTGATTCAACCTTAAAATCATTAATCTGCTTTTCTTCTGAACCCAAGGGTTCAATTAGAATTGGATGGATTTTACTTGGGCTATAGTATATAACCTAACAACATTATGACTTATTTATTTGAGACCTAATTTTTTTTAAACTATGGATATGAGGAGTTTAGAAAGTAAAGACTGGAATTTTTCTCATACCTCCCTTGGCGAGTTTTCAACCTGGCCAGTTTTTTTCCTCTTTCACTAGTTGGTTAAAGTCTTGTAATTTGAATCATTATAGGCTAGAGTTTAAGGTTGTACAACTTTTAACAATAGTGAAAAAAGTTAATAGTAATCACACACATGGACATAATATGGAGGATGATACACAAGATCCTAATTTGGATACCTACTGTTGAGAGTTATCTACAACCTATCGAGATGGAGATGGAAATGTTGTAAATCAGGGATCTTGGTTCACATGTTAGGAGGATGATATGGAAAAATCATACCAGGAGTAGTTCAGATCACACTGAGGTGTTGAGTTATTCCATGGAGATGTTAGGGCTCACAGGGATTTGAAATCCCTTTTTCATTGTGATTCATTTTTTTACAACCATTGGTGCATATTTAGTAGCCATATGCAAACATGTATAGTCAAGGAAATGGTCTCTTGAAGCTGATTATTCTTTCCAGGGTCCATGGAAGGTTTTTGCGAGGTAAGGTTCTCGAGACATGAAGTATGATTTAGGGATTTATGTTCATTAAAATATTATTCAAGAACCCAATTATCTAGCTTATCAGGGTAAGTCTCTTGTGGTCCCTTGATAAGGGATGAAAAATAGGTGATGTACTACATATTATATCATCATATAGTAAGGAAAGTTTCTATGCAGTTTAACATCATATGGTAAATACATGTTATGGGAAGTTTATCATCATGTGGAAAGTACATTTTTATTATGATGGTTTAATGTCGTATGACCAGGATGTTCACCTTGTAGTTGAATGTCAAGCGGTAAGGACATGATTCTATAAAATTTCATGGCATTTGGTAAGGATGTGGGAGTCGACATGAAAAATTATGTGAGGAATATTATATGTGAAAGTAGGTCGTGCGTAGATCTCAATCGTACGTAGGAATGGTGAACCTGCACGACCTGATTTATTATGTAGTTTGCGGTTCATTTCATATTAGTTGTCCTAGATGGGCCCATGATTAGGGATTTGTATGTCACTACATATCATTTTATGGAATTAATCAATCCACGCATTGTAGTGGAATGGTAAACACTCCACAGGTTTATCCCATGCGTAGAGTTGGGAATTGTTTCCGTTGATCCCTATAGTTGGGCCCATGATTAGAGATCTGGACGTCACACTATATGATGTGATGAAAAGAATCAAGACACACATAGTTCTTAAATAATAATGTACTTTAACATCATGCGACAAGGATGTGGGATTCCCAACATGAAAAGGGTAATTGTGGATGGACCCATGGATGGAAATTTGGGTGTCACTACATATCCTATGGAAATAGAAATCAAGCCATATGTAGTTCTTAAAATAAAATGCAGTTTAAAATCATGCGGTGTGGATGGAAATGTTGCATCTGGGCCAAAGGGTGGAAGTACATGCATAAATATCTACACATAAAAATGAGAATCAATCCACATGTAATTCTTGGACAATGAAATTTCTACACAAGTCGGTCTTTTAAGAAGAGAGGGGAAATTTACATATTTTTCATGACTAGACCTAGGATTGAAGATCCAGACATCACTATGTATACTATGATGTTACTAATCAATTCACATTTAGTTCTTGAAGGAATTTATGGTAGGATGCCAACACCAGAAACAATGGTCCTCTCGAGTAATGTCCATAGGAATGTACACTTTTATGTCAGTCAAGGGACATCAACCATGAAGTTTAACATCAAGTGGTGAGGAATCATGGTATTACTTTTATGGACTTTCACCCATGACCATGACGATCCAATCATAATTTTTTGTTCTATGTTTTTGTAGGGAAGCCCTTACTGAAATTACTAAGACTGTGTAAGATATGCCTGGTGTGAGAAACAAGGAGAGACAGGGGTTCCTCTCATTATATTAAAGAAATTAAGGATAGGACATGGATATTTTTCATCATATAGTAGCAGGACCAAGATATATGATAGATGAATCTCTATATATCTCATTAAAAGTGAGAATAAAGCCATATGTAGTTTTTGAAAACTCACGCAGTCTAATGTCATTCAAAAAGTAAATTATCTATACAGTTTAACATCATGCGGTAATGACATTATCCATGAAGATTAGTGTCTTGCAGTAAGAACATGGATCACCCAAAATAAATGAAAATTAAGATTGTGGTTGGGCCTGTAACTATAGTTTTGGATGTCACTATGTATCTTACAATGTAATGAATCAATCCATATATAGTTCTTGAGGAACTATGAAGTTTAAATTATTGTTTCTAGGAAATCTCTATACATATTAATGTTATGTGGTTAGGATGATCTTGCAAAGTTTAATGTCATGTATCCAGGATGAATTTGTAAAATCTAATATCATGTAACCGGGATGAATTGGGTGGATATACATTGATGGGGATGTCCATTTTATGGTATTTATGCAAATTATTTCTTGAGAAATATTTCATTGGTGAGGGGTGTAACACACTCCCCATCCCTTATGACCAATGAGTAAGCTCCATTGTGATAGAACTTATGTATGCTATAATATCCTTCCCATTTGGGGTTCCATCTTTGAGGTATTATTCCACAGAATCATTGGGGTTATGAGCACGAACACCATTTATCCTTGGAGGAATGAATGGGGGTGATCCTTCTTATTAAAACCACATGTGATCTAATTCTGAGAAACCTAAAGGTTGTGAAATGTATGAAATATGTTATCATTGTGCCACTCCAATTCATCTAGCCACTTATATGATTGGTCATCAAAACATATTTTTTCAAATGGATATTCAGAGTGAAGGTAGCTAGACTTCTATAGCCAACAATACTTCGGACCCATTCTCCGATGAGTATGCAGTTTATTTTCTAGTAGCACGTGCAGCGGTACGGTAGCCCCATAAATTATGGAGGATATTATATTTCTAGGAATTTTTATCCTTGTTCACCATCTTTGAAATTATATTTGATAGAGTATTATTGAAGAACTTTATCTATCCATTTTTTATTTCATGATAATAGGATGAGTAATTGGACTTGATATTTTACTCATGGTACAGTCTCTTCAACTCTTTGGAAAATAAGGTGGTGTCATTGTCGATTAATATTGTTTGAGGGCCCCCAAACCGAGTGATGATAAGGTAATTCAGGGATTTAATGATATTTTTTCCAAAATCCCCTCAGGGTTATTGAATCATACCATTTGTAAAAGAAGTTGGTAGAAGTAAGGATGTACTTGACTTTCTTAGTTGTGGCTAGGGGATATTCCCACATGACATCCATTCCCCAGACAATAAATGTCCAAGAATATTAAGTAGTATGTAGAAATTATGGGGGCTCATGGATGAATTTTTCATGGATCTAGATTGAATTATATTTATTGGTGTATTACACATAGTCTTGTATCATGGTTATCCAGTAATATCCCAACCTCCATATTAGGTGGGAGGGACTGATCCCGAATTGATGAGCACCATAGGAGCCTGTATGGAATTCTTCCATGATAGTGAGAATCATTCCTATTACTATGAATCTAAGGAAGATTTTTGTGAAGCCTCTCTTTTAGAGGAATTTTTTCTCATTTGGACCGCCTCCTAATGTAAAAATTTCTGCACTGTTCCGAATATGTTCTCTCCAGATTAGATTTATTGGGAGAGACTCGTTTTGAAGATAACTGATTATTGGGTTCTATCCATCTTGAAGTGGATATCGGTTCATTATTTTCTGGGTGGTATTGAATTGATTGATTTTCTCCATATCACATACGATGATCGATGAGACCAGTATTCGATGTGTGATATGGAAGGTTTCTTCTTCTTGATTTTCATCATCCAGGATGGTGGCATAATTATAAAATGTGTCTTCACTAGCATTCTATGATCTAGGAACATGATGTAATGTGGTATCAAAAGGTAACTCTTCCCTAAGTCCCCTAACATATCCAGTGAGATGGGACAATTCTTCATTCTTCATGGAATATTCTCAAATTGATTTACTTTATCACATGTTCCAAATCTATTTTGATATTTAGGTAGGATATTTGCAGCTGTTGGGCTATTGTCAACCCATTGATGAGGGCTTGGTACTTTTCCACATTATTTTAGAATCCTTAAGATGGTGAGAAAGAGTATGGAAAAAATTCTTTATTTAGTGAGACAAGTACAATCCCTAGAACAACTCAATTAAGCTTATTTCCATTTTGTTCCAATAGGAATCTTGGAGGCACCATCAAAATACATCCCACATGTCTGGTGAGTGTCATCTAAAAAGAATACCTCTTCATATGGAAGCTCGGTGTCCAGTAGTTTATTTTCTATGAGAGGATGTGTTGTGTGGAAATCATCCAAGTATTTACCTTTCACTGATTTCGATGATAAGAACTGAATCTTGTATTATTATAGAATGAATTCCCATCGAGTAATCCACCCAATCAACATAGGGTGTTCAAGGATGTAGTTTAGAGGATCAACACAAGAGACCAAATGGACTTCATGGTGCTGCAAGTAATTCCTCATCTTTTTCACTATGAATATAAGTGAAATGAAGTTCTTTTTGACATCAGTGTATCAGGTCTAAGTACCTAACATGGTTCGACTAAGGTAGTAGAGACTCTTCTCACTCCTCGCATTTTTTGTGTGACAGGATGGTGCCCAGTGAGAGTTCCATGGTGGCCACATACAAGATGAGTGGAATCCCTTCCATTAGATGTATTATTACTAATGGGTGTAGTGGATACTACTTGAAAGTTTTCAATTATTCATGGTAGTCATCATCCCATTGATATGAAATTCCCTTCTTCATTATTCTGCTGAAGGGGATAGATTTGTTAGCCAAGTTATCCATGAATATCCAAATGAATGTGATGTTCCCTTGGACCCCCCCCCCCCCTCATCTCACTGAGATTTATGGGGGGTGACATTTCTAAAATACCACTAGTCTTCTCTAGGTCAAACTTGAAGTTGTAGTGGAATACCATAAATCCAAGGAGCATCCATAATGTTACCACAAAATAATATTTCAGTAGATTCATCATATGATGGTGTTGATATATCTTGTTTAAGACAGTGTGAAGATATGTAATGTGATCACATAGCTATCGGGACTTGACCACCCAGTCATCGACATAACATTCAACTATATTTCCCAATAATCTCTTAATGAAATGATGTCCGACACCATTATATGTGGTGCTAGTGTTTTTTAAGATGAAGGGAATGACCTGATAGAAATAGTTCCTCTAAGGTACTTTGAAGGCCGTGGATTCCCCATATTTAGGGCCCATCTATATTTTATTGTACCCTAAGTACCCATAAATGGAGGAATGGGATTGGAGGCTAAAAGTTTCATCAATCAATAGTTTTGTTATCGAAAATGGGAATTTTTCTTTCAGTAAATGTCTATTCAGGTCTCTAAAGTTGATGAAAATCCAAATTTTCCCATTCTTTTTATTGACACAGTTGATGTCGAAAATCCATCATGGGTATTAAACTTCTCAAAAATGTTATTTTTGATCAACTATAAGAATTACACCTATACATTGGTGGCATGAGATGGATGAATCCTCTTAGCTTCCTACTTAAAGCCTCTATTCTCATCGGGTAGTCTAAGATGGTGTATTTCTACATCTTCATTCAGTATGGGATGTAGTTACAGAATAACACATATAAATATTGTTTCAGAAATAAAATATAAATCTCTTTATCTTCAAAGTAAAAGGAAACACTAATCATTGTAGGTCTCAAGTCTTCTTATTTTTCAAGATTTTTCTGTCTAAGTTCATCGATGGTGGTGGAGACATCTTCCATGTTTATGTATGTGGAGACATTTCTAGATGAAGATGGAAATTTTGGGTCTTCTCCATCACTGTCAGGGTGTGGGAGGACATGAGAAGAGAAATTATCACCCCTACCACTTGATTCATTTTAGAGAGATATCAGAGCTGATTTTACTTTACATTGCCACTACGGATAGAAGGGTCTTGGACATCTAGGGTCAAATCTATCACATCTACTTGATTTATGGGGATCACATAGTCACTATCAATCATAATCAGGGGATTTGTAGGGGTGGTCCCCAAGCTGTTTGGGGTGGAAACCAACATATCATCATCCATTATTCGTAGTTTTCCTCTAATTTTGTAGAAATCTAATTTAGCATATTTGGATCCATACATTTTGATGGGGGATCTATCACCACGTTGTATGATGACCCTTCTTTTAATGGGGTACTTCAAACACTGATGGACTGTTTAAGGTACCACAAGGTTTCAATGGAGCCAAGGCCTTGCAAGAGAGACATTATATGTTGTGTCTTGCGTGATAACCATAAACTCATTATCATATGTGAGACCTTCAAACTAATCTTAGAGCTTGATCATCCAAAGAGGTCTCTGTTCATGCTTATCATACCCTTGAATGGTCAACTTTGTGGGAAACAAATCCCCTTTTCCATATCCCAAATGTTAGAGGGTTTGAACTTGGATGTGGTTGATCTAGGAACCCTTATCAATTAGGTCCCTTTGGATGTTGACATTATTAAGTCTCCCTGAAACATGGAGGGGTCTAATGTTACCTTAAATGACCTCTTCATAATATGGATCAATAAATGAGGTATCTATGTTCCATTATAACAAAATAGTCTTCATTCGATATTCCTCATCTACATCACCTTTTATATCGAATTCTTGTGGGCTCTAGAGGGCTTCAAAAAGTTCCTCCCTAAGTTATTTTGAAAGATATAGCACATTAAGGACTAAGATCTTGTCTAGGAAAACTGCAAATTGTTTCATAACATCGTAATTTTTACTAGATGTCGGTGATTCCTGATGTGAAAATGATCCTTGACATGTGGCTCAGGAGACGAGGCACTTGAGGTGGATGAGCTTGGTTCCTATGTAGAGGTTGAGGGAGTATCTAATACCATTGGAACATGTCATGTCTAACTTACCTGTTTCCTAGGTTCATCAGATAATCAAACTCTCTCTAGGCAGTCAAGCAAGAAAGTTGGGTGTGGATGACCACTAAAGGTTTATGAGATGCCTTCATGCCTCATAGAGCCTGATGGATTTCTTTCCCATTGGTCTCAAGTACATATATATTCTCCATTGAGACATGATCAGAATATTGGGTATGAACACATCCACTTTGTCACTTGTATCCTCTTTCCTGATGCATGTGGCCTACTATTACTCAGCAATATATATGGAACTCATATTCAAATGAATATTTATCATTACAGAAGGGGTTTTTCGAGTGTATCACGTTGATACATCCAAATATGATCTATTCACTTGATTATTATTCCATTTGATGGTGTGGTGTCCATTCTCTGGATGTTGTAGTGAAAATGTATGCAAGGGTTAGAGATTTCGTTTGAGAATAACATAATTCGTCCTTTTTTTCTTCCTGCTTCTGGTGGTCACTCCCAACTTTGGTAAGAAAAAATGATGTTTCCTCTTTTGGGTGGTGGAAATATTGTGGATCTTTGGAGCTGTTCTCTCAAGGTGGCATAATCTCGGTCAACTTTTTTGTGATTCATCCAGTTGTTGAACTTTAATGCATGTCGGGTAAAAACTATATACAAACAATCCTCCTCTTCTGAATGATAAATTTTTATCTAAGTCACCTTCTCTAAAGAGTTATATAACACCACTTTTCAAAAATTGACCAATACTTGAAGGGATCCATTAAAGATGAGTCAGTCCTGGATATTATAACCCATCATTCTATGGAAGAGGAAGTAGTCGAGACAGTCGGAAAGGTTGATATCATCGTGCTTCCAAGGATATGGTAGTGTGAGAAAGTTATTATTCATGGCTAATAAGAAATAATCATGGAATTTTTAATTTTGGAATGAGTTTTCTTTATTCATATGTTCATTAAATTTCACGTGACCCTAAATTCTCTATTCTTATGGACGAGGGATATTCTGTGATTTTCGCCACTCGACAAGAGGTGCTAGGTATTTTGGGACTTGCCTGGGTTCTTAGATGAGAACTACTATAGGATTGAGAGTTATAGCTACATCCTTTGATTTTCTTTGCCTTTTCTCCAATATTTTGGTCAGGATTTGAGTTTGGGATTGGGTTCACTTAATGAAATCCTCAAAAAAATTCATTTTTGAAAACATAGGGAACCCACCAGGATACTTCTTTGGGATTAGAGGTGTCTATAACTCATCCAAAATATTTTCAGAGCATAGTTCCAATAGTTTTTCTTATGATGGGGGGAATATGAGAAAATAGTTTATACCATTCCACTTATCTATGAAGTCATAAACCCTCTCATTTTTATACTATTTAAATTTCATCAGTTTGATGATCATTGTTTTCCTCAACATATAGATTAATTGATAAAGGAATTATTGATGATGGTATTCCCATCCTATAATAGATCCTACTGGATGGCTGTTGTACCATAAAAATATAGGCCCTGTTAGAGTCTGGACAAAAAAACTCAGGATTCAAGCCTCATGTTAATCTTCAGGGCCCATATTTAGCCCACATCAGGATATGAATTGTGTGAGATGTTTTTTAGGCCTCCTTCATCATCAAAGGTATAGGTGGTATGACTAAAAAATTGGTTTGACTTGAAGTATCATCCACCCATTCTAGATATGGCTTCCTCTTAGGTGGAACAGGTGTGTGTCGCCCCTCCAAGGCTTCTATCTGAGTAGCTAGAGACTCTATGCCATTAAGCAGATCTGGGGGCACTATTTTTAATCCACCTACCATCTATAGGGTGCAGGATGGTGTAAATGTGGTGTCCCTTCCTTTATCTCATACTGATCCTCAATTATTTCTATGAATGAATAGATTTCATGATAAGGGAGAGGCTACCGTCATGACAGAGGGAAGTCATGGTCACTTTTGACTTCCTCATTTATGTATATTGGTTACCTGGATCTAGAGATAGTCAAACAGTTAGATACCCCTCTTTCTGGTAGATCGGCTATGGGGGGAGAATATTCATCTCTTACTAAAGACGATACCTAGTGGGAATATTTCCCCTAATTAAATCCTCGTTGATTCATCTAAGAGTTTTTATCTCACTCTCATATTGTGACAACCGTTACTTCATGGAAGGAACCCCAACTGTTATGGTTCTTGATTGGTATGTATTCATACCTTTCCATTTTTCTTTGGTAGTGTTCTTCCCTGGAGATGGCAACTTAGTATTCATAGGTGCTATATTTTAGATCCTTCTTTGGTTCAAAGTGCGTGCAACCTCTTTTCGTGCATCCAAATCACCATCCTATAAGGGAATGTTTTATGTGTTATAGTCATATTCATTTGTGTCTTGATCCACAATTTCCTCTAGGTTTACAGCGATGACATTCAAATAGCCATATCTGACAATGGTGGTTGTATAATTACTTTTGACACAACAGGTTGATTCTACACTGCCTTTTTCCTGGTCATTAATCAAACCCTTTCGATGTTTCGGCTATTTTGGATTATGACCTTAATGGGGATTGATCGCCTTCTCAATATGTTCCTCCCATCATGGTCAATAGATAGTGACCTTGGTGGAGTTTTCATTCCAAGTTTCTAAATGCGCCCCAAAAAGTAAGTCTTGACTTGTGGTGGGAGAAACGGGTGGGATGGTGATGGTTGATCTTGTCCTCCCAACCTAGAGAAGATAGATTCCCTATGTGGTGGTGATGATGATGTAAATTTCCCCAATCCTTTGTGGTGTGGGTTATTTGGGGCCACAATTGGAATTGAAAGGTCCTATTGTTGAGGATCCAAGGATTATAGTCGGGGATTTGACAGCTCCCCAGACAGATATGAAGATATAAATACCCCTAGCCTAGTGGGTGGGGTTGATCTGGAATCATCGTTAACATCCCCACGATCCTATCAGGAGAGGATGAACCTGGTTGGGGTGATTGAGATATAAATTCCCCCAACCCAGTGGGTTGAGGTTTGTTCGCAGCTGCTGCCGATGTGTCCCAAATCCTCTAGAAAATTGATGATCCGAGAGGTGGATGCAGTGGTAGATATTACCTTGGATCGCTGAGCTAGGTCTACTCCTAAATGGTTGATATAGTAGTTGATAATTCATCCCATTGGATGTAGTATATTTGTTCTCATGTAGGAGTTGGATGAAATGGATATCCATAGTGGGAACTATTATTTAAGAGAAGTTGTTCGGGTGATCACAGCTTTGTTCACTTTGTCTGAAATTCATTCACATTGCTTTGAGGGGCCCATTTTGATGTCCTATTGGATATTATCTCCCAATGTTCAAGATTTATGGGTACTGTTTAAATAGGTTAGTTCTATTTTAGTGACTAACTAGCCAAGCATTACCTATTCCTTTTATTTTTATAAAGGATTTGACATTATAGGATGTTGTATCTGAGGTATTTTTCTATTCCACTAATGTGAAAAAGATAAATGCTCCATAATCTCACCATACTTGAATACAAATGCATGTAGTGGATTTGAAGATAACATTATCAAGGGTTGTTATGCAATTACGGCAAGCATTTTTCATATTGGTGTTGTATTTTTCCAGTTTCGTATCCCAGGAAAAGAGATAACAACCATGTCTAGCTAAGAAAAAATTATATTTATGTTCTAATGGTGACCCTAATATCAGGGATAAGGGAGGTGTCTAGCCTTTATTTTATGATGAGTAGAACACATATTTTGGTGCACATTAGGCATACACTCTTTTCTATATCATCTGGGACCTTATAGTTAGAAGTGGTGAGGGTCTATAACATGATGGGGAGGTAATTTCCATATTACTCTCTCCAAATGTCAATGTAGATAACCTCTTCATTAGATTTACACGCCACCATCTAGTCAGAACATAGAAAATGATTCTAATGGTTTCTTATTGACTAGAGTAAAGTGTTACATAATGTTTATGGGGAACTCTATGTCATTGAACTCGATGTTTCGATAACATCTCTATATGAAGGTGTTGGAGTATGGGATGCCTCTCTATAAAAAGGTGTCTAGAAAATGGGAGGATTTCCTTGTCTATGGGAGATATTTCAATAGGGATGTTGACCACAATTAATGTCTGGAGTAGATTCCCAACCAACCATCCCTACACTACCATGAGGAGGACTACCATGGTAATGATCATCTTCTACTTTAGTGTTAGTGTTGACTAACCCTTTTGGTGTTGAGAATGTGTTTCCAATGACCTTAAAAACACTAGTATTGAGAAAATTTGAAATATGGGCCATGTTCAATGTCTTGGTGGGAATATGCTAGCATGCCTTTTTGAATTGTGAAGGGATATAATTTTTTGTGTATGATGGTTTCTGGAACATGCTAATAACTATTTGGTGATGCAGGAGTATGAGCCCACTTCTAAAATGCTCTTGGAATATGCCAATTAGTTTTCTCATTATTGATAGGAATATGAGCCTATCCCAAGGAATGTTTCATTTTCACTTGGTGAGCCTCGTTTAGTATGGGAGTATGAGCCTGATCATAATCCTTTAGTATATGTCACTATTATTTCTTTTAAGGGATATGTGCCTTCCCTAAGGCATGTGCCACTCTCACCTGGTGAGCCTCAGTTGGAAGCAAAATATGAGCCTAATCTGAATATTCATTAACCGCCCGAATAAGTTGATGGAACTCTGGAATGGGATAATGGACATGAGAATCCTCTTATATTGCCTTATAATGATGTTGTCGTAGTCCTTCATCGGAGAATGTAGCAATATGTGTCTGGCTTCCATGATCTCGAGGAATATGCAAGGAAGATTCATTAACAGGAATATGACCCTATCCCAAGGCTTGTGTCATTCTCACATGGTTAGCCTCAGCTATAACAAAGATATATGCCCAATTCTAGGCCTTTGTAGTATGCCTCGTGACTTATTTTTTAGAAATATGATCTTATCATGAGTCAGGTTCCCCTCTCACTTATTTATACCTAGCTAGAATGGGGATATGAGCTACATCCTAGGCCTTTGGAATATTTCATTTTACTTCTTCAGTAGGCATGTGACCCTATATCGTGTAATTTTCTGCTCTCTCCTGGTGATCCCTAGTTGGAACAAGAATGTGAATTTTGTCTAGGGTCATGGCCATTATCAAAATATGCTTATAATCTTCCTGGATGGGTGAAATAATTTGTTCTTTCTCCATAACAACCACTTGTTCATGATAATCAGAGTGGTGAGCTATCCTGACTATAGGGATATGGATTTAATCATATCCATTTACATGCAAAAGTGTCAGAATATGTCATCAAATCTCTTCAATCATTTCTAAAACATATTGGTATTTTGCAATGTTTTTATAGGGATATTCGTGTTCCCATTTTCCATCTCCACTATGTATTGAAAGGTATATTTGATTAAAGTTGGGATATGTTCCCACTTTTTCATCCTTTCCCCTCTAGAATATGAAAATGGAATATATGAACATGGGTAGGAATATCCACCTCCCCATTCATGATATGAGAATATTTATGCCGACTTGTTTCGAGTGAGTAGGTATATGAGACTGCTTATAGGTTGATACATGAATATGCTTATAGGAATCATTAGTAGGAGTGTTTATATGAACCCTCTCCATGACATCCAACACCTCCCTCTCCAGATGAGCCTTCCTTATTGCTCGTGCATGGGCGTTAGAGGTGGTAGTGTGTTAGGTGGTACCCTCAACAGGTGACCGGTGGGATGATGCTGCCAATGGTAGTTTATAGAAACCCTCTTAGGTGGACCATGAACTGTAAAAGATCCATATTTGGATTCATGTTCATCCTTTATTATATATTAAAGGTGGTACTTATCGCTCTCTGGGGATATGCACCTGAAGCTGTTGATTTTGGGGACGAGGGTCATGATCATGGCTTCAGCTTTCCCTAAGTGATGCAGAATTTCTTGTTTTCATTCTTGGAGATACTCGTAGGAAGCTTATAAGGTCAAGATTTTACCACATTCATGGTACTCCTAGAATATACTGTTTTCCACCTATTTTTGGAGCTATCAAGCGGGTGAGATCATTTTTCATCCTACGGGGGTTGCCACCAATAGTTTTTTACTGAAGTGATCGCTGGATGAAGAAGAAATTGTCTTGGATTAGGATGTTCTCAGTGAGAGTAGTATTTGTAATCATGTAGACAAAAAGGAACAAGGTTACCAATTAGTTAAATATCATAGGCATGATGTGCTCAGTAAGATATGCATGGTTAACAAAATTTTCCTTTTATTCATGATCTGCCAATTATTATCATTTATACTTGTCAAAATTAGGATGGAATTATTTCATGATAACCATGTTTATAGAGGACCATATATAACGTCATGGCATACTTACTGCTTTTTTGTGTAGGAATACAAAACAAAGTGGCCTGACGAATGACTATCCAATAATTCTTTCATTTTATAATTTGACGTCGGAATTTCCAATTTTGTTTTCATATAGTGTACAAAACAAAATGGTATGAAGAATAATAACCCAATCATTTTTTTATTTAAGATATTCACATCAGGTTCACCGTTTCTGTTTCAATGATGAAGAGATGATCATGGAAACCCTTGCTGAGGTGGGTTTGGTTAGGCCCTATGGTTGATTGTGGGGGGTTTATTTCTTACAAAATCAGTAACATCTTGTCACTATTGTCCTTTTTAATTGAAAATCTCAATGGTTACCTCATCCATAACAACGTACATACCTACTTTCCAAGGCATGTGGTTATTAGAAGATTCCAACTCAATGACACTTAGGGACTCGCCTTAGTCTAGAGGATGGGAGGTCGGGCTCATTGCACCCTTTTGAGGAGAAATTTTTCATAATCTGACACACTCTTATAGATTTAAGATATGTTAGTGGACCTCTTCCTAATCACAATATGGGCCTGATTACCCTAACAAACTAATTATATGTTAATTCTTTTTATATACGAAAGAAAGGGGATCTCACTAATGAAAAAATTAAAGGGGATCTAATTAGTGAATCTATATTTATGTATCTGAGGTTCATCATCCATTTCTGAGTAATGGTTGGCTGTTTAAATTCTAAATCCATATAACTAGATTCTTCAGAATTTTCTTCCACACAGGGAGTCAGTTAATATTCTGGGGAAATGATTGATCCATTATGAGGAAGCCTACATATCCTAATTATTATAGTAATCCAAACACAAATATATTATTAAAACCTTGAAGTTTAATTTCATACAGAAACTAAATTTATGTTATCACCAAGGCACCGAATGTTTGAGATCGATTCTTGAGGATACATCCTTTGTATCCTAGTTATGGAAGGAATCAGAGGTATCATAGATCGATCAAATTCTCGAGCCTTGCCCCAAGGTAAATTACTTAATATGAGTTGGGGTATTTATATCATACCACTCATTAGGGATTTAAAATGGTATTTCCCTAGATTTTTGAGATTCGTGATGATAACGAGTTTTTCATTGTAGATCCCTAATCCCACATGAGCTATGATCTGTGTGAGAAACAATAGATAGTGATTAGACTCATTGCATATGGATGTGGGCCTTTTGAAGTGATACAACCCTTGGATGTTTAATCTTTAGCTTAGACCTTAGGGAGGTGTCAATCATATCGTGATTATGGAAGGACTGAAAGTCATTTTAGTTCAGCTAATTCTGAGTTTGTTGGTTGGTGAGGTAAGATAACCAGCCCATGAGAATTATTGGGTACCAATGGATGAAATTTCATAAGCATATTGGTTCTTACATTGATGTGGGTAACCATTTCTATTTGGGTTTGGGCCTTAGTAAGGTTTCCTACTTATCATGGCGATGGTAGGAATTAGAGTCCTCGTAGTTCATTTGATTGGGGCTTTCACACTGACGTTTCCCTATTATACAAGGCATATCCTACATTTTCATTGGTCGGGGATTACACAATAACATTTCTAATTCCTTCATAGAGGTTATTATTTGATTGAATATGACTATTGAGACTCCCTAATCCCACATGATCTATGCTCAATATAATAAACTAAGGGTAGAAAATAATCAATTTCATTTCTTATAGAGGCGGGAATTGTGTGGTGGGACAACCCTTGGAGGTTTAACATAGAGCTCAAGCCGCAGAATGGCATTATATGTATTCTAGTTAAGGAATGAATTAGAGTTCTCATAGTTCATTTTATCAGGGCATACACGTTGAGGTTTTCCTTCTAGTCATAGATTAGACACCAATGATAAACCAGGCTATCTAGTCCTAAGATTCCCAAGTGAATAAATATTATGATTACTGTAACTCCCTAATACCATGTGATCCACACTTGTTGTGAGAAAAAAGGGATGGAAAATAATAAATGTCAATACTTATGGATGTGGTGATTATGTTCTGAGACTTCCCTTAGGTTGCTTAATATAGAGATAAACCTTTTGGGAGGTGTCCTATGTATCTTGTTTAGGAAAGAAATCAAAGATATCCTAGTTCCTTTGATCGAGGCTTATAGACTGAGTTTTCCTGACTAGTCGATGCTTACGCACCAAGGAACGATGTGGCTATTCAGTCCTAGAATTCCCTATGACCTAGCATGATTTCCTTCCTGGCATGTGTGGATTTTCCTCTTGATATTCCATGATATTATACTTGACATGTTGGAGGATATCTCCATAACATGTCTTAAGTCGATTGTATAATCCAATTGACTTTTATGAGGGATGTCTCATATCTTGGATGGAATGTATAAGGATTTTTTCATGATCAATTATGGATTTTCCAGAAGACATTTCAAGACTTGGATGGTAGGTCCTAGGAGTCATCATAAGACCAAGATGGTTGATCCTAGGAGCCATCACATGACCTGGATGATTTTTCCATAAGGTGAAACGTGATCCAAGAGAACTCCCTTGATGTCATCATAATATTTGGATGAAACATTCAGAAGGTGTTGTGATATTCCATGTGACATGACTCAGATGGTGTCACATGTTCTGATGGACTTATCTAGAGGGAATTGTGAGGCCCGGTTGGCTTTCCTAGAGGGCGTCGTTGGAGCCAGTTGACATGTTTGTGTGCTACCATGAGACTCAGATGATATGATCGGGTGTCGTTAATGAGTCAGGAAACATGAATAAATCGTGAAACATAAACGGTGAACATCAACTTTTTCACGAGACATGGGTGAAATTCCTGAGGGGCATCATGTTTCTGGCTTTGACATATCGAGAGGACTTTGCATGACTGAAATATTATGTCAAAGGGACACCGCAATATCTAGGTGATATGCCTTAGTAAGGTTGTGTGTCCTAGATGGTTCACATGATGCACATGAGGATAATAATATATGTCTTCCACTTAATCCTCTCTTTCTTTAGTCTTTGTTCCATCCTTTATACTGTTAATTCCTTTTCTTTTTTCAATGTTATCTTGTATTAATTCTAGCATGATCTAGTAGGTGTGCGGGATGTTCACTGCATGTTCTACTAGAACTCCTTTGTGTGATCTATGTGTGATCAAACAAAGTTCCTTTTCATGTTATATTGTTTCTATAGTAGTTCATTGGTGTATTACATGATAGAAATCTTATCTGCCACAAGATCTAGTGCTATGAGAAATATGCTATGATGCTTGGATGGAAAAGGGAAACATCTCATCTAGAGAATTTTCCTCTTGGTCATGATAGGTAGCGGTGAATTTCTCATACCAGGGTGGGGTATTTATATGCCTCTCCACCCTAATAATTATCTAGTTTACATAGTTCATATCACATGAATCGATGTTGGAGTCTGAAAATATCTTCAACAATAAGTGTCTTCGTTAATCTATTCTATGGATCATTGCAAGGGCGTTTCTTGATTTTCAGCAACTGTGGGTCCCTCCTTTCAACCTTTTTTATTGGATTATTTCTAATTAATGGTAACTAATTGAATGAAGAAGGTATGCCAAAGGTCTTCCATATTTTCACACTGACATTTCCGAGGGATTTTGTGAGATCAAGGTTCCTTTAGAAGTCCTTCATGTGATCTTCAGTGAATTTTATATGAATTTTAATAAGATCGGGATGGATTGTCGAGGGGCCTTCACAAGATCAGGCTGACTTGTAATCGAGTCTTGCGAGACTGTGTTGCAGAATTTCATAGCACGTCGAAATAATTTTATGACCACGAGAGGCTCCCACATACTCTCCTTTTTTATTTACTTTATTTTATTTTACAAATGTTAGGAAGTTCCCGAAGTTGTAAGATTATTTTCAATGAAAATTACTCTATCTATTAGTGAATTGTCGAATGACCAAAAAAATGTCATATGGGATGTGTGATCATTTCATGGAAAAATACATCCATTTTTATTAGGGAGAAAAGGTGGTGTGTGAGGTCACCTAGACATACTCAAGTCACTTCGTGCGACGAGGATAACATATTTTCTATCCTTCACGAGATGAGGCGGACATGTCATCGGGGTCTCATGGTGTCTTGTAGATCTCCAGGGGAACATCACATGAAATTTATGATCAAGAGTGGATCTCACCTCCTCCCATTTTATTTCCTTTTTATTATTATGAAAAAGGATGCGGGTCTCTCTTGTTTTCTTGGATATTGTCGAGGACAATAATACTCTACATCTGGGATCTGTCACATAAGTTTTATGAACTTAAGATGCCTCCGCCTTTTGGACATTTTCCCCTATTTCAAAGTTATTTTTGGATAGTTTTCTATGTTATCGTTGGTCGACTAACATTGTGGCATGGGGGAGTTTATTCGGTTATTGTCATGCGACCACTGGTTATCCTAAATACCTTTACAAGAGAAGGAGTACTTTTCAATAGGGGATTTTCTAGGTCCATTATAGGTTATTCACCACACATATTTCTTTCATGTAACCTTATTATTTTCATTCTATCACTTTTCTCAAAGAGGATTACTCAATCTGTGAGTCTCGAACACTTACTCCTTACTTTTCTTTTGTTGGAAAACAATAATACCCATATTCCATTATTTCATTCTCTTTGAATTTTTTGATGCTCATTGGATGAGTTCCAACAATGATAACCAAAAACTCTTCATTAATTAATTTATCTCTCCTCAATAGACATGTTGAATCCCAATACCAGGGAATACAAAAAAGAGATGAGGGTCACTCTGGGCCTCTCAATGGGATACATTCTCCAAGATACTAACGGTTTTAGTTGAAGTGAACTGAGGAAAATCATACCCAATATAGGGAACTCACCCATGCTCCACTGATCAATAAGAATATGTCGAGGGGTCACCCTCTATGATGAGAAATGGATGTTGCACTGAACCCTACTTGGAATGGACTTGGGGAAAACACTGAACCAATAATTTTTAAGTGTTAATGAAATAAGAATCTCACTTACATAACCTCACATAATATCTTTGATGCCAAGATGTATGTCATCACCATGTTCTAAATGGGAAAAATGTTCAGGGTGGACTACCTGAGCACCTGCATTTGAGTCTAGAAAATGTCAGACGAGCACACCAAGATGGTTATCAGTCTAATGAGATTAAATATAAATCAATTGATATCTCACTATAAATAGTCAATAATGGAAAAATAGATCCCACCATAGTAATCCTCATAAAAAATACTTCAGATAAATTATTTACTTTCCCAAAATGAACACCGAGTGAAAAAAGTCTTATTTCACCTTATAACACACAAACAGTGCTTCATGGGCCCAAGACATGAAGATAAATTAAACACTTGATATTAATCTCAAAATTTCTACCTCAATATCAGGGTCCTGATTCCATATGGTTCGTCAAACCAATATCTTATGAAGAAGATATAGTGAATACTAGATTCCATAATAATAATAATTATAATTATCATCATCATCATTACTATTATTATTATTATTGTGAACTCTGTGGACCCTAATCACAAGCCAAAAAAGGTATTCATCACTGGTCATGAAATTTTTATCACAATATCATGTTCACAATGCTGCTGACGACACGTCAATCCTACATCGTATGAATAAGTTACGACTGAATTGAGGTTTTATAACCAATAAAATTAATATTATTATTTTATATTATAATTATTATAAATTTTATCCAATATAAGAGAGGAAGTCCATGTACAATAACCTCCCCATTTATTCATACCCAAAGGGGGATAACCATGGTGTCCATGAGCATCATAATAATAATTTGATTTATAATAATAATATTAGTATTAATATAATATATACATTGATATATAGGTTTGCTGGGTGTGCTCATTGATGGTCCTTCATGCCTAAAGGGGGCTCACTACCATTAACCCCATCCTCTTTCTATTTCATTTAACAGAATAATAATATTAAAAATAAAAATAATTACCTTATTATTATATTATTTGTAATATAACTAAAAAAAGGGGGACACACCTCCACTAAATTCTACAAGCTAGTGGTTTCCCTGTTTTTTTAGTTTAAAAATAATTATATATTAGTATTAGAAATTAACATCATAAATCAACTCCCCCTATTTGGTAAATTAATTATTAATATTATTAATAATAACAACCACACATTCTAGATTGTGATAACCCTTCCATCCGTACCAACACAAGATGTTATCTTCACCAGTGGTCGAATTCCCTCCACTCGTTGCTCAGAAATATCAATCGATCCACCTCTAATGAGATCCACTCAATCTAGATCAAAACCCACCAATATACGATCCAAATTTAGATTCCCATCGTAATCACCACACCTTCTTCACTTCTCCAAAATCCAATTCTGAACTCGTGACAAGGATCTGTTTTTCCAAAGAATGAACACACAATGATCGGTGCTCTCTGAAATCTTCGAATCACCAATCAAAAAGAATATTGACAATGAACGCATGTAGAATAGAGAGAGAAAATAACAAAACACAAACATAAGGATCATAACTTCCTCAATTCATTGTAGTTTGATTATTATTGAATAGAAATAAGTAAATTACATCAATTTCAAATCCAGTATTGTATGCTCAAAAATCAATTACCTGAATCAAATGATCGATCTTCAAATTAATTTTTTTAGTGATTAATTAATGTTCATTCGGGAAAAAATAAAGATAAATCCAAAAACATACATCCTACCTTGATTTGAATCAATCCCAGATGATGAAAAATTTCACACTATCATTGTTGATGAGATCCACATGTTGCGTTGTTTTTAGTGTTCCTTCTGGTATATTGATCGTTAATCCATGATCCTGGTGTCCGTCAACATTCTTTTGTGATCTCTACTCAATAATAAAGGTTATGATAAAAACCCTAAAAATTAGTTATAATAGTGTATTTAAAGAGAGAAACAAGCCATTATATCAACAGAATAAAATATCTAATAGATTTATTTTATTTTATAAATTACGCAAGCGATTAGGTTTTTACAAACACCCATGCCTGACCAAGATTATATCATGTCGAGGGTAAACCTGGTGTTATGAACTCAATAATGGTATCAGATTTCTGATTTGAGACTCCATTTATATGTTATTCTACTTTATCAAGAAAACTGCATGCATGTGATATTAATATATTTAATATATTTTAAAAAATAATTTTGAGCACATCGTCCCTCAGAATATCATGTTATCTCAATTCCTAACATATAAAATATTCCCACATATATTTCAAAGTCTTACATGGAAAAAAATGTGACATTAAAACCCTGGAACAACCATAGTGACCAAAATATATTGTTTTATTTGATTGGTTGGAAAATATATATTCTTTGGGAGAAATTTCTCATAGTTACAAATTCCGATAACCAAGTTGACATAGAATATATCCAAGTTCCTCTGGATAGATAAATGTGAAAAAAAAATCAACTGAAGAGAATATTGTTCAGTTCACATGTAATCACACTACCCTATAGTTTAAAATTGTTTTTGATATATAGTGATGCATCAGAGAAGGTATTGGGATGTTTTCTTACAAAGAGTTACATGGTTTAGATTATACCTCATTTCAATTGAAGGTTCACAAGAAAATTACCCAACTTGTGATTTGGAATAGGTAGTAGTAATTTTTTCTTTGCTGTTATGGAGGAACTATCATTATGGTGAAAGGTGTGACATATATACTAATCATAAAATCTTGATGTATATATTTACAAAAAAAGAGGTGATTATGTTCCAAAGAATATTGTTGGAACTCATTAAATATTATGATTTCACAATACATTACAACACTAGGAAGGATAACAAGGTGGAATTTGCTCTAAGTCAGAAGGAAAATTCTAATTTGTCCTTTAATATTATTTAAATAGATCCAATACTTGTATATTTTGAATATATGGGTGATTTTTTCCATTTTTTTGATTTTTTTTAAAAAACCTTTTTTAGAATGTTTTTGTAAAATAGGGGGAAAAGTTGTTGGAATCGTGTTAAGAAACATTTTTTTTATAAAGTTGTTGAAGAGGAAGAATATAAAATTTTCATAAGGTCAGAAATTATCCATAAATTTCTTAAGAAATGTTATTATAAAATTATATGATGCAATGTGGATCAGAAAATTCCTACCATCATGAAAATATAATTATCCAAGCTAATGTGTAAAAAATTTATACAGTGTCTGTGAATAAAAAGGATGAGATCAACTCTGGTTCTTGACACAAAATCTCCAAAAAAAACTATTTAGAAAGGTTTTTTGTGATGGTTTAAAAAGGTGGAAGAATGTGATGAAGTGAAGAAGACTAAAAAAGTGATAGTGGTAAAAACATTAGCAAAAAACATTATAGATTAAATTATTATATTAAAAATAGACAATACAGCTTTTATAAAGTTTTTATAAAGGGAAAGTATCATAGAACATCATTTGAACTTTCTCGTAAGCAGTTTGTATGTTTTCATCATAGATGAAAAAATAAATATAATAAGGAAAATAGTTTTTTGGATTAATGGAAGTGACATTGTTTCTGATTTTATACAGTTTGAAATAATTAAAAAGAAGCACAAATTTGAAGAACAATTAAAATTTGAATATCCAGGCAAATTAAAAGGGGGTAACTAAAAGAAGTTAATGATAGATTTTGTAATCAAATAATTTTTATTGTTTCTAATGTCTTTAGATGTTTCAACAATGTAGTCAACCATATTCAACAGGTCATAGACAGGGGAATATGAGTTTCTAGATAGATAGTTTGAATAAAGTTTTAAGATTATAAATCTGTTATAGTCTGATTAAAGTTAAATGTTCTAAAGTAAGAATGATCACTAATAAAGGAAACGTCATCAAATAAAGGTCCACCAGGAGGATGATCATTAGAAAAACATTGTTGATGTCACCGAATGAAAATTTCAAATAAAGTGTGAACTGATTCTGAGTAGAGGAAAAGTGGCTATATGGATAATCCTTGATCCACTGAAAAAAATCATAATTCCATCAAAAAATAATTTTTTCAAAGTAAAATTATCAAAATTAAAATAGTATGATGATAAATAACTCAAAAAAAGAATCCATAAGAAGAAAATGTAGATAAATTGAGTTTTTAAACTCATATGAGATGTTCCCAAATAACTTATAGAAAACAAAACTTGATGAAGTTCTTTCGGAAACATTAAATAAATTTGTGAAGTCTTAAATGTGATGATACTGGTTTTGTTCTTTCAAGTTGTTTATTATCAAGAAAAAAAGATTAAGTTTCAAATATTTCCTTTATTTTTAAAGTTAAGGAAATTTAAGAAAGGTTTAAAGAGTTAGAGAATTCAAGAAACATTAATAATATTCTAGAATATTTGATAAGTATTGGAGGAAATTTCAAATGAGGGGGAATTAAACCATTTGAGTTTTAATGAACAGGAAAACAAATTTTGGTTTTTACCTTTTACACATATAGATAACCTATAAAAAAGACTAAAAATTTACATCGATACTTAACACTATTCACACACACACACACAAGTTGATATTATGCAGAAGTTGTGTCAAAAGTGAGTTTCTAAATAAATATCAATTTTCTTTTGAAGGAAATTTCTGAATAGAGGACGTTTCAATCAAAATAATTTTATATAGTTTAAGTTTATAGTATCAAGAAGAGAAATCATATATAGTTTTTGGATTATTTTTTAGGTGTTGGATTTTGATAATCAGATAGAGAACAGATTATATCAAGAACAAGTGTTCAGTGAGGTGCACTAGATGGACATTCACCCAATGATGAAGAATTGCACCAAATGGACTTTACAAGATAGAGGAATTAGACGTACTATGTGGGGAAAACTTTCTATAGAAATTTTTAAAAGGATTCATATATTTTTTGTGGATCTTGTTTTGTAAGAAAATCTTAATAAAATGGGATTCAACATAATCATACCTATCGGGAGATAGAAGGAATCTGATGTGAGTTGGTTCAAAGTGGTATTCACTTATTTATAATATTAAGTTCCCATGTATTGATGGGAGTGGCCATGATAATAATTTAGGTTCACACGCTAATTCTAAACCTTATAAATCTTATTAGCTTTATTTTAATTCTTTTAATATTTTTATAAATATTTGATAAAGAAAAAACATTAACAAGTTAAAGGGGTTAAATTTCATAAATTTTAATTTTTTAAAAAGATAACCAATGATTCACCCCCCCCCCCCCCATTCCTCGTGGTTCAATGATCCTTAAGAACTTTATATTTGAAAAGGATAGACATTGAAATCATTAGAAAATGAGAAAAATGTTATCTTTTTTTGGAACCATGGCAATCCAATACTGGAAACAGAGTCTAGTTTTCACTTGTTTTCAATCCACAATGGTTTGATAATGGAGTTTGAAAGGAATATGATATTATAGTAAAAGATGGATACAATATTTAAGGTGGAATATTTTCTCAATGTTATCCAAATTTTGGAGCTCAAAATCAGGAGGGATCGAGCTTCATGAAAGGTTTTTTTCTATGTTTAACACTAAGTAAATATTGTAAAGGAATGAGTTTTTTAAATATTGTGTTTCATGAGGGTTGATATTCATCAATATGTGTAGAATCATGAACAATAATCATGAATGGGGAAATGGGATGATGGTAAATATTTGAGACTATGAGAAGCTTCATGAATGTAGGATATTGTGATGGAAAATATATGATCCTATGAGTAAGATTAAAAATGGGTTAAATTTCACTACAACTTCATGAATGAAAGAGATTCAAGAATATGAATCTAGAGGATCATGAACAATCAACTGGGAGCTTAGAATCTTCAGAAATGGATGAGCCTATAAAAAGGACGATATGCCCACTTCATTTCACTTAAAGAGAATTTGAAAAAATTATGAAATTATCTGATTTTTTTTCAAGTCTACATAATCAAGAAATCCCCATGAATCAGTAATCCTTCATGATTCTAGTCATAGTGAATGGAATTGATATGAACTGATTTATGATAAGTCATATCAAAAAATGATCTTTCATGAAGATAGGGAATTTATGGAAGAATTAATGTTCCCTGAATGAAGTGGTATTCATGGCTGTAGATTGTTCCATGAAGGATGTGAGCTTCACACAGGATGTGAGCCTTGTGAAAGTTTTTGGGTTCATGAAGGATTCTATTTATTTGAAACATAAAGGGAGTTTTTAGAAGTCTAGGAGCTTCACAAATAGTAGTGTTGAACATATGGTTCTAATGAACAGTGCTTTCAAGTTCATCAACTCAGGACTACGGTGAAAATTGAGACTCATTCTAGTGAAGTTTAAAGACTTAAATATAAATATAATAAAGTGAACTTAAAGTCATTAAACTAAGTAAGACATCACCCAAAGCAGTGATCTAGGGTGATATGATGGAAATTTTCTAAGAGAGATAGTGTTATGTCCCTAAAATATTGTTAAGGTAGTGTACCTAACATGGAGTTAATGTGTGTGAACATATTTATTCCATAATAGATAGTGAAGCTTATTGGATTTAGGAATTACTAAAACACTATTGGTGTATGCTCCTTGGACTATTCATTAGTAGTGAACTACGTAAAATTATTGTGTTGCCTCTCTATATGTGAATGTTTAATAAAATCATGATTTCATCAGACCATTTTAACATGTTCCTGGCAATGTGGGAACAAGGTTCATCACTTTAAAATAAAAAAATTAAAACCTTGATTTTCCCTTCCCCTCTCAGGGTATTGAGGGGCCCTCCAGGTGGTATCAAAGTCTATAGGTTTTCAGATTTTAAATATGTCCTCTTATATTCATGGTGAATACAGTGAATGTTAGGGGTTTTCTCCTATTTGATGGAAGAAACATCTATATTTGGAAGAATTTTATGAGATATCATATGACATCCCTTGGGATGTATGTTCTTTTTCCATATCTCAAGGGATTCATCCCACTGATGTGATATTCCTTTCTATGACTAAAATAGATAGGAAAACGCTTTTTGGAAATACCAAAGTTCAAAATTCACTTATGACATCATTTTCTGATCAAATTTATTTGATGGTAATGAGTTTAAATAAATCCAAGTACATGTGGAAGAAACTGTAAAATATAAATTAAGGTGATAAAAATAATGGATGTAAAACGTCAAGTATATCATAATCTGTTAGATGATCTGAAAATGCATCCATATGAAAATATATATAGCTTACTTAATAAAATAACAAAAAAATTTAGAGCTATTCATTGAATTGGGGAATAAATTAATGATATTTACATTTTGAAGAAAATTATGAGAAGTCTCCCATATTTTTATAACCCAAAATTTTCAATGATTTAGGAAATATTTTTTTCTACGCCCTCTCTTTATAATATTCTAAGAAGTCTGGTAGCTTGTGAAATAATAATCAAACAAGAAGATGCCTCCACTCAAGTTTCAATGGAAATGGCATTCAAATCCATGGTAAAATTGAGGTTTCCAAAGTAATGGATGATGAGGAAGAAAAACTTATTTCCCTTTTTTCTAATAAATTAAAAATAGGGCAAGGTAGATTTGAAGGAAATATTTTGTAGGCTTGTTTTCAGTGTGGTGAAGTAGGGCACATTTCTTCTCAATGCCTAAGGAAATTTTAAGATGTAGAAAGTGAATCATAAATCACGAAGAATCCTCAAAAGAAGTTATATAATAATGGATAATTTAATACCCAAAATAAATTTCAGATAAATATATTTTTCTACAAAGAAAAAAAATTTGATAATGAATTTTTGGAGGATGTTGAACCAAGATTTAAATCTAAACCCCAAGAATCTGTGATGGTTACAATTGAAAAGGTAGAACCTACTAAAGGTGAAGATAATTAGTTAGATGGTGTTTTTGATCTCAAGGTTGAACTTTAGGGTTCTCTCTATGAGATTGAAAATAAAATAAAGATAAATATAAATATGAGAGTTATGCTAAATGATTCATCGGAGTATGTTGATCATCTGGAAGGAGAACTTGATCAACTGGAAGGAGAGGCAGAAGAACATGTAACAAATCTTGAAATATCATAATTGGTTGTGTATTTTACACTTAGGATTGAAGATAAGGATAAAGTAATCAATTTTATTACATTAATACTAGAAGAAAATGTGAATATAGTTGAGGGACTTTAATTAGAATTTATTACTCCTAGAAGTAAACTAGAAACTGAATTAAAATCAAGGGAAACAGGGACTAAATTTCTATTTGGAAAATTTTCATATGAAAAGATTTTAGAAAGATCTAAATGTTTTTTTGAAGGATTAGAGAAGGCCTTAAATAATAAAAGATCCAAAATTATCTGAAATGGTGGATTTGGTTGTGATGTTAATACATATAAAGATGGAAACATGATAAGCTAAGATAAAGGGAAGTATAAAGTTGGATATATCACAATGGTACTCGATGTCCAAACAAAGAAATATTCAAAAAAATAGAAAAGAGAGATGAAAATTATCCTAAAGTTTCTAGAGAGGATAACTAGTCAATATCCTTTAAAAAAGAGGGGTACGTGAGGAGTAATGGAAGTGAGAAGACATTTTTACTTATGAAATTTCAATTTTGTAGCATTTTGGGCCATAAATTATCTTACTGTGAAGTGGAAAGGATCTATTTAAATGGAGAAGTTCCTAGAAGTCAACAAAAGAGAATGAGACCTTAATATTAATCATATAGAATAAATAGTGTCTATGGTTATTGTTTTCTATATTATAATTATGGCTATAAATTTGTTCATTACTTGAATAGGAATGGTGGGAGTAATGCTTATATAACTTAGAGATAAGTCAATAGCTGCCCACAAAGTAGAGTTACTCTTGAAAATAGGTATTCTCCTCTGGAATAATAATATTTGTAGGAAAAACCCATATATATTGAAAAGTGATTATAAAGGAAAACTTTTACCTCCACCCAATAAAGTATCTCAAGGAAGGAAAAAGAAGAAAATTGAGAAATCCAACCTTGTACAAATAACTCTCAAAGAAACATAGAATAGTAGCACATGGATTCTTGATAATGGATACTCATCCCACATGAAATGGAATTCATATTTGTTGAAGAATGTTAAAAAATAAGTTTATGGAATAATTAGATTCATAAATGACTGTTATTTAAAGATCAAAGGCAGTAGAAATACAGAACTAGAAAATGATGAGTTGAGGAAAACTGAAGTTCTCTATATAGATGGATCACATCATAACCTACTAAGTCTGATTAATATATATAAATAAAGACTAATAGTTAATTTTAATTATAAGGGGTGCACTATATAGGGAAATTTAGTTAATTTTATTATGAAATGATATAGAACATATGACAATTTATACAAGGTTGATAGTAAAGTGAAGACTTATTACATAATAGTTGAAGAAGAAAACAACATGTGGAACTAGAGGTTGGGTCACATTAACCAAAATAGCATGGGACATATATATATAAGATGAATATTTTTGTAGAAATTATAAATATAAATCATGAATGAGACAATACATCTAATTAATTCTTGTGAGGAAAGATGTTCAAGAGTTTATATTGGTCGATAAACAAATGGGCATAAAATCATCTTGATCTCATCCGCACAGATTTATGTGGTCCAATTAATGTTTCTAGAACATATAGAGATAGGTAATTAATTATTTTTTTTTATGATTATAGTATAATGGCTTGTGTAATTATTATTAAGAAGAAATGACTAGTTTTTTATTTCATGAAGAGTTCTCATTGAATAGTTGAAAATGAAATTGGTCGCACAATCAAAATAATACGATATAAAAATAGAGGATAATACACATACATTTAATTCAAAATTACATTTAATAACGTTGTATAAATAATGAGGTTTTTGTATTGATAACCCCTAAAAATAGGTTTTTTTAATGAAAAAATAGAAAGGTGAATAGTATATCCAGAACTATGTTGATGGAGAGTCGTGTTTCTCGTCACCACTGGAAAGATGATTCTCAATTAGTGGTGTCTACTCAATATCATTCATGGGTTTTTATGGTAGATATCAAGACACAATATGATATGTGGTATGGAAATAATCCATATCTGAAGTATTTTTTGTGTTTTTTGGAAGTAAATGATTTATCTGAAACAAATAATGCAATCAAGGAAAGTGTGGTGATTCTATAGATGAGGGGATATTACATGGATATTAAATGATGATAAAATCCTACAAATATTAAAATAATCATCTTTGAAATATTCTAGAAAGAAGTGACATAATCATCATTGAGGATAAAACCATAAATACCTCGAGGAGCTCAAATTTTGGTATGAATAAAGATGAGTAATAAAGTGGACATAGGACTGACTAAAATTAATAAATAGTGGAAGGATAGAAAAATATTCAGGGCTCCAAAATGATATTTATTTAGAAGAATAATTAGAAGAAGAAACCATTGTTGAAGAAACATAATCAATACCTCATAAGAGAAATAAAATAAAAGAAATTGGTCAATCCAACATCATAGGGGATTGGACTACAACTACACAGACAAGGATAATGAGGAATGAAGTGAATTATACCTTACTATCAATTTGGTAACATACCTCATTTGAAGAAGTATAAAATGATGAATCATGGGTTATGTCCGTGAATCGATAACTGGGTCATATGATAAGAACCATACATGGAAACATGTTAAGATACTGGAAAACCACAATGTGGTTGGAACATAGTGTATTTTTTATAACAAAATCAATGATTAGGGAAATATTATCATAAATAAAGCATGATTGGTGTGTACATTCTATGAACATATTTAAGTCATTGATGTTGAATAATTTTTTTTCTGGTAGCTTGATAGTATTCAATCAGGATTTTTATTTCCATGGAAATTTAATGAGAGTACAAATTTTATCATATGGATGTCAAAACAGAGTTCTTAAATGGAGTTCTTGAAGAATAATTCTACATTAAACAAATTTTAGGATTTATTATTGTAAATTATGAGACTATGGATTGAAGAATAAATATGTCTCTTTGTGGTTTGAATCAGACACCATGATATTGGTATTCTAGACTAAATGCTTATCTGAAAAATCTATAATTTAAAATAGGGGGTGTTAACCATAATATATATTTAATTAATTCTCAAAAAGATCAATTTATGGTGCAAGTTTATGTGGATGATATTATTTTTGGTTGAAGAGGGAAGGTATCTGCCGAAGATTTATATAATCACATGAAATATGAATTTGAAATTTCGATGATTGTTGAACTCACATACTTTTTGGGGTTGCATGTGGTCCAAAAGAAGGATTACACCTTCATTTTTCATGAAAAATATTCAAGAGAGATGCTCAATAAATTAAACATGAATGAATCCAAACCAATGTCGAATCTAATTTCTGTTGGAAAAAACATGGAACGTACGAGAGTGGGACATATGTGGATCTCACCTTGTATTGGAGAATCATTGAAATCTTTTTATAATTGAATTAAACATGGATATACATTATACTTCTAACATGTTTGATATATCAGTTTCAAATTAATAAAAGGGAAGATATTTTTAAATAGTTAAAATAATCATGATTTATATTCAATATACTCTCAATTTTGGATTATAATTTATAGAAGGAAGAGATAATGAATCATAATATTTTATGATGTTTACTAGGTTGGCGATGTGGTCGGTAGAATGTCCAAAACTAGTGAACCATTATTTATTAGAAATAAAAGTAGAGGTTGGTTAAGAAAGAAACAAGAAAGAAATTTTATTAGTATGGATAAAGAAATGTATATCTCTAATTTAAAGGCATGCACTCAACAATTGTGTATGAAGAAAAAATTGAACGATATAGCTGATGAGGTGAAACAACTGAATGAGATTCACTTTGAAAATAAGAGGATGATTGATCTTACAAAGAATCCAGTTTATCACTCCCATATCAAGAATAAAGAGATAAGATATCAATTCATAAAACATCATGTATCACATGGTGTAATTAAAATGGATCATGTTGGAACTGATAACCAATTGGCTAATATTCTAACTAATCCATTGGAAGTACATGTTCTTGAGAAACATTGTTCTAACCTCAGTGTTCAGAAACCTCCCATTGCATTAGGAGGTTATGGTTTTCCTTTATTCCCATTTTTGTTAACCGTTTTAATCTATTTGAGGATGTGATGAATGTTTATGGGTGATATACAATCCATGGGATTTTTTTAGAACCAAAAGTATAATTATAGACTCTTTAGTTTTATTTCCAAAGGGGTTAAATGGAGAAATTAAAAATTTATAAAGTTTTGACAGTTCATAATTTTGAAAAACTATGCAATGCTTTTGTGACATGATGAGAATTGGGTGTTATGAAGAAACAACTCGTTTCTCTCAGAGCTAAGCTTGTACTTATTTAAGAATTAAAAAAATGAGAACCCAATTAATTCTTCCCCTATTTTTTTCTACACTTATCATTTCTCATGTAGACTTTGAGTGTTGGATGAGTTGTTTCTCACCTTTCAAGTTTTGGTTCAAGGCTGGTGCTTTATTGAACTCATCTAAATATTTCCAACATAAAAAAAAAGGAGAGATTTATGGAACTAAGGCCCTTCATAGCTAAAAAGGGAGTCTAATGTTTTCTTTTTGTAAATCCACACTGGGTTTACTATGGAGTTTTCAAGGTAAGTGATCTTATAATACTAGATGGATATAATATTTAAGGTAGCATCTTTTCCTATTATTTTCCTAATTTTGGGGCTCAAAATCTAGAGGAAGGATAAAAATTCATGAAAGTTATTTTTACAGGTTTGGAACTTCTCAAATATGGTAAAGGAGTGTGTTTCCTGATGACTATTTTTCACAATGTTTTAGATTCATTAAGATGATTAGAATCATGAACAAGGATCATGAATGACATGATGGGATGATGTTAAATATTTTTGACTATGAGAAGCTTCGTGAATGCATGATGGCATGATGGTAAATCTACGTGACTATGTTAGTTTTTTCGAATGGGTTAAATTTCACAGTATCATTTTGAATGAAGGAGTTTTACAAACATGAATTTAGAGTTTCATGAAAAATACACTAGGAGTATGGAATCTTCATGATAGCCTGAGCTATAAATTGGAAGCTACCCCCACATCATTACACATGAATATACTTGGATAAAATGGTAAATTTATTTGATTTCACAAAGTTCTACCTAATCATGAAATCTTCATGAATTAGAAATCCTTTGTGAGCCTAATCATCATGTAATTAATGGATTTAAACTGATTCATTCTAAGGAATACTAGAAAAGTAGGTTTTGAGAAGACTGGGAGTTTCGCAAAGACTTAGTTTTCCACAATGGTAGTGGGATTCAAAAAAAAAGTTTGTTTTATGAGGGATGTGAGATTTTCAAAGTTCAGGATCTTTAAAAAAAAAATTCGGTTCACAAAGGCTGATATTTTTTTGAAATTTAAAGGAGCATTAGAAAAGGTTAGGATCTTCATGGAAAGTGGTGTTGAACATATGGTTCTAGTGAACAGTGCTTTCAATTGAATTAACTCAAGATTACGGTACAAGTAGATTCCCGTTCTAGTCAGGGACCAAGACTTAAATTTCAATATATTAAAGTGGCATGTAATTTGTTCAACCAAGTAGTACATCTCCCAATGTTCTGATCTATGGGGAGTCATTAAAACTACTCTGAGGGAGGCGGTGTGTTGTCCCTAAAATAGTGTTAAGGAAACATTCCTAGAACTGAGTGACTATGTTTGAACTTCTGTATTCCACAATAACTAGTGAATCATAGTGGATTTAGGTATGACCAACATACTTTCATTCTATGGTCCTTGGACTAGCTCTAAGTTGTGAACCAAGTAAAACATTTGTTTTCTCTCTCTACATTTTAATGATTATTTATAGAATGATTCCAGCAGAGAGGATTAAAATTGTCCTGCCAATGTGGAAACCTGATTTGTTTCTTTGAAAGAGAAAAATAGACACCATGATTTACCACTCCCCGTTAAGGGTGTTTCAGGATCCTACATATTTCTCAGATGAAATTTCAATGATCTATTCATGTGATTATTAAAAAGGTTCATAAAGAAAATTTGGAGCAATAAAACAATTTAATGAATTTTCCTTAGTTCATTAATGATAGTGGTGGAAATATAGGGTTTAGGAATAGAGATTATGTCTTATCAATACCATAATGGAATAAGGGTCTATTAGATAAAGCTCATTTTTCATCATTCTCTATTCATCCATGATTTATTATGATGTATTGTGATATTAATGATAATTTCTATTGGGTCAACTTGAATAGAGACATTGTGGAGTATTTATCTTAATGCTTGGCATTCAAATAAGTTAAGGTCGAGAGAAAAAATTCTAAGAGGATGATACAACCATTACCCAGATGTATGTGAAAATGGGAAAACCTAGCCCTGGATTTTAAATTGGGACTCCCCAAGAAATATTAAAGGAATAATGTTATTTGGGATGTATTCGACTACCTTATGAATTGAGAACATTTCAATTAAATTAGAGAAGATGTGTATCTTGAACAGCTAGCTAGGTTATGCGTTATATTAGTGGTAAGGTTTCATGGAGTAAAAATATCAATCATATATGATCAATATTTGAGGCTTACCTCAAAGTTATGGAGAATTATTTAGTATTATTTGAATACAGAGTTAATATTTAACACTTCAAATCAACCTTCAATAGATGGTCAGTATGAGGGGATTATTCAAACCCTAGATGATGTGTTGGGATCTTTCTCTATGGTATTCAACGGATGTTGGGATTGACACCATCCTTTTTTCAAATTTTCTTATAAAAATATCTTTCACTCAAGCACTTATATGGCTCCTTATGTGTCCCTATATGAAAATAAGGCTAAGACACCAACATACTATGACAAATATGGGGATCTAAATCTATGGGGGCCTGATCTAGATGATTAAATGACAAAGAAAGTTATATGAATTCAATAACACATCAAGGAAGCTCAGTGTTTATCAAAAATTTAAGTTGGAAACCTTTAGTGGGATCTTGAGTTTAATTTTTTTGATAAAGTGTCATTATGGTTAAATCCTTGAAAAAATGTAATGGTATTTGGAAAGAAGGTAATGTTAATCACTAGATATATCTATCCCTCTGAGATTATTAATCCTATAAAGACAATAGCTTATTTCTTAGTGATTACTATAAACCTATCCCAAGTTAATGATGTATTCTATGTATCTACTTCATGTAAGTAAATACATTATAATTCACATTTACAGATCATAGAGGTCATCCTATTAGAGACAGATCTTTCCTATTAGAAGAAACCAGTATAAATCATGGATCTTATGGGTAAAGTTATACATAACAAGACTTCCAAATTGGTTAATGTTCTCTGATCAAAAAATTTGGGAAGTAATATGGGAACCCAATAATCGAATGAGTTTGAGGTATCCTTAGTTTTTTGTACTAAATTGATAGAATTTCGAAGGAGGAATTCATATGAGGGAGTATAATATAACACCCCAAGATTTTAGAATATATCTCCCTTTAATAAATAAATTATTTTGACATCTTTTAAAGTTTCAACCTTAAACTTATGTGAATAATCATCATACATTATAAAATTAATCATGTTAAATGTTATTTGAATGAAATATAAATCTTTAAAAAATTATAATACACTTAGAGAATACCATTGATCCAAAATAACTATTTTGACATATTTTATTTATGAGAAATGTTTTTTTTATATATGTTTTATTTCAAAATTAATACATAGTATTAAAATTATGAAAAATTATTTTTTACACTTAAAAAAAATTAATTCATTGGTTATATTGAAAATATAAACATTTGAAGGTAAAGCAAAAAACATTTGAAAAACATTTTTTATGAATGTAATGTGTTTTTAACATAATAAATTAAAATAATCACTATTGATTAATGATTTTATGGATACATGTATATAATATATTCAATATTTTTTTAACATTCATTTAATGATCTTCACTATGAACTGAAGGGGAATAAATTTAGTTTTATGCTTAAAAATTCATTTTTTCTAAAAATAGTTTCCGCTATGTTTTTCATGATTACTATAAAACTAATTTTCACAAATTATAGTCATTGAATTTTGTAAAGTTACATAGATATTTAGAATCATATTTTCCAAATTTTTTAATGATTCCAGTTTCATATTCTTTCATAATAAATAGTAACTATGGTATAAATTTATTACCTTAGATGGGGTTGAATGGGGTTAATGAGGGGATTAAACTAAAATTTAAGGTTTAAATTTTTAATTAAACTGGTATAAAATATATGTTTTGAAGATATTTAGACCATAAATTATCTTATATTAAATCCTTTTTCCACTTGGTTCCACTTGAACATTATTATTACTTTATTATATTTTTATGTTCTTAATATTTAAAAGATTTCCACCCACCTTTCTTATAAAATGGAAACTCATCTCCACTATACTTTCCACATTATTAAACCACTGATATAAATTTTTTTACCTAAATCACTTATCAAATTTACTATCCACATTATATAAGTCTTGTTCTTCTTAAAATTCCAATCCAAGTTTCCTTAAGAAAAGTTCCAAAAAAGGTTTCTCAAACAAGAGGTAATCATCTTCATTGAATCCTTTTTAAGTTTATTTCCTCTTATAACTCCTAAAAATATTTTAAAATCATAATAACATGATTAAATAAGTTTAATTAATATAATTAAAATTTTCATATTAATGTTTCCACCATTTTATGTCACTTTTATAACATATGGGAAATGATAACTTCATTCGTGTGTACGTTTGGACTACCACCTCCATGAAGCGATTTGATCCATTTTTCAGATCCTCCACAAATGAATAGTAACATGGATTTATTTAATGAATATATATTATAATTATGATATTATTTTTATTCTATAAATATATTGTTTTATTTACTTTTATTTATTTCCATTCATTGGAAAATGAAAACATTACTCATCCGTAGGTACGGACTACCATCTCTATGAAGTGATTTGTTTAATTTTCCATCATCACCTTCTATAAATGGTTAATAAATTTTATTTTATTAATATATATGATACTTATAACATTTTTAAGATTCTATATATTATTAAATCATGAGAAATTTTCATGTAATAGAACCATCGAACCATAACAATCCTGGAAAAGAGAACAGTTAACACAAGAATGATGATTTTAATGAAGAAATGTTAATAAATGGGTAAATTGATATTATAAAGAAGTTTTATATATTAATATAATTATAAATATGTTAATGGTATAGATTTTTAATAAATATAAATTTATTATATAGAAACTTAAGAAAATATATGATGAAAATTAGAATTTATGGTAAGGGTTTAAGTTGCAATCTCATTTTTAATTGGGATTATTAATGATGGAGTCTTCTTTGGTGGAAATATCTAATATTTTTTCTATAAAACCCATGATTTTATTTTAATATTGTTATTTTTATGGGTTTTCCTATTTTTTGTTCATTATTCTCTCATCAATACTTAAAATAATTGAGAAAATGTTTTTTAAAAAAGTTGACATTATTTCCTCTTTAGTCGGTGAACATTTTCTACCATAACTGTGTTATTTAAAATATTTTCAAGAACATTATTTTATAGGATAACATTATTATTTAAAGACATTTTCATCCATATTTGAATTTATTTTCAAAGGATTACAAATAATTTTCTATAATTTTTTCCAAACAGTTTATTTATGAATTTTTACAGAAACTGTGAAAGGAATATTTGTTTTAACATTTACTACATGAACAAATTTTATCATAGTCATGATCAATATTTTATTTTAATATTACATTACAATTTTATACGGTTATTTTCAAATAATGTTTTTCAACATTATAGGAATTTTTTTTATAAATATTATCAAAAGAAAGGTATTTTTTACTCATCTTTTCAAAGAGAGGTTTGAATATTATTTTAATGTATTTTTAGCCAATGTCAATATAAATTGATAGTTCTTATGATTCACTAGAGATAAGATCAAATTATACCATTCATGTTCTTTTTCTAGATGGTTTATGATTATTTTATATGAAAATATTATGAAACTCATTTCTTTTCCACTGGTAATGCTATATTGAATGATGAATGTTTCTATGATCTTATGGAACACATATATATGGTTTTTATTTTGTGATGTGTGGGATTGTAATTATATATCTCTCCAATTAATTTTTTTAATGACTTATAATTCATGATATAATGGCAAGAAGATAGGGATTAAACCCATTTCTGGGATGAAAAGAGGCTGGGGAGTGAAGCTAATCCATTATGAGACTTTGTACAATATATGATGATGGTCTTGGAAGTTATCCTTGAGTAATGATATAATTTTACTATGATTATGATTATACATAAATTCTTATTACATGTTCTTGTTATTATAATATTCAATAATTTTTCATGATTGATTGAGGATGATTCCTTTCTCTTATGAATCGTGTCTTTTGAAATGATAAAGCTTTATTCCATGGATCATGATATATGATCCATGAATGATTGGGTATAAGATTTGTAAGTTATTATCATGATATAATTACCTTGCACTTATATTATACTTTAATAGGATCATTGATTGTTATCTCTCATGTTTAACCTTACTGAGCATCTATCTCACCCATTCTTATGTTTGCATTTTCCCAGGTTCTGAAGAAAGGTTTTAAGTATGATATGCCTGAGAAGGGAACAATGAGGGAATAAATTAATAGGAAATGTTGAATATGTTTCATGAAATAAGTTGATTATGTATCTATTATCCAAATACACTAAACCTTTACAGTTTTGAGTTGTGAATTATTTTGTAATATATTGAGTTTTCATCTAAAATGATGTAATATTTATGTAATTGTTTCTCATTTCGCATAATTTTTCCATAACCTAGCCTTTTATAACTCCCTAAAACTCAACTATAATCCTATTTTAACACTGATGACACCTTAATGGGTTCTAAATACACATGTTCAACCTGAATTTGATCTAGATTACCTCACCCAAGAACCCGATCCATTATAATAATTTCTATAAATTCTCTTAAAACAACATGCATTCTATATTAATAAATTGATATCTTGGTTCCCAAAAAAATTACAAAAGGAAACTTAGTTCAATTATCTATTCCAAAATTCTTCAAAATTTCCTAGACATACATCTCTTGATAATGGAAAATATGATCATTCTCTTGTGAAATTTTCAAACCCATAAAATACATCATCTCTCTAAGAATCGACATCTCAAACACCTTCTCCATATCTAAAAAATTACTCACAACCACATTTTTCATTTAAATAAAATATTATATCTTCTACATAGATAATAAAAATTAAATATGCATCACTATCTTCTCCGGTATAGTGGTTGTCGTCGAATATTCCCTTCTTAATTTTGATAACTCCAATAAAGTGTCTAACATAGAATACCATTCTCGGGGGGATTTTCTTAACCCATATAATGATTTATTTAACATAAAATCATATTTTTATTTATCTTATTTAAACAAGAATACATTTAGTTTCTCAATATAAACTTCCTTTTACAAGTCTCTATTAAATAAATTTGACATGGCATCCATTCAGAATATTTTGTATCATCATTGTGACAAATATCAAGAAAAAACCTAAAGGTATTAAACCTTAGACCAGTGTGATGGTCTCATAAAAATAAATTCCTTCAAACTTTGAATAACATTTACCAATGATTCTTTACTTATTTCTCCTCACCGATCCTTTTTATTTCAAATTTTTTATAGAACACCCACATTTTTGTAATAACATTATTATTTATTGGATTGGATAAAAAACCCTAATTATTGTTATTTTTGATTGGATCCAACTTCACATTAAAATAATTGATCCACTCTTTACCCTCTATTGCCTATATTACATATTATATATCAACCAAAGAAAATGATGATATGTGTTATTATCCTTAGAGTTCTCTTTGCTTGAATCATTTTTCCTTAATCTCCAATGATATTTTGGACTTTCAAATACTTTCTATGCCCTGGATGTGATAAAAAATATTTTTAATAATCGATAGAAATATTTGAATCATTATATTCAACTTGTACTTCTTATGAATTCCCATCATTTTTAGAAACTCCATCTTGCTTCTTAATAAACCCTGCTACAACATATTCAATTATGAATCATTTTTCTTGTTGTTTCCCTCAATATTTGATTGTTTAATCGCCTTAAAATCACTAATATCAATAATATACCTTATATATTTGTTTTAAGAGTGATATCCTCTCATATTTTGAGGAAAAAAGGGAAGATACTTTCAATTCCCCTTTGCTCATACTTCCTCAAGTTTTTACCTTTCACCATGATAATACATTGCATAAAAAATACCCAGAAGTATTTAAATCATTTTTTATTCATTTAATATATTTATTATTTCATTATATCTATTTTTTTAAGAAATTTAACACCAATAAAATTATAATAGAATAACTTCTTATTCAATAGCGTCTACGAAACACGACACCAAGCGTATAAGGGAATATAACATCCCAAGACTTTATGATATATTTATATTTAGATGAATTACATCTATCCAATAGAATTTATGAAACTCAAAAAAGAAATTTAAATTTCTCTACATGTAACAATAATTTTATCTTGTGTTACACGCAACAATGAGTTCCTTCAAAAGCATTCATTACACGCAAGACCAGGTTTTACTGAATAACTATATACTATAAATATTATTATTTAAAATGAATATTATCGCCTAGAAGTTAAATTTGTTTTTGTAAATATGATTAAATAAATAATAAAAATATATTGTTAAATTTAATTGTTACAAATTATTTATAAATTAATTTAAAAACCAATTGAATATTATGAAATTATTTTTATAAAAAAAATATTATTATTCACCAAATGCATTTTAACTATATAAATTAAAATAATTACTATTATTTATTTATTATAATGAAATTTATATATTATATATTTAATAAAATTATATTAAATTAATCTAATATATTTTATGCGAATAATATAAGAACAAATCAAATTTTATGCCTAGAAAACAGTATATTTCTAAATGGAAATTTTTCTGCATTTTAATGTCTTAATTTTCTTAAAACTATGTTTTGAAACTTATATATTTGATATTAAAAAATAAACATAATTTTTGAATTTTTAATTTCATAATTATTTTAGGGTGAATTTTTGGTATTTTTATGGAAAGTATCATTTTTTGACCAATAGTGAAAAATGATAAATTTATTTGAAAACTGACTTTACATATATATAATTTATAATGTTAAATAAAATTTAAAATTGGTTTTAAAGTTTCCTTAGATAAATTATAAATATAATATTATAATTTAGGTCATTTTAATCATTTTCATAGTGAATTTTAATATCAAATCTTTTTGAACTTTTGAACATTTTCACTTTAAAAACTCACTTTTTCATCACATATATTGGATAAATCTTAAATTAATTTCTACCATTTGTTGTATTTGAATTTTAAAAAATTAATTCTATATTTGGATTCAGAATAATTTATATTTTCTGATAATTTTAACATTTTTTTTGAAAAAAATTATTGGTGAAAATAGTTAATGTTAATCATGGTGAGTAAGAGAAAAATGAGTTTACTCAGAGACTAAACTTTAAACATAAGGGAAAAAATACCTAGAAATTTATTCAAAAAAAATTGATGTCTATAACTCTTCCATAACTTATTTTCCCAAATATAATCATTATTTTAGGAACATGAGGTAAGGGAGACTTTCTAATATTGTTTCTTTTTGGTATTTAAAAGAATTCCACTCCTCCTCCACTATAAAATGACACTCACTCTCTTCACTTAATCACACCTATAAATAAATTTGAATTGAAAAACACCTACAAAAATAAATTATAAATTTTCCTCACCTAATCCTATAATCCTTAGTTTGGGAAGAAATCTAGCCTTTCATGTTTTCATTGCAAACCTATTGGGGATAACCAAAGAAGAGGCAATGTTCTTCTAAAAGTGTTTTTATTATACTTACTTATCCACCTAATTAAATTTATTTTATATCATGATTATATAATAACATTTGTATATTCCATATACTAATATGTTTTTTCTGATAAAGTCATTACCTATAACTTTACAGACTTCCATAAAATAGGATACACAATCATTGTTCATTTGTACGGTGGACTACCGCCTCGTGAACCAATATCATTTTTTTATTCAATTACCACCATTAAATATTGAGAATAATGATGAATTTATAGTTTATATATGATATTTATTATATTTATTAAGTATTTATTCTTATATAATTATTATATAACACATACATTTCTGAATTCCATTTTTTAGGAATACGATAACATTATTCATGTGTAAAAGGGACTATCACCTTGTGAAGTGAGGTGATTCATTCACTATGTACAAGAAATGTATTAAAGATGGATTAATAAACATATTTTAAATATATGAAATTAAAATGATACTGTAATAATAATATACATATATATCTATTACTTCTCATTTTTTCGATATAACAATAAAATGGAAACAGCATTCATATGTATGTACGGCTTACCATCTCTATGAATAGTTTATTTCATTTCCTATCACCAATTTTTATAGATTTATCTAAATTAATATTTTTGGAACCCACCAAATGGGAATTTAAAATTTAAAAAGGTAATAAATAATTAAATGTGGCTATTATCCTCCCCATAAAAGAAAATGAAGAAGAACGTGGTCAAGAGCCGTGGATCGCTTGAGCCTCCAAGAGATACGTGGTCACGTGACCATCATGAGGTCATGAGAAGACTCCATGTGATGCGCATAACCTATAGTGGATCATAGATAACCCCTATCAACCTGACCTCCTACTCTTTTGTGGGCGCTTCAGACAACCAGTGGTCATGTGGAGACCACTGGATAAGCTCCCCTAGGCTGTGCGGTTCCGAATCGGTGAGTGCCTAACAAACCATCCTAAAATCCTTTGAAAATGAGAAGAATTTTTCCAAAAGACAGAGGACTCTTGAGAAAATAAAAATCATGCAATGCATCACAGATAGGAATGGTAATTTCTATTTACAACATCCAAGAAAAATCATGAGTCTCCTAATCCTTTGTAAAATAAAACAACAGAAATAATGGGGAGGATTCGGGAGATACTCTTGACCATAAATATCACATGGCAGGCCCTTGACGGTCTACAAGACACCACGAGTCACTGATGACATGCCCACCTCATGTCGTGAAAGCAATTTGTCCTAAGGGTCTTATCATATGAAAGGACTCAGGTATGTCAAAGAAACTATGCACTCTCCATTGTCTTCCTAAGGAAAAACAATGGAATTTGTCTATGAAATGATCATGCAACCCCATATAATCATTATTCGACATGTGATGCATCACCATGGGGGAGAGTAATTGTCTTTGAAAATACTCATTAAATATCTCATGACCCTTATCCTTTTTAAAATAAAACAAAATAAATACAATATGGAAGAGGTGAAATACTCTCGCGGTCATAAAGTGCTTGCGATGCACTAAGGAAGTCAATAGAACAGTCTCTAGAGACTCTTAGAAAATTCATATTTATCCCACAAAGGCCCCTTGAAAAGTCATCTCTATCTCATGGAAATTCCCAAACAGGTCACATGAGATCATGTGAAGGCCTTTTAATAGCCTCCCTAATCTCTCAATGTCCCTTATACATGTTTATATGTTAATAAGGAAGTCCATTGAAATACCCACATGATTAATTGATCCCATATTAATCGGAAATAATCCAATAAAGGAAGAATTGATGGGAGGGACTCACATTCTCTAAAAGTCAGGTGATACCCTCAGAATGATCCACGAAAGAGACTCCAATATCCCTTTTCTGACTCCATCATGTATTCTCACAAGATATACTATGAAAACCGGCAAACAACCAGGGTGGAAAGTCCTTTAAATCTACCTCCCCATCATGAAAAATATATGAATTCTTACATGTAGTATGAATACTCTTTATAGGTGAATGAATCCTCAAAACCTCACATTGGTTCTAGAGTGGATCTCTCAGAGTGGTGCATCTCACAACTAGAAGGTTCCTCATTAGGTAATGTTCAAGTGAAACACCAGAATAATGTTTCAAATTTCATAAAAACTTCTTGTGATCATAATAGATCATGTGAAGGATCTATAATAGGACACATGAAGGAAATATTGTAAACCTACTAGATCAAGTGAGACATAAAATAATCCTACATTGAATAAATCTAAGGCATTCTCAATATGAGGGTGGAACTAAGACTAATAAATGGGAGTATCATATGATGACTTATACACTAATCTTCATGGGCTTTGCATGAACTACCAATTTCATGATAAAACATCAAGGTATATCACCCAGGTCTCATGAAACCCCTTTAGTATACCACTTGGATCATGTGAAGTCCTCTAGAAATTTCAAGGAAAGTCAGATGGTGACCCAAAGGCATGCCACTCAAGTCTTATAAGTACCTCTGGGATCGTCATCCCATCCTTGCAATGTCCTTGAAACATAATTTTCTCCCTCACATAATGGAATCACCATATGTCAGTTGAGTATCATGATGTCACCCAGGCATGTCAACTTGCTCTTGCGACACCCTTCATGCAAGCTAGTCAGGTCTTGTGATGCCATCCAGGCATCTTGGCTAGGATGTTTGGCACTCTCTAAGACATTTCACACTGACTCTCATGATCCCCTCCATATGTGCCATCTAGCTCTCATGATGAAACAAGGGCAAGTTAGTTTTGTCATGTGACACCCTCTAGACAAGTCATCCTGGTCATGTGATGGCTTCCATGACAAACCATATGGTTCTTGCGATATCCTCTAGAAAATTCAGACCTGATCATGAGACAACCCTTAGACAAGTCATCCAGGTTACGCAATGCCCCTAAATAAAGTCAACATGGTCATGTGATTTCATTTTTAAATTTCAGGAAGACATTACCCAATATTTCAGGAAAACAACCAAGGCATGTCAAGTGGGAAATCAATGCATGGCATGTAGGCATGTAGGTCAGGTCAGCAAGGGCATCCCAGGATTTAATAACTTTGTCCATCCTCGGTGTGTAAGCCCTGAATATAAGGGAAATGTAACTTTGTAATCCCAACCAGCGGAATAATAAAATATTCCCTGAATATAGGGTAATGTCAGAGTGTAATCCCCAATCAATGAAATATGAGAACTCTGATTCCTTTAATAATGAGGATATATAGCATGCCACCCTAAGGCCCGAGATCCATATCAACCATTCGAAAGGTAGTCCCCAATCATTGGAACCACATCTATGAGCAATAAAATTGATTAGTTTACAACCCTTATTTATCACTCCAAGCATAGATTGGGATGGATTAGGGAGTGCCAATAATCATATAATTTTCCTCATAATCCCCTACAAAGGAAAGGGAAAAATTAGTTTGTAAGCCTCAATCACTATAGAAAAATATTAGTGTGTAATCCCAAATCAGTAAACTATAAAATCGACTTCCTATAATAACCAGGATACCTAGGACACCTTCCTAAGGCCCAAGTTTAATTAATCATCCATTTTTATGTAAGCCCCATGACTCTAATATTCCAACCATCGAGACCCAGTTATTCCCAAGGGATAATCATTCAACCTCATCCCTTAGTGGATTGAAAAATCAATTGATCTATGATGACTCTGATTCCTTCCATAATCAGGATATGTGGGACCCTTAAATGAGGCCATATATTCCTGTTAAACTTCTAAAGGGTTTAACTAGTACACAATTCCCTATATCCATGTGCAATGATATTGATCACTTATTTTCCCTTGTTTCTCACACCAAACATCGCTCACATGGGATTAGGGAGTTGTTGTGAACACCTCATTGGAATCATGAATCTCCATCAGCCAAGGAAATCATTGTAAGTAATCCCCAATGAGTGGCATGATATGAATACCCCTCATATAAGGGAATCTACTTTGGGTATAGTCCCAAGGGTGTTATCAAAATATGAAAAATTAGATTCCTTTCATAAAAAGGATATGTAGGATATCCCCACAAGACTCAAGCTCAAAAATTTGTTACATCAGTCCAAGAACATATGTTTTCTCTGCAGGATGTTATACTTCACAGGTTTGAAGAACTATGTGTGCATTGATTCCTATAATAACCTGGAAGCATAGGATGCTTCATAATGGCTTAATCACCCCATTGGAATATTAACCACCTCCCTAAAAGGTAGAAAATTATGAAACATCTAGTTATATGAAATCAATATATAAAGAAGCTAACCATCATTGGTGAAATGGATGGAGAACCTCATATACATACATAACGATACATTAATGATATCCCCTCTTCTTTCTTCATCATTGAGATTACCTTTATTTTCTGTATAAATAGAATTAACCTATAATCATTTGATTAGGGTAAATGGTCAAATATCAGGAATATAAAGATATATTTGAACATATCATAAATATAAAAGAGAGTCTCATAGTAGAAAATAATTCCACCCATAAGGGTGCGATGAGCTTAACCACCAATTCTCTCGACCAATGTGAGTCCCTAAGTTTCATTGAGTCTGAAACCTCTACTGATCACCTGCCTTTAGAAAGTATGATTGTACCTAGTTATGGATGAGGGAACCATTGGTAGTTTTCATTATGAATGAAAATAACCCAATGTCAATGATTTTTTAAGAGGTAAAACCCTCCACAATCAACCTGCTGGACCAACCGAACCTGCCTTAGTGTGGTTTTCCCTAGTCATATCTTTTATCCATTGAAATAAAAATGGTGAACCCAATTTGAATCTATGAAATAACAAACAATTGGTTATTATCCTTCAGGACATTTTGTTTTCCCCATAGGCAAAAATAAATAGTGAACATGATGTGAATATCTGAATTAATAAACAGTCATTTATTATCAATTGAACATTTTCATTTTCCCCCAAACGAAAATAGGAATGGTGAAGCCAATGTGAATCTATCAAATAAAAAATTGATTGGTTAATCATGCATCATACCACTTTTTTTATAACCTAAAAAAATTAGTAAGACTAGCATGTTCTTATAGATTATCCTAGAAAAATGGGGTTCTCATGAAATAAGTCTATCCTCTCTTTAACAAGTCCAAGTAAGAAAAATGGTTGAATCAGGAATAAAAGAATAATTGTTTTAACCTTATATATTTTATTGAGAATATTATACCTAAAATATTTCACTAATAGGTAACCTTTTTATTCTTTTTCTACACAACTCCAGATACTTCTCATATCATTATGATTCAAGACAATGTCTTTATCATCTAGTGATCACTCTGGTAAATCACCTATGACTGCAAACTCTGTAGGTCATAAAATAATCTCACCTACTCGACAGATCCAATTTCATGTGAAGAACATAAAGGTCTAGGAGTATCACTGTTGTGGTACAATCCCAAATCTGAAAGCTTCCTACAAGGTTCCCAAAGAATAGAAACTGGTGATTCTGCATCGCCTGGAAGAAGATGTAGCTAATAAAGTGACCCTCAACGCCATGACCAATAACATTGGGAGATTATACTTGGAATTTGAAAACTTCCACCTTAAATACCTAATTAGGATAGATCTAGAATCCAAATAATTCCCCCTTCCAGTTTATGGGTTTCCCAAGATGGTTCCTACTAACAACAACTACCATCTTTCCACCAGTACCCACCAGTCGCATGCTGAGTGTACCACACAACAAATTGCTGCCTTTAAAACTCATGCATGGGCAACAAGGAAGGTTCATCAGTTGAGGAAGGCACTAGATATCCAATATATTTCCCATATCTCCACTCATACTGATGATTCCTACAAGAATATTCGGGAATGAAAAAGTAAGTAGGCTCATATCCCTTCTCACTCAGAACAAGTCTACGAGAATATTCCCCCAACAGGCATGGGGGAGGTGCATATCCCTACCCCCATGAATGAATCCAATCAACATATTCTATTAGAACAAGTAGGAAATAAGTGGTTGTATATTCCCACTTTAAACGAAGACATCTACCAGTGTATAATGGAGAAAAAAATGTGTAGGCTTATATCCCTATACACACACTTCTAAAATTCCAATACATTTTAACAAAAGATGAAGAACTTTGTCAGCATATTCTGGAACTATTGGATATAAAGGGACTGGTTCATATATCTATCCCTATAGCCAGGAAAACTCGACACTATGATCATCATGAACAAGTGGCGGTACTGAATCATGTACACATTCTTGCTCCCATCTAGGAGGATTATCAACATATTCTGATAAGGGATGGGGTGTCGAAGTAGGATCATATTCCAGTTCCATCTAGGGATCAATAGGTGATAGCATCACATACCTCGAGATAGGGGAATATTCATATTGAAGAATTCTGGAGGCATTTTCCAATAGTTCAAGATCTGGCTCATATCCTCGCTTTGGCCAGGGATCACCAAGTGAGAGGGGTGCATGCCTTGGGACAAGATCATATTCCTATAGAAGTAGTCCAAATGCCCCATATTGAGAATATATCCCTATTATATCTAGGACTAATCAAGTGATAATATAATAAGACTCTGGATAGACTCAAATTCTTTTAATGGAATTTTCCTTTCATATTCCATCAGATCACAGAAGTCATTAACATATTCCTACTCCTGCCAATAAATGACTACATCGAAATCATTCCAAGGAAAAACATAATGAGGCTCATATCCCTTCTCCCATTCCATAGGTCCTTTTTCATATTCCAGTGGATAATATATATTCATACTAGGCTCATATTCTTTCTCCAACTGGGGCTCACTAATGGAATTGTCGAGCATGTCAAAATAAATTTTTACATTTACTAGACTTTCTACAATATAACAAAAACTATCTGTCATCTCTCAATAGAACCCTAGATCATTAATCCAAAAAAGAAGGTTTTGATTAAAAAATAGGTGAATGATATTTTAAAAAACGTGGGATTTTATGATTTATGAATGCAAAAAATGGAAAGCGATAAAACAAATCATAAATTAATATAATTAATTAAAAGTGATCAGCCCAAGGAAATATCATGATGATCATGCTTAATTTCATCAAAAGATAGGGTTTATATATTTAATCCTTAGTTTTTAAAACCTATAACTAAAATTTTATTGATTTTATACTAGGACACCTCTTATGGTTCAGTCAGAAACACGCAATGATTCACCCGATACCACCGATGATGGAATGATCTGTGTTCGACTTCATAACTAAAACTCTCCAAGGTAACACGTGAAGAACTTGATGTGTTTTCCATGTTGGTATTTTATTTCTTTGTGATATGACGAAATAAATTTACATTTCCTTGATAGTGTTTATTATAGTTCAATTGACCAATATGTACCATGAAAACAACACTATGAAAAAGGGGGAGATAAAATGGTGAATGGTGTGTGAAACATCACATGAAATGGTACCCCCAAACATGATCATATGAGTTTCAGAATGGCATACCACAACATACCACAATTAAATAAGAACATAGGATGATTATAACAATAACACAAACCTATAATTTAAAATTTCATTAAAATATTACAAAAACAAATCTTGGGAATTACATCACATTTCCCCCAGGTGATCACAGGATGTTTATAACTCAATGGGATGAGAGAAAATAAATTATGATGAAAGGGCACTACCCATGGCCTCAAAAAATACTAATAATGATTATATGACACCATTGGGTCAACTAAATGTAAGAACCTTGTCTCCTGGTCGAACATGAAAATGGGGTTCCTAAGGTATAATTTTATAGAGAAATTAGAAGGTGGTTTTGATCCCCCTGATTTTGAGAAACCATTGGGCCCATGGTTTTAGACCTCCAAAAAGTCTTATGTCGCTTTTGAGAAAACTAAAAATTTGTTTCCCCATCTATTGAATATCTTCACTAAATTTTTTTCCCCATTTGGAGAAATAGATCTTGAGATATTGACAGAATACATAGCACCACTTTTGACATTGTACAGATTCGATTCAATAGACATATCTGTTGGATGGGCCTCCTGGTATACGAATTGGGATTCAGTTCCTAAAGATGATTTTGATACCATTAATCTTTGTATTATATCACAAAATATCAGCCTAATTGAATTCATGGATTATTTGAAGTGTGTGGTTGAGTCTACTGGTTTGCTTGGATCATGCGCAGTTTGGCCCATTCCACTTGAACATCGTCATGGGACCTACAAATCATCTCAACCTAAAACGTAATTATCAAAAAAAAATCTATTTTTAATAGATATAATTGAATAAAAAATTAAGTTTAATTTTTTATTATTTTTTTAAAATTAATACCAAACTAGTTTAACAAACTGATGTCAGGGTGAAATAAATTAGTGAATCGCGGTGCGATCACATCCCCACACCTAAAAATTTTCACTCCTAAAAAAATTAACATTTCCAAAATTATGCATATAGATATTCTAAACATAATTATGATTTAAAATTAAATTGAAATTTAATTCATTAATGAAATGTGATCAAAGAGAAAATCACACCATGGAGTTATTCCCAGTGATCATGGAAAAATGAGACTCATAAATTGTATCAGAATGAAATTAAAAGAGATACATGATACCAAAATGATCAAGGAATTAAAAAGTAAATCATGACGCTAACTCTCTATGTGTGTGTATGAAAACCAGTCCATGTTACTCTTTCCTCTTTCTATCATGTAAATATATTTAATTTTAACATTCTTCTATATAAATTATTTTTTTCCACCGAACCTGCTTAATATCCTTTACAATAAAATTTCAAAACCCACTCATTTATGAATTACCAAAAGTAAAATCTTAATCTACAAAAATATATATCCCCATATGTTTTAAATTTCATCACTCCCCTCATTTATTACTATATTTTTTTAAATTTGAACTTGGAAAAAATATCACACTCATTACTCAACCCTTGTTTGATATCCTCAGGATAGTAATTTAAATAATTATAACCAGATCAAAGGTTGAATATGGGTGGGTTTTAACCTTCCCAATAAACAACCCATATTTTTGTCTTTTTTTAATTTTTTTTATTTTTGTTATAGTTTTTTAGGGTATAGAACAGTCAGATAATAGGTACACACACATATGTCAATCTGGTATAGTAATGTAACAAATTTAATAAGGAACAAAACTATGGTAAAATAATTTTAAAAAGATGATAAATATTAACCAAACATATATTTACCTTCTATTAATTAATAAATATTCACACTTCATGGTTTTGAGTAAAATATGTGTGTGTATCTTATGTGACACAATTTCCCAAAAACTACTCAAATAAAGGGTACCACTATTCTCAAATATTTCAAAGAGATACAATCATTTATATAATCAAAAAACTAATAATTTACTAAAAATCACACCCCCAATGTTAAATTCATGATTAAATACATGTTTTAACATTTAAATAAAAAAATGTTAAAACAACATGAAATAGGGAAATTACTTATGAATTTTCAATAACTTACATGATTAACTGGTAATCATTTTCCACGATAAAGTGGGATTCATTTTCCATGATAAAGTTGGAATAAAAAATTACTATTTTTGGCAGAAAAGTGAGGGGGAAACAGGGGGAGTGACGGTACCATTCGAAAAGAAAAAATGAGAAAAATAAATTAAGATGATGAAATTACTAAGAAACTCAAGAATATACCCCCTTCCCACCTAGAGTGTGAAGTTCCCTCGCTCTAATAAAATAGAATGTGGGAAGGAAGGATAAAACCTAGTGGGTTTCACTAGTAAGATACTTATGGAAGGTATATTTAATCCACCAGGTGCTTTGTAAAATCCTCGTAAATGTGTTTAAGTCTCTACCCATTAAGGTTAATGCTTCATCCCCATGGATCATGCAAGACCTATGTTACACCAAAAGAGTAAACATTAGTAATTTTATAAGGATCAATTCATCAAGAATGAAGCTTACCTAGGTGGAGATTTATCATGGAATTATACATGAGGACCTTATCATCAATATGAAACTTCTGGTAATGAATCATCTTGTCATGAATAGACTTTGTCTTCTCTTTATAGATTCGACATTTCTCATATACATCATGATTAATTTATTCCAACTCCTAAATATTCGTCTTCTTATGCTCACCTGCATCTGAAAGATTCATATTCCATTATTTAACATCCCAATGTGCACGGTGCTCTAGCTCTCTTGGGAGGTTAAAATTCTTTCTAAACAGAATATTGTATGGTGACATTCTGATCGGGGTTTTAAAAGTTGTAAGGTACACCCAAAGTCCATCATCTAAGTGAAAACTCCAATCTTTCCTATTTGGTTGTACTATTTTTTCAAATATTCACTTAAATTTTCGACTTGATATTTCTACTTGTCTATTATTTTGGGGTTGTTATGCAGTGGAGACTTTGTGAACAAACCCATACTTAAAAAGAAATTATTTCATGTTGTGATTGAAAAAATGTGAACTTGATCACTAATGATGAATATCAACAAACCAACCCTGTTAAAAATCCGGGACCTCACAAAATCAACCACCACTCGAGAGTCATCAGTCTTGGTATCCTTTCCTTCCACCCATTTAGAGACATAGTTTATATCCAATAAGATGAAAACAATTCTAAATTAATTTTGAAAAGGCCCCATGAATTCAATACCCCATGTGTTGAAGATCTCAAAAAATAACATGGGCTATTGGGGAATTTCATCCTCTTAGAGATATTCCATGTGAATTTACATTGGGTACATGATTTAAAAACTGATGAGAATCTCTTTACAATGTTGACCTATAAATTCTTGATTCAAGGACCTTTCGAGTTGTAAGTTGAGAGACAAAGTGTCCCCCACACTGCAAAGTGTCAAAGAAGGTCAAAATAGTGGTGAACTCATAAGTAGGGACATGCCGATGAAAAAATTATTTACTAAAAATTCCCCACAATTATGGGTCATACAAAATGTATCATCACAAATCTTGCTTATGTCTACGGGATTGTGATGTGCTGAATCATGTGGGACCCTATATGTTTCTATAAAATTCAAAATATCCACATACCAAGGGGTAAGGTCAACAAAATTACAATGGATCTCCTGGTGGACTAATTATCTAATAGGGATGGATGAGTCAACATGGTGGTTTAATGGTGGGGAAATCCAAAAAATGTGGTCATCTACAATATTTTCCAATCCTCTATTATCATGAATCTCAAGGTCAAACTCCTATAGGAGGATAATCCACCAAATGAGTTAGGGATTAATGTTAGGTTCCTTTAGGTTAAATTAAATGATAATATGATTTGGAAACACAAAGATTTTTGACCCGATAAGATAAGAATGGAATTTTATCCAAGGAAAACCCAATAGAAAGGAGTTCTCTTTCAGTGGTGGTGTAGGTTTTCTGGGTGAAGTCGTGGGTATGCAAGGAATATGCAATGACATGAGGATAATTCTCAGCCCTTTGTGATAAAACTATCCCAATTTAAATGTTTGATCTGTCACACATAAGTTCTAAGGGGAGATCCCACCTTGGTTGTTGGATTATATGTGATGATGTGAGATTGATTTTTAGTGAATTGAATTAATATTCACAATTTTTATCAAAAAAAATTCAAAATATTTTTTTAACAATTGAGATAAGGGATGTGCGGTCTTACAAAAGTCTTTAATGAATCAGTTGTAAAAATATGCATGACCCAATAAATGTCACACCTCATAGATAGATTGTGAATAAGAAATTAATGAAATTAATTAAATTTTTGATTTATCCACTTGAATTACCTATTTTGAAATAACACTCCCAAGAACTATCCCCCACTCAACCATGAAATGGAATTTCTCATAATTTAATATGATATATTTTTCAATGCAATGGAGGAGAAAAAAACCTAGGTGTGACAAACAGTCATCAAATTAAGATCTATAAACAATGAAATCATCCATAAATACTTCCATAAAATTATCAAAGTACTCATAAAAATACTCAACATACCTTGATAAAGAGTACCAAGATCACTACATTGACCAAAAGGCATCCTTCTGTATGAAAATATGTTGAATGGATAGGTAAATGTTGTCTTTTCTTGATCCTTGGTGGCTATATGGATTTTAAAGTTACCCAAATAGCCATCAAAGAAACAATAATGAGACCTACCAACTAGTATTTCTAGAATTTTTTCAATGAAAGGTAGAGGAAAGTGGTAATATTTTGTGGCTTGATTCATTCAATTGTAATCAATACAAACTAGCCTACTATTTTTCACTGGTTTTTAAACCAATTCATTCCTTTTATTTGAAACTAATATTATTCTAGTTATTTTTGGAATAATTTTAACCGGGAGAACCCATTTACTATCAGATATATTATAAATGATCCTGACAGTAATTAATTTACTGACTTCCAATTTTACCACTTCAAGGGGAGTGGGATTCAACTAGTGTTGGGTTTTCTTTACAAGATTAGCCTCATCATCTAAAAGTATATGGTATATAAAAATATATGTGTTAATCCTGGGAATATCATACAATGTCCATTAAAATTTCTTTTTACACTCTTTCAAAAGGTCGATCGGTGTTAATTCCTTCTATGGAGAGAGGTTATTGGAAATGATTATGGGAAATTCGTCAATACACTGAAGATAAGAATATTTTAAACTAGATGTAAGTGGTTTTACTTCCAACACTAGTGGTTTTTAGATTGATGAAGTGGATTTAGGGGGATCGAGCTCCATGAAACTATCTATTTTATCATGTTTATTTTCTAAGAAAGGAGAATCAACAGATATGAGATTTTTAGAATCATCGATTCTTATGGGTACCTTATAATGAACACAGTCATCAATTAAAGCACAAAATATACCCTTTTCTAAACCCACACAACACTCAAAACATGAATCAAAACTCAAATCATCCAAGGATGAAGAAGAGAATATTTTATCAGATTATGGGTCTAGGATAGAATTGTGTATAAGGGTGTCGTTTGGGAACACTTACATCAAATAGAGAGGAAGAGTGGATTGATCTTCGATAGGGTGTTTCCTAGCCTCAATGATTTTAAAACTTACCTTTTCTCCAATGAACTCCATGGAAAGTGTTCCATTGTGAGCATTGATGATTGTCATTTCTATTTTAAGGAATAGACCTCCCATTTTGAGAGGGACATGTCCTGGGTTTTGGGAATCCTCCATCTCAAAAATATAGAAGTCAGTGGGGAATATGAGATTCATCACTTTTACGATGATGTACTCAACCACTATAGATTTATGTGTTGTGCTCTGGTTGGAAAGTTTTACTATGATGCATGTCTGTTGAAGATCTCCAAATAGTAGAAAAGTGTACACATGGTAAGGAATTACATTAATTGAAGAACCTAAATCCAGCCTTGCATATGAAAAGAATGTTTCCCCTATGGTTCAAGGTATTATGAAAGTTCATAGATCCTTTAATTTGGTTGGAATTTCTAGTTTAATCAAGGCTGATACCTTCCTTCCTTGGTTGAATCTCTCATCCCCCTTCAAACTTCATCTAAGGGGGAAAATTTATTTAATAAATTTGGAATAATAAGGATTTTTTTCACTACATACAATAAAGGAATGTTAACTTTTACCTTTTCAAATTTATCTATTATTTATTTATCAATCTCATTATCAAAAAATCATAGATTTATAGATTATTTTAGTTAAAGTAATAGTAATGGATTGTTCATGGGAATCCACAATGATAATTTTATTACCCTTTTTGTCTTATTTTATTTGCATAAAACATTTGAGGGCAAGGAAAGAGAGTTTTAAATAAGGGGACATACATTTTGGTTAGAATCATTGGATGAAGAAACTTATTTACCACTGAAAAGTGTGATTGAACAAACATTACTTTTGTTTTTTGAATTAACAATAGACAGGGATGGTAGTTTACCAGAACCTTCATTCTTAATCTCACTGATGGTGTTTTCCAATTTTTTCACTTGAGTGCATAGGTCTTGAATAGCCAATTGTGTGGTCCATTGGAACTGGAGGTTCTAAGTTTCAATTTTCATCACCATGTACTCATATCTTGGTTCATATTTTGGAGGAGTATGATTGTTTTGAGATGTTGAATGATAAGAAGTTTGCAACCATTTTCCTTATTGATACCAGTTTTGATTAGGGTAGCTCAAGTTTCCTCCTTATTGGTATTGTGGTTGTGCTTTCCACCTGGGTTTTTGATTTTTCTTGAATGGTTCTTGCATGAAGGGTGATGTCTTCTGAGAAGGATTCCATGGGAATACTACTACAAAAGTCTTAGAAGAATCCTAAAGTTGTAGGAACTATTCATAAAAATGATTGTTAACATAACAAATATGACAATGTAATGGAACATAAGTAGAGTTTGAATAACCTTGTACTTCATAAAATTTCCCCACGAGTGTATTCATCTCATCAATTTTATTATCTACCTTTTTTTCATGGGTGAATTACATACCTTGTGAACTCCTTGGGTTGGTGAAATTGCTCATGTACCAACTTATTGTGCATTTTAATCCATGTTGGCTATTAAGTCACGAGTAGAAGAATGAGTTTTATCAACTAGGGAACCACCTGCTATAGCATCTATCATTCCATGATCTATGGGGGAAATTCCCTCAAAGAATTATTGAATTATAAATTTTTCACTAATTTGGTGGTGGGGGAAACTTGAACAAATCCATTTTAATCTCCCCCAATATTCATGAAGGGGCTCCCCTTGTTATTGCCTCATTCTATATATTTCTTTTATAATTGACGTAGTTCAGGAGGTAGGGATAAAGTTCAATATAAAAATGTTTTTAAGGCCATTACAGCCCCCAATTGTTGTAAGAACATAGTATATCTAGTATTTGGATACACCATCAAGGGAGAAAGGGAAGGCCCTAAACTTAATGAGATCCTCAGAAACATTTTGGGGTTTCATGCTAGAGCACACTATGTGAAACTAGTTAAGATGTCTATAAGGGTCCTCCCCAGGAATACCCTGAAATTTTGGAAGTAGGTTGAAGAAGCCTAATCTCAGCTCAGAGTTGGTTGCTCCCTCAGGATATTGGATGTATGTAGGTTGGTACCACACATCTGGGGAGGTCAGTTATTTTAATGTTTGATTATTGGAAGACATGATTTTTAGGGTTTTATTTTCCTAAATTTTTTATTAGTTTGGGAACAATTGAGGTTCCACAAGTGGTTCTTAAATGTCACTTTATTTTTCTACTCTAGATGGATTCATTATTTAGTGAAGTTTCTTTTCAATTTTTGGTTCAAATCCAAGTAATTTTTCTTTTTTTGATCAGGTAATTCAAATAAGTTTTGTTATTTGTATTTTCTCCTTTTATGGTTAAATATGGATAAAATAAAATAAATTAATAATTCTAAGAGCATAAAACAAAATATAATGTTATACTATATAATTAGAGATAGAGTAAGATAGAGAGGGAAGAAGAAACACATTAAAACAAAAAAAAAGTTAAAAAACAAAAATAATCAAAAGGGATGGGGGATATTGAAAGGAGTATTGATTAATAAGTAATAAGAATAATTAAAATTAAATAAAGATAAAAAATGATCTTTGATCCCTAGAAATGATTCCAAAATATGATCACATTGTCATGTGCATCAATGTAGATGTTTACTTTTACTAGAATTTTTGTAGTATAGATGGAACCCTAGGTCGTATCTTGAAAGAGACTTAGATCATATAAAAGAATAAAGTTTTAATTATGAAAATAATAGGGGAATGATATTTTGTAAAACATGGAGGTGTTATTATTTAAGAATCCAACAAAAAAAGGAAACTAATAAAAATAATAATAAATTAACAATATTAATTAAGCATGATCAACCTGGGGAAATTTTGTGACGCTCATACTTTATTAATAAAATAGATAGGGTTAAGATATTTTAATCCTTGGTTTTTAACACCTATAACCAGAATGTTACAGATTTTATACTAGGATAACTCCTAGGGTTTAGTCGGAAACACACAATGATTCACAGGATACCACAAATGACTGGGTGATTTGTGTTCGACTTCGTAACTGAAAATCACCAAGGAAACACGCGAAGAACGTGGTGTGATGTCTAGGTTTGTATGTTATTTCTTTGTGACACACTGAAATAAATTTTTGGGGATTGAGATTGTTTATGATAGTTTAATTGAAAAATATAAACCACACAAACACCACAATTAAAAGGGGGACTAAGAAATAGGGGACGGTGTGTGAAACATCACATTAAAGGGTACCCCCAAACATGATCATATGAGTTTGATAATGACATAATATTACATAAATAAATTAAATAAGAAGAGGGGATGATTAAAAACACCACCAAAAGCAGGAATCTAAAAGACCATTCAAATATTAAAAAAAAATCTTGGGATTCACAACACATACCCCCTAGGTGATCGCAAGGTGTTTAAAATTCCATCGGAGGAGAGAAAGACAATGATGATGAAGGAGCACTTACTATGGCCTCCAAAACTGCTAGGATTTATTATAGGACAACTTTGGGTCTACAAAATGGTATGACTTTTCTCTTAGTCAAACATTCAAATGGGGTTCCCAATGTATCATTTTATAGACAAATTTAAATGTGGTTTTGATCCACCAGATTTCAAGAAACCACTGGATCCATGGTTTTCAGCCACCATACTGTCTTATCTCACATTGGATAAAACTAAAAAGTTGTACCCCCACCTCTTTAATATCTTCACCGAAAATTTGGCACCTTTTTTACAACTACAACTGAAGATATTGACAAAATATAGAACACCAATTTTGAATTTGTATAGATTTGATTCCCTAGATAGATATATTTGGATGGGCCTATTAGTGGAAGAATTGGACTTATATTCCTTCATAAGAGTTGTATCCCACTATGTTTTGGAGTATAACAAAAAATATCAGCCCAATTGGATTCAAATATTAGTATAATTGTTTGGTTGAGTCCACTGGTGTTCTTGAATATTGCACAATTTGGCCCATTCTTCTTTAACATCATCACGAGACCTCCAAATCTTCTCCAAGTACAATGTAATTATCCAAAAAAAGTAACATTTCCCTTTTTAATAGTGATATGTAGAAAATAATTGAATTGAAAATGAAGGGCAATTTTTTTATAATTTTCAATACAAAAAATTTTAAAATAGTGGTGTAAGGGTGAAATAAAACAATGAATCTTGGTATGATCACTCACCTAGTGAGAGTGGAACATGCCTTAGGGTAGGATCATACACCTACCAAGAAAGACGAGTGGAATATCCCAAAGTCTTGGGATCTGTCTAACACTCTAGTCCTGACTGAGGCTCACCAAGATAAAATGGAGCATGCCTCAGGGCAAGATTATATTTTTATCAATAATAAGACAACTCATCGGCATATTCCCGCAGCTTGTTAGCCACCAGATCATACTTCCACTGCATCAGACGGTTATAAGAATGTTCTAGAAACCATCATATAGTAGGCTCATGTCTTGGTAAAATCCCAAAAGGTAGGTCAGCATATTCCATCCACGATGCAGAACATGGTCTGTATTCCTAATCTACCCAATGTCAAAGTCCTGGAGGTTGTTCAAGTCACATTCTCAACACCACAAGGGTCTGTCAACTCTTCTGCTGAAATGGAAGATGATCATTACAACAATACTCCCCCTCATGGTAGTATGGAGATGGATTATAAAGACTCTACTCCTAACATTCACTATGGTCAACCTCACCACATCGATATCACCCATGGATAAGGAAATCCTCCCCTTTCCGACACACCTCCATATAGGTAGGTGTACCAAACTTTCACACCTTAGTATCGAGTGTTGTGCGAAACAACGAGGTCAATAGTACGTAGTGCCCCACCAACTTCCAGTATAACTCCACTCTTGCCTATAAGAATCCTTCAAAATCATCTTCTATTGTCTGACCAGATGAAGGAAAGTAAGTATGATGAAGAGGAGGCTGACATAGAAATATAGAGATAGTTATCCAGAAAAAAACCTCTTCATTATGTTCTGGCACCTTTCTACTTGTCATTATCAGATACCAAATGAGCTAGGAAAGGAGTGAATGCCTTATCTATAGAAAAATATGTGTGATACCTATCAGGGGATGAAGGCTAGACACATACCTTATCTATATTACAAATTACACCTTTATACCATCAAGATACTCTATTTCCAACTTGACTTGGCTATCATCTACATGGACTGGGATCCAAAACCAGAAAAGCACAATGCAAATATGCTATATGTTTTCCACCATTTCATTAAAAATCTTTGGCACCTGATCTCCAAAGACATTCTATGTATCTATATTCAAGTATGGGGACATAATGGAGGTTTACACATTTCAAAACCCCTAGAACAATAGAACCACTTAGATACTAGGTCTTGTAATGTCATAGCCTATGGTGAAATCAGGGGATCAAGAAATGCTTGTGTCAGTTGGCCACTAAAATATAATTTTTTTCACATAAATGGTTCCTAAACATCATGAATGGAGATTGAGGATATCTAATAGGATTACAAAATTATTCCCCTCAAACCAATGAAAATAAATTTTAAACATAGAGACCGAAGTTGTGATCACCCAAACAACTTATCATAAGCAATGGTTCTCATCATGGGATATAGTTGCACACAACTCCTATGTGATCACAATTGTGCTGCATTAAATGGTCAGAATTAATAGCTTCTATATCATCCATCTTGGAGAGGACCTATCTCACTGGGAAGAGTGAATATATTTCACCACCTCCACCTCTAAGATCATTAATTTTTGAGAGGATTTGGGACACATCGGCAACAGCTACAGGAAAACCCCATCCCCTTGGGCTGGGGGAATTTATATCTCAATCACCATCACTAGGATCATTATCCCTAGAGAGTTCCCTAGAGATGTCAATGGAGATTCTAGATCAACCACATCCTACTGGTATGGAGGTATTTATACCTTTATATCCTCTTTAGGATTAATCAACCCCCCAAATGTAACCACTAGATCAAGAAAAACAAGACCAATCAATGCCAATTGTTTCCTCGAATAACCCACATCCCATAGAGATGATGGAATTTTCATCATCATCATCACCATAGATAGAATTGGTCTTCCCTAGGTTGGGTGGATAAAATCAACGGCCGGAATCCCACCTATTCCTCCAACCATAATAAAAGCCTTTGTGGTTAGGGCCCATTCAGGAATCATGACTAGAAAATTCCTCAAGGTCACTATTCATTAACCAATATAAGATGATCATACACTGGGCTTGAAAACCAAAATATCCCTATATTTCCAAGGGATTGAATAATGACTTTGGTGAAGGAAGTGAAAAATCAGTCGGTTGCATTGAAAGTAATGGAACCAACACCATTTCCAAATAATCCTCTTTTAATGTCATCACTATCAACATAGAGAACTTTGTGGATCAAGATGCATGCAAAGGGCCACAACATGGAAATAAAACCTCAGGAGGAGGTTGATTTGGATGCACCAAATGAGGAAGCACACAATTGGAACCAAATAATGCTCCAAAACCTAGAACGTCTGAATTCTGAGTTTCCACCTCCATGGTAGAACATTGCCAAAAGGAATGTTACGACTACATCCTAATTACCAACCAGAATAGTTGATGTTACTTCCATAGAGGAATAGTTTTTAAACTACAAGAGTGATATAAATTCTCTCAAACAACTCAACGAGATGCTAATCAGTGGAAATATTCCAATTCCATAACATCTTTAGGCAGATATGAATATTCTCCCTCCCATATTCAATCTGCCACAAGAGCAGTATCTAAGAATCAGAATAGATCCAAACCCATGTACCCAGTCTAAATAAATGAATAAGTAAAAAATTATTATGAATTCCCTCTGTTCCAGTGACAACCTCTCCATATTCAAATAAATCATTTAGTCTTTGGACTAATTGAGAATCATCCGGAGATGAAAGTGGGTCCACCTCATCAACCCATGACTTCTCCCAATATATGGGAGACCACTCAAATAGTAGTCCCCCAGAGTTTTATAACACTATCAAGTCCTTGGCTACTCAAATGGAAGCCATGGAAGGGAAACACACACCTGTGCAGCCAACGAGAAATCTATATCCCGAATGGGTGGATGACACTATCCCCCACCCAATTCTAGAAATTCTACCTTCTCTACCTTTGATAGTGCGGGAAACCCCAAACAACATCTCACACTCTTAATATCCCTATGTGGGACGATGATGGGACCTCAAGATCCATAGGAAGAATTAAAGATGAGGTGTTTTGTATAGACATTGATAGGTTCAGACTTTGTTTAATACAGTAGTCCTATAGTAGGATTAGTTGTAGGATGGGAACACCTGCTTCATTAGTTACTTTACTAATTCAATTCTACACTGAGATAAATAATGATTTTTGACCTAATGAACTTGAATCTCTGTGAAAGTGATAGGGCATTTGACTTCATAGTTATATGGAATATTTTAACATATTCACTCGACATCCCCCTCTCAAAGTAGAAATTGTTGGATATATGTGGTAAAAATCTCCTGGATGAGATATAGAAACCTCTAATAAACATGAAGTATCCAGGTTGGTTTTGTGAGTTTACTTAAATGGAATAATGTCTCTAAGAATCCATTAAATGAACCAAATCAAATCCCTAACTCATGCGTACAACACTATGGAAAAGGCTTGGTAAAGAAGAAGTTTCAGTTTTTGCTCTCAATATAGAAGTGGTTCCAATCCAAGCACCCGAGAAGGTCCACAACCACCCAACACCTCCTGTCGAGCAATGACATCAATAGAATCACCCTTATCTAGAAGCACAAATAAATCAAGGTCTCCTAGGATTTGTGGAATGGATGAATAAATCATACTCCTTCCAAAATGAACAAGTACCAAGTTATTTCTTGGTGTCTATGGATAACATAATTCTCTTGCTAACACATCCCTGGAGGCTCAAGGAGTTCATCCTCACTGACCATCCCAAATTCAACCATTTCCCTAGAAATTTGGGTATAATATATAGGACTAATTCATCTTCAAATTCATCCTGCAAGGTATGGTCAATTCTGGATAGGTGGTGTTAGATAACTCCTCATAGAATTTGGCATCCATAATCATTGACTAGTCATAAGAATAGGGTGATTGGAAAAAGGTCTTGACCAGTCATGTTCCAAAGTTTGACAACTGGATGACTCAAAAAATAGTTGATCGAGCTCATTTCATCCTAATAGGAAAGTTGTGTAGACCCACAATAGCTCCCTGACCAAAATAGGGGACATCAAATATGTCTCCCAAAGGTGGATGTGACCATCAAAAGTGAGAATAAATAGAATATTTGGAGTCATTTTATCCCCTAAAGCAAGCCCTAACTCTTTCTGACTTATTCCCTGCGACATAAAAAATATTGGAACCACCCCCACCAAATGGAACCCTCATAGGATGAATAGATCATATTTTGTTCTATAAACATGATACACTCTTTAGACCCATTATTCGATGATGAATTTTCCCTAGAGCATGAGTTTCCCACACATAATCGAGGGAATAGGAGGTTTCATGAACCCAAACTGAGAATATAGGGGAAATGTGGATGTGGCTGGGCCCAATATTTTAGTCATTTCCCAATAGAAGATATATATGTAGCTGAGACCCATGGGAAAGCATCCCAGCATGCTGAAAAGAGGCATGAAAGAATCTCATAACCCTCTAGTGGTCATCTGCACCAAATTGTCTTGCATGACCTCTTAGTAGGATTCAATTATCTGATCAATATATGAAATGTGGAAGGCTAGCATGACCGTCGCCTCTAGAAGTGGATACTCCCTTTACCTCTAATCAAGCACCAGGCCCATCCACCTCTGATGCCTAAGCTCTTGAGCTACATGTCCAGGATCATCCACACATTGTGAAGCGCCAGCTTCTAGAGAAAAATTAATACATTTTGAAATATATTTCAGATGTCCCATACAAGATATAAATCGTTTATGCACTCAATATTTCAAAATAAAAGATGTAGGAGCTCATTAAATCCCTCTTCATCCCATAATATTTTGAGACTATAGACGAGGTATATCAAGTGGATACCATGTCATCCAAATTGTATGTCTCCATATAGTTCACTAACAAAGATCATAAAGAGTTCATCTAAGGACACATCAAACCACTATATGTTTTAGTAATAATAAACAATGTCAAAATCAAGAGGGATATAATTGATAATGGTTATGGTATCATCCTCTTTGTGGTTCGAACCCTATGAAATTTGGGATATGGAAAAGGGGATTTTTCTCCCACAAAGATGACCATTCACAGGTATGATAAGAGTGAGGTAATAACTCTTAGGAAGATCATGCTCAAGGCTCAGTTTTGAGATATCACATTTGACATTGAGTTTTTGGTGATTTATAAATACACTTCATACAATGACCATCTTGGAAGTCCCTAACCCCATAGCCACTTGGCGATACCTTCGACATTCCATCAGTGTGTGAAGTAACCCATCGATGGAAAATTTAGAATACTGCATGGTGATAGTGCCCCCATTGAGAATCGTAAAACCACATACAATGAAGCAGATTTCTATAAAAGGGGAGGCAATAATCCTATAGATGATGATGATACACAGGTTGCAGCCCCCAATGCCTTGGGCGCTACCTCTTCGAATCTCTGGGTTATTCTCGACAATGGTTGTATACTCCCCATAAATTTAGTCATGGTGATAGACTTTACCCCAGAGGTTCAATCCCCTTCATTCCTCAATTAAAACATTAAAGAAAATTAGCTTCAGAATCTCTCTACAAAGACATAAGTAGAAGGGGATGATAATATCTCTCCTCATGGCCTCTATCACCCCTACAGTGACAAAGATGCCCCCATTTTTTCAAATTCATTTGGATATGTCTCAAAATACTTAGATACGGAAGAATATAAGGATGAATCCCTTATAAAATTCGATGAAGGGGTCTGCACCACCATCAATTAACTCATACAGAGAAATATGATAATCGAAGAAGACCCATCACCTACTCTTATTAGTGCTTCCATTCCACTCAAAGTGAAATAGATGTAAATTTCATTTTTGAATCAGCACTGATATGTGTTCACTTGTAACTACATAGAAATTACAAGACTCTATCCATCTATAAATACACACCATCTTAGACTAACCAATGAGAATTAAGGCTTTAAGAAGGAATCAAGGATGATGAACCCCACTCATTCCACCCATGTAGAGGCAGAAGTCGACAAGTTGATTAAATCTAATTTTTTATGAGAAGTGAAATATCTAAAATGGCTTTCAAACATCACCCTAATAAAGAATAATAATGGGAAGAGTAGGGTCTGCATTGATTTTATAGACCTTAATCGACATTTCCCAAACATTGATTTCCCATTTTGGATCACAGATCTCTTGATCAATGCAATAGTTGGCTTCTAAGCCATTTCTTTTATGGATGGGTACTTGGGGTATAATAAAATAATGATGTCCCTTGAGGATGAAGAATCAACCACCTTAAGAGTTCCTCTAGGGATATTATTCTATCAGGTAATTACATTTGTCTTGAATAATGTCGGTGTCACTTATCAACATTTCATGCATCATACCTTTAAGCAATTCTGGGGAAGGATAGTTTAATCATTTGTCGGAAACCAATTGTTCAAATCATGACAGTGATGTGATCACTACATGGATCTCGAAACAGTCTTCAACATGATATGGTAGCATAGTTTGAATATTGATACATTGAAATAATATTTTGGGGTAACATCAAAGATGTTCCTTGGCTTTGTGGCACGCCACCGCAGCATTGAGGTCAACCCAGAGAAGACTAGTTCTATCATAGCAATGTAACCCCTAGAAATATCAAATAAATGATGGGGATCTAAGGTCACATCACCTACAATCTCAAATTCAAATCCAACCTGGCCATAAAATCACTCATCTTCATTAGGCTAAGGAAGAAGGAATGTGCCTATCAATGGGACAATTATTTCCAAGAATTCATCAAAAGTCTCCAGAAGTTTTTTCGATAGCCATGGGTCTTGGTGCCTTTGGTTGCAGGGAGGACACTTATATTATATGTGGTCACCATGGAATTCCCATTAGGCTCTCTCCTTGCTTAAAAAATGATAATTATAAGGCCCCAGCCTTAAACCTTACTTAATATTGAATTAAATGAATAATTCACGTTGAGGATCTTTTCAGGTTTAGAGTTTTAGAGAATTAGAACATAACTATTACATCTCAAAAGATTACAAAGTAGTCACTTCTACTAAGTTTCCATAATAAAAAAAACTCTTAAAAGAAACATGTCTACTTCCATGTTTTATATAGCATGACATTCCCTTGATCCCATCCTTGACCTTATTCCCCATTAAGTCCTGTGAAAAACAATTCAAAAAAACATGGGGTGAGCATAAAAATCTTAGTAAGGGATACACAAAGAATGAAAACAGTTAGTTTTTCAAACATCAAGTAAACCATGTATACTCTGTCAAAGTAATACCTTCACCTTCATGAAGTGGTAAAAACTCTTCACTGAATAAAGTATCATTACTTACCTTTTTGTAACCAAAGGATTACCATAAAACCCATATAAAGAACACATATCATATATAAAGGTAACTTGGGACATAAACATACTTAAGTGGAATAACCATACGGTCGACGTCCACACATATCACTTAATGGAATAGCCATACGGCCAATTTCCCACTACTATAAATAAGCCCATTAGCGACCGCCATTGGCGGTCGCTAAAGGGATTTAGCGGCCGCGCAGCGACCGCCATTGGCGGTCGCTGAAGGCCCTCTGCCGGGCACCTATAGCGACCGCCTATGGCGGTCGCTATTATAAAAAAAAAATTTAAAATTTTTTTTATTGAATTGAATATAAATATATATATATATATATATGTGTAAAAATATTCATATATATACTATTAAATACAATATTTTAAATATATATATATATATATATATATAATATATTTTAAATGTTTTAATATATATTTAATATATATTTAATATATATATAATATCAAATCATTGTGCTATAATAATTTAAAAACTTTGATTCAAGAAATAATCTCATTTCAGGTCGTTCGGAGCACGTTTGCTCCGAATCGGACCGCCGCACGCCGTTTTGGTGTTTAACGGCGCCGGAAACGCGTTTCCGGCCGCCGCGGTCACACGGCACCTCCGAATGAGGTGCCGTCTGGCCGACCATTTCACAATTCACGCCCCGGATGTTGTCGTACGGTTTCGTGGCATTCGGAGGTCGTTCGGGTGGTTTTGACCCCCCAACGCGCCATTTCAGCGCGCGCCGCGCTGCTGAAAACGACACAATCGGACGTGCCGCGCGCACCGCACGTCCGATGGACGTGCGGCCTCCTCCTGCATCTCAGGAATAATATTTCTATCGTTCTCGTTCGGTTTCAGGTCGTTCGGAGCACGTTTGCTCCGAATCGGACCGCCGCACGCCGTTTTGGTGTTTAACGGCGCCGGAAACGCGTTTCCGGCCGCCGCGGTCACACGGCACCTCTGAATGAGGTGCCGTCTGGCCGACCATTTCACAATTCACGCCCCGGATGTTGTCGTACGGTTTCGTGGCATTCGGAGGTCGTTCGGGTGGTTTTGACCCCCCAACGCGCCATTTCAGCGCGCGCCGCGCTGCTGAAAACGACACAATCGGACGTGCCGCGCGCACCGCACGTCCGATGGACGTGCGGACCCCTCCTGCATCTCAGGAATAATATTTCTATCGTTCCCGTGCGGTTTCAGGTCGTTCGGATCACGTTTGCTCCGAATCGGACCGCCGCACGCCGTTTTGGTGTTTAACGGCGCCGGAAACGCGTTTCCGGACGCCGCGGTCACACGGCACCTCCGAATGCGGTGCCGTCTAGCCAACCATATCACAATTCACGCCCCGGATGTTGTCGTACGGTTTCGTGGCATTCGGAGGTCGTTCGGGTGGTTTTGACCCCCCAACGCGCCATTTCAGCGCGCGCCGCGCTGCTGAAAACGACACAATCGGACGTGCCGCGCGCACCGCACGTCTGATGGACGTGCGGCCTCCTCCTGCATCTCAGGAATAATATTTCTATCGTTCACGTGCGGTTTCAGGTCGTTCGGAGCACGTTTGCTCCGAATCGGACCGCCGCACGCCGTTTTGGTGTTTAACGGCGCCGGAAACGCGTTTCTGGCCGCCGCGGTCACACGGCACCTCTGAATGAGGTTCCGTCTGGCCGACCATTTCACAATTCACGCCCCGGATGTTTTCGTACGGTTTCGTGGCATTCGGAGGTCGTTCGGGTGGTTTTGACCCCCCAACGCGCCATTTCAGCGCGCGCCGCGCTGCTGAAAACGACACAATCGGACGTGCCGCACGCACCGCACGTCCGATGGACGTGCGGCCTCCTCCTGCATCTCAGGAATAATATTTCTATCGTTCCCGTGCGGTTTCAAGTCGTTCGGAGCACTTTTGCTCCGAATCGGACCGCCGCACGCCGTTTTGGTGTTTAACGGCGCCGGAAACGCGTTTCCGGCCGCCGCGGTCACACGGCACTTCCGAATGAGGTTCCGTCTGGCCGACCATTTCACAATTCACGCCCCGGATGTTGTCGTACGGTTTCGTGGCATTCGGAGGTCGTTCGGGTGGTTTTGACCCCCCAACGCGCCATTTCAGCGCGCGCCGCACTGCTGAAAACGACACAATCGGTCGTGCCGCGCGCACCGCACGTCCGATGGACGTGCGGCCTCCTCCTGCATCTCAGGAATAATATTTCTATCGTTCCCGTGCGGTTTCAGGTCGTTCGGAGCACGTTTCCTCCGAATCGGACCGCCGCACGCCGTTTTGGTGTTTAACGGCGCCGGAAACGCGTTTCCGGCCGCCGCGGTCACACGGCACCTCCGAATGAGGTGCCGTCTGGCCGACCATTTTAAAATTCACGCCCCGGATGTTGTCGTACGGTTTCGTGGCATTCGGAGGTCGTTCGGGTGGTTTTGACCCCCCAACGCGCCATTTCAGCGCGCGCCGCGCTGCTGAAAACGACACAATCGGACGTGCCGCGCGCACCGCACGTCCGATGGACGTGCGGCCTCCTCCTGCATCTCAGGAATAATATTTCTATCGTTCCCGTGCGGTTTCAGGTCGTTCGGAGCACGTTTGCTCCGAATCGGACCGCCGCACGCCGTTTTGGTGTTTAACGGCGCCGGAAACGCGTTTCCGGCCGCCGCGGTCACACGGCACCTCCGAATGAGGTGCCGTCTGGCCGACCATTTCACAATTCACGCCCCGGATGTTGTCGTACGGTTTCGTGGCATTCGGAGGTCGTTCGGGTGGTTTTGACCCCCCAACGCGTCATTTCAGTGCGCGCCGCGCTGCTGAAAACGACACAATCGGACGTGTCGCGCGCACTGCACGTCCGATGGACGTGCGGCCTCCTCCTGCATCTCAGGAATAATATTTCTATCGTTCCCGTGCGGTTTCAGGTCGTTCGGAACACGTTTGCTCCGAATCGGACCGCCGCACGCCGTTTTGGTGTTTAACGGCGCCGGAAACGCGTTTCCGGCCGCCGCGGTCACACGGAACCTCCGAATGAGGTACCGTCTGGCCGAACATTTCACAATTCATGCCTCGGATGTTTTCGTACGGTTTCGTGGCATTCGGAGGTCGTTCGGGTGGTTTTGCCCCCCCAACGCGCCATTTCAGCGCGCGCCGCGCTGCTGAAAACGACACAATCGGACGTGCCGCGCGCACCGCACGTCCGATGGACGTGCGGCCTCCCCCTGCATCTCAGGAATAATATTTCTATCGTTCTCGTGCGGTTTCAGGTCGTTCGGAGCACGTTTTCTCCGAATCGGACCGCCGCACGCCGTTTTGGTGTTTAACGGCGCCGGAAACGCGTTTCCGGCCGCCGCGGTCACACGGCACCTCCGAATGAGGTGCCGTCTGGCCGACCATTTCACAATTCACGCCCCGGATGTTTTCGTACGGTTTCGTGGCATTCGGAGGTCGTTCGGGTGGTTTTGACCCCCCAACGCGCCATTTCAGCGCGCGCCGCGCTGCTGAAAACAACACAATCGGACGTGCCGCGCGCACCGCACGTCCGATGGGTGTGCGGCCTCCTCCTGCATCTCAGGAATAATATTTCTACCGTTCCCGTGCGGTTTCAGGTCGTTCGGAGCACGTTTGCTCCGAATCGGACCGCCGCACGCTGTTTTGGTGTTTAACGGCGCCGGAAACGCGTTTCCGGCCGCCGCGGTCACACGGCACCTCTGAATGAGGTGCCGTCTGGCCGACCATTTCACAATTCACTCCCCGGATGTTGTCGTACGGTTTCGTGGCATTCGGAGGTCGTTCGGGTGGTTTTGACCCCCCAACGCGCCATTTCAGCGCGCGCCGCGCTGCTGAAAACGACACAATCGGACGTGCCGCGCGCACCGCACGTCCGATGGACGTGCTCCCTCCTCCTGCATCTCAGGAATAATATTTCTATCGTTCCCGTGCGGTTTCAGGTCGTTCGGAGCACGTTTGCTCCGAATCGGACCGCCGCACGCCGTTTTGGTGTTTAATGGCGCCGAAAACGCGTTTCCGGCCGCCGCGGGCACACGGCACCTCCGAATGAGGTGCAGTCTGGCCGACCATTTCACAATTCACGCCCCGGATGTTGTCGTACGGTTTCGTGGCATTCGGAGGTCGTTCGGGTGGTTTTGACCCCCCAACGCGCCATTTCAGCGCGCGCCGCGCTGCTGAAAACGACACAATCGGACGTGCCGCGCGCACCGCACGTCCGATGGACGTCCGGCCTCCTCCTGCATCTCAGGAATAATATTTCTATCGTTCTCGTGCGGTTTCAGGTCGTTCGGAGCACGTTTTCTCCGAATCGGACCGCCGCACGCCGTTTTGGTGTTTAACGGCGCCGGAAACGCGTTTCCGGCCGCCGCGGTCACAAGGCACCTCCGAATGAGGTGCCGTCTGGCCGACCATTTCACAATTCACGCCCCGGATGTTTTCGTACGGTTTCGTGGCATTCGGAGGTCGTTCGGGTGGTTTTGACCCCCCAACGCGCCATTTCAGCGCGCGCCGCGCTGCTGAAAACGGCACAATCGGACGTGCCGCGCGCACCGCACGTCCGATGGACGTGCGGCCTCCTCCTGCATCTCAGGAATAATATTTCTATCGTTTCCGTGCGGTTTCAGGTCGTTCGGAGCACGTTTGCTCCGAATCGGACCGCCACACGCCGTTTTGGTGTTTAACGGCGCCGGAAACGCGTTTCCGGCCGCCGCGGTCACACGGCACCTCTGAATGAGGTGCCGTCTGGCCGACCATTTCACAATTCACGCCCCGGATGTTTTCGTACGGTTTCGTGGCATTCGGAGGTCGTTCGGGTGGTTTTGACCCCCCAACGCGCCATTTCAGCGCGCGCCGCGCTGCTGAAAACGACACAATCGGACGTGCCGCGCGCACCGCACGTCCGATGGACGTGCGCCCTCCTCCTGCATCTCAGGAATAATATTTCTATCGTTCCCGTGCGGTTTCAGGTCGTTCGGAGCACGTTTGCTCCGAATCGGACCGACGCACGCCGTTTTGGTGTTTAATGGCGCCGGAAACGCGTTTCCGGCCGCCGCGGGCACACGGCACCTCCGAATGAGGTGCAGTCTAGCCGACCATTTCACAATTCACGCCCCGGATGTTTTCGTACGGTTTCGTGGCATTCGGAGGTCGTTCGGGTGGTTTTGACCCCCCAACGCGCCATTTCAGCGCGCGCCGCGCTGCTGAAAACGACACAATCGGACGTGCCGCGCGCACCGCACGTCCGATGGACGTGCGGCCTAGTTTTGCATCTCAGGAATAATATTTCTATCGTTCCCGTGCGGGTTCAGGTCGTTCGGAGCACGTTTGCTCCGAATCGGACCGCCGCACGCCGTTTTGGTGTTTAACGGCGCCGGAAACGCGTTTCCGGCCGCCGCGGTCACACGGCACCTCCGAATGAGGTGCCGTCTGGCCGACCATTTCACAATTCACGCCCAGGATGTTGTCGTACGGTTTCGTGGCATTCGGAGGTCGTTCGGGTGGTTTTGACCCCCCAACGCGCCATTTCAGCGCGCGCCGCGCTGCTGAAAACGACACAATCGGACGTGCCGCGTGCACCGCACGTCCGATGGATGTGCGGCCTCCTTCTGCATCTCAGGAATAATATTTCTATCGTTCACGTGCGGTTTCAGGTCGTTCGGAGCATGTTTGCTCCGAATCGGACCGCCGCACGCCGTTTTGGTGTTTAACGGCGCCGGAAACGCGTTTCCGGCGGCCGCGGTCACACGGCACCTTCGAATGAGGTTCCTTCTGGCCGACCATTTCACAATTCACGCCCCGGATGTTGTCGTACGGTTTCGTGGCATTCGGAGGTCGTTCGGGTGGTTTTGACCCCCCAACGCGCCATTTCAGCGCGCGCCGCGCTGCTGAAAACGACACAATCGGACGTGCCGCGCGCACCGCACGTCCGATGGACGTGCGGCCTCCTCCTTCATCTCAAGAATAATATTTCTATCGTTTCCGTGCGGTTTCAGGTCGTTCGGAGCACGTTTGCTCCGAATCGGACCGCCGCACGCCGTTTTGGTGTTTAACGGCGCCGGAAACGCGTTTCCGGCCGCCGCGGTCACACGGCATCTCCGAATGAGGTGCCGTCTGGCCGACCATTTTACAATTCACGCCCCGGATGTTGTCGTACGGTTTCGTGGCATTCGGAGGTCGTTCGGGTGGTTTTGACCCCCCAACGCGTCATTTCAGCGCGCGCCGCGCTGATGAAAATGACACAATCGGACGTGCCGCGCTTACCACACGTCCGATGGACGTGCGGCCTCCTCCTGCATCTCAGGAATAATATTTCTATCGTTCCCGTGCGGTTTCAGGTCGTTCGGAGCACGTTTGCTCTGAATCGGACCGCCGCACGCCGTTTTGGTGTTTAACGGCGCCGGAAACACGTTTCCGGCCGCCGCGGTCACACGGCACCTCCGAATGAGGTGCCGTCTGGCCGACCATTTCACAATTCACGCCTCGGATGTTTTCGTACGGTTTCGTGGCATTCTGAGGTCGTTCGGGTGGTTTTGACCCCCCAACGCGTCATTTCAGCGCGCGCCGCGCTGCTGAAAACGACACAATCGGACGTGCCGCGCGCACCGCACGTCCGATGGACGTGCGGCCTCCTCCTGCATCTCAGGAATAATATTTCTATCGTTCCCGTGCGGTTTCAGGTCGTTCGGAGCACGTTTTCTCCGAATCGGACCGCCGCACGTCGTTTTGGTGTTTAACGGCGCCGGAAACGCGTTTCCAGCCGCCGCGGTCACACGGCACCTCCGAATGAGGTGCCGTCTAGCCGACCATTTCACAATTCACGCCCCGGATGTTGTCGTACGGTTTCGTGGCATTCGGAGGTCGTTCGGGTGGTTTTGACCCCCCAACGCGCCATTTCAGCGCGCGCCGCGCTGCTGAAAACGACACAATCGGACGTGCCGCGCGCACCGCACGTCCGATGGACGTGCGACCTCCTCCTGCATCTCAGGAATAGTATTTCTATCGTTCCCGTGCGGTTTCAGGTCGTTCGGAGCACGTTTCCTCCGAATCGGACCGCCGCACGCCGTTTTGGTGTTTAACGGCGCCGGAAACGCGTTTCCGGCCGCCGCGGTCACACGGCACCTCCGAATGAGGTGCCTTCTGGCCAACCATTTCACAATTCACGCCCTGGATGTTGTCGTACGGTTTCGTGGCATTCGGAGGTCGTTCGGGTGGTTTTGACCCCCCAACGCGCCATTTCAGCGCGCGCAGCGCTGCTGAAAACGACACAATCGGATGTGCCGCGCGCACCGCTCGTCCGATGGACGTGCGGCCTCCTCCTGCATCTCAGGAATAATATTTCTATCGTTCCCGTGCGGTTTCAGGTCGTTCGGAGCACGTTTGCTCCGAATCGGACCGCCGCACGCCGTTTTGGGGTTTAACGGCGCCGGAAATGCGTTTCCGGCCGCCGCGGTCACACGGCACCTCCGAATGAGGTGCCGTCTGGCCGACCATTTCACAATTCACGCCCCGGATGTTGTCGTACGGTTTTGTGGCATTCGGAGGTCGTTCGGGTGGTTTTGACCCCCCAACGCGCCATTTCAGCGCGCGCCGCGCTGCTGAAAACGACACAATCGGACGTGCCGCGCGCACCGCACGTCCGATGGACGTGCGCCCTCCTCCTGAATCTCAGGAATAATATTTCTATCGTTCTCGTGCGGTTTCAGGTCGTTCGGAGCACGTTTGCTCCGAATCGGACCGCCGCACGCCGTTTTGGTGTTTAACGGCGCCGGAAACGCGTTTCCGGCCGCCGCGGTCACACGGCACCTCCGAATGAGGTTCCGTTTGGCCGACCATTTCACAATTCACGCCCCGGATGTTGTCGTACGGTTTCGTGGCATTCGGAGGTCGTTCGGGTGGTTTTGACCCCCCAACGCGCCATTTCAGCGCGCGCCGCGCTGCTGAAAACGACACAATCGGTCGTGCCGCGCGCACCGCACGTCCGATGGACGTGCGGCCTCCTCCTGCATCTCAGGAATAATATTTCTATCGTTCCCGTGCGGTTTCAGGTCGTTCGGAGCACGTTTGCTCCGAATCGGACCGCCGCACGCCGTTTTGGTGTTTAACGGCGCCGGAAACGTGTTTCCGGCCGCCGCGGTCACACGACACCTCCGAATGAGGTTCCGTCTGGCCAACCATTTCACAATTCACGCCCCGGATGTTGTCGTACGGTTTCGTGGCATTCGGAGGTCGTTCGGGTGGTTTTGACCCCCCAACGCGCCATATCAGCGCGCGCCGCGCTGCTGAAAACGACACAATCGGGGGGTTGTACGGGGGTGCGGGGGGCTGTACGGGGGTGGCGGGGGGCTGTACGGGGGTGCGGGGGGGGGGGGGGGGCTTTACGGGGGTGCGGGGGGCTGTACGGGGGGCTGTACGGGGGTGGCGGGGGCCTGTACGGGGGTGGCGGGGGGCAGTACGGGGGTGCGGGGGGTTGTACGGGGGTGCGGGGGGGCTGTACGGGGGGTGGCGGGGGGCTGTACGGGGGTGGCGGGGGGCTGTACGGGGGTGCGGGGGGCTGTACGGGGGTGCGGGGGGATGTACGGGGGTGCGGGGGGTTGTACGGGGGTGCGGGGGGCTGTACGGGGGGTGGCGGGGGGCTGTACGGGGGTGGCGGGGGGGCTGTACGGGGGTGCGGGGGGATGTACGGGGGTGCGGGGGGCTGTACGGGGGTGCGGGGGGGGGGGGGGGGGGGGGGGGGCTCTACGGGGGTGGCGGGGGGCTGTACGGGGGTGGCGGGGGCCTGTACGGGGGTGGCGGGGGGCAGTACGGGGGTGCGGGGGGTTGTACGGGGGTGCGGGGGGTTGTACGGGGGTGCGGGGGGGCTGTACGGGGGTGCGGGGGGCTGTACGGGGGTGCGGGGGGGGGGGGGGGGGGGTTGTACGGGGGTGCGGGGGGCTGTACGGGGTTGGCGGGGGCCTGTACGGGGGTGGCGGGGGGCAGTACGGGGGTGCGGGGGGGGGGGGGGGGGTGTACGGGGGTGCGGGGGGGGGGCTGTACGGGGGGTGGCGGGGGGCTGTACGGGGGTGGCGGGGGGCTGTACGGGGGTGGCGGGGGGCTGTACGGGGGTGCGGGGGGCTGTACGGGGGTGCGGGGGGCTGTACGGGGGGTGGCGGGGGCTGTACGGGGGTGGCGGGGGACTGTACGGGGGTGCGGGGGGCTGTACGGGGGTGCGGGGGGCTGTACGGGGGTGCGGGGGGGGGGGGGGGCTGTACGGGGGTGGCGGGGGGCTGTACGGGGGTGGCGGGGGCCTGTACGGGGGTGGCGGGGGGCAGTACGGGGCTGCGGGGGGTTGTACGGGGGTGCGGGGGGCTGTACGGGGGTGCGGGGGGGCTGTACGGGGGTGCAGGGGGCTGTACGGGGGTGCAGGGGGGGGGGGGGGCTGTACGGGGGTGCGGGGGGCTGTACGGGGGTGGCGGGGGCCTGTACGGGGGTGGCGGGGGGCAGTACGGGGGTGGCGGGGGGCAGTACGGGGGTGCGGGGGGTTGTACGGGGGTGCGGGGGTCTCTCCGGGGGTGCGGGGGGCAGTACGGGGGTGCGGGGGGTGCTGTACGGGGGTGCGGGGGGCTGTACGGGGGTGGCGGGGGCCTGTACAGGGGTGGCGGGGGGCAGTACGGGGGTGCGGGGGGTTGTACGGGGGTGCGGGGGGGCTGTACGGGGGTGCGGGGGGCTGTACGAGTGTGCGGGGGGGGGGGGGGGTGTACGGGGGTGCGGGGAGCTGTACGGGGGTGGCGGGGGCCTGTACGGGGGTGGCGGGGGGCAGTACGGGGGTGCGGGGGGCAGTACGGGGGTGCGGGGGGTGCTGTACGGGGGTGCGGGGGGCTGTACGGGGGTGGCGGGGGCCTGTACGGGGGTGGCGGGGGGCTGTACGGGGGTGCGGGGGGTTGTACGGGGGTGCGGGGGGGCTGTACGGGGGTGCGGGGGGCTGTACGGGGGTGCGGGGGGGGGGGGGGGGGCTGTACGGGGGTGCGGGGGGCTGTACGGGGGTGGCGGGGGCCTGTACGGGGGTGGCGGGGGGCAGTACGGGGGTGCGGGGGGCAGTACGGGGGTGTGGGGGGATGTACGGGGGTGCGGGGGGGCTGTACGGGGGTGCGGGGGGCTCTACGGGGGTGGCGGGGGGCTGTACGGGGGTGCGGGGGGGCTGTACGGGGGTGCGGGGGGCTGTACGGGGGTGCGGGGGGCTCTACGGGGGTGCGGGGGGCTCTCCGGGGGTGCAAAGGCCATCCCATTGATTACAAAAGTGAAAAATAAAAGTGATAACATCTAATTTATACATATTTCTTTTATCGATACCATACTGAAATTTATAAAAAATATATTGGATAATACATAATCTATAATATCAGATTTATTGATCTGTTGGAATTAGTTCGACTTTTTCAAATGTAGAATCATTCAAGATTATCTGATCAAAAACTCAATATGTGTATAAAATATTTAAAAGACCACCATGGATGGTAATAATGCATTACTTAAATGAATAAATACAGTACATCAATATCAACCCTACCAGTAAAAACAAAAAACATATCTCGTGAATATATGGTGCATCACGCGTTGCCATCACTGCTACCTCCTTCTGGTGGGCCAGGTGCCTACAACAAATAAACATTATAAATATTTTAATAACAAAAATAATTTAAATTAAATAAATAAATACAGTATATACCTGCGTCGTATGATCCCCTGTACCATCAGCTCGACGCACATATTCCCGCAGTGCTCTAACCTCAGCTGTCAATTGCGCATTTGTCTCCTCGGAAGCGCGCAGCCGTGCCTCAAAATCTGACATCTGCTGTGTCATATGAGCAACAGCAGGACCGACAACCGCAGCGCGTGACACTACAGAACGAGGAATCCCTGCTCCATAGGTCAAACTATAGCCATGCCCGTCCCGACCAATAATGCGATGAAAGATCTCATCCCGTCGCATGGGAAGCTGTCGCTGGTCCTCTGGCAGATGTTCTAACTCAGCTTCAAATTGATCCTGTGAAATATTTAAATATATATAAATATATATATGTTAATATATAGATTTATGTAATTATTGGTAAGTACAGACACTTACTATCAATGCTGCAACCTCTGGATCATTGCGATCACGAGTCCTTATCCACACCGACATTTTATCAGTTGCTGCACCTTGCCCTCGCAACTGTATATTAAAAGAATATAAACACAAAACCATATTAATTAATAAATTAAAAAATGAATAATATATACCTCATGTCGGATCTGAGACACGTGACGAGTCCCGAGCCTGTGAGCTGGTCCCTGCAACGCTCGATTCTCCGAATGGCGTGTTGACACCTCCTACATTCAATTCATTCAAATTTCAAACAAATCACATATTCTTGAAAATATATATACAGAAAAATAATTAATATACAAACCGCAACACCCTCAGTATACCAATATGCAACCAAGTCACGCCACTGATCCGGGAGGACACCTCTCGGGACTTTTTCCAAAATGTCAAGGGCACCCACATTTGGTACCCAGTGGTCCCTCTTCACTTTGCCTTTATAATCTTTCCATAGCTTACGGCATTTGCTCATACACACGGGCCGAAACTCTTCAGGGCATACTTTCAAATTTTGCTATAATGAAAATAATCAAACATATTAGTATTATTTATAAATAGAAAATAAAGTAAAATTATTTTCTTACCTGAACCTCCCTCCATAGACGATCTAATGTGTCCTGAGGGATAGAAGCCCAATCACGCGTGGTCAATGGAAATCGATGTGGGTCACGTATGATATGACCCAGCTGACGAATAAATGCCGGGGCATTCGGTCCCACGGGATGAAATACCTCATCAAATGAAACATCTGTCATCGTGTCGGAATTCCATGATAATATGCCACGACCAGGGCCTCTCCTGCGAGAGGAAGAACTAGCCGAGTCTGATCCTGTTGAAAACAATTTTTCTATATAAATTGACAAATGTTATATATATATATATATATATGTCAATTACATAAAAAATATATACAATGACATTCAAACATACCTCGACCCTGAGACGTAGATTCCTCAGATGGATGATGTGGATTTTCTGCCTCTTCCCCTGACATGTCTGCAGTCATACAAAATATCAGTAATGAGTCCAAAGTGTTTAAAAGATAAATTGGATTGTTCTTAATAAATCAAACTTGTACAACTGTTAATCAAACAAAAAATGGATTGAATAATTAGTTGTGAATGAATTTTAAAAAATCAGAAAGTTAATCAACCTAAATATTTATGACTGAATTAACTTACAAAAGTGAGGATTAAAACTTATAAGGATTTATAAAATGATTAGATAATTTATGATATCCTAGGACATTCTACTGAATAGCGGGAAAACAATTATACCTTTCATTAAGCATGCAAATCGACCGTTTCTCCTTCAACAGCCGCTCTGACCCAATAAATATCTTCTTCACGTTGAACTACGGTATGTTGATCAAGTTGTTGGTAAACAAACGGAACAGTCTCGGGTTCATCTTCTTCAAATAAAAACACTCCTCGCCGAGACATTTTGACAACAACTTGCCAACTTGGATCCGAAGGCAAAGTAACGAAGAATACTTGTTCCGCTTATGATGTCAAAATGAAAGGTTCATTCTCAACTCATTCATTATTTCTATATAACATATAGTTAAAATTCACCAATGAAAACTGATATTGATCGACTTTACATCCACGCACTGGATCAACCCAATTACACTTTAACAATATGTACTTCAAACCGTGTGTGTATACAACTTCAATGATGTTTATCAATTGACCATAGTAATAACCAGAATCGACAAAGGGACAACCGATGCCACTGTTTTGTGTTGCTCGTTTGTCGTCAACATCTTTAATGTGAAATCGAAAACCATTAGCATCAATAGCTTTATAACGACGAGCCGTTATAGATGGACCCTCAGCCAGTTGGATAAATACTTCAGGTAGCGTGGGGTCCCCTAACTCCCTCAGCTTACGAACCTACATAATTTATAAAAATCAATACTGATATATGCAGAAAGAATTAGTTTAATACTTCACTCATAATGAAAATCAATTTATACATACATAATCCTTGAACCAATCATGAAATGCCGCATAATGAGATTGTTGAATTTGCAACTTAGTCGCACGATGCATCTCTTCTTTTATCTCATTAATGTGTTTCCTGCAAATGATTACGCGATGTTTAAAAGATCAACTTATGCAAAGAAAACATGTAAAAGTTATACAAGCACATTGATAAGATACTTACTGCATTAATGGTGCAACTGATGGAGTATTGAACAAGATATATCGATGTGCTTGTATCCACTCGATGTTGTCCATATCAAATGTGGTTCCTTCTCCAACTGGACCATCATGAATCCGAGAGGGCTTATCTAATTTTGTTTCAACATCCGTAAGATATTCTGCACAAAAGGTAGTACACTCATCCATCAAATAACCATTGGCTATTGATGCCTCTGGACGAGCTCTGTTGCGTACAAATATTTTCAATGTACTCAAATACCGTTCAATAGGATACATCCACCTGAATTGCACTGGACCAGCAACCATTACTTCATTAGTTAGGTGCACTGTCAAGTGGACCATAACATCGAAAAATGAGGGGGGGAAAAGTTTCTCAAAGTGACAAAGCGTAAGTACAATTCGGTCCTGCAAACTTTTTAAATCACTCATTCGTTGATTTCTTAAACAAAGCTGTCTAAAAAATTACTCATCTCAATCAAGGGATGAACAACATTGGGGGATAAACAATCACAAATTGCGATTGGAATCAACTGCTGAAGTAATATGTGATTGTCATGACTTTTCAACCCTTGCAATGTCTTGCTCGTCAGATTCGCACACTTTGAAATATTAGAAGAGTAACCATCAGGCACCTTGACCATCTTCAAAATGGAAAGAAATGTCTCTTTCTCCTCTGTAGTCATCGAATACTGTGCAGCAGTCATATATGCCTTGTTTCCCTCAGCTAACTGTAAATGCAACTGTTTCCTTAAACCCATTTCTTCCAAATCACGGCGTGCATTAACATGGTCCTTTGACTTTCCACTGACACCTAAAATGGTCCACAATATGTTATCACAAACATTTTTTTCAATGTGCATGACATCCAAATTATGCCTCAACATGTTAGTTTTCCAATACGGAAGACTATAAAAAATACTTTTCTTTTTCCAATTGTGACTGTGCTACCTACCTGCAGCACGAATATTACGTACTGGAGGAGCCACCAAATCCTGAATTTCATATACCGTGCAGATGTTTTCTTCCTCAATCTGCGATAACATTTCGACTCCTGTCATGATCTTTGGTGCTGGGCTGAACTCTCTAGAACCATCAAATGCCACTTTGTCCTTTCTGAACCTGTGCTGGGGAGGGAGAAAACGCCTGTGACCCATGTATGCCCATTTTTTGGAATGTTTAAGCCATACAGATTTTTTACTTTTATTGCAACAAGGGCAAGCAAATTCCCCTTTCGTACTCCAGCCTGATAAATTTGCATAAGCTGGGAAGTCATTGATTGTCCACAATAAAGCTGCATGCAGTTTGAACATTCATTCGTTTCGCAGTCATAAGTCATCACACCATTGCCCCAAAATTCATTCAACTCATCAATCAATGGCTGAAGGTAAACATCAATCTTATCCCCCGGACTTTTAGGTCCATCAATAAGAGTGGAAAGTAATATAAATTGTTGCTTCATACAAAGCCACGGAGGAAGATTATATGGAACCAACACCACGGTCCATGTGCTATGAGTTGCACCAACCATAGACTTGAATGGATTGAAACCATCTACTGCCAATCCCAATCGGACATTACGAACATCTTTAGCAAAGTCGGGATGTCTCTTATCAAAATCCTTCCATGCATGAGAGTCTGCCGGGTGGGTTAACATGTCACTTTCATGAACTCTTTCTGCGTGCCATCTCATTAAATTAGAAACTTTAGATGACATAAAAATCTTTTCAACCTCGGTTTAAGGGGAAAGTAACGCATTTGCTTTACGGCAATCGGTTTCCCCTGTATCGCAATCTGACTTTGATGAGTCTTATTTCCCCTGTTCTCTTTCCACCTGGAAGCGCCACAAACCGTACAAATATCCAAATGAGCAGTTTCATTTCTAAACAAAATACAGTTGTTTGCACATGCATCTATAGTCTCATATGTAAAACCTAAGTTCTCTGTCAACTTACGAGCATAGTAATATGACTCAGGAATCTTAGCGTCGACAGGAAGAACTTTTTTCAATAAAACCAAAAGCATGTCGAATGATGTGTCTGACCAATTATTCAAAGTCTTCAAATGCAACAACTCCACGATAAACGACAGTTTATTGTAAGAAGTACATCCAGGATATAATTCTGTTTTCGCATCATCAAGTACTTCATAAACCTCCTCGAATCACGATCTGCACCAGAGCGAAGATTTATCTCACCGGTCTCAAGATTCTGGATGTCAATGCTTCAGGATCAAACCCACGTACCATTTCAGTAAGCATTTCATGCATTGGATCAGTCATCCTTGCATCAACATCCATCTGAGCTGCATCTGTATTTTGACAACGAACATATTCTTCTCCATGATGAGTCCAACTCTTATAATTTTTCAGAAATCCATTAAAGAAAAGGTGCTCCCTCACAGTATCTCGTGTGAATTGATATCTGTTAGCACATTTTCTACATGGACAACTAATATAGTCACTTTCAAATCCTCTCGTGAAGTCAATAAACTGCATAATGCCATTGAAATATTCTCTAGACGTTCGATTTGGAAGATCAATCCAACTCTTATCCATAATAATATCTGTATAACAAACATTTACACAATACTTATTACATTTACATTTTCAAATCAACTATATTCAAAATAAATATTAACCATTTGTTTATGAACCATTGATAAAATAATAATGTAACTGAAAGCTCATGTTACCTGATTGAGCTACAAACCTGAAAGGGAGGGGAGCCGAAGGCGGTGCTGCGAGGAGAGGAGGCAGCGAAGGGGAGCCGGAGCCAAAGGTGGTGCGGCAAGGGAGGGGACGGGCGGCGGCGGCGGCGGGGAGCTGGAGGAGAGGAGGCGGTGAGGGGACGGGGGACAGGCAGCGAGGGGGGGGGGGGGGTGTCCGGGGTCGGGGGGGGGGGGGGGGGGGGGCTGTCCGAGGTGCGGGGAGGGGTGTCCGGGGTGTCGGGGGCCTGTCAGGGGTGCGGGCAGGGGTGTTCAGGGTGCGGGGGTGTCCGGGGTGCGGGGGAGGGGGGCTGTCTGGGGTGCAGGGGGGCTGTCGGGGGTGCGGGGTGGGGTGTCCGGGGTGCAGGGGGCCTGTCCGGGGTGCGGGGGGGGGATGTCCGGGTTCGGAGGGGGGGTGTCCGAGTGCGGGGGGGGGGGGGGGGGGGGGGGCTGTCCGGGGTGCGGGGGGGCTATCCGGGTTCGGAGGGGGGTGTCCGAGTGCAGGGGGGGCTGTCCGGGGTGCGGGGAGGCGTCCGGGGTGCGGGGGGCGGTCCGGAGTGCACGGGGGGGGGGGGGGGGGCTGTCCGGGGTGCGGGGAGGCGTCCGGGGTGCGGGGAGGCGTCCGGGGTGCGGGGGGCGGTCCGGAGTGCGCGCCGGGGGCTGTCCGGGGTGCGGGTGCCGTCCGGGGTGGGGGGGGAGGGCCGAGAGGCCGGAGGTCCGAGGGCGGAGGGCGGCGGCCGGAGGCCGGATGGCAGGCGGCGGGGGAGGGCGGGCGGCGGGGGAGGCCGGGCGGCGGGGGAGGCCGGGCGGCGGGGGAGGCCGGGCGGCGGGGGAGGCCGGGCGGCGGGGGAGGGGAGGGCGGCGCGAGGGAGGGCGGCGAGGGAGGGAGGGGGTTAGGGCGAGGGAGATCGAGGGAGATGAGGGCGCGGGGGGGGGGGGGGCGCAGAAACCCCCCGAAATTTTTTAGGCAGGTTAGCGACCGCCATTGGCGGTCGCTAATGGTGAGCTATAGCGACCGCCAATGGCGGTCGCCCGAGTCTGGGGGGCTCCAATGCCCCCTTTTCTAGTAGTGTCCATACATACTTAATGGAATATCCATACGGCCGACTTCCATACCCAATCCATTGGAGGTTATAACGTAACCACCCGTCCTGGTATTCACGGCACCACCCGTCATATGGTTTATAACGTAACCACCCGTTAAAATGTCCAAGTACCAATATAAAATCATAAAACATAAAAGCAATATAGAGGAAAGATAACATTTCCACATTTCAATCACAATATATCATAAATATATTGACATAATATAATCCTTTATCAAAACCATTTTCAATACCAAAATACATAAAAGAGTATATGGTATTTATTTTATTTTAAAAACATTACGGCTTGTTGAGGAAGCCAAAGACCAAATAATACTTGCGGCGGCGGAAAAGGTCGTTGTCACCGCCTACGTTAAAAAAACATTCCTTTTTGTCGTTTAGTAAAAAGCTATGTAGAAAAAGATTCCTTTTGTATAAAAGTAAAAGTCAAATGGATTTATACACCGTATAAAATAAAGTTGTGTATAAAACGAAATATGCCTCAATGAAAGGAGATTGAGACGAAGTCCCTTACCTCGGGTCCGACTTGACTTGATCGTTCTTTAATGTCCTGAATAATAAACTTGAGTTAATTTCTACTTCTTTAAGAACGTTTTTCAAGTTCATTATTCCTTTTATATCACTTATTTTCATGTCATGAACACTATGTAATTATTTAAGTTAATAACGGTCGTTTTAACGATCATTGGTACTTGAGTCAAAAATAAACCCTTTATAATTACATGTTGTTCATGTATCCATTATATCTAGAATTATAATCATTATGTATATATCATATATATCCAGTATATACATGCATTTATAATATTACATAATCATTTAGAGGTAATAAATGAAATGCACCGTTCAGGGAGACGGTAAGCCGTACGTACGCATGAACGCTACTTTCATTTCTATTTCATATTTTATAGAATTGAATCATAATGATATAAAGGTATATTATAATTCCAGTATAATATAATATATAATATCATAGTTCCATCCTTTATATGTCCCACATATGGTATTTAACGAATCAACTCACTTTAAGGGGGCGGTAGTCCGCACTTCCTTAAATGAAGATATCACATTTACCCATAATGGAAACCATAAAGGTATGACCAAAATGAAAAATACAGAAACTTAAGGAAAACATAAACATATTATATATCATATATAAATATATTGACATCTTAATGGCCACCTTTGAAGGTGTTAAAAGAATGTTGAACAATCATCGTTTCAGGAGGCATAAATTCACCATCCAAGGAAACAGTATGTTCATTAACCATTAGATGTAGGTGTGTGTAAGTGTAGCTCGAATCCTTCTTATAAAAACATCCTAGTATATTGAAGATACTGTATTTGTTACAAAAGAAATGAATAAAAAGGGTTTAGGGGGTTGGAGAAGCAAAATAAAACAAACGGACTCAAGTGAAGACTTTACCTTAAAATCGGGTAACTCCCTTTGGTTTGAGCTCAAAGGCTTCCTTGGGAAGTCTTCTGCCCAAATTGAGGCTTCAAGGAGTAATAGAGAGAAGTGGAGAGACAAAATGGGCAGGGTTTGGCCGAGACAAATGCTTTGGGAGTGTGGGAAAAGAGGTAGAGGTGGGGGCCTTTTATAAGAGGAGAGGTGGGGCACTCTTGGAAAGTAAAGAAAAGTCACTTTATTTTAAAATTGTATTCGGATTTAAGAGGTCCCACATTGATTTATTTCAAGGATGAGGTGATAAGGGTTCTAAATCCACTCATCAAATAGGTTTTGGACATGTGTAGGTCTTAGATATTACATTATCTTTCCATTTTATTTAAATCCTTAAATAATGAGGTCATCGTTGCATCATCATGATGTCATAAATAATTTAATTTATTTAAAGTATAAAAATTTTAAAAAAAATACTATGATGTAGGAAATCTTTTTATCTTTCCAATGACTATTTATAATAAAAAATATGATCTTTATAACCCAATGTAAAAATTATTTTCGTAAAACATACTATGTTTGTGTCATTTTTACTTTTACATTAAATAAAAAGTTATTTCTGTCATTTCCAAACCAAAGTGGATCCATGGGGTCCCCAAGTTGACCCATGGCTTTTCTTGGTTGTCCATGACACAAAAAATGAGGGTAGGACATGTGTAAAGCTCATCTCATTTTATTAAATCATTATTTTTACCTTAAACTACACTAATTACCACTAATCGCGATTAAAAACTTAATAAGTTACTATTCACCAAAAAATTATTTTAATCTCATTGAACCACATTTTACATCTTAATTACAACCATTTATGTCGGATTTGTGAAATTCAAAACACAATGATTGGAAAATTTCATTTAAATGGAAAATCAGTTTTTATAAGTACCACTTAGTGGTTTCACTATTCATCAAAAATTGAAGTTTTTCAGAAAATTACCAAAAATTCACCCTAAGCTATATTTGATATTACGAATTAAAAAATGAAGTCTATTTTAAAAAATTAAAAACATATAAGTCACATTAATTAATTTAATAATTATTTCCCGTTGTCAGAGCAAATAGCGTGTTTTTATGAAACAATAAGTATCAAAAGATTGACACTAGTTTAAGTCCGATTTCAAAGTGAAATTAATTCCGACGACCAATATTGGATTTAATGGTAAATATATTTTCTAATTTCACTTTAAAACCAATTCAAAATATAATATAATCATATAAATAAATTAGATTAAAAAGAGGTTTTGAATTAAAATACAACATTTTACACTATTCATTAAAAAATGAACTTTATCAGAAAGGTACCAAAAATTTACACAAAGAAAATTTTGATGTCCCGATTCTAAAGAAGAGTTATTTTTGGTCCAATAGAATTTATAAGATTGATCAAAACTATATTTAATGATGGTTCGCCGTCAAAAGGTGATAAGTGAACCCTTAGTGAAAAATAGGGTATAAAAGCCTAAAATTGAACTCTTTCCGTATTTTAAGCCTTTATCTTTTATTGGGTAAATGTAAAAACATTTAAAAACATATATAATCATATTTTAGTTATTGCTATCCATTCCCGCCAGTACAACGGCTACTTGTTAACTAACATTTAAAATAATATTATTTTATTACTTGTGTGCAACGTAAGTTTTAAAAGAAACTCATCATTGCGTATCGAGTACGCTATCGAACATAGAAACCCCTTTTAATTAAAATTAATATTTAATTCGTAAATATTAACAAATATGAAAATTCTTTATTATTTAATTACCTGGGATGTTACATCCTTCCCCCCTTTTGGGAATTGCGTCCTCGCAATTTTATTCACTTATCAAAATAAGTGGGGGTGTTTATCCCTCATAGCATTTTCAGATTCCCACGTTGCCTCTTCAATCACATGGTTTTTTCTACAAAACCTTTACCTGATGAATTACCTTATTCCGTAACACCTGCTCCCTGTGGTCAAGAATCTGGACTGGTTGTTCTTCATAAGATAGGTTCTCTTCCAGCTGAACTACCTCTGGACTCAAAACATGAGATGGATATGGCATATACTTTCTCAACATCAAAACGTGAAAAACATTGTGTACCTGAGATAAACTCGGAGGTAAAGCCACCCGGTATGCAACTAATCCAACTCTCTCCAGAATTTCATATGGTCCAATAAACCTTGGACTCAACTTTCCTTTCTTACCAAATCTCATCACACTTTTCCAAGGAGAAACCTTGAGAAAAACATGATCACCTACCTCGAAAGATAGATCCTTCCTCCGGTTATCCGCATAACTCTTCTGCCTGCTCTGAGCTGTTCTCATGTGCTTCTGAATCAACTAAACTTTTTCGGCCATCTCTTCTACCAATTCTGGTCCCATCAGCTTCCTTTCACCCACTTCATCCCAAAATGCTGGAGTTCAACACCGCTTCCCATATAATGCCTCAAATGGTGCCATCTGTATACTGGAATGAAAGATGTTATTATAAGAAAACTCAACCAAAGAAAGATGTTGGTCCCAACTTCCCTGATAATCCATTGAACAAGCTCGTAGCATATCCTCCAAGGTCTGAATTGTTCGTTCTGACTGCCCATCTGATTGAGGATGAAAATTTGTACTAAAATTTAATTCAGTACCCAACAACTTCTGAAGGCCTTTCCAAAAGTTAGATGTGAACCTGGGATCACGATCAGATACAATGGAGAGGGGAACTCCATGTAACCTGACTATCTCTTTAATATACAAACGGTAAAGTTGATCTAGGGAAAAAGTATCTCGTATAGCAAGGAAATGAGCAGATTTAGTCAAGCGATCAATAATAACCCAGATTGCATTACTACCTCGAGATGTCCTCGGTAATCCCACAACAAAGTCCATGGATATGTTTTCCCATTTCCACTCTGGCACTGGTAAAGTCTGAAGCATCCCTTTTGGTAACTGTCGCTCTGCTTTAACCTGCTGACAAGTCAGACACTTCACAGTAAAATCAGCAATATCTATTTTCATTCCATCCCACCAGTAATACTCCCGCAGATCTCTGTACATCTTAGTACTGCCAGGATGAACTAAAAACAGGGAACTTTGAGCCTCACATAACAACTCATTCTTCAACTGTGAATCACAAGGCACACATAATCTCTTCCCAAACCTCAAAACACAATCATTATCAATGTTGAATTCAGGCAACATACCTTTCTAAACCAGCTCTACCTTTTTATTCAACTCACTGTCTCGCTTCTGTGCTTGCATGATTCTGTCTGATAGAGAAGATTTAACTGATACCTGAAACAAAACAGAAGAACATCCTGTACCAACAACTTCTATGCCAAAGTTCATCAAATCTTTAACCAAAGGATCACATTCCAAATGCAACATTGCTAATGAAGCATTACTTTTTCGACTCAAAGCATCAGCCACTTTATTTGGTTTTCCCGGATGGTAATGAATTATACAATCATAATCCTTGATTAATTCCATCCATCTCCTCTATCTCATGTTCAATTCTTTCTGAGTGAATATATACTTTAAACTTTTGTGATCAGTATATATTTCACACTTTACTCCATACAAATGATGCCTCCAAATTTTTAAAGCAAAAACAACAGTAGCTAATTCCAAATCATGTGTAGGTTAATTTACCTCGTGAGTTTTCAACTGACGTGAAGCATAAGAAATTACCTGATCATTCTGCATAAGGACACAGCCAAGTCCCTTCAACGAAGCATCACTGTATATAAAAAACTCACCATTCCTGGAAGGATGTGCCAAAACTGGAGCATTCACCAATCTTCTCTTCAACTCCTGAAAACAATCATCACATTCTTTTGTTCATATGAACTTAACACCCTTACGAGTTAGCTTAGTCATTGGACTAGATAACCGTGAAAAATGTTCAACAAACCTTCGGTAGTAACCTGTAAAACCAAGAAAACTACGGATCTCGGTTACATTTGTGGGTCTTGGCCATTCTTCAACAACTTTTGTTTTAGTAGGATCAAAAGTTATGCCATCTTTTGAAACAATGTGACCTAGGAAAGAAATTTGTTGTAACAAAAACTCACACTTGATGAATTTTCCATATAGTTTCTTTTCTTTTAAGGTTTTCAAGATAACCCTTAAATGACTTTCATGATCCTCTTTACTTTTAGAAAACACCAAAATATCATCGATGAAAACAACCACAAACTTATCCAAGAACTCATGGAAAATTCTATTCATAAGGTCCATGAATACAGCAGGTGAATTGGTTAACCCAAAATGCATAACTACAAATTCATAATGGCCATATCTAGTATGGAACGTAGTCTCTAGAATGTCTGCTTCTTTTACTTTCAACTGATGGTACCCCGACCTCAAGTCAATCTTCGAAAAATACTGAGCTCCTGGAGCTGATCAAACAAATCATCGATATGAGGAAAATGATACTTGTTCTTAACAGTAATATTATTCAAGGCTCTATAATCAATGCAAAGTCTCATTGATCCATCTTTCTTTTTAACAAACAAGACAGGAGCACCCCATGGTGATGTGCTAGGTCGAATGAAACCTTTATCTAATAACTCCTGCAATTGTTTCTTTAACTCTAAAAGTTCAACTTGAGCCATTCGATAAGGGGGTTTTGAAATTGGCTTAGAATCAGGAACTAAGTCAACAGAAATTCAACTTCCCGATCATGAATAATACCAGGAAACTCATCAGGAAAAACATCAAGATACTCATTTACCACTGGCACATCATTAATCTGGACAGTTCCTTTATTTTCAACAATATGTGCAAGGTAACATTCATTTCCATCTTTTACTAGTTTCTCAACTTCCTGATATGTTATCAAAATCAAGGGTTCATTCTTGTACACAAACTGAAAATATTTATGAAAAGAAACCATTTTAGCTCTGCAGTCAATCTTAGCATGATAAACAGAAAGCCAATCCATGCCCAAAATAACATCAAACTCTACTAGAGGCAAAACAATAAGGTTTGCTGGTATATTATTTCCACACACAAGGATAGGAAGGTTCTTATAATTCCTTTTTGTCTCAATGTTCCCTCCGGGTGTTTTTACCATAAGTTCAGGATTCATATCTGGATATGGAATTTCTAATTTACTAGAAAACTTCTCAGAAATGAAAGAGTGTAACCCCTGAATCAAACAACATATTGGCATAATCTGAACAAACAAACAGTGTACCTGATACCACTTCATTCGATGGCCCAACATCTGCTGAAGTTGTTGCAAAGGATTTCACCACCCCTTTCTGCTTGTAGTCTGGCTGCATTCCCCCAGTTAAGTTCTTCTTTGGACACTCGTTTGCATAATGACCCATTTCATTACACTTAAAACATCTTACCGTTGGATTTTCATTGCCTGCTTGATCATCTTCCTTACAGTTACGAGCAATATGACCAGACTTACCACACCGAAAGCACTTACCAGACTTGGATAAACATTTTCGAGGATGCATTTTACCACACTTCTCACAGGATGGATATTTGGTTTTCTTACCTCCTTGCTTCTTTGATGAATTCTTCCCCTTTTCCTGCCAACTAGACCTCTTATTCTGTTGTTTGTCATAGAACACCTGATCATCGACAAACTCCATTTCCACCTTCTCCGCACATCGAACAAGTTTTTCATAACTTTTGAACTCACGAGAAGCTAAATCCCTTCGGTACTTTGGCTTTAACACTGGGTAAAAATGGTTTATTTTACTATCAAGATCTTGTATGAAGTTTGGAGCATACCTTGCCAATCGAGTGAACTTTGCTTCATAAGCAGCCACTGAATCATCCTCCTGCCTCAATTCTAGGAACTGTTTTTCCATCCTAAGACGAACCACCTTAGGAAAATATTTCTCAAGAAACATACCTTTGAATTCGTCCCAGTGAAGATCCTCAATCTCATCACTATCCCTGATATTTTTTACCATCGACCACCACTGATCAGCTTCACCTTCAAAATGGTAAACAGCAAGACTAACCTTTTGATGTTCTTAACACCCCATGACATCAAAAATCTTCTCCAGTGCTTTAATCCACCCTTCAGCTTGCACAGGGTTAGATTATCCTCTGTATGATGGGGTATGTTGCCTCATGAAATGTTCCAACACTGACATGTTCCTCTGCGGTTGATCTAGCAGATCTCATGCATGGATACCACCATCATTTATAGCTTGAGTCAACTGTGCCATCACTGCAACAAACTATTCAGTTCCGATTCCGATCATCTCAGGTTGCTGATTTGGAAGGTTGTCTTCCTCCTGATGTCGTCCCAACATAGTTTCTTTGTTTCTTCTACGGAAAACCATTCTGAACACAGAAATATCTTAGGCTAAGCAACATGGAAATCCGTAAATGCTATATCATTTCAATCATATTATAATTTAACACTTTTCTAACTCCTAAAGTTGTCTAAACCGACCTCTGATACCAACTATAAGGCCCCAGCCTTAAACCTTACTTAATATTGAATTAAATGAATAATTCACGTTGAGGATCTTTTCAGGTTTAGAGTTTTAGAGAATTAGAACATAACTATTACATCTCAAAATATTACAAAGTATTCACTTCTACTAAGTTTCCATAATAAAAAAAACTCTTAAAAGAAACATGTCTAGTTCCATGTTTTATATAGGATGACATTCCCTTGATCCCATCCTTGACCTTATTCCACATTAATTCTTGTGAAAAACATTTCAAAAAAACTTGGGGTGAGCATAAAAAGCTCAGTAAGGGATACACAAAGAATGAAAACTGTTAGTTTTTCAAACATCAAGTAAACAATGTATACTCTATCAAAGTAATACCTTCACCTTCATGAAGTGGTAAAAACTCTTCACTTAATAAAGTATCATTACTTACCTTTTTGTAACAAAAGGATTACCATAAAACCCATATAAAGAACACATAACATATATAAAGGTAACTTGGGACATAAACATACTTAAGTGGAATAACCATACGGTCGACTTCTACACATATCAATTAATTGAATAGCCATACGGCCAATTTCCATACATACTTAATGGCATAGCCATACGACCGACTTCCATACCCAATGCATTGGAGGTTATAACGTAACCACCCGTCCTGGTATTCACGGCACCACCCGTCATATGGTTTATAACGTAACCACCTGTTAAAATGTCCAAGTACCAATATAAAATCATAAAACATAAAACCAATATAAAGGAAAGATAACATTTGCACATTTCAATCACAATATATCATAAATATATTGACATAATAGAATCCTTTATCAAAACCATTTTCAATACCAAAATACATAAAATATTATATGGTATTTATTTTATTTTAAAAACATTACGGCTTGTTGAGGAAGCCAAAGACCAAATAATACTCGTGGCGGCGGAAAAGGTCGTTGTCACCGCGTACGTTAAAAAACATTCCTTTTTTCGTTTAGTAAAATGCTTCGTAGAAAAAGATTCCTTTTGTATAAAAGTAAAAGTAAAAGGGGTTTATACACCGTATAAAAGAAAGTTGTGTATAAAACGAAATATGCCTCAATGAAAGGAGATTGAGACGAAGTCCCTTACCTCAGGTCCGACTTGACTCGATCATTTTTTAATGTCCTGAATAATAAACTTGAGTTAATTTCTACTTCTTTAAGAACCTTTTTCAAGTTAATTATTCCTTTTATATCACTTATTGTCATGTCATGAACACTGTGTAATTATTTAAGTTAATAACGGTCGTTTTAACGATCATTGGTACTTGAGTCAAAAATAAACCCTTTATAATTACATGTTGTTCATGTATCCATTATATCCAGAATTATAATCATTATGTATATATCATATATATCCAGTATATACATTCATTTATAATATTACATAATCATTTAGAGGTAAGAAATGAAATGCACTATTCATGGAGACGGTAAGTCATACGTACGCATGAACGCTACTTTCATTTCTATTTCATATTTTATAGAATGGAATCATAATGATATAAAGGTATATTATAATTCCAGTATAATATCATATATAATATCATAGTTCCATCCTTTATATGTCCCACATATGGTATTTAACGAATCAACTCACTTTAAGGGGGCGGTAGTCCGCACTTCCTTAAATGAAGATATCGCGTTTACCCATAATGGAAACCATAAAGGTATGACCAAAATGAAAAATACAAAAGCTTAAGGAAAACATAAACATATTATATATCATATATAAATATAGTGACATCTTAATGTCCACCTTTGAAGGTGTTAAAATAATGTTGAACAATCATCGTTTCGGGAGGCATAAATTCACCATCCACGGAAACCGTATGTTCATTAACCATTAGATGTAGGTTTGTGTAAGTGTAGCTCGAATCCTTCTTATAAAAACATCCTATTATATTGAATATACAGGATTTGTTACAAAAGAAATGAATAAAAAGGGTTTAGGGGGTTGGAGAAGCAAAATAAAACAAACGGACTCAAGTGAATACTTTACCTTAAAATCGGGTAACTCCCTTTGGTTTGAGCTCAAAGGCTTCCTTGGGAAGTCTTCTGCACAAAGTGAGGATTCAAGGAGTAAGAGAGGGAAGTGGAGAGACAAAATGGGCAGGGTATGGCCGAGCCATATGCTTTGGGAGTGTGGGAAAAGAGGTAGAGGTGGGGGCCATTTATAAGAGGAGAGGAGGGGCACTCTTGGAATGTAAAGAAAAGTCACTTTATTTTAAAATGGTATTCAGATTTAAGAGGTCCCACATTGATTTATTTCGAGGATAAGGTGATAAGGGTTCTAAATCCACTCATCCAATAGGTTTTGGACATGTGTAGGTCTTAGATATTACATTATCTTTCCATTTTATTTAAATCGTTAAATAATGAGGTCGTCGCTGCATCATCATGATGTCATAAATAATTTAATTTATTTAAAGTCTAAAAATTGTAAAAAAAATACTATGATGTAGGAAATCTTTTTATCTTTCCAATTACTATTTATAATCAAAAATATGATCTTTATAACCCCATATAAAAATTGTTTTCGTAAAACATACTATGTTTGTGTCATTTTTACTTTTACATTAAATAAAAAGTTATTTATGTCATTTCCCAACCAAAGTGGCTCCATGGGGTCCCCAAGTTGACCCATGGCTTGTCTTGGTCGGACATGACACAACCAATGAGGGTAGGACATGTGTAAAGCTCATCTCATTTTATTAAAGCATTATTTTTACCTTAAACTACACTAATTACCACTAATCGCGATTAAAAACATAATAAGTTACTATTCACCAAAAAATTATTTTAATCTCATTGAACCACATTTTAATTCTTAATTACAACCATGTATGTCGGATTTTTGAAATTCAAAAAACAATGATGGGAAATTTTCATTTAAACAGAAAATCAGTTTTTATAGGTACCACTTAGTGGTTTCACTATTCATCAAAAATTGATGTTTTTCAGAAAATTACCAAAAAATCACCCTAAGATATATTTGATATTCCGAATTCAAAAATGAAGTCTATTTTACAAAATTCAAAACATATAAGTCACATTAATTAATTTAATAATTATTTCCCGATGTCAGAGCAAATAGCGTGTTTTTATGAAACAATAAGTATCAAAAGATTGACACTAGTTTAAGTCCGATTTCAAAGTGAAATTAATTCCAACGACCACTATTGAATTTAATGGTAAAAATATTTTCTAATTTCACTTTAAAACCAATTCAAAAGATAATCTAATCATATAAATAAATTATATTAAAAAGAGGTTTTGAATTAAAATACAACATTTTACACTATTCATTAAAAAAATGAACTTTATCGGAAAGGTACCAAAAATTTACACAAAGTAAATTTTGATGTCCTGATTCTAAAGAAGATTTATTTTTGGTCCAATAGAATTTATAAGATTGATCAAAACTATATTTAATGACGGTTCACCGTCAAAAGGTGATAAGTGAACCCTTAGTGAAAAATAGGGTATAAAAGCCTAAAATTGAACTCTTTCCGTATTTTAAGCCTTTATCTTTTATTGGGTAAATGTAAAAACATTTAAAACATATATAATAATATTTTAGTTATTTCTATCCATTCCCGCCAGTACAACGGCTACTTGTTAACTAACATTTAAAATAATATTATTTTATTACTTGTGTGCAACGTAAGTTTTCAAAGAAACTCATCATTGCGTATTGAGTACGCTATCGAACGTAGAAACCCCTTTTAATTAAAATTAATATTTAATTCGTAAATATTAATAAATATGAAAATTCTTTATTCTTTAATTACCTGGGATGTTACAATAATGGGAGAAAAAAACTATATATTAACTTATTCAGATGATGCTAGTTACTGAGAATCTCTACTATATTGTCAAGAAGAACTGCCTTGAACTCATCATCATAGTAAAAATTTTGATGCATTACATAAAGCCCCACAAATTCCATCTGATATTCCATATAGATTCACTCAAGTGCATACATGGTCATCCAATATTGACTGGGCACCTGGCCCGATGGGTGGTCATTATTCTACAATACAAAATTTAATTAATATCATAGAAATCCGTGAAAGGGAAATCTTGGTTGATTTTTTTGTGTAGCATACTACCTAGAAAAATACACTAATGGACACCGACCATTCATATGAAGAGTTATTATATTCCACTAACACTCCCAAAACATGGTAGATGTATTTTAATGGTGCCTCTCGAAGTACTATTGACAAAAGGATTGAAAACCCAAAGCTCAATCAGGTTAGGTTAGGGGTTGTATTTTTTCTCTTGATAGAGAGGTTTTTTCCTACAATTTATCACTATTCAAAGACTTAAAAAATTAATGTGGAAAAATAAAAAATACCCCCATTGCTATCTTGGAATACTCCCTATAGGGGAAAATAGCATACATGAATATCAAAGGGTACTCAAAGCTTGTGATAAAGTAGATCAATAGAGAATATTCCATAAAAATGAATAAATGGACCCTATCACTATCCACATTAGGGGAATTATGGAAGAGTTCCCTTTTAAGCCAAAATTGTATATTATTACCCGATTACAGAATTCTATCACCAACACATTAGCCAATGCAACCACTGTCTTGGCCAACTCTAAATAGGAAGAAGCAATATTTCATATCAGACATCGAAGAATGGTATTGGCAGAAACCATTTGTGATCTGGGGGAAATCAACCAGGTCAAAACCTTCCAAGATCATGATGAACTAATTTCCACCCTTATATGGATGGAGTCCATAATTGGTTATCATTAAAATGGAACTCTCCTAATAGATTGACCCCGATGGGAAAAAATTTGGCACTACGCAATGAATTTTTCCCTACATGATTGTCCAGATGAGAAAAAGGGACTATATAAGTGTGGATTCGATGAAATCCTCCTCAGATGAAAAGCATGAGATATTTTTTGTGTCATGGAGGAATTAAATATAGGTTCTTTATATTCCCAACAATCTGGGACTAGGCTCTCCAAAAAAAATCAGAATGCTTTGTTACGACTAAAAATGTGATATAGGACTAAGTGGAATAAACCAAGAAATTTCATTTGTACCAAATCCCGGAAAACATTATCCATAAAACCCTATAATTTATCCATACAGTTAAATATTCCTAGTCTGTTTTCATTTGGGGGATGGATGTTATAGGGCCATATCCCCCAACCAATGAAATGTAGTTCAAGTACAAAATTAATCCCACCGAATTCTTCCCTAAATAAAATTATGTAATACCCCTCAAAGAATTTGGTATGAATAAAATCTTCAACTTTATATATTCCAATATCATCATAATGTTCTGCGTCCCTCACAAAATATTGATGGAAAATGACACTAAATACGGTTCTACATGGTTGAAGAAACTGTACTAGGATTACAATATCAAGTCTAATCACTCATTCTCTATCATGAAATGTAAAATGGATAGATATATTCCTTCAATAAGACTCTATCAAATATACTATATAATATGGTGAACAAGGATAAGATGTATTGGCTGAAAAAACTATTTCATGATTTTGTGGACCTACAATACCATGAGGCGTACTGCTACACAAGAAACACCATACTCATAGGTGTATTAGATTAAGGTGGTGTTACACATAGATGTCCTGATACCCTCACCTAAAATAGCTATTTTCATATAGCTCTCAGATGATGAGAAATCACAAATGAATCTGGATGAATTGGAGAGGCTTGATGAGATTAGGTTGTGAACACTGCACAAACTTGAAATCCATGGGAATAAAATTTCACAAGACTTCAATAAAAATGTTAAAATCGTACCATTACATCAAGGAGAATTGGTATTGGTGATCAAGACCCCAATTATACTAGGAAATAATCCACTAAAGTTTTAACCCAAGTGTGAGGGAGCTTAAATCATACATAAGTTCTATCATAATTGGGTTGTACTTGTTGTCCACAATGGATGAGGAGCATGTCACACCACACGCCAATGAGAGGTTTCTCAAGAAATAATTTTCATAAATTTCATCAAATGGTAATCTGCATCATGTTAATTTCCCCCATTCATCCTGGTCAAATGAAACTAAACTGTACAAACTCATCTTGGAAACTTGATGTTAAACTATAAAAACTTATCTTGGTTATATAACATTAAACTGTACAAACTCTTCCTGGTTAAATAATATTAATCTTTACAAACTCATCCTAGTTACATGATGTTAAATTGTAAAATAATTTCCTAGTAGAATGATGTTAAACTGTTGAAGATTATCCTTACTACATAATGTTAAATTGTATCGATACTTCCTTTCGACATGACATTAAACTAAATGGATCCATAATATTCCATTTCTTTCACATCGGGTGATCCAAATCCTTAGCATATGATCTTAAACTACACATAAGATATCCCTTCCACATGAAATTAAGCTACGAGGGTTTCCTAAAACTACATGTGTTTTATGTGCATTTCAATGAGATATGTAAGGATTCCTCAATCAAATATCTTGGTACATTAAACACAAGATACAAAATTCCCTGTTCCAGCTATTAAAAGCCACTTCTTGGTGATATAAAACCTTCTTGTTTTTATTTTCTCACATCAAACATATCTCACATGGTCTTAAGAGTTTTGGTAAGGGCTTTCCCACATGAAAAAGGCATAACTGCTTTCAACAGGCCCATCTTGGTCCTAAATTCATGACTTTAAAATGAATACCATGAGTCCTCACTAGATAAGGTCAAACTTCTTGGTTAATTTCCCTTACTTGACATAAAACTATACACTCTTGTGGACATCACTCGATAGGACCTCTTTGGTTGGTGTTGGTATTCTTACACACCTACATCCCTAAGAACTATGTGTGACATGATTCCTGACATCATAGGATACGTAGTGATGCCCAGATCTTCAAACCCAGGTCCAATCATGAAAAATATAAAATTCCCCCACTCTGCATGTAGCACCAACTATCATAGAAGGTTTATTCTCAAGAACTATGTGTGGCTTGATTATTATTTTCATGAGGTACGTAGTGATTCCCAGACTTCCACCCTTGGGATCAGCCACAACATCTCCATTTTTTCACAGCGGTACATATTCTTCCTTACCCCATGATGTTAAAATACGTAGTTCCTTAATAACTACTTGTGGCATGATTCCTATCGTCACAAGATACGTATTGACATCTAGATCTCCAATCCTATGCCCAACTACAATAATTGATGGAAAAAATGACCACCCCAGCGAATGGGTTAGACATGTATGGAGTGTTTATAATTTAAGAACTATGTGTGGCTTGATTATCATCCTCATAAGATATGCAGTGATGCTCGGGCTTCCACCAATGGTCCAAGCTACAACATTTCCACATGTCAATATTGGTTCATCTTTGTCCTCACCGCATGATGCTAAACTACATGGCTCCTCAAGAACAATGTGTGGCTTGATTCCTTGAATCACAAGATATGTAGTGATCCCCATATCCTTGATTTTGGGCCCAATTATTACAACTGATAAAAAAGGAAGATGATTATGTACATAATATATTATAAACAAATCTTTCAAATTGGTTCCCATGTCCTTAAAAAATGATGTTAAATTATATCAAAAATTTCATTATCATGTGACAATAAATTAATGGACTCATCCTTACCACATGATGCTAAAATGAATGGAAGAGAATACATCCCCACTAAATGAAAATAAAATGATCAGACCACCACACATGTTTCTTTTTTTATCAAAGGACTACAAAAACCTTACCCCAATAAACTAGAGTATGGGTTTCATCCATCGTATTTTAAGTCACCTCAATCTATAAACCATAGTTCATTCCTTGATCACCTCAAGTTTCCACAAATATTTTATGGCCCTTGGAAAGGATACCCGACGTCATGGGACCCTTTTCATGACTTTTCATACTTTCCTATGGCTCTTTCAAATGTTCATATGGCCTTCAACCAAATTTGTCAGTCAACAAAAAATGGATTTCCAATCCTTGTGAGCCCTGACACTGCTGAGGAAGAAATCAACACCCAAGTGTGATTTGAACCCCTCACAGTATGAAATTCCCATATCATCACTCAAAACCAAATAATCTCAATCCATGATTTTCAATATTTTTAAATCCTTCACAGAAGGACGATAGGGTACTTCTCTCCCCGGGTCTCCCAATTAGTCTCTTGTGTATCATCCCCCATATTAGGTCCATGCATGCCATGAACTTAAACTACTTACACTTTGGTCAAAGATATATGGCCTAAAACTCTACACAATATTGGTCTAAATCAAAAGACCATAAACTTATAGTGAAAGAGATGCAAAAATTTTTGAGTTGAAAACCCACAAAGGTAGTCCTAAAAAAATTCAATTCTTCACTCGCTAAAATCGTCACCTTCATAGTTTAGGAAAAAAATTACGGAACAAAAAAATATGAAAAAACTTTCATAGAGTCTACTTAGTAACCATAGTAATATTAAAGTTATGATCTTTGGACCTCTTAGTTCAGGAAAAAATTAGATTAATGATTTTTCACATCTCCTCACAACGAGAATATTTTTTCTAGTTGGTGGAACAACTTTCAGGGTACTCAAACCCTTCATGGATCTTACACATTCCAAAAATAAAACATCATAATTTGGGTTCTTAGGATCACCAAAACCTTACATGTCCCTTATAAAGGATACTTGGCTTCATGTACACTTTTATTGGCTATGAAAAAATTATCATGGCTCCTATATATATTCCTATAGTCTTCTACCAAATGTGTCACTTTGAAAAAATGGATTTCCAATCCTTATGAGCCCTAACACCACTGCGACTAAAGTTAACACCCCATTGTGGTTTGAACCTCTCCTAGTATAACTTTCCCATATCATTCTCTTGATATATGAACTTTGGGCCATGAATTATAATCCCCTCACCAAACTATCCAAGTGGATCTGATATCCTCGATGTTACATAACCTTGTTTTGTACCCTTTATCTAAGACAGACTGTGAAGATTCATTCTTGATAATTTTATGGCCCACAACTCATGATTTGAAAACACATGACATAGGACTTGAACTTCGTAATCAAAATATGAACTACCCTAGGGTGTTGAAACCATTCTTGGATAGCATTCCTCCTATACCAAATATCATCATCTGGATGTTTGAGTATACACATATCTTTCATGGCTCTTGAAGAGGATTGGGGATCATATTTTACTAGTAAATGATACGGATGCCTAATGGCCTTGACCCTCCAACTAAAGGCATATCCTCTTTTCCAAAAAGGATCTTCAATCCTTGTTAGCCCTAGAAACATGGTGGTTGATCCTAAAATCATAGAATTTCATGGGACATACCTAGAAAGTCTTCCCCGTATCATATTCATAGACTCAAACTTTTGGGTTATGATTTAAATCACCCATATTTTAATTATCCAGATAAACCTAGCATCACTATTATTTATCCCTCTAAGTGATATTACCTCCATAAATCTTCCATAGACCCTAGAAAAGATACCTGGATTCATGGACCCTTTTATTTACTATGCATATATGTCTATGGATCCTACATATGTGCCTATAGTCATCAACCAAATGAATCACTTTGCAAAAAGGGTTTTATGATCCTTGTGAGCCCTTGAAACACCACGACAGAACCCATATCCTCAGTGTGTTTTGGGTAATTCTTGGCATATCTGCACCAAAACTCATGAACATTACTCAAGTCCGAGATAAAAGACCTTAAAATAAAGCAATATCAAGTCCAATATAAAATACCTTAAACTAAAGCAATATTAGGTCCATGATAAAAGACCCTAAACTACAGTGATATAATGTCCAAGCTAAAAGACCCAAAAATACAGCAATAGTAGGTCCAAGCTAAAAGATCCTAAACTATAGAAATATTATGTCCAAGCTAAAATAACCCAAACTAAAGTAATATCAAGTCCAATATAAAAAAACCTAAACTAAAGAAATAAAATATCAGAGATAAAAGACCATAAAATAAGTAATATCATGTCCGAGCTAAAATACTATAAACTAATGTAATACGTGGTCTGAGATAAAGGACCCTAAACTAAAGAAATATGTTTTCTAATCTAAAAGGCCCTTAAATAAATCAATATGAGGTCCAAGATAAAAATAAGATAATCTAAATAAATATCAAGTCCTAGATAAAAGACCCTAAACTACAGAAATAGAATGTTTGATCTAAAAGAAATTAAATTATAGCACGACAATAATATGGTATACAGGAGCTTATAAACCCAATTACAAGGCCTTACCATAATAAAATTATGATCACCAGAACTATAATATTTGGAAAATAATAGATAACTCTCCCTCTTGGACATGTATTCTACCCCTAATATCCTTTTGTGAATAAAGTTATAGCAATATATCTACAAAAGATTTATCTGCAAGGAACTCCATATTTGTGGGAATTAATGAGTGATTCTTGAAAAAAATCTTTTATGATTTAAATATTTTCATCCATGAATTTAGCATTACATGATATTATGAAAATTATGGGAATTATTGGAGATTTTTATAATATCAGATCCATGATAAATCATGCACATCATGAATAAAAGTGAAATTGGACAACAAATATAAAGATCAACACAATTTTTCATTAACACCATGCCAAAAGAGGAATCTCCACACATTGGAGTGTCTCCTATGAATGTATGATCCAAAGAAAGATTTAAAGATTATGATCCCATCACATCTTCTGAATAGATGATTCCTTAATTTCAACAAGTCTCCATTCTAAGGAAGCCATAGATTTTCATAGTTGATTATCAGATTCGGTCTCCGCCTATGCGGAATGTTACAACTCCTCCAACATGAAAATGAAATCAAGTATATATTTCTCTGCTACATCAAGGATTTCTTACTGATCTAATATAGTATTTCCTAATATTTTAATGGAATATTCAAATTGGATATTTCTTCCTGGAGATGGCTAATTTTATATTGGAGATGATTAGTTTCATACTTGATATGGTTAGATTCAATCTTCCCAACATTTACTATGTCCTGGTGAGAAGTCTCCTCCACCGCACGACATGAAGCATGATTTATTGCTTCATACCAATTCTGTTTCACTGAAGAGGAAGTCTAAGTAGCTACCACCCCCAATTTGTGGTCCATCTTCTGTTATCTAACAAATATCACCTCCTTCACCCAAGAGTGAAGAGTGTAATAATAAAAACCTTTGTAACCAAGGGTTGGAAGCATGAATTGAAGATGACCCAATTAACCCTTCAACTAATATTATGGGGTATCATACACTAAAATCTTCGTCTCCCTCCACATTGGTCGATGCATTGACTGATAAAGTAATGTGGAATTGGGGCCATGGTCAAGATTTATCTTGGGAATGGAAACATATTTCGGGATAGGGTCATTTAGAGACAGAGTCGTGATTATAGTCTTAGATGATGAGGGAAAAGAATCAGCCTCCGCATTAGTTGACCCAGTTAGATGGACCCCTGGGGGAGAAGGTACCAAAGACTATGAAATTTTGGGAGAAGATGTTGTAGTAAGGGATACAGGGGTACATCAATTATAGAATTATTAATGAAGTATCACCTATTAATTGGTGGATATGACCAAGGTTAGAAACATAACTTTCTTCTTTATGTCACTAGCAACAAACAGTGACCTAACCCAATCCTCATGTGAGGATGAAACTCCTTATTGTAATGGACATATTTGTGGAACATTCGGTGCTTTTCCCAAAGATGTGCCTCATTCTCTACTCCTAAAGAATACAAGAACATAAGATAATATCAGGTTATATGAAATAATAAAAAAAAGTGTCATGTATTGATGAAGTATTCAACTAATCCAATAATTTCTTCCATTAAGGCTAACACAATTGAAGATTGGCTACCTATGTCAGCATCCTCCAAAAGTTTGTCAAATTATTCCAAATCAAATGGTACAATAACTTGAATGTCTTCAACAGAAAACTAACATGATTAAATAGGCACCTAAGCCACCTCTTCTTCTTGGTGGGTCAGGTCCAATAGGGAAGGGTTTTCTGGGGAAACCTAACACTCTCCCGCATTTTTAGAAGAGGATACATTATTTTCTAAGAGGTCCTGATGGGGACTTTGTGATTTCCAAAATAAATCAGATTGTGTTTCCATAATGGTCCAAGAAAAATAGAGACTGAAATTCCACACTCACTTGATGATTCTGTATGATAAGGACCTGAAAATGCAAATCACTTACTTTGATTCTTCTTCCCTTCAAAGGAAAGTTTCCAAGAAGCTTATGAATATAGAACTGATACTTTATAAATGGAAATCACTACCCTCATATGATCTTATAGACTAAGGGACCCCTCATCACTGGTTCCCTGATCACCATCAAATTCCTCTCCCAAGACCGTACCATGGGTAGTATACTCATGGGATGGTAGATTTAGTTGATCTTCAGTGGCCTCCCAAAAAGTAAAAATATAATGAACATCAATATAGATGAAAAAAATAGCAGTGAACCCTAAATTACTGCTTCCTTGATAAGAGGATAACACTATTCATATGTAGCAATCTAAAGCATTCCCTAGAAAACCATTTAGTGACACAGTGGAGCATGAAATATTTGACCCTTGATGCTTGCTAAATAAATTTCGTTGTCTTTAAGAAATGCTCTGACCTCCTCATGATAGTCTTCAAAGTTAATACCACAACGGGTACTGATATAATAAAAAACTTCCAAAATAACCTCTAGATAACACAATAAACCCCAGAGCTCAACCTTTGATCTCTGAGACTTCCATGATGCCCACTGTTTAGATGCGACATGAAATAATAACTTGTGAATAGTCTCTCCCCTACCACTAAATATTCTATAGTCATGTCAGTAGGTTCTTCTTTTGAAAAATGGCAAGTGTCTAACTTCCTGAGGAGGTTCTTCTAGGGATTCCAAACCATTATCATCTTGATTATTTCCAAGATTGGGATTATTCTTAGAAATTAGAGGTTGGTAATACTTACTTACAAAATTATATATTTTTTCACTCGGATATGAGAGAATCCAAATGCCCACATAACCTTGAGATAAGTTGATTTTTACCTTATGAGGAGGAAGGTTTATCTTTGCACCAGTCGCTTCCCTGGAAACCATCATCCCAAATTGGAGATCTATCATCTATTTGACCTCATATCTAACATAAATAGAGTGAGAAAATATTGATTTGACACATAAGAATTGGTGGATGAACCGAAACGATGCATACCACTCACGAATGAGTTCCCCATAAATATGGGTTGAAAGAACTCCCTCACATAGTTCCATTATGTAAGACCGTTCCTTGTTACCGGCCTCTCAATTTTCAAAAAAATAACCTATCATCACTGGTCCATATGTTCATAAAGATATACATTCATAAAAACTCACATAATCCTTGATGTCTCAATTTTTCAATGTAATGGGTCATACCTTGCTTATGTATTGCAGGTACGGTATGAAATGGTAATTAGTGATATCCTGAATATTTAGATATTCATAACCTCCTAGGTGAGATACAATCCAATCCCATAATACTTATAATGGAACCATGATTCTATAATTGGATTCTCCCTTTTAAACATGGTGCATGAGGTGATAGATTTGGGCTAGCACATTAATGGACATCCTGATGCACTCCCCTAGTCCATAGAAGTTTCCATCGTAAAAGTGGATACCATAACTATACCAGTTTCATTCATGGGATGTAGGTACCCACTCAGGTACAAGGTATGTAATCTATCCCATTGGACTAACTAATCGATTCTAGGGACGGTTTACTTAGCCCATTCTTTAAACATACCTTCTTCAACCATGGGCCAGTAAACCCTCAATACACTATAGGTAACCTTCATAAGCTAGGAATTTGGATTCTCAGCTTCCGGATTAGAACTTATCTTCAGGATGAAACATATTTTCGCATTTCCTAAATGGAATATCTGTTCCAGGAAACTGCTCCTTTAGAAGGGCCTTCTTGGCCAGCTTAATCAGCTCCCGAGTTAGAGGAGGATTTCTTGTCACGCCATCCCGATAATAATATAGATGGAATAACTAATATTACATACCCCCTAATATAGGTTAACGGCATATTTTCTCCAAATCTCGAAGGCTGATTCACACCTCACCTTGAGTAAGGTGGAATGCATTCATATCCAGACTCCAACGACCGAACAGCTCTGTCATCAGACCCTTCTGGCAGTAAACAGACGTCCACGATATCTAGACAGCCTCATACCTTCTTATTTTCTTCAACTCCTTAGAAAATTTAGATTAAATATATTGAAACTAGAAGGGCCATCCCCAGTCCAGTCCATAGCTGCCTCCCGATCAGAAGTCCCTGTTAGAAACCCACCCAAACTTTTGATCGGGGACAGACTTCCGCATTATTGAGTGATACATATGGAAGTCCCCATCGAGTGCATGACTGGTCCCATTAAAGTCTATGAACATGAATATCATTATTTTACCATATTACTGGTCCCCCTAGGAGAAAAAGTATCCCCCACAGAGAGATTTTTCTTCAAAAGTGATATGGGTCCTCCAGATCCAGGAAGATGATATGGATGATTACTTCAATGCAGAAATAGAAACATCATATTCAAGACCAAAACCAAAGAGGGGAAAGGATTTTGAAAGGGGATAGATCTATAATTTCAATAATATTAGATTTATCAAAAAAATTTGAAATTACCCAATGAAATGATGATGAGAATTGCCTATGATCACCATTATGACATCACGATGAGATATCGCTGCTTCTTCCTCCTTCATCAAAATCTTGAAAGAAGTATGATGGGAACTAAAATCCGTCTAAATAAAATTAAGTGTAAAATCTCATAAATATAAAATATAATCCTTTCAAAACAAATAAATAGACTACAATCATCATACCCATATCATGAATCAGTAAGGGGTTCACGAATCCCATAATAAGGTCACAAATAACCTAACCTCTGAAGGTCTCATGGGTTGCATAACCTACACAATATAATGATACCATTGGAGACATGAAATCACATAACATATACATGGTCACTTGAATCATGTGATAGCCAATAAATCATATGGATAATCCAGTGGATCCCACAAAACCTACAAGAAAATTGTAGTCCTCATGGATGATGTTCAATCAATTACAAAAGTATAGTTCATAGTTGGATCAAACTTGAACCTAATCAAAATCGATCTTGAAAAATATTTCTCATTAAATAAGATTACGTTGATGGATCACAAAAAGATATTATGATCCAGCTTCGCAGAATGGTCTTATAATAACGTCACATGATGGAGACAAGGAGAGAGCGCTTTGGAGAGGTGGTAGCCAGGGAAATGAATTACTCTTTTCCCCCTATATATAGGAAATCTCATGGAATATCAAGAATCACCTGATAGACCAAGAATTTCCCAAGACATTGGTCTGTGACACCACCATATACTTAGGTGGGCATTTAATTTTCTCATAATTGTGCCATTGTCCCTGTGAATGTTTCTCCTGGGGCGCATTTTTTGATTCCCACCAAATAAGCATCAATAAATTCACAAAGGAAGAAATACCTGAACATAGTTATTATCATCCCTATAAAATAAAAGGAAGAATAAGGTGGGTGAGAGCAAAAAATTGTGAAAATATCTAATGGATATGTGATCACATGTAAATCATGAGGTCATGCAAAGAATCCACACGCAACGCATAACCAAAAACTGATCCCACTAAACCCCTTTCAACAAGCACTCCTTTACTTGTGAGGGTGCTCTAGATAACTAGTGGTCACACAGTGGCAAGAGAATAAGATCCCACAATCCGTACAATTTTTCATCAGTGAGTTCCAAAAAAACCATCCAAAAATACTTTGAAAATAGGAGTAAATTTTTCAAAAGATAGAGTTCTCTTACATTCATAAAAATATTGTGATGCATCACTAATGGGAAGGATACATTTCCTTGATAACATCCAAGAAGACTCGCGAGATCCCCAAGCCTTAAAAAATAAAATAAGGAAATAAATGGGAGGAGAAAATGGAAAATCATGATCATAAATATCACGCAACATGCCCCGATAGTCCGCAAGACACCGTGACTCCATTATGACATGCTCGACTCATCTCTCAAAATCACATTGTCCTATCAATATCATCACATGAAAGGCCTCTGGTATGTCCAAAAAACCATGTGATCTCCCTTTGTCTCCCTAATGAAAAAACTAATAATTTTTCCATGAAATGATCTTGTACCCCCACAGGACCTTTATTGGTCACACGATGCATCACCAAGAGGAAGAGTAATTTTATTTGACAGTACGCATGTAATCTCACATGTACCTTGACCTTTATAAAATAAAACAATTGAAATAAAAGTTTGAGGAGGTGGAATCCTATCATGTTTTTAAAATTCTTGAAACAAATCAAGTAAGTATGCATCACGATATTAGGATACACCTTCAAAAGTCATCCTGATCCCATGAAGGTCCCTTGAAAATCCATCCTTGCCTCATGGAAAGTCCTATACAAGTCACTCGAGATCATAAGAAGACCTTTAAACAGGTTACATGATCATGTAAAGGCCCTTAGGCTTGTTGATATGACAAAAAGGAAGTCCCTCGACATACCCACATGATTCAATAAGTCCCATATAATTGAAAATAATGTAATAAAGGAATCATTTACAGGAGGGAATTTTGGTCACTGAAAATTAGGCAATTCCATTGGAATGATCGACGATAGAGAATCACAAAGATGTGTGGTGGTAGAGCCCTCCACCGACTCCCTCCTTGATTTTAGCAAGATATGTTGCACAAACTAGTGGAAAATTGGGTGGAGGGGCCTATAAATCCCACACGCCTACATGAAATATACATACTGATTACTGTGAGTATGGATACTCTTGATAGACAAAAAAATCCTCAAAACCTCGCATCGGTGCTAGAGTAGATTTGTGACAGTGGTGGATCTCACGACTATCAAGTACCTAATTAGGTAAAGGTCTAGATAACAACTAGAATAATCGTGATACATTCATAAAATCATTTTTTGATCATCATAGATCATGTGAAGTATCATTGGAAAGACACAAGAAGGACATCCTACACACCTACTAGATCAAGAGAGACTTAAAAGAAACTAACACTGAAAAAATCTAATGAATTCATGATATAAACGCTAGAACTAAGACTAATAAATGGGAGACTCAGGAGAATACATATATTTTGATCCTCATGTTATTCACACAAACCACACTGGTGATGAGATATTATCAGGTTATGTCACGAAGGTCTCATAAAACTCATTTGTCATACCACTTGTATCATGCCAATCCCTATTGACATGTCAATGAAAGTCACATAGCGCCCTCAGGCAAGCCACGCAAGTCTCAAAAATACCTCTAGGATCATATTACAAGCCTTTCAATGTCCATTAGAAATAATTGAAGGATTCACATAATGAAATCACCATCATGTTAGCAGAGTCTCGCGATGGCACCAGGGCATGTCAACTGGATCTCGTGACGCCCTCCAGGTAAGCCAGCCAGGTCCCACGATTCCCTCTAGATATGTCATCCAGGACATGTGTAACCATTTGATACATGCCACACTATATCTCACAATTCCCTCCATATCTCATGATGACACCAGAGAAAATCAGCTTGGTCATGCGGCACTTTATGGAATAGCCAGTTGAGCCATGTGATGGATTCCAGGACAAACCATCTAGGACTTGTGATATCCTCCTGAAAAGTCAGCCTTGATCATATGAAAATCCTTATCCATTTCATACAGGATATGTGACTCCCCTTGGTCAAGTACACTAGATCATTTGATTTCCTTTTTTACATGTTAGGAGGACATTCTCCAACATGTCAGAAGGCAACCAAGTCCTGTCAATCGGATAATCAATGTATGTCAGTCAGGCATGCTGACCAAGTCAACGAGGGCATCTCAAAATTTGAAAACATTGTCCGTCTTTGGTTTTTAAGCCTTGAGTATAAGGGAAATTTCTATTTGTAATCCTCGACCATAGGCATAATAAAATATTCCACCAGTATAAGGAAATGAAAGAGTGTAAGCCCCGATCAATGACCTATGAGAACTATGATTCCTTCAATAACAAGGATATATAGGATGCCTCCCTGAGGCCCAAGATCTATGTCATCCATTTAAAAGCTAGTCCCTGAACAAAATAACCACATCTACGAGCCATAACATTTGTCATTTTCCATCCCTTATTTGTCACACTGAGCATATCTCACATGGTATTAGGGAGATGCAATAATCATATCATTTTCATCATAATCCCCTAAAAAGGAAAGTTTAATGTTGGTGTGTAAGAATCGATCACTATAGGAAAATTTCAGTGTGTAATCCCCAGTCCCTGAACTATGATAACTTTGATTCTTGTAATAACTAGGATACAAAGGATTAATTTCTAAGGCCTGAGCTCAAATAAACATCCATTTTGAGGTAAGATCCATGTCTCTAACATTCCAACTATCTTGACCCATTCATTCCCATTGATTGACCATTCTACTTCATCCCTCAACAGACTGAGAAATCAACTAAACTGTGATGAATCTCATTCCTATCATAATTAGAATTAGTATAATGATTCTCTGAGGCCCAATCTCTTTGTTAAACTTCCAAAGGTATATCCCAGTACACAAGTCCCATATCCATATTTAATGATGCTAATCACTTATTTTCTCATGTTTTTCACACTGATCATATCTCACATGGTCTTATAGAGCTACAATGAACACCTCATTCACATAATGAATATGAAACATTCATAGAAATACCAGTATGTAAGCCCTGATGCGTTCCATGTTATGAACACCACTTATACAAGGTCATCTACCTTTGGTCCAGTCCCAATGGTGAGTACAAATTATGATAACACTAATTCCTACCATATCCAGGATATGTAGGAAATCCCAGAAATACTTGATCTCTAACATTTGGTCCCTCAATTCCCATACATATTTCATATTCACATGACAACAAACTTCATCGAATTAGTTAACTACATGGTTTTTTATTCCTATAATAATCATGATATGTAGGATGCCTCATAATGGCTCAATCCCCTCCTTGGAATATTGACCACCTCCCTACATGGAAAAAAAATTTAAAAACATATTTTTATATGGCCTCCTCATATAAAGAAACTACCCATCATTGGGGAAATAAATGTTTAACCTCAAATACATACATATGGATTCACTAATGAGATCCTCCTTCTTTTGTTCGTCAATGATATTTCCTTTATCATGTGTATAAATAGAATTAAACAATAATTATTTTGTTTGGGTAACAAGTCCCATGTCGGGATTAGGAAGAGATTAAAAAACATATATTTAAACTTTAAGAGAGTCCTAGAGTAGGAAAAAATACCCCACACAATGGTGCAATGAGCTCGACCTCTCATCCTCTTGACCAATGAAAGCCCATATGTGTCGTTGGTTCTGAAACCCCTTCTAACCACCTACATTTGGAAAGTAGGTATGAACCCATTTATGGATGAGGGAGCCATTAGTGGTTTCCAGTAATAATGAAAATGATCCATTTTCAATGATTGTGCAATAGGTTAAACCCCCCCCCCCACAATCAACCATCTAGCCTGACTGAACCCGCCTCAGTGAGGGTTTCCCAGGTTGTCTCTCTTATCCATTGAAACACATGTATACTAACTATATATGATATTTATATTATGGTTTACATTCTGGATATGATGAAATCATGATCTATGTAAGAATAATAGAAAAATCAAAAGTCAAAGCATACTCAAAAAACAAGGCAATTAATACCCAAAATAATGAAAATAATGAAAGATTATTAACAAATGGGTGATAAGATTCTATATATGGATAATATATGATATTATAAATATTAATATGGTTATTATATAATTTAATAACATACATAAAAACATTATAAAGGTGTTCAAAGGGTTTTCAACTGAAATAGAGCATAAGGTAAGGGATATCTGAACTCAAATTATATTCATTATGTTAATCTTATACTTTATTGATTATTCCATTCTACGATTATGTGTATAATGACTATTTTATTACCTTATGTTTTATTTACACTTTTTTATGTGGAATTATAGCTAATACACATATTTTTTTATTTATTAATTCTCACTTTAATGTTATGGTCATTGTATGGGATTTAATATCAATTTACATTCCATTGAGACTTCTTTGTTATTATGAACCAATTCACTTTTATGTGGTCTATATACTACTCATTTGAGATGTAATATCATGATTACTAAATTATTAATTGTATTTTATGTTTAAATTTGAATTATCTCATCCAAGATGATTTTTCTTGAAAATTAACAAGTGGTAAATGTTATTATACAATCTAACTTTCTTTTGTGATTGTTAAATTTCTCTTAAAATAATCACTTTATTGTAATCATTTTTTATTTGTAATTAAATTCCACTTAAATATGTATATTCTTTTTTAATGGGTATGTTTATTTAATAATCTGTATTCCATTTTATCTTATGTCATTTATTTTGAAATTTATTTGATTAAGAGGGGAAATATTGATAAATCTTACCCCATACTAAATATGGATATTTAGTAAGGCATCTTGTTTATTAATTAAATCAATTATTAGATATATACAGAATGATTTGAAATAGTATTACATGGGTTGAGGAACATTTATTTCAATCCCCTTGATGCATCGATAGTATCATGATATGAAATTAGTTGGACCAACCCAACGCGTTTGTAACCAGTATGTTTTAAACTTCTTTGTGAAAGGTCTTAAAAGTAGAGATAGGTTTGGCCAAACCAAATCATTTTGTACCATGTATTTAATAAACCTTATTTTAAAAGGTCTTGAGGGTAATGGTTTCATGTAACTATGAAACATGATGTCTAATAATTAATCAATAGTCTCATTTAGATTCATTAAATATTATCAATGATATTTTCACTATGAGAAAAACATGTGGATGGGTTTCATTCATAGTTTATTGATTAAAAACAATGTGTTTTTAGTTATTTAACTTTACATATTTATTATTCCTTATCCATCTATTTAAATGGAATGTGTATTCATTTATTTACATTTCAATGTTGATTATGCTCATTGATTCATTATTGCTTCAGTTTTACTTAACACTTACTAATAATTTGAGATCACCCGTTTTTTGCTTCTTTTCTCCAAGATTTCATAAAGTGTACTCTGAAAGATATCAATGGTTTTTCTAGATGAAATAATGTTATTCTCAGAAAAAAATTATGTTCCAATTTGTATATTGAGTTTTAATATAAAACTCATGTATGTATCTTGTTTACGAAGACTACTAAAATGATCAGTCCTTTAGGATGTGTTTCCTTGTATCTTATGTCAATGTAAAGGTAGTAGAAACCGTATCTGAGATTAATAGGTTGGTTTTTTATAGTTGGTATCACAGAAAGATTAATATAAACCTTGTAATCTATATTTAAGAAAACATATATTAGGAAATATAACCTTATTATAGAATTTGAGGATATGTATATAAGAACATCCTAATGTTTTGGTATGATGGAGATTATGTGGGTATTCCTAAAAATGCATCCCTATTCATATACTATAAGTGGATGTGGTTCTAATAAATATATACCTAGGGGTAATAAATATGAAAAGGGAACATTAAGATTGACTCGAGGATAACCTTGTACAAGGTAATGGGCCTTACTAGGGACCTGGTTTGACACTCCTAGGGGATATGCTTAAGATGATTCAAAAATTCCTTACAAACCATTATAAAGGATTTTAAGGTAAAGATATCCTCAAAGAAACCATTTTTATGAATATGAGATTAGTTATAGATAATTGTTTCAATTTATGATAATTATTTAGCAATTTTTTGCATTAAAAATTATGTTAAATAATTTTATTTTCTAATCTTGTATATTCCATGTTTTAGAAATGCTATCTAGAAAGAAGAATTGTATTGATTCTCATGGAAAATATTGAGATTTCCCTACTAATAAATCCAATAATTTGGTAATAAAAGTGAGACATTTATGGATATATTATGTACGATTAATCAAGTTATGACAAATAATCTTTCCCAGATTGTGAAACATGTTTCATAGTGAGATTCTATGACTCCAGATCGCTTTATAAAAAAGATTCCACCATTATTTTGTGATACTACTGATCCAATGGTAGCTAAGTAATGTATTATGTCTTTGGAGAAGGTATTTATGGTATTGATATGTAGTGAAAAGGAAATGGTTACACTTAAAATGTATTGTCTCAATGGTGATGTTGATCAACGATGGTCATTGATCTAGAATACTAGGGAGGAATGGGAAATAGAACTAATAGAATGGAAAGATTTTAAAGAGACATTATTTAAAAAATATTTCTTTCTTGAGAATCAAAATCAGAGGAATATAAGGTTAATTAGATTAAAAGGAACAAAAAAGAAAGTTGTTTCATAGTATGAATCTACCTTTACAAAGTTTTCTAGGAATTATATGGATAACATATGCAACAACAGTACATGATTGATCACTTCTTTGAAGGGATAAAGCCAAGTCTATGAAGTGTGATATTCTATCAAACTTTTTCTTTATATGATGAAATATTTTTATGTGATATCAATATAGAGAAATAATTCTACTAGTATTATGGATTAAAATGGAAGAAATACAATAAGAGGATGATATAAAAATAATGTATAAAGGGGAGGAGAGAAGATGTATTTTTCAATATTTGATAAATGTGGAAATAATCAACTTGGGAAATTCTTGAAGGGATTAGTAGTTTGTTATATGTTTGGAGAAAAGTTACACCAAGAAAAATGATGAAAATGGGAGAAATAAAATAATGATATTAATTTTTTTTACTACAATAAGATAGGGCTCGATGAAAATGGATGCCCCAAGTGTAACAGGAATATATCTTAGAAGAAGCTAAGGGATCAAGGTTAATCTTTTATTATTGATATGGACGAAGTGGAATGATTAATGTGATGATGTATATAGATCCATGGAATATGCTATAAAATTATTTTATTGATGATATCATCATCATAAGAATTATGAAATTTATAAGGACTGTATTTCGATACTATTTCTATTAGGATTTCAATGCATATGTTGAATGGTACCGATGAACAGGAAAAAAAGAATCAGTAGAAAATTAATTTTTTAGGAAAACAAATTATTGAGGGAAATATAACCCTTAATATTCTCTTGATGTTGAGATAATTATGTTGAGAAATAAATTATTGATATGTATATTGCTAATTGGATATTATTTTCTACCTTGGGAACTGATTAATTCTTTTTTGAAAAAGTGGTTTATGCTATCATTGATGGAGTTTAAAACAGTTTTAGATTGAAGAAATATATCTAATAACATGTATTTTACATAAGAAATTATAAATAATTCATTTTTCTTAATAAGGTTTTATTGAAATTCATTTTATTACCATATTTCTGAGAGAATACATGATGAAGGTATTCATTTGTTCAGTAGGTGATGATTAAAGAGCTAATTCATGTTGATTAATGAATAAAGATAAGTAAATTTTTTAAATTCAGTTACTCTATAATGTTTTTCATCTTCATATTTTTTAAGTTGCATAAGGTTAACCATTTATAAAATGATTTAATTTTATCTTTGGACATGGTTTTAGAGATTAATGTATTACTTCACTATATGATGAAACCTTTTCTAAGAGATGAAGTGGGAATAATTCAAGGCATAACTAGAGGATGATATTGTTATTATGAAATAGAAATTTATAAAGTATGTATATTTACTTATGTATGTTGAATTTGAAATAATTACTCAACTCTAGGAAAAGGGCCTTCAAAAAAATCCAATTATCGTCATTTTTGATGATATTAATGACCCTATTTGAAAATATTTGGTTTATGGTTTTTTAGTCATTAACCTTATCTAGATCATAGAAAATATTGTTATCAATGTTTTATATCACTCTATATTAGTATTTTTGTGTTATTTATCCCATCCATGTCTATGTTTTCATTTCACAACTATATTCTCTTATCTGGAAACATAGTTATGTGATTATTACGGATGACTTTTTACTTCCCTTTCTATCTTAATAAGAGAATATTTTATTAAATCTTTTATGGTGTGGGTTTTCCTAAAATGGTATTTTGAAATTTCAAACCCCTGATTACCAAGATTAGGTCTAAATTGTGAAGTCATAATTTATTTATGCTGGGTAGAATTTAACACCGTGAAAAATCTAAAGGAATAACTTTTTATTCAATATCGTGTATAATGTGCAACACCAAGCATAGAATGGGATATAAAAACATGAGACATTATGATATATTTATATTTAAATGAATTAAATATCTCCAATAAAGTATATTATGTGAAACAAAAAGTTTATCTTGATTTACATGGAACATATAGTTTATCTTGTGTTACACGCAACAAAGTGTTCTTTTGAAATCTTGCATTACACACAAGATTGGGTTTTACTGAACAACTATATACTATTAATATTATTAATTTAAATAAAAATATCTCCTAAAAATTAAATTAGTGGTTATAAATTGTATTAACTAAATTATAAAAATATATTATTGAATTTATATTTTACCAATTAATGATAAATGAATATAAAAACCAATTGAACATAAAGGAAACAGTTTTATAAATAAACTATTATTATGCGCTAAAATAATTTTATCCTAATAAATTAAATTATTTAATATTAATGAATGATATTAATTAAATTTATATTTTATATATTAAATAAAATTACTTTAAATTCATCCAAAATATTTGATAGGCATGAGGTAATAAAAAATCCAATTTTACACATAAAAAATCTATATTTTTCTAAAAGGTGATTTTGGCACCATTTAATGGTGCAATTGTTTTAAAAATAAATTTTGAAAATTTTATAAATTATATTTTTCAATATAAACTTCAAATTTTTAATTTTATTTTCATAATTATCTTAGGGTGAAGTTTTGGTATTTTTATGGGAGGTTTTTTTGATGAATAGTGAAAAATACTAAATCTAATTGAAAACTGAATTTTCATCTAAATAATTTATACTGGTAAATTATATTTAAAATTGATTTTAAGGTAAAATTAGATCAATTATAAATATAATAATCCAATTTATTTCATTGGAATCAATTTAATAGTGAATTTTATATAAAAACATTCCAAACTTTTGAATATTTTCACTTTAAAAACCCACTTTGTCATCACATCTACAGGATAAATTTTTTTTAATTTATTACAATTATGTGATTTTAATTTGTAAAAATGGGTTCCATATTTTTAATAATCATAATTAATATTTTATAATATTGTCAAATTAATTTTTACCAAAATGATTGGTGAAAATAGTTACTGTTAATCACGATGATTAAGAGAAAAATGGGTTTACTAAGGGACTAAATTTTAAACATAAGGGGAAGAATGACCTACACACTTATCCAAAAACCATTGTATGTAAATATAAATAATATAACCACTTGTTTTGAAAATGGTTCATTATTTTAGGAACACGGGGTAAGGCAGACATCCCAATAGTGTTTAGTTTTTTGTATTTATAAGAATTCCACTCCTCTACTATAAAAGGGTATTCACCCACCTCACTTATTCACACCTATCAAGACATTTTTATCAAACAACCCCTTCCAAAATCACTTAAAAACTTCCATCACCTCATTCTAGAGGTCTTATTTTTTGAATAAATCAATCCATTAAAGTTTTTAGTGAAAACCTAAGGAGGATACCTAAAGAAGATGTAATATTCTTCTAAAAGAGTTTTCATTTTATTTCATTCTACACATCCATCAATTTATTTTATATAATTATTATATAATAACATTATTATATTACATATACTTATATATTTTTATTATATGGGTAAAACCTAAAACTTTACACACTTCCATCAAATAGGATACACAATCATCATTTGTGTTTGTGATGGAAAACCGCCACGTGAACTGATGTCATTTGTTCTTTGATTACCACCCTTAATGGTTTGGAAAATGATTTATTTATAGTTTATATATAATATTTTTGATATTATTTATTTATTATTATTTAATTAATATATTACACATAACTAAAAGCTTTACACTTTATGGGAATACGACAACATCATTCATGTGTACGGCGAACTACAGCCTTACGAAGCATAGTGATTCATTCATGCTTTACATGAAATGTATTAACGATGAGTTTCATAAAAATATGTGATATATATGAAATTTAAATGATTATGTAATAATAATAATATACATATATATCAATTAATTTTCTTTTTTTCAATATGATAATAAAATGGAAACAACGATCATGCGTACGTATGACTTATCGTCTCAATAAATTGTGTATTGAAATTCTTATCAAAATATTTTATAGATTAATATAAATAAATATATAATTAATATATATGATATTTATATCGTTGTTTAAATTATGTATATGATGAAATAATGATATAATTAAGAATAATAAAAAATAACAAGTCAAAACAAACTCAAAAAATATGGCAATTAACACCCAGAACAATGAAAATAATGAAATATTATTAACAAATTGGTGATAAGATGTTATAAAAAGATAATATATAATATTATAAGTATTATTATGGTTCTGGTATAATATAATAACATATTTAAAACCATTTTACATTAGGTTAAATTATATTCAACAAAAAGGGATCGTAATGTATGTGATTTCCTAATTCAATTTCTATTCATTGGTTTAATCTACTAATTGAGTGATTGTTTCATTATAAGATTATGTGTATAATTAATTTTTATTATACTATGTTTTATTCCCACATTTATTATGTGCACTTAATGTTTATACACATAATCTATTCATTGATTGATTCTCACATTAATTTTATGCTCATTGTAAGGGATTTCGTCTCAATTTACATTCCATTAAGACATATTTTTTTTATGTACCAATTCAATTTTATGTGGTGTATATACTATTCATATTAAATTTAATATTATGAATAATACATTATTTATTTTATTTTAATTTTAAATTGGAATTATCTCATCCAAGTGGATTTGACTTGAAAATCGCAAAGTGAGAAAAGTTGTTATACAATCTCACTTTTTTTTTGTGATTATTAACTTTCTCTTAAAAATAACTTTATTGTAATCATTTTTCATTATAAATTAAATTCATCTTAAATATACATATTCTTTTTTGATGGATATGTTTATTTCATAAACTGTATACCATTTTTGTATATGGTATTTACTTTGAAAGTTATTTTATTAACTAGAGAAATATTGATAAATCTATATCCTTTACCCAATACGAATATTCAATAATGCACAATTTTTATGAATTAAATTGATTATTCAATATATAATGAATTCCTTGGACTATTACTAAATGGGTTGGGGATCTTTTAAAGTAATCCCCTTGATGCATCGAAAGTCTCATGAGAAAAAATTAGTGGGAAAGTCTATATGAATTTGTAACAAGTATGTTGTAAACTTCCTTGTGAAAGGTCTTAATAGTAGCCATAAGGTTGAAAAAAATCATTTTGTACCTAGTATTTATTAAAAAATCTTGTTAAAGGTATTAATTTAATGGTTTTATGTACCTCGGAAACATGACATCTAATAATTAATCATTTCTTTCATTCAGATTTAGTTATTATTATCCATGATATTTTCCCTAAAAAATATATGGATTTATTTAGTTATCATTTTATTGATTAAATGGCATGTGTTTTCAGATATTTACCTTTACATATTGATTATTCCTTATCCGTTTATTTAAATGGAATGTGAGTTTAGTTATTTACCTTTCTATGTTGATCATGCTCATCGATTTATTTTTTCTTCTATTGTACTTAACCCTTACTGGTAATTTGAGCACACCCTTATATTCTTACCTTTCCCTAGGATTCCATTAAGTGTACTAAGAAATAGATCAAAGTATATGATAGATGCAATAATGTTATTCTCAAAAAAATTATGATTTAATTTGTGTATTCATTAGTAATAAAGACTCATGTATATATTAGGTTTACCAAGACTACTAAACATGTCAGTCCTTCAGGATGTGTTTCCTTGTATCTTATGCCCATGTAATGGAAGAATTCATTGGATTTAGTATTATTGGGTTCAATTCATTACATAAAAAATAGATTTGGACTTAACTACTATAATAATAGATCACCTATAGAAAAATAAAGAATTATCATTCTTCACCAAAATTATGAGGTCCATTTCCACTAATCTTATATTATTCCTTTCATCCACACTATTTTTGAAGAGGAATATTTTTTACTTGAATTAATGATGAATACCATTATTTATATGATATTCTTAAAATTTACCACTTTTATTGTAATAACCTATGTCATTATGTATTGGTGAAGTTTATAGGAAATCAAATATTTTATTATGAGTATGGTAATTTCTATGAATTGGGAATCATATTAGGGTTTTTATAATTAAAACATCTCAATAACATGTTTTTAGAAGAGGATTGAGGAAAAATGGTGATTTTGGTGCTCAGGTGAGTGTCATAGATATGGTCGGGTTGACCATGTTGTTGAATTTTAGTAGTTGTATTAAGTCACACCATTATTCTTAGGCCCTAATTTGATGGAATTATAAGTATATGGGAATCATGATATGATTTGGAAGAGGAAATTCCATAATTTAATGGTTCCTTGGGTGGAGGTTCTTCATATGTTGCACCACATCATGGTCCAAGAGGGTCACACTACGGTGATGTTGGGTTGGGGGTGGACCTTTTCTTAGAGGTTGGTCACACTTCAACCTCCATGTTCACATCACTACCTAACTATAGAGTAGTTTTTAACAAGGTTAGGGTGGTATTTTTAAAGATTTATAATTTAGAAAACCCTTTGAATATATTCTTCCCAACCCTGTGAGTAGAGGTTAAGTTGAACTCCTCTCCCTTTTATCCCCATTTTAGTCCATTTTATCTAGGTGGTTCAAGATATAATTTTCATGGAATTTAGAGGTAAGATTCCTTCCTTTCTTCTCATTATTATTTTTCATTATTTTACACTAATTTCAATCTTACTAAATAGGGTTTTGAGAGATGATTTCACCAAAGCATAGTGAAACTGTATTTCATGATGGGGATTTTGTGTGTAACTCATAAAAGAGGTTCTAGGAAGAGACAATCAAGAATTTTTTTTTATTTTTCCTTGAAGTAATTTTCTACATGGATTTAATTAGTATTTTTTCTGATTTTTAACGTTTTTTTTGTTAAATTGGAGACATAATTTTCTAGTTTTTTTAAATTAGGTTTGGGTGCATGTCAGAAGTGTACCACACCCTATTTCTCATGGTTTCGGCATCATTAGGTCACCCGGTGAGTTTGATATCAATAATGAAAATCTGGGATTTTGGTTTTAAATTTTTATTCTATTAATTTCATGTTATTTATTATTGTATTGGTTTTATTGGAATTAGAGAAGGTTTATACAATCATAGGATCGAATTATGGATATCAGGATGAGGTAGGTTTCCTTGACTTTATTTAAGTCTCTTTCTCAGTTAATGATTTTATATTTGTGTGACATCATAATTATTATTGGTTACATGATTCATGAATTTTCAAATCTCACCAATATATTTGGTTAGAATATAATTGGAATAATATTCAAAATGGATTGCATAGCTTGCCAAATAGTTCAATGGTGACACCTTGTTCAGACATTTGTTAGTGTCCCTCTTTATGGATTAATTATTGTAATGTGTTATATTCCATGGATAAAAAGATTTTCCTTTTTAGAATTTGTTTTACAAAGGGTTTTAAAAAATTAGAACATTAAAAGAAAAGCAGTGACATGAGAAATAGGTTTGAAATGAAATTTCAAATTAGTTGTGGTGTTTCCCTGAACTTTTGACGGGATTTTTTCCAAGGGCCTTGTTTCTGTAAGAGGCCATGGGATTTTTTTCTAAATGAATTATATAAAGTATTTTTTTCTTATTTTTAAGTGAAATATAAAAGTTATTGGTTTGAAATTTTTATTTTCATCTGACCATGTAAGGGAAATTTCCTATTTTATAAATTTGTTGCCTTGATGTGCTCTATGTTTGTGACTGCCTGCAGATTGTGTTATTTCATAATGATGCATGTTTTATTATGTTGGTAAAAAATGTCAATATATTAGTATTAAATATAAATTTGTGTTGATATGATGTATTTTAACCCTTAGAGGGTGGATACAGGTCTGGGGACCCTACTGGATTCATTTTTGTGTGGGGATAAAACTAAATTGACTAGTGCCCTGACTATGAGTTGTTGAGTTGTGTGATGTGTTTCATGCCCTGTTTTTTTATTATATATTTTCGATGATGTACTTGTGGTAGGGGATGAATTTTTGTATAGGAGAGGGATCATGAGTCCTAACCCCAAAATGAGTGAGATGGTTCTAGAAATACCTCCAAGGGAGAGATCAGGTCCTAGTTATGTATGATTTTAGGCCCAACCTTAAGTGTTATGGTGTGTCTTGAAATGGGATGTGTAGACCCAATTGAGTGAGAAGTGATGGAAATGGTAATTCATGTGTGCAATCATTTGAGTGACAATGGATGGAAAGTATTCAATGAATGTGACAAGCCTTGAGTGAGAAGGGATCAATTGGGACTTATAGGAACCCTACCTTGCACATTAAGATAGTGGTGATGTTTTGGCTAACCCCATACCCTATATATTTGAGTAGTTTTTGGCTTCGTATAACACCCTAAACATTGTATTTGAGTTTGGGTTAAGTTGTGATACATGGTGAATGTCTTCCTTTTTTCCTAACACTAAAGTAGGTATGGTCAACTGTTGTGGTGTCCCGATGTGACATACCTCATGTAATTGTAGTGTTTATATTATTTTATTTTATGTTTTTGAGGTTCTTTTTATGTTTTTTGAAATTTTCACCCTAAAACATTGAAAATTTGGTGTTTTTTTGGAACGTGTTTAGGGTTCAAAATTTAGGGTAAACCATGTGAATACCCTTATGTGGATCTAGGTAACACTTACAGGGAGTTAATTTTGAACATGTATAGTTTGGTTTATATGATAAATTCCTAGTTTGGATACAAATGTGTGAGTCATAGGGGAAACCATAAAGGGCCTTCAGTTTGTAAGGGTGAGATTTCACGACTTGTTCATAGTTTGGTAAATAGTGTGACAAGCATGTGAATCAAATATGTAATTTGATAGTTTTATTTTTCATGATTAGGGAAATGATTTTTCCAATTGTGTAGAGATTTCTAGAAACCATGTTGGTGGTTTTTCTCAAGGTAGTTTCCTACACACAATTGGAACATGGATTGGAAAACCATGTGGCCAAACCATGAGGCCTACCCGGTATCACATAAATAGTGATTTTACAAATTTCACATCTTCAAATTAAGATGGGTTGTTCCATTTTCTTTCCCCATATGCATTAAATGACCCTTGTGATCCAAATGTGGAGCTCCATCCTCTATCTCTTTTGGTTCTTGTATCATTATTTATGGTTTTCAGGTGATTCCAAGGTAAATCCTTCATATTTTCCCCTCAATTCACATCCCTTAATTCTTTCCTATGTTTCTTCTTTATCCTGAAACCATAATTCACTATGTTAGATAGGTATTGGTTTTGATATGGTTCTAACCTAGGTTTTTGGCATATTTTTTCATGTAGAGAAGGTATTGTTGTTTATTCGTGTGGTCTCCCTCAAAGGTGATACATTTTGTCTTGGTTTTCGGTTCATTAAATTAGGTGCTTTGATGTAATTATTTCTTTTCTAAATTTAAAGTGTGCATGAGATTTTTAAATTTCTTTTTAATGAAAATATGGAAATATGTGTTCTCATGTGATGTTTCTAAATCATTTCTAGAAAGATTAATCTTGGAATAAAAATGTTTTCCTTAAAATTACATGTTTTCATTTTTGAAATGGAATATTTTAATGTTCCAATTATTTGTGAAATTCCTATCAATATTTTATAAATGTTTTTATGGTGTGTATTAAATTTTGATTTGGTTTTGGTTTTTAAAGATTGAAAAATAGGGTTTAAGGGGAGTTATATTTTAAAATGATGTGTTGGCCTCATAATGATTAAAAAATGGTTTCTTTAATGAATTTTTAATTTTGGGTTGAAATGAGTGTGTTGTTTTCCCATTGTGAAAATTCATTATTGGTCAGTAAAAACATTTTTGATTAAAATATAGGACCCTTGAACATGTTTTTGACTTCATAGACAAAAAATATTACTTTAAACGGTGTATTAGAGATGTTCAATGGTGTGTGTAATTTAAATAGATATATAAAGTATGTTTAAAGTGTAATTTTTTGGAAGGAAAGGGTATTGGTATTTTTAACCATGTCTTATAGTAAATTCTAAGTTGGCACTTTTCAAGGAGGGTTATTTAAATATTTCTAGGCCTTCTAGATTTCCACTTAGTGTTCTTTTACCTTATGTGGTTTGTTATCACTATGTGATTCTTGTTTCTCACCTAGTGTGGGAATGTGATTATTTATTCCACGTAGGTATAAAGTGTTCGGAGAAATTCATTATGAGGTTAATAGAGGTGAGGGATATTTATTTCTTATGCCTTGTGTGTTTGGATTGTGTGTTCACTCACCTCACTTCTCTATTGGTTATGGGAAATCAAGCACTAAGTAGTAGGTTTATTCTTATATTTCACTAGTTGGTCAGCATGCTACTATTATTCTTCAAGTCATGATGGGAACACGTTCTAGAAGGGTGTTCCATTCTAATGAGGCTTATATGGTCTAGTTCGATGGATTTTGGTTTGGACTCATCATATCCTAATAGTTGGACTGGGGTAAACTAATAAAGTTAGAAACATGTCATGTTTTATTCCAAGGGTAGATTCCATGACATAGTCATTGCTTTATTAGTGGTTTACATAGGGAATTTACATCTTATGATTGATTTTATCATTCCCCTTCTTATATTTTTGTGGAACCTATTTAAATTATACCTTTATTTCTTTATCTATTTATTTTTGGTTCCCACATGGTGCATGTTTTACCCATTGTGTTTGGGTCATTTCCTTTTAAAGAATTTTCAAAAAAATCAAACACATTTTCTAAATTTAGAAACACTTATGTAGAATTTTAAATTGGATTTCAAAATGACTGTTTAGATTAGAAATGAATTAGGCAATTAAAATTTTATAAAATTTTGTGTTTCTATTTTAAGGAAAAAATGGATTTTTTACAAAGATAACATGGATGTGATTTTGGTTTTTCATGTTCTTATATTTTAAATTCATATTTTCTAGTTATACTTTCAATCTAAAATTTATAAAATTCCTTAAAAAATAAATTACATAGCCTTTATAGATGGTGTCTTTTAAGGATTTTATATCATGCCTACCTATTTTAGCATTCATTGTCTTTAGCTAGAATCAGGTTTTTTTCCGATGTTGGGTGATATGGGTGGTGGTGAGTAAACACAGGTTGCATCGAGTCATATTCAATCTTATTTCGAGTCATTTATTTCTTTATTATCGTTGTATCAGACAAGAAGGTTATCCTCATAGCTATTTTTATTTATTTTTCATGAATATAGTTATTCCTTGATAGTTTTATTTCTTATGAATTGTATTTAGTATCTATGTAAATGGATTAAATTTATGATGTTGGTTATGAACTATTTTTTATGCTTGTTTAATTTTGGTTATGTTTATTGATATTTCATCGAATCCCATCATAATGATGCTTCATGTCAAACTCTCAGTTGATGTTACTCTCTCTTTTTACTCCGATAGAAGGAAAGTTCACTCCCAAAGGTTCTTCCTATGATTCCAAAATGCATCTTTCTAGATCATTGGGATCGGGACCACCCTTCAGGGATTGTGGTGAGCCAGGTTCAGGTTCCAAGTGGATGGAAACCTAACTAGGTTCATTAAAAAAATGGTATTGTACCATAGGTTCATAGTGAGACCATGTTTTTGGAATTCCATCTTCTTATTTTGAGTGTTTTTTTGTAGTGATAAGAATTTATGGAGTTGCGATGTAGGTTTAATATAGTGCCATGGGCTCTTTATCACAATAGGCCTCAAGTTTCCATGGGTAGTAAACATTTCTTCTTTAATTTGGGCTTATTGTTGAAGGGAATTGTTAGATTATAGTTTTATGCCTATATCGGTGGTTCTTTGATCTTCAATGGAATGGATTGAGTTTTCTTATAGGGTATTGTTTGGTGTTTTGGATTGAAACAAATAAGTGCACTGAAGTAGGTGTTTGGCATGTAGGACCTAAAAACCATTCGAAAACTAATGTTTGATTCTTGATACATTATAGGGACCAATGAAAATTTTGAATTTTTTCATCAACCATGTGGATGAGTTAGGTACAGTTTTGTAACCCGATTGATTTTTCTTTATTTATACAGATTGACATGGGGATTTCCTAGTGTGTAAGGGAAATGGGAAAGGGTTCGAGGTTGCTCTTGTTATATGTTTTCATCATTGGATTTTATTTTAGTTGATTCTTACATTATTTATTTTTTATGCGATTTCATGTGTGATGAAAAATAATTTTTTGGTGTGTGAAAAAAGGATTTCAGGGGGAAATGTTTTTAGGTTTAAAACAAGGTCTTATGTATTTTTTTGTAAAATGAGTTTGGTTTCATGAAATATTTTTAAATGTTTGGTTTCATTTTTGAATTTGGAATATGTTTTTGAGTGTGATTGATTCTCTAAAAAATACACATTGTGTTTTAATGAGTGTATATCCTATTTTAAGGGAAACCAATGATTTAATTTTTTTTGGTTTTATGGATTGTTTGGGATTTTAAACTTGATGTTTATTTAAAAATGCTAAATGATTTAAAAAAATTCAAATGTAAAGTTTTTGTTTTATTATGAAACATGGAAGGGTGTTTTGTTTTAAAATTGGTCATCGTTTATTATGAAATCGATTTTATAAAAAAAATTAATTGAATAATTAAATGTAGGTTTTAGTGATGAAATTTTAAAATGGTTTCCATTTTATTTTTAGGGAAATTAACCCAAATTTTAATGTTGTTCTAGTTTTTAAAATAGGGTTCTGGGACTCTGTTATGGGGAACATCATTTTAAAAGAGGAATATTTTGAAAAATTACTTCTTATTTTAGTAAACAATTCTTTTTATTTTTCCCTAAAATGAATTCGGGTCTGATTGTTATACTTTAAGAGACATGACTATCTTGAGATCATTTCTCTCATGGTTTTATATAATCATCCCAAAATGGTATAGTGTGTAAGTAGAGTGTTTATCTTGGGGGTTATTCCTCCTTTTAGTGTTAAAACTTCCAAAGATCTAAATAGAGTGGCTTGTGTTGTTTTCCCTTCATAGTGGAATTCCTTGGAATTATTTGAATACATTTTGGTTTATTGAATTTCCATAGGAATAGTGTGATCCAATTTTCTTAGGCTGTGAGACTTAGTTTGATGGTTGAAGCAGTGATGCTCAATTTTTCTTGGAGTCTCTTGGGTGGGCCATAGTTTTGTGATTTTTCATGATCTATCATAGAGGTGTTTAAGAATTTATTTTTTAGTTCCCATAATTTGGGGATACCTTTGAGTGTTTGGTAATGTATCCTTGGGATGACGATCCATTTTGGGAATTATGATCTATGAGTTTGGGGTAGTTGAGGTTTGGAGAAATCATTACATTGTGTTATCTAGGGTTCCTCTTTGGTTTCTCTATATGAGTTGTAGTTCTTTTAGCATATGTTTTTCCTCATTACTTGTGTTGTTTATTGTTTCCCTATCATGTTATATAGAATGGGTTGAGTTTTTTTACTAGTTTGGAAACCGGAAGAACCTTGGCGGAATGCTTGGATCCCTGGGGGTGTAGTTTTTTCAGTTGCATTGTGGATGCCATCAAGATATTTTTTTCAATTAGAATAAGTGTGGGATAGTTTTCTATGTATTTGGATATTAACAACCCCATATTCAAGATGTGACTCTGAGGTTAGATTCATTTTATTTCTTTATAAAATGAGTTCTCAGTTGATGTTCTCCTTGGTATTGGGGAACCTTTAGTTTGGAGATCAAATTTTTTGATCATTTATAATTTTTTGAGGTTTAGTGCATTCCCTTTTTGGTTTTGAGCTAGTTTTTTCTGGTTGGATATGACCAAAGGTTCTTGATTACTCTCTTTTAGTGACTTTTATGAATGTGTCCATTGGTGACCCCCATGCTTATTTCATATAGGAGAGGTTATTCATCATTCCGCCATTTTAGATAAATTCTAAACTATGGGTAAATATATTATCCTTATCCATATCCCTAGATATTCTTTTTTATTGTCTTTTGATCGGTTTCACTTGAGTACGTTTGGTGTTGTCTAAGGATTCACCCGGTTTTTTTAGGAATTCTCTTTACATGTGATTTTTTTTAAAATCCATTTTATATTTTCCTATACTTGGCCTTCAGACATTAAAGTTGAAGAAAGTAGAATGGTGGGGAGAATTTTGACACCCCTTGTATAATTTTTCTATTTATATTATGTTATTTTATGTGTTCTAGGGTTCTTTTATGTTTTTAAGGTGTTTCAGAATGCAACTTGGAAAATTTAGAGTTTAGTTTTGGAACATTGTTCGGGAATACAGTTTAGGGTAAACTATGTGAATTCCCTTATACGGTGTTAGGAAAACCTTACGTCCAATTCATTTTGAACATGAAAATTTTGGGTTTCTTGGTAAACACACATGTTTTCTCCTATAATTCAAGTCCTAGAGTAAACTGTGTGAGTCCTTTGGTATATAAAGTTGAGGATGCATGGCTTTCACATGGTCTGTTAAACTGTGCGATATGAGTGTGGATCTACTCTATAATTTAACAGTTCCAATTAGCATGGTTTGTGTATGGTTTGTCCAATCCTATAGAGCTTTCCAAAAACTGTATGTGTTCTTTTCATCAAGTTAGATTCTTGGGGATAGTGGAATATGGTTCAGAAAATTATGTAGAAAAACTATGTGGCCTACCTAGAATCACTTAAAGAGTGATTTTGCAATTTTTCCCTCTTAAACATAATAGGTTTTGTGCCCCTTTATTTCCCTATACACATAAACCAATCCATGGGAGCCCAAGGAGGAGTTATATCTTCCTTCCCTTTTGATTCTAGGATCATTCTTGATATTTATCAAGCGATTCCATGGTATATCACTCCACTTTTCTCCTCTATTTTGCTTCCTTCCCTCTTTTATAGGTTTATTATTTCCCCTAACACATTAATTCACTATGTAAGAAAGGTATTGGGTTTGGTATGGTTCTAACCAAGGATTTTGGTCTCTTTTGTCTTACAAAGTATGTCTTCTATGCTTATTCAGGAGGCTATCATCAATGGAAATGCGTTTTGACTTGGTTTCTAGTTTTTTTCAAGTTGGTGTGTCTATGAAATGGTTTCGTTTTTTAATTCAACATTTTCTTGATCTTTCTTAAATTAATTTTAAATTAAAATATTAATATTTTTGATATACATGTGATATTTTAAATCATTTCTATGAAGTTTGATCTTAGTATAAAGGTATTTTTTTAAAATTTCTTTATTTCATGTTTTAAATGGAATATTTTAATGTACTAGGTATTTGTGAAATTATTATGAGGATTTTTGAAATGTTTTGATGGTGTATATTGAATTTTGTTGTGGTTTTGGTTTTCAAAGTGTGAAAACTTGGTTTTAAGGGAATATTTGTTTTCAAATGAGGTGTTGACTACAAAATGGTTCAAAAGTGGATTCCTTGATGAATTTAAAATGTTGTGTTGAAATTATTGTGGTTTCCCCCTTTCAAAAATTTCATATGGATCTTTAAAAATGTGTTTGATGAAAATGGTGGGTCATTGGATTTATTTTGTATTTTAACGAGTAAGACCCATGATTTAAAGGGTGGATTAGAAATTTTTAAATGGTGTGGGTGGTTCGAATTGATTTCTAAAGGATGTTTAAAGTATGATTTTATGAAAGGGAATGGTATTTTAATTCTGAGCCATGTTTTATGGTAAACGTCAAGTTGGTACTATTCTAAGAGTGTTGTTCAAATATTATGAGACCTTATTGACTTACCCTCGATGTGGTTTTACCTTTTGTTGTTTATTATCACTATATGAGACTTTTTTATCCCCTCTTGTTGGAACATTATTATTTATTACTTGTAGGTATGAAGTGATTATGGCTATTAATTGTTAGGGTGATGGAGGTGTGTAAGAGTTATTTCTTATACCTTTCATGGTTGGATTTCATGTTCTCTCACATCACATTACTATTGGTTACAGGAACCTGGGTACTAAGTGGGAGGTGTATTATTATGTTTCACTAGTTGTAACAAACATTATTAGTGTCCCTCTATTCATGCTAGGAATAAGGGATAGGTTATTGTTTCATTACAATGAGGCTTGTGTGGGTTGGATTGATGCATTTTGGTTTGGACTCAACATATACAGATAGTTGGTCCATGGGAAATTATTAAAGTTAAATGCATCTCATGTTATCTTCCCAAGGTATATCCCATGACACATTCATTGATTTATTAGTGATTTATATAGGTTATTCCCATCTTATGGCTGATTGTATCATTCCTCTCCTTGAATTATAGTGTCACCTTTATCTTGTATACTTTCATTTCTTATCTTTGGATTTTTGGTTCCCACTTAGTTCATGTTTGACTCATTGTGTTTGGTTTGTTTACTTTAAAAATATTTTGAAATAATGTTTGGAAAATATATTTTGAATTTAAGGAATCTTGTGTGTGTTTTTAAAGAATATTTCAAAATGGTTGTTTGAATTTTAAATGGATTAGGCTGGTGAAATGTTTTAAAAGTGTGGTTTTTAAGAAAAAATGGGGAGTTTTTAAAAGATACAATTGATGTGATTTTGGTTTTTCATGTGCTCATATTTCAAAATAAAAATTAATTTTTATATTTTCAAATTATAATTTATGAATTTCCTTATGAAAATAATTCACTGGTCTTGGTGGGTGGTGACCTACTAGGTTGTTAGGTCATGCCTATCAATTTCATATTCCTGGTATTTTAGTTCGAATCACGTTTTTTGTGTGTCTATTGTTGGGTTAGATGGGTGGTGGTGAGTAATCAAAGGTTACACAGAGTTTCATCAGGATTTTTTGGAGTTGATTATTTTTTATTATCATTATATTAGTCAATAAGTCCATCCTTATAGCTTATTTTATTCATTTTTTTGTATCTAGTTATTAATTATTGTGATGTATTGGTTATGTATGGTATTTGGTATCTATTAAAATGGGTAGAATTAGTGATGTTAGTTATGAAATGTTTGTCATACTCATTTATTTTTTGTTAAGTTTATTGATATTTCATGGACGTATAATGTATGTATGGTTCATGATGGACTCTCGATCGATTTATTTCTATATTTTAACTTTGATTAACTGAAAATAATTCCAAAAGGTTCTTACTATGATGGAAAAGAACTATTTTTCAACCTATGGGGATAGAGAATTGACTTTGGGGCATATGGTGATCCGGGTCATGTTCTAAGTGGATGGAAGTCGGGGTTGGTTTGTTACACCTATTTATCACTCCAAAACCTAATATATATTCTTATATGTGCATTATGTGTTGTTTTTTTAAATTGGATGTGTTTCATGGGAGTGAATGTAGATCTTATGTATTTATTTCATGCACATACACTTGATCACCATAGCACTTGGTAAGGTTAAGGCATTGGGGACTCTTTTTAGTTTGTTAGACTGACAACCTACACACATACATGACATGAGTTTTGATGGGTATGGTTGGACCTTAATGTTTTATCTCAGAAAATAATTACTTTGTAGACTTGGACATGAGGTATAGTTATAAAGCTGTTGAGGCTAAGGATTTGGAATGACTATTATGTGAGTTGGGTCATGGGCTGGTATATTTTATTTTTAGTTATTTTTTAGAATATATCTTCCAATATTCCATTTATTTATATCATACCTAATTTATTTGTTATCTATTCATCCTTGTGTATTATTTATTTATTCATTATATATATTTATTTATCACTCACTATTTTCTTTTTTGGGGGACATGTTGGATCCCTATTTTATACCTATAGGTTTTTGAGATGTCTAACATATGAATTATTCATACCGATTTTTTGGAAGATTCGGGCATCAACCATAGGATTTATTTTTGAGTGAATAGTTCCCGCATAACTATCTTAGTCCCTCATCACAAGTTAAAAATATCTGATGTTTGGGGAGGCATGCATGAGGTCATGTCAAAACCTACATCTAGTGTCGTTTGGGTAATCTAGGTCGAGACGTTACAGGTATATTCAGCACCGTTAACTATTCACAACTTATTTAAGGAGAAACCACATTAAATTTCAATAATTATTTTAAATTTTTTAAAAATATTCACCTCCTCAATGTTATGATTCAAAAACATAATATGCCTAATATTAGTTAATTCATCAATAAACAAAATAAAATACTTGTATACTTTGATTGATTACTCCCGAATATGCATACAATCATTCAAATGAATGAGTTCCTATGGTTGATACATTTGAATCTCCAATTTATTATGTAAATAATTGAAAATATTTACCATTCGGATATGTTCTCAATGTCATAATTTATTTTCATCCTTAAATTTTAAGTAAAATAAATTTTCAACATCAAAAATAAGAAACAATTTACTTTGAGTTTGATTTCCTCACATTAATAGACATCCATATTTTAGCCTCTTCACCAAAAAATAAACTTCTGAAAAATCACTACATTTATTTTATCATAATTTTGAGACACACATAGTATGTTATGTTTTAACCCATCAACACATAAAGATATATTTCATTTCATCTTGTACTCTCTAATTATTTCGAATTCAAATAGTTTTATCTTGAGAAACTGATCATTTACCAAGAAAATTGATCCTTCCATTCACTTATAAACATCTTTTAAGAGCTTTAAGCCTCCTATTATGTGTGAAGAGAATCAACTATCCAAAATCCATGGGAATTTATTTTATGATGCATTGAGTACCACTTCAATTACTAATTCCTTACCCATTCCTTCATGTCTTATTTTAATAATTTTGAATGTTAATCATTATACTCAATTAGGAAGGTAACATAATGAGAAATTATTCAATATAGTGAACTGATTGGTCACATGTTATATAAACTTCTTTAAATGATTGAAACTTGTTTTAACCCTTTAGTCCAGAATTTTTAGAATGTGTCCAATATTTTTTTATTTTATTGGGTTGAATCTCCTTTGAACTCCATATTCCATATCTTCTAGTTTCACATTTATATAGGTAATTAAACCCATATATTATTAGAATGTTCCTAAAGCCTCCACAATACTAAAATATTCTATAAAATGAATACATTCCATTGAACAATACTTGTTATCCATATGTGGTATATTATCATTATTCTACTTCTTAACCATCAACCCTAGTTCTTTTTTCTAAAACAAAATTATGGCATACTTCTAATATTTTATTATTCATCATTTTTTTATTTACTTCATTCTTAGAATCCACAATTTTAGTGGTTTTCTATTTCAAGTAACTATTCACAATATTTCTTGATTTGTTAGAATTATATTCTTTAAACAAAAATTTTAATATATTTATTTATGTACATGAATAATATATATAAATATTCTTCTTTTTTGATAATTTTCTAACTTTTTGAAAAAAAAATTCTGAAATTTGGATTTCTAGTAGTTCAATTTCTACTCTACTTCCATCATTTTTTGTTTAACAATTGCAAGATCCTTCTACTTTTTTAGCCTTATATTCCATATAAATATTCAAATTCTTTTAATTATTGATAATTTTTTTCATTATGTCAATTTCATTCATCAAATGTTTTTCATTTTTAAAATGTAAGGTTTCTTTTTCACTTGAATCTTGACCATATTTCATTAGATTTTTTGTATCTTTATCCAATTTTATAATCTTTGAAATAAATTATTTAAGGTCTTTATTTTTCATAAACTCCATTTATGTTTCTTCCTTGATTTCATCATTTATGATCTCATCACTCGTAATATCTTCCTCCTTCACTTTTAAAATCAGTAACTTTTTATGAACATCATTAGAAGTTTTAACTTCCAATTCATCCTCTCTGTTATCATTACCAGCATACTTAGATAAGAAATTTTTCTATTTAGATTTAGAAAACTTATTACCTATCACTTCTCAATAATACATTAACTTTTCAAATATTTAAGGTTTCTTTTTTAAGGGACCCCTTTACCTCCTATACTGATTTTTAGAATCATCATATTTCTTTAATGTTGTACAATTCACTATGAAATGTCCAACAATTCTATAATTGAAGAAATTCTGTGGTTGATTTCCATGATACTTCCATTTAACTCTTCATACACTTCTTGAAATGAATGACATGAGTTTGTAAAATTCCATTTCTACATAGTTTTCCTCATCATAATCCTCTTCTTATTCAATAACTTCTTCCATAATATTCTATTATTTCAAATCTTTAAAGGATATTTATTTATCATCCATTACTATCTTCTTGAAAATAATACCTTTCCTCATTCCATAAGCAATCAAAATGATATTAAAGTAATCAAATTAAAGTGTATCTAGGTCATGATATTCAAGTGATAAAACGAATGTAATAATTATATCTGGTAAGATACATAATATATCTTCAATAATTGTAAATGATTTTATCTTCTCAATAAAAATAATGAAGGTGCCCTTATCTTTACTGAACTAATGATGAAGTCATCTGATATTTTATCAACATTCATCTTGAGATCTTCATATTTCAATATCTAAACCAATAGCTTGGATTGTTTCACTTTCATCTTTTCTGCATAAATATTTTTCAATTTATACCAAATTAATTTTGCTATCATAATCTCTTGAACATTAAGAAACTCTTTTCTAAAATAAAAAAAATATTGGTTTCAATCGTTAACATCATTATACAAATTATTTATATCATTTTACTTCATTGTAGAACCTATATAATGAAGTATAAAACATTAGAAAAACCTCAAAAACATAAAAACTAATTTAAAAGAGATATATAACATATAATCATTTCAAATATAATATTTTTCCCATTAAAAGTTGGAATCCTTTTTGTTGTTCATTGAATTAATGTGATCCATATCCAACAAAATAATAAACACTTAAAATGTAAAACCCAAAAGAACTTATTTAACTTTCCCAAAATCCAAACAGCTAATCATATTCAAATGGAAATAGGGAGCACTAATAAAACATGGAAAGTTACCTCATGAATGGTGAGTATTTACTAAGGGGGTGAAATAGTGAAAAAATCATTGTATAAGAACCACTCACAATTAAAGTCACAAAATAGCAATAACGGTATATTTTTTCAAGGTTCACCACTCAAAATGATAAATTTTTTCCTTGGAATGATCCAGTAAATCCCATGATCACACATTCCACTAAGAACATCATGTTGATTATAAAAAAGTAGGGACTATCCAATAAATTTATCCACCCTTGATTACAATTATAGTCATTAACTTCCACTTAAATAAATGTTATTTATTTTATATCCATCATATTTATATAAGAAATTTATCCACCAATGGACATGATTAAGGGTCTTAATGGATAAATATGATGAATCACTTGAATCTCCAAGTGGGATAAATTAGAAAAAAACTCGTGTTCTTAGCTTTAACACGACTCATGGAGTTCCCCTTCATATTGTATCATGATTTATTATATCCATGATGCTGCCAAAAGCATTACATATTGACCCAATAGTTTTAAACCAAATACTCAATAACTATGTTTTGTATTGTGGCATGAATATCTCCTATTTGGTGTAATCATTTTCACCTTTAATTCCATATATGTAACATGGTTTATTCTTCATGATGTGATATATATCTCCATGATGTTGCCTACTTTTTCTCATTTACTTGAAATTACTCATCTAAATGTCTTGTTACATGAGTCTACCTTTCAAGGATGGACATGTTCTTCTCACAAAATAGTTGTAACTTCAAAAATCACTGCATATGGCATATATAATGAATTTATGTCATGTGTGAAAAAAATCCAAAACATTATCATATTTTAGAAATAAATAATTCTATGAAATCATTGGTCCCAAAATGATTTAATATACCATAACATACATTCAATATAATTTATTTACTTATGGTGTTATCTCCTTTTATACAATATAACTTCACCAAAACTCCATCTACTTAGTTATATTATCCTCCATGATCTTATAAATATTGAAAATACATTCACCTCACATGAATCAGAATGGTTTACTTGAGTTTGAATTTAATTTATCCCTTAAATAACCATGTGAGTATTTTGAAAATAAAAGAAAACACCTACCACATCCACTTCAATTTCACTTCGCTTTAGAAAACTCCCCCTTTGAAAAACACCATAGTGCATCAGTATCTATCTTACTTATCTCTAGAAAACTCCACCAACACTTTGGTATTAATAATCTCCTATAGCTTGGTCTCAACACATTTAGTATATAGTTATTATCCAGGATTATTATAAATATTTTAAATATTTATTTAAAAATATAAATAAAAAAATATTATAAATATATATTTATTAATTGATAAGTAACAATTAAACTTAATTAAATAATAATCCATGATGTTAACGATTAAAAACACCTCTCCAATTGAAAATATGATTTTATATTATACTATGACTTATATTTATCATATTTATATAGTTATAATGTAGAAATTTGTAATAGTGTCTATATAAATATAATTTATTATCCCATGAAACATAATATAATTTTATAAATAATTTTCATAAAAATATATATATATTAAATTGTATAGTAAATAATTTTTTATAGAATTAATTATTCATCAATAACTATATTTATCATATTTATAGTTTTAGTTTCATTTGTTCATTGTAATATTGATGTATTTATTGAAGTTAAATTGTTGGAATAATAATTTAAATGTAATATAATTGTAACATGTGACCATGGAAAGTAATATATAATGTTTTTATACAAATTTCAATTCAAATGGTATTTCATTTAGATCATATGATAAATTAAACTAAAATAATATTTTATAACTAATTTATAATTCATATAATGGTTAACTTATTTTTCATATATATAATAATTAAACAACATTATATGTTCCTATCATGATATAGTAAAAATTCCTTATGGAATGTGCCTATATTGATGATACTTCTCTTTTAGATCCTGGATATCACTGCTCTCATAGTGCTACCTTAGCTAGGGTTCATCCCCTAATGTTTGAGATTGGTGACATTGGTTCCTCTTTCTTCACATTGATTTTTTGGGCCGTGTTTAACCCTTTGTTTTTTCTTAAGTATTGGTTTTTCCTTCATTTTGAATCTTTTTACTTAATAGATTACATCCCCTCCTATTTATTCTTGATCACCTTTAGTTCTTATTTCCCCTTCTTCTTTCTCAACTATGAAATTCATCTCTTCTATCTCAACTGACTTCATATTTACCATCCCATTCCAGATCCTAAGAAAATTAATTAGTGGAGGCCTCTATTCTCAATATTTTTAAGTAGTGTCTATAATGGTTCTCTTAATTTTTAGTACTGGTCTTTATATCCCACAATGGTGTAGGTATGGTCCCCTTACCTTGGTGGTTATTTGATTCTCCATTTTGATTGGTATTTATGGGGGGACTAGGTGTGAGTGTTTGGGGATATCATTTATTAGATTATGGGTGGTTTGGTTATAGTCTTTTTATAGTATTTTAATGATTTTTTGATTGATTTTATTGTTATTTAATGATGTGGTGTTTCTCCCTTGTAGGGGTGTATTATTTTGGGTCTCTTTTGGATATAATGAATCAAGATGGTTTTTTTCTAATCATGATGATTTTTTGATGTTTCTATACTTCAATGGCATTCGATGTCTCTTTCCAGTAGTTAATAAATAAAATTTTTCGATTTCCCATTTGGTTTTTTTGGTCATGTTTTTTTTGTGTTTCATGGTTCATTCATCTCAATTCTACATCAATGATGTGGTTCTTAGTGTTTTTTGTATTTTAGTAATGGTTTGGTCTACATTGGTGATGTTTGTGGTCTACTCAGGGATTACAAATAGTAGTACGTCTCATTTTTTATGATGAGAGTGAGAAGATCGAGGTGATGTGTGTCAGGTTGTGAAGCTCTAGGTATTTTGTGTTTCATGACCAGAGGTGGTGAAAAGTGTTTTTTTATTTGGAATTGATAGGTTTTTGTAAACCAAACAAGTAATTTATTCATGAAATTGGTTTGAAATTTTAATTTTTATTTGTTTTTTTTATGTTTTTCTTAAACTAGTTCTCTCAAGACTCATAGGGTTACCACATAACTAAAAAAGTGGTTCATTAAAAAATAAAAAATGAGTTGAATGGAAACTCAGGGATTCCAAAGAGTAGATAATCTCATTGGCGATAATGATAGTGAGAAGATCAAGGTAATGTGTTTCAGGTTGTGAAACATAAGGTATCTTGTGTTTTACGACCTGAGGTGGTGACATGTGTTTTTTAGGTAAAATTTGAATTTTTAGGTGTATGTACACTACCTTAGTCATTGATGTGTGAAGGTGGATTGAATTTTTAATTTTTTTGTTTTTTTCATTATGGTATTTTTAAAATTAGTTATCTTGTGATATGTTGCATTCCCACATAACCAAAAAAGTGGTTTATTAAAAATACAAAAAAAATAGATTTGGTTGTGAAAATTCTTATAAAAAGTTAACTAATAAATATCACACTAAAATAATAATTTCTGAAGTAATTATTATTTTCATTTTATTTTCTTTATATTTAGATTTTTATTATCATAAACTTTATTACATTTTGAAAAATTAGTTGTTCGAAAAATCATGTGTTCATTGGAATAATATTGTAGCTATATGGAATCAAGTATGTTGCACCAATTTTTTAGATAAATATTCATTTAAAAGATAAATTTTACATAATTAAAATATAATTTTTTATAAAACTGGGTTATATATTTGGAATGATGATGTAAAAAATAGTTAATGGGTAAAAATTGATATTTTTTGGTAAAATGGAAAAATTTGATAAGATAACATAAATATAACATAATTTTTATTAAATAATCACAATATAAAACTAATTTAGTTCCCCTGCCTTAATTTTCGCACTAAAAATTATATTATAGAATTAAGGGGGGTAATGGGGCACTATGGGTGTAATGGATCACCTGAGATAATGGAAAAATAAAATAGTAATTGCTTTATTCAATGGGATTCTACTCACCACATATATAAATACCCACTTACTATTCTCATTTATCCTTACACCATGATTGATTTTTATCTTCATATACCTCTCAAGTATTCTCTTCCACATCTATTTCTTTAATCTTGATGAATTTTTCTGGTTCTAAGGGTAATATATAAACTAAGAGTCTTAAGAAATGTAAGGGTTTTTATTACTCTTTTTTCTCTCTCCTATTATAATGCTTTTATAATAACCTATTTTAAACATCCATTTAATATTAATATATACCTCTATTTAAAATATATTATCATATCTTTTAGGTATTTTTCATTAGATATTAATCATTCACTCATATATTACCCTTTTTATAATTCATTACCATGATAAAGTAAGGTCCCATTTTCTCCCTCTTCTAAATTCATATCTATATTTATCCTTTTAGACTTCCAATTTATTATTCTAATATTATTTTAATATTGAAAATACTATGTGGATGGATGATGAGTATGTTTTTATTTTTTCTCAATGTATAATAATGAATCAAAATCCAATAAAGGATGAAGTCCTCTATTATTAGTGATTTATAGTTTGATAAGATATTCAATAAGGAAGGTGATGATATTTGTAGAATTTTTATTGATTCCTTGGATCTCATCCACTAAGAAAATTATACATGCTTGATGTGATAATTATTAGATAATTTTCATGGATTAATTTAATGGAATTGAATTTCATGCGTAAATAATTATCCATGTTAACTCTGATGAGTGTTGAATATATCATCAATTAATAAACACATGTGAAAAGAAGTGCACAATATTTCATCATGTGGCCATTCTAAACTTGGATAATTTGGAATCAGTTGGATGAAGATGAATATTATAATACTTTGAAAATATTCATTTTAATGATGAATTTATTTTGAATTAATATTTAAAGGTGGCATGAAAAAATAAAAATCCATATTTATTTTTCATGAGTAATTTGATGAATAACTCGATATGACAGACCATATTTGATAGTGGTTGGAATTATATGTTTTATATATGAATGGGTCTTTTATAAAAAATAATTACATACATATAATACCAAAGGTATATCTCTCAACCACACATGGGGTCCCAAGGGTATACCCCCATGGGAGAGCCTGCCAAAGGATGCCGCACATGGTAGCAGATGTATGGGCAGGCTCGTGTATAAGGCTTGCAGGAGAATATTCACGGAGGCACATATAGGCATGTGTATAAGGCCCACAGAGGTTGTATGCCTATGTCAGTGATTCAAATACCATGATGTTGTGTGAATGTCATGATGAGTACTAATCCCCTATAGCCATAATGAGACAATGAAGACATAGGAACACTAATAAAGTGGAGGGAAGTACGGTGGAACTTTCATAGTGTGACTTTGAAATGTGCCACATTTTTCATCCATAATTTGAAGATATGTATATATCACATACCATCGGATCGATTTAATCTCCATCATTCGATCATATCCCATGTTTTCTTTAACCTCCCATAGCCCTTGATGTAGTACTTTTACATTGATCGTCCCCAGGAGCGAGCACCAAACGAACTCGCGATAACATACAACCATGTCACTAATCTTGTCAAATGGGATAAATTGAAATCATCATTTTGAATTCATGAATTAAATTACATCATGAATACGTGATATTTATGTGAAGGAATCTTACTATTGATATACATGATCACTTTATGTTATCGTGTGATGATCTTAATATCGCAAGACTGAAAGATGAAAATCAACGAGCCATCATAAGAATGTGACATGAGAAAAAAAATACAATCAATGTGATGTATCATGAAAGATCATGTGACTATAAGAAGAAAACCATAAATTTTTTCCTTTGAATATTAATGTATATTTGATAGTGATAATTTTACACCTTTTTAAATAATTATTTAATGATTTATTTGTGATTATCAAGAGGATGTCCATCGAGGCATTGCATGATCAATGAAGTGATCATTTGAAGTAGTCATATGATTGTGTGATAATTATATCATAGCATATATAATATGATACTTAATGCCATTCAAAATGAATGATATTTTTTGATATTGTTGGGTGTTTAATAATTCTTTAGTTCTTCGTGAAAATATGAGGAGATATGTTGTGTCCTCCTCTATAAAAATGGAGGCATGGATGAGGTAACTGATGCGTTTTTTTGAAATCAATAGAATATATCGAAACAGAGGAGCCTACATGATTCATTCATGTGAATGAGAAGAGGTAAAATGATCCTCTCATGTGAAGGGTTTTTATGAGCTAACCTAGTCTCGTGAAGGAGATAAGGAACCCACAAACATAAATCAATTCTCTCAGAAAGGAATCAACAAATAAGACCAGTTTCATGCAATGGTCGTCCAATAAAGAACGTTGTTCATGTGCAAAGGGAAACTATTAAGCCTCCATGGTTTTGTGAATATAAGGATTAGATACCCTAATAAACATCATCTTCATAAGAAGAAACCCACATATAGTGGGTTAATCAAGTGAAGGTATTTTTAGAAGAATCTTGTATGATCATGTGATCATTTAATGTAAAGGAAGGAGGGATCCCGTCTCACTTGTCTTATATAAAGTCAAGGAAGATTTATTATGTGAAACATTCTTGGTCACATGAATCCCATACATGAAGGATTAATTTCCATACAACCCATGCATGCATAAGTGAACAAGGATACAATGGGATTGGGGAGTCAACAGTTCACCCATGGAAGATTTATGAGCATGCATAATTAACAAAAAATAATTATGATCAAAATTTCACATAAACTAATTAGGAGAATTGAAATGTGAAAGGTTCTAAATAGATAGTATTACATGCATGAAGATTGATAATTGCTCATGTGATATGTTTTTCAAAAAATGTTTGTAGTAATATGGAGATTGAATTTGGGTAGAATATCAAAAGACCTTATATCCAAGTGGAAAATGTATTGAGATTATGTAAGATCAATATTTCATAAATGTTGACGAAGTTTGTGTGTACCAATTCCATACATTTATTGAGTTCGGTAACTTTCTTAAGGTAAGTAGTATCCACCTGGGCATTTTATTATCAAGAAATAAGAAAACATATAGTGTGTTGACAGATTATTTTGCTGATCATTCTTAAAAGATTATTAGTTTTAGTGGAAGTTGTGTGTTAAATTTATTAGAGTGTATTTTACCAATTTTTATAAAATATTTTTGATACAAAAGTATTCAAAGACCTAATTTGAAGAATATTTTTATCTAGTTGATGAAAATATATCCAACGTAATAGAGAGATATTATACAGAGTGTATCCTTAATATATTTGAATAACTGGTGGTGTTATTATAAACAACACCATTGAAGAGTGGTGGCACCATTATAAATAATCTCACTAAATCAGGAAGATTTATTATTTTTTTTCCTAAACATTTTATACCAATTATAGGCATTTTTAATCACTGATAATTTATAGTGATAATAAAATCAGTGAAACAACCTATTGTTGATCATGAAAAGGACTAGTTTCTCACATTGAGACAAAAACATGTAAAAATATGTGTGTGTTTTTGTTTGTTTTATTTTCTTTATTTCATGTGTATTTTATTTTTTATAGTGCACAAAATATCCATTCCTCTTAACCAGGTAGGAGGTTTGAATTTTATACTAATGTACCTCAGGTGGAAAAATTAATTTCTTCTCCTACTAAATATGATGTGAATTTCTCTTCCAAATCACTAAAAATGAAGAAAAAGGAAGAACAAAGAAGAAAATATATTTAAAAAAATCAATTAAAGATCAGTTATCTTTTATCAAATCAGTTGACAATGATTCTTTTGGAAATAATAGCTCAAGCGATTGAGAGTATGATGAAAATGCATCTATCAAAAATTATATATACTTATACTCTAAATTTTAAATATATATGAATAATTTTCCGAAATAATTGGTTTCATATATACTTTTTTTTTCAAGAAACGTTTTGATGATAGATCACAACATGAAAAGGAAATCAATAAGTAGGAGTATTCACTTTGTAAGAAATTAAAAAGGTGAAATCTTCTCACATACCTCATTAAATACAATGAATAATCTATAAATATTTTCAATAAAAATATTTGAAATGGAATTATTTTTGGATCACTATGAGAAAATATGTTTTTATTGAAGTAATCAATTCACTTGAAACATTGTTCAATGTTTCCATGAATTTCAAACACTCATCTTGAAAACAAAACAGGTAAGGTCAAAGATTTTGAAATTTTAGTGTAAGAGAATACCAAGATACTTGAGTAGTATATTCATAAGATCCCTGATCTATAAGAATATAATAATGCTACTATAAAAGTCAAGGAAGATCAATTGGAATTCAAGGATAGAAAAATCAAAGACCTTGACACTTGTTTGAATGAAGTTAGACAAGAACATGATGATCAGATTAATAAAATGGAAATTGAATGGGATGATAGAATAGCATCAGTTAAAAATGAGAAGTTTTCCTTTAGAATAAAACTTATTGAACTAGATATTGATTTAATAAATTTGAAGGATTCACATTCTGGAACTTCCCAACTTGCTAAGAAGAAAACATCTAGAACCCAAACATATAAACAAAGTCAGACTTCAAATAGGGATGTTTTTATTCAAAATTTTAATGATAATAATGTATCTATATAGAATCAAATTATGGGAAATAATAACTCAAAATCATATCTTTATGAACCTTCTATATGATCATGGAATAAGGTAACTCATAAGATAGTTAATTTAGTTTCTACTAATGCACTCTCATCTACCAGTGCAAGTTCAAGGATAAAATATTGAATGATATGGGTTGATGAAATTTATGATAAATACAAAAAAACACCAAGGGTGGGTACTATAATTATTATGAAAATTAACTCTCAAAATTATTCTCCCACTAATGATGGAAAAACCCAAAAACAATACATTACTAAATTTTTCCAGACATGTACTATAAGTAAAAGAAGGAGATTCATTGGATACTATTGGTGTTGCTGGAAGTTTGAACATCAGGCTACTAAATTTTGAAAAAATGATAAGTGTATTAGGACTATATAATTTCTTTATCTAGGTGGATAATATGAGAATAAATGAAGAAATATACTTAACAAAAGAAGACTCCACATAAGAAAATGAATCTATAAATTAAAAAAGGTTTCAAATTCCTTAAATATTTTAGTTAGAAATACAACATATATGGTCATAGTTATGATGAGTGATGGTATACACCAAACATTAAATATGAATATATTCATGAGAATAAATTAACCTAATAAATAATGAAGCAAAATATAAAATCTAAAAAATATTCCCTAAGGAAAAAACAGAAGAAGGAATTCAAGAAAACTATGATGCAAGATACTCCCAAGAAGAATGACAAGATGGATTCCAAGAATTTCATATCGACCAAGAAAAAATTATTCTACTAAGGAAATAGAGGTCATACCATAGACCACTAAAAATATAACAAGTAAATTAATTGAAACAAGCTAATGTCCAGAAGATAATAAATCTAGGAGAGATACCAGAAGATATGATTGATTGAAGACATTCTTGAGGATTATTTTGATAACTTACCCAAGAATAGTAACTCAAAAACATTGATTAATCCATGTTTAAGATCCAAAATATAATATGTTAAGAATTAATTCTTAATCATTTTATCCTAAACAAGAGAAATCTGCTAGTGAAATGAAAAAAAATTGAAGATGAAGCATTAGCCAGTGAAAAGGTAAAAGGAAAACAGATAGTTTCACATGAATAAGAATTTTAATTTCTTGACTGGTTGTTAAAAAATTATAACTAAATTGTATCAAAAATATATGTGGAATGTGAAAGAATAATGGATACAATGAAAGAAATTGTTTTACTATTCTACTTGAGCAAAAAGAGATGCTAAAGATAGAAAAACATGCATCATGGGAAGCTATCTCACTAATAGTATTTATGAAGATAAATAATCCTCAGAAGATAAAAGTTAGTAGAAGAGAAGAATCTATTAATTAAAATAAATATCATAATGTGACATTTATAGAAGAAACATACATGTTGAGCACTATACACTTTAGTGATATAAGGAAAAGAGTCTCTTGGTTGAGATTAAATTCTTAGCCAAGCTACACTTATTGATATATTCATACGTGTTACACCTTATTCCATTACTTCTTATGCATTTTTAATGTGCATTTATTGTAAGTAATTGAAGTTGAATTTAATTATAAAAAGAATAACTAAATGAAAAAGTGGATGAAAACAAGTAGAAATGATTATTCAATAACTGATAAAAACATGAATTTTTTTTAAAATAGTAGAACATCAATATGATCATCTTGGAGATTATATGGTGAAACTATCCACTAGGTGATTTGAAGAGATTGCTTCCCTTGAGGGGTATAAATCCTAAAAGAGATTATATAAAGTCTTTTTCCATGTATATCTGAATGATCAAGTCACCTCTATAGAAGTTGAAAATAGAGGAATCTCAATAACTCAACTTTCCCTTGTCTTGATTATTTCAAATATATTCATAATGGGGGAGTTTTGGTTGATGAGTAACCAAATGGAAAGGGAGATAAAATTATTATATAAATTTAAATTTATGATGTTTTTTAAGTTCTTAAGAGAATATATTTCTTGATAAACATTTCATATAAAACCCCAATTTTGAGAAATAAGTATGTTCTGAGCATGATATCACATGTATGGTTGTTAATGGATAGAATAGACCATCTTGGATGTATATATATTATTTTCTATATCTGGTTATCCCATGTAGACTTAAAGTATACCAACTAGAAACTCTTAGATAATAGAACCATGTGGTATCATCCTTATTTCATAAAAAGTATAAGTGATTCTCAAATGCATTAAAAGGAAGAAGAAAACCTCAGTGTTAATCCTTTACATTTATTTTCAATAAGGGGGAGAAGGGAAATTGACTTTATTTAAGGATATGGTATTGAACACAAATCCAAAGGGGGAGGTTTAAAATACCATGTGGGTGGTTGATGAGTATGGTTGTATTTTATTTCAATATATATTAAGTAATAAAATGTCAATGTATGGTGAAGTAATCTATGATTGGTGATTATGATATTGATAGAATATTCCAGAAGGCTGGTGATTATTCTTAGAGAATTGTCAATGATTCCTTGGATTTCATTCACTGATAAAATTCACCATGATTGATGCGATGATTCTTGGATAATTGATATGGATTCATTTAATTGAATTAGATATCATGCTTGAAAAACAATCCATGTTAACATTGACAATTGTTGAACTGATCTTTAATGATTGAACACATATGCAAAAGGGTGCACAATGTTCCATCAAGTACCCATTCCACACTTGGATGAATATTAATTAGTTTTATGAAGATGAATAAAATAAGACTATAAAAAATTAATTTTCATGATGAATTGACTGTGAAATAAGATTTAAAGGTGGCCACATGAAAATAAAAATCCATATTTATTTTTTATGAGGATTTTGGGGATAAATATCATATATGAGACCATATTTGATAATGTTTGGATTTCTATATTTTATATATGGAAGGGTCTTTAATAAAAAAAATATGGACAGCCAAAGAATACCCCCAGGCATAGCCCTCAAACACACATTAGGGGAACTAAGGGTCAACCCTTATAGGAGATCCCACAAAAGGAGGTATTTCATGGAAGAAGATGTGTGTATGGTCCCATCTATAAGGCTCATAGGAGCATGCACACACAGACATGGATAGGCCCACGTTTAAGGCCTGTAGAGGTAGGATGTCTATGCCAGAAAGCTAAATCCCATGGTGTTTTATGAATGGTGTGAAAGGTTATGATCCCCCAAAGTCATATCATGATAATGCTGACACAATATTTATTATAAAGTGGATCTAAGTGTGGTGGAATTTTTGATGTGGGACTCAAAAATGCGACATATTGTTCCTCCTGCATTTAAAGATACAAATATAACACCAACTATTACATTGATTTAATCTCCACCATTTGATCATATACCACGTCATCATCAACCTCACATAGACCTCAATGAATTCCTTCAAAGTTGATCATATCAACTAATGAAAACCGAATGACCTCATGATAGCTAATGACCATATCAATGATCTCATTAGTGAGAAGAAGGTGAAATCAATATTCTTAATTCATGCATGAAATTTCATCGTGAATGTATGTTTATTATTTCAATTAATTAAAAAAATTCAAGAGACTATATCATGATGGATATGCATGATGATCTTAATATCATGCAACAGAATGGTGACAATCAATGATCCATAGTTATAAGGTGGCTTGAGAACAATTGAAAACTGTTATGGCATCGCATGATGGATCATGAAACTCTAGGGAGACAAACATTAAGCTATAAAATGAAGATAAATGTATCTTGGATCATGATAATATTCATTCATTTTCCATTATAATTGCATAATTTAATTGAGATTTTCATGAGGGTTTTTGTAGAGGCATGGAATGATCAACAATGTGATCATTCAAAGCGATCACGTGATCAGGTGATCATTCCTAAAAATCATGGAAAAGATGAGACATACGACCATTAAAAATTAATCATATATTTTAATATCATTCGGAATTAAGTAATTTAATTTTACAAAATTAAAATTGGAGGATACACAGTGTATCCTCCTCCATAAAAACTAAGGCACAGATGAGATAACTACTGCATTTTTTGAGAAAATGTGAGAATCTCTTAAAACATAGTCATATGTATGATTCATTAACATAGAGAAGAAGATCTCATGTGATCCTATCACATAAAGGGTATATTTTTGATGTCCTAGTCCCATGAATAATATAAGTAACCCAAAAACATATATCATTTTTCTCACAAAGGAACCCACAGACACAACTAGTGTCATGAGAAGGTCATCTAGTGAAGCAACTCCTTCTTATGTGAAGAGAAACTCACAAGCCTCTTGGTAATGTGAATAAAAGGAGGAGATACCCATGGAAACAAATTATATCAAGTGAAGGAAACCATAGATAGTTCCTTGATCATGTGAATGTATTTCACAAAAAACCATTTGATGGCCTTGTGATTGTTTCATATAAAGCATGGAGGAGAACCCTAAATCCTCACTTGGATTTTGCGAAGGTAAAGAATATTGATTTCATGTACCTTTATTGGTCATGAAAATATCATACATGATGTAGGAAGTTTCAGGAAACCCATGAAACCCATTCGTGTATATGTGAAGAAGGATATAGTGGGCATGAAGAGTGGACGATTTACTCATTCATGATTTATGTGCATGCATAATCAAGACATAATAATTATGTTCAAAATTTCACATAAAATAATAAAGGATAATTTTAATGTGGAAGGGTATAAAAATTGAGTCTTCCATGAATTATTTTTGATAAATGTGCATGTGATATTCTTTGTGTTAATAGTGTGCATCAATCTTGAGACTTGAGATGGGAAGAATATCTAAAGAGATTATATATGAGTTATTAGAGTATTGAGATTGTCAAATATTCATCCTGAATAAACACTTAATAAGGTTTTGTGAACCACTTTCACTCATTTATTGAGTTTGGTAACATTATTGATATAAAGAGTATCTTCCCTGGAAATTTATTATCACGGAAGAAGGCAATATGCAGTGTGTTGACAGATTCTTCGATTCATCATTCTAAAAAGATAGTGAGTTAGAGTATAAGTTTTCTATTATATTTATTAAATAGTATTGAGCCAATGTGCATAAAATATTTTTGACACCTTAGCATTTAAAGCCTCAATTGAGGAACAAGTTTATCTAGTTGATACAATGATATATAGTGCAGCAGCGAGATCTTGTTCTGAGTATTTATTGAATATCCTTGAAGAACTAGTGGTTCCATTATAAACAAACCATTGATGACCGGTGGTACCATTATAAATAATTTAACTAACTCGTGAAGATTTATTGTTTCATCCTTAAACATTTTACTCTAATTCTAGGAATTTTTAATCGCTGTAAATTTATAGTTGTAATAAAATCCATGAAACAGCCAAAGGTTGATCGGGAAAAGGAGTAGGTTCTCACATTGAGACCGAACCTTATAAAAATATCAATGTGATTATATTTATTTTATTTTATTTATTTCATGTGTATGTTATTTTTGTAACCACACAACATATCCATTCATCTTAATTAGAGCATAGTTTTGAGAGTAAGAAGGTATAATTGGAAAGAAAATATAAATTCATAAAAAAAATTGATATACTAATTCACCCCTTGTCTCAGTGTCCCTACATGATCCATCTAGGCTCTAAAAATAACACTATACGTGTCATCCTTATGATATAATATTCATGTGAGACCTCATTTCAATCAAAATATACAATCTTCATAAGATATTTTAATGCAAAAAATTATCTTAAGAGGCATGTAACTCTATATTGTCCCATTATAAAAAAAATCCATATGTATTCTATATAGTTGTTGTATTATAGATATATTATTTCTAATAGGGATAATTTTTATACGAAATAATGAAGGATATGTATCTGTTAGTGCCTCTATCATGCCCCAAGTAGATTAAACTTGATTTTTGGCATATGTTTTTCTTTTCCATCAAATAATACCAACCTATAAATTTCTACTTAAGGAAATTTTGAACCCCTAATAACTATTAAATATTTTTTTTTCATAAAGCTTATTTATTTAGATAAGATTTCTCAATTATTAATTTGGACACCTTCAATTAAAAATACATGTATTCAATTTTCTAAACACACTTCCCATCTTAATTTTTATAAGTACCCAACCACTATAATTACATATTTATCACTTGATAAAGGAATTTATTCTAATATTGTGAATATATAATTTTTTATAATAAAATTTAATGGAATTCAACTATATATAAAAATTATTCAATTGACTGAAAGAAACTGTTTATATGACTATATATCCATTAATTATATAAAAGTTGGACACTATGTACATCATTCTTTTCATTAAATAAAATTCACATAGATATTTATACAATTCTATTTATTGGGAAAAAATATTGATATGAAAATGTATCTATTAATTTTATATGGTGTGGATGCCATGAACATAATTATTTAGGATTAAGTGAATTAACCTAGATTGTCATTCAATCCGATTGAATGAGATAATCTATTTACTTGGACATGTATCCATTATTATATATTGTGTGATAACAATATATATAATTATTATAATTTAAGGCTATTTTCTTAAAAATTTATACCATTCATTTGACAGGATAAATTTGGACAACCAGTATACTAATTATATATATACATATATTTATTTTTTAGCCATGATTATATAGGTGGTTTCTTTAGGAATATTATATCTCATATTGTTTATCCATTTCATCTGATGAATGTATTTATTTTATTAATTGATAGTTGGGGAATGAAATCGTATAGCCTTTAGGTGCATTGAGAGGACTCATGAGACAATTATCTTGGGTATTTGGATTATACCTTCCCATTTATATTATATTTCTCACCATGAGGACTTGAAATTTTTTTATGATGTTTGAAATTGTAAATTTTTATTTATTAGAAACCCACTCTTTTAATTGGGTTGAGAGGGAACCCTTATATAGCTTCGAGTCCCAAAATACATAGTCCAAAGGTCAAGAGGAACCTAGACATTTAAATTTTTTTGATGACTCAAAGGCCTAGAGGCTAGAATATCATACTGTAATAATCCCTCTTTGATTCCCTTAAAGTGTTTATTCTTTAATCCCACTGATGTCAAATCCTATCCTAGTAATTCCCCTCACAGAGATTTGTGTGACCTTTTTAAAATGGTATTACTACCATGTACCTCCATGTCTGCTTCCAGTTGGACCCATCTATGACTGCTACAACTACGGCTTGATCCACTATTAAGAGGTTTCTCCTATACTAAATCTCAACACATGCAAGATGAATTGGTTGTATATTGGGTTGTAGACCCAGATGGCCTGATGAACTAGGGATAGCTTGAAATCCCAATGGACCAATGGCCAAAATATGTGGCTAAAAATCTCAAATCAGTTGAATAGTACTGTTTCTATAATAACCCGACACAGTACTATAAAATTTATCCCCTTATCATATTTAAACCAAAGTTTCATGTAGGATGAATTTTTACCTCTTTGTTAAGACCCCAACTACTCTAACATTATAAATTCTCTCATTATGATATCACTTATTTTTATCCATGTAATTATTTATTTCAATTTTAATGAAATTTTTGGGTTATTTTATTCGTATTTATACATTTATGTGGAAACGTTTTTCATCAATTCCCACTATATTGTTTATTCCATTTTTATTCCATGTTATCTTCCAATGTATGTTATCCTTTACTAATCATTTTTAAACAACCTTTTTATAATGTTTCCCATTATCCCAAGGTAATGAATAAGGGAACTATGTATTCCATTATAAGGATATAAATATTTAATGAATAATGATATATTTAAATAATTATTTTAAATTCAATGTATATATTATGTCCTTATAATATATACGTAGTACATATTATGAATCTCGTTTTTTATGGATAAGTAAATTTTGGAACCTAGACATGTGATAGCTTTTAATCTGATTAACATATAATAAATAATCCACCAGCTCTAGGAAACCAAATTCGGGGATGCTACACCTTTAGTAATTTATATTCATTGAATAACTTGTTTCACAGAAAATATCAAACTAATATGAAAAATGAAATATTTCATTACTATATAATATTACAAAATTAAAAAAAAAATTATAGTTAATTTTAAAATAAGTCCATATAGAACACAATTAAGAATAAAAAAGAGTAATATAACCAAAAATTAATAAAAAAAATACTTCAATCTATAAATATTCATCCTTACAGTAACCCAAGAAGATTATGCTAGCTAGTATAACTATAGAACGAATGAACAATACTTGAAATATAGTAAAAAAATAGAATAAAATGACAGAGAAGGATAAACAGTTTTAGATAAGTATTAAAGGTTATATAATTTAATAAAAAAGGGTAATGTGGAACTTATATCGTTTTTGGGTACTACCATTGGGATTATATAAAGAAAATGGGTGTGCTTAAATTTTTACATGGGCATATAATCATTTTTTTAAATAATGACATGTCAAAAATCAAACATTTAATATGTATAATAAATAATTAACATCAACTAAAAAATTTAGAAAACATAATAAATAAAATATAACCATTCATTACGTATGAAATTATTTAATTAATGAAATATTATTATATAATTTTATTTAAAAATAAAATTTATGATCTTTATATTTTTAATTTAATAATATTGAAATCATATTTTGAATCAAGATTTCCAAATTATATAGGATTTTCAATTTCATTATTTTTCAAATAAATAATTTATTATGGTGAATAATGAATTATGTTTATAAATAGTATATGCAGTAAAATAATATATATGGTGAAAATTATGTATAATATTATAAAAAATAAATATAAATATCAACAATTTAGGGAATCTAATCCCAATTTTTTTTCTTTCTTATGGGCCACATTCCTACTCAAAGTGGCATTTCTTGACCATTAAAGAATGAATATTTTCAAATATTCCACTCAAACTCATATATAAATGGACCATTCCTCTACCCATTTCAAACGAAAATATTTGTTTGGTTTCCTCTTAAATACGTTCTTAAATTCCCACCTCCAAAATCACCTCTCATGTCTGGGATATTCCATTTACAAGAATGAGACATAAATCGTTTAATGTTAAGGAAGTTATTATGAGAAAAGGTTATTCCATCTACGTAATGAGATATTTTTTTTTACTTATATTCTCATCCTCATCCAATGTGAGTGTAATTTTATACTATAATACCAAATAAATAACATCATATTAATTATTTAAAAATGATATTGAAATAATATTATTGCATTTCATTATTTAATCATTATTTATAACATGTTCTTTTTTGGGTTGGTTAAACCACATACATGAACCACGTTGTAATATTATTTTTATTATCAATGATTATTAAAGAAAAATCATTAGTAAAATAAAAATATTAATGATGAAACAATATTATATTTTTTATTCTGAAATGGTAATTTTAAATTTTAACTTATTATTATAATAACACTTTATGTTTGTTAATTTTAATAAAATAAGCATATTGTGAATTGTGTCATTGTGAATCATACTTGAACCTTACATAAAATAAACATGAGAATTTGTAAATAATTATAATGTAATTTTTTCATTATCTTTACTATTTTATAAATGTTGAACTTATGAACCAATAACATAATGAATACTTCCTCACTTAAATTTTCATAGGACAACCAAAAACAATAACATTCAATGATGAATATAATCGTTGATAAACTAATATATATGTAACGACATAATATAATTGATTAATATAAGAATTTAATGGATAAAAAATCTTTTAAAATAAAAGATTAATAAGTCTACATTGATTATACAAGGAGTTAGAGTGGGTTCAAGGAAGTCAAGAATAAATGTAAGGGGAATATTCAAAATCTATAGTTTTATTAGAATCTTTCACTTCTAAGTCTATATTCTTCATGTCGTTTCATGTGTGTATACTTTACTTTTTTATATTACTCAATTTTTTCTCTTTACAATGATTATGAATTACTAAAAAGGGAATGAAAAGAATATTTTTTCTCTATTCCTTAACATCTCTCACTCGCTATCTTTCTCTCACTACTTTCTTCAATTTTCTTCATGATTCTACTTTTTAAAATTTTATAATTTCATGATTCATAAATAATTTTTTTCTTTTGTCCTTTATTTTTGAATAATTTATTAAACTTTATTTTTATTTAAAAAAAATAAAAATGTATAACGTATTTATATTTTAAAGCAGTTTATATCTTCTTATGAACAAATTATCAACTATTTAAATACCATCATATGTTATAATACCTTGATGTTTCATATATTTCACTAGGTATATACTATCATGGTATCATCCACATTATTTTTTCTAGATGAATTATTTTTATACCATATGAAGAAAAAAAATTATGTAACATGTTTCTCTTTCAAGGGTCAATTATGTTATGTTTTTATAGATTAAGGATTATTTTCATGTTCATATGGAACATATATGAATGTATATATTCATATAATAATTATAACCTAAATTATATATCCCTTTGATTCATTGGGTCAAGAATTAAATTAATTATGTAATAATTTTATGTGAAATGGAAAGTGAACTTATTCTAGTATGCTATAGGAAATTAGTGGTTAGTGTATCCCATTATGATATGATGGTCTTAGTAGACAATATTAACATATGTTTATAATCAGATATGATTATGTATGTTCCATATTTATATTTCATGACTCATCCTAATGTTATGATTCATATTTATGTTTTTATTAAAACTGGTATGATTTCTTTATAACATTTTTGGATACCATGGTTATGTTCTCATACCTATTTGTTCATTTTATGTTTACTCCAATATGATCACTTATATATATCCAATAAAAATATCTCAAACCTTTCTCATGACTGGGTGTCGCATCTCACCCTCTTCTTAAGAATCATATTTCCCTAGGAAATAAAGGATATTATTATATATGATATGTTTATAAGGAAATAAAGAGTTGAGAATATAATAGAATGTATTTAAGTTTTATGATGTATTATGATAGATATGTAGCTAATATCTAGAGATACCATAACCTTTGGGTTCTAGGTGTGTGTTTCAATTATGATATTTAAAGTATACTTATGTAAAATTGTTAATAGATATTTTTATTTTTCTTGGTTTTCCTCTGTTTAAGTCATTATAAGATATTTATGGTGGAGAAAAAATTTTATACAATTTTGAAGGTATACTAGGTTTTAGTGGAAGTGGCTCAAAAAGGATAAAAATTTTGTGTTGGATTATGGTATATAAATAGAAGACGATGGATGGATCATTTCTTCATTAAAAATATTCTTATATTATCCCTTATTTCATTTATCATATATCCTCTTGTTAATTTTGGTGTGGTGGTTAAATGGACTGAAGTGTGATAGTTAAATAACAATAGTGAATAACTATGATATGTCTAAGGTGTTGGAGGGATGTAATTATAAAACTAAAATTTTATTTTATTTATGAGAAAATAATGATTTTTTTATAGTTAAATATTTAATTCATGATATCTCAAGGAAGGATGATTAAGGAAAACAAAGGAATGGATTAATGACATATATTTTTATTTATAGGGTCTCATTATATTTAGGGTTTAATGTTATTCATTATTACTTATTTAAGAGTTTCATTTTAGTATAGTTAAATTTTATTATTTTGGATATTAATATAATCTATTTTGACTTTGGTGGTTTATCTTGGTGGTGTGATAAAATTATAGTTTTACTTAGATGTGTTTATTTCAAATTCTTGAGATAAAATGTTTAGTGGAGAGGCCATTCTATATGTAATGGGTGTTGTGACACCTACTAGTATTATTTTTGGTTCATCCCAAGATTAAATCAAGGACTATTCCAACTCACAATGGGACTTTTCAAATTTTACCTATGGATATAAAAAAATTATGCTCTGGTATTTTTTCACTTGTTGTCTTCTTTTTTATCTATAATATTTTGTATGGGAGTTTTTTGGGTTGGAAAGGGGGAATTCATCCTTCTATTTTGATATAATATTAATGTAATTTTATAATGTTTTAACATATAAAAGTTTATTTTTGAAATATATGGGGACATTGGAAATTTTATTCATATTGTCTAATGAAGTTAAGTGTATAGTTTAAATGATTATTTGTGAATGTATATTTTTAAGAAGATGTTTTATTAATGATATAAGTCAATGTAGTGGTGTTATTATATGTTCTATAATTATTTGATTATATAGTTTGATATCACATGGTAGTTTTCAAATATTTTATATATGTAGTTCAATATACAACCCAATGTAGTTAATCATCTTTATTATCTCTCTATTAGTTATAGAGGAATAGAATGTGAAGTTAGGATAAGACTGACGAATGAGTGGTTTTTGGAATGATTTATAGTGAAATATATAGTTTTCAATTTTGGATTTCTTTCCACTCTTTTCTTTCGTTTCTTCCTCCACTTTTGTTCTGTAAGGCTCTGTTGCTCGCTGTCGATTCGTGTTCCACGGAGGTTGGTACCATGATCTTATCACTGGAACCTTCATGCAAAAGCCCCACTTTGGTTTTACATGAAGGGGCTATGGTGGTTTAGGATCTGTTGGTATTGATGTTTGGTGGTTTTCCTGTTGTCTAGAATGCACACCTCTGCTATTGATGCCTTTCCCTTTTACTGGAGTTCATTTTGGTCTGGTATTAAGGTGTTTTTGGAAGTTTTGGGATTGTGTTGGGGGTGTGTTCGACGTCAAGGGAACGTATCAGTTGTGTGGCTCCAGTGCTCGGTCTCGGCAGCTGTATCTTGCGTTTTTTCTCTTCTGTTCTTGGGGTTCTTTTTGCTTATTTCTTCTCGGTTTCTGAAGGTCCTTCGATCTTTCTGGTGTGGTGCAGCCTCAGATGATGTTTGGCCTGGTGATGTTTCAGATTGGATGATGGTGTAACTTCCGACGATTTGCTTTTTTTATCAGTTCTTTGCAATGTTCTGGTTTGGTTTTCATCTTTGAGTCATCAGTAGTGATCAATGAAGGGTTTTGTGTTCGACTCTGTTGTTTTGGGTTTTTATGGTTTTGATTGTTCTGGTTCGTCACCCTCTGGTTCTTTTCTCTGGCTCCAGGTCTCCACCACTCGCTCCGATGTGGAGTTGTACGGTGGTATCCTGAGTGCTTTGGGATGTGAGTTTGAGTAGTCTTGCAACTCGTGGTGGTTTCATATTCATTTTCCATGGGAGGATGAAGAGGTTCATTGCCGGCGATATGATGTTCTATGAAGTTTCGTTGTGGTTTTTTATGGTGGTGATGATGGACTCCGACAGTGAGGGGATGTTCAAGGTGTCTATGGAGCGCTGCAGATTGGCTCTGAAGAAATGTGTTCTCTGGTGTACTGGTGTGATGAAGTATTGCGAAAATGATACCAATGATGGGTTGGCATCGATGGCAAGAGGTTTCTAGTGGTGATGGCAACCGAGGTCTTTTTGGACAACGTCTTCAGTGTCAGGTGTGCTTCCCGAGATGGATGGCGACTGAGGCGTGATGATAGTCTGGCTATCTTTTGAATTTCAAATTTTGAAATGGTTGTTTCATTTGGAGGAATTGTGGTGTCATTAGTGGTGTTGATGGTGGACGATGGTTTTCTGTGGACCGGCCTTGGTTGGAACATAACAGCTTCTTCATGGATTTTGAAATTTTATTTTTGTTTGATTTCGTGTTTGTTTCTGGCTTTTGAAGTTGGTGGGTTATGACGTCTTTAATCCCTTGAATGTTTAATCTAGTTGGAACTTTGTAATGGTTCACACTTATCCTTTAAAAGTGTTATTAAAAAATAAAAATATGGATTTTGTGGTGGTAGTAGTTAGAGGAGGCATGGAATGTGATGTTGCATTAAGGTGATTACCTGTAATAATTGACTTTTGTTGAGTGAGTTAGGAAGTGATGAGGTATTGTTTATTTTTATGATATGTTATTGATATAGTGATATTATTAAGGAGGAAATAATTTGATTCAACAATTAATTGGGTTAGTCCATATATTGATGAAGTGAGATGTGGTTGAGTTTAATTTTAGTAATCTATGTGACAAACTTGGTTGGAATGTATTATATAATGGTTTGGATGGTTATCTTAAATTATTTATTTAATTTCAAGGATATTTTAATATACTTTACTCACATTAACTAATATGGTGTTAGAGAAGGAATCAACTATGTATGTTTATATATTCTCAGTATTCTTTTTATATATTATTTTTCCCTTGGATTTTTGGTTTAAATGGATTAGTGGTTGATATGGGGTAATAGTTATTAGGTTACTATTGTATGGACTGAGGTGGAACTAGAGGATATTATGGAATGACCTGACCCACCAAGACCTATTTTAAGTCATTAGTAGGCTATGCATTCCACTCCAAGCCTACCTCTAGTAGGCCAGAGTTTAGAAACTTGAACCAAAAAATCTTATCACATTCATGGGAGCCTTGTCCTAACAAACTTATGCTCTAAAACATAACTAGATAAAAAATATAAAAATGATATAACAGATAAAACACCATATATAATATAAAATTCATGTGATACGTGATAAACATCTATATCATATGAAAAATGAAACATCATTAAGTATGGGGGAAAAGATCCTAAAAATAAAAATAAATAAACACCTCAACAACTGAATAAGGAGAACACCACGACACATAAAATCACGACACAAACATCATTAAAAACCATCACCATATAGATCCAATAAGAGTTGAATAAAATAGTACCATGTCTACCTAATGCACCCCTAAACATTGTGTCATTTACACAAACACAACATGTGTGGGAATGAAGCCCATATAGGGATGAATATAAACATATTTAGTAGGACACCCTAAAATAAAAAAAATAAGTAGTGATTTAACCTAAAATAGAAGGGAGACAAAAATATTATATAATGGATTAAGTCCACAGAGGTTAAGAAGATATCCAATCAATACATATCTCCTCTATATAGAACATATATTAAAGGTGGAATGGAATACATATAATATCCAAAGAACAAATTCATCTGAACTATTCAAATTCTGAAAATTTCACATTACCTCTCTTAAATCATAGAGGTGGGCCTATTCATAAAATAAGTTTTTAAGTTAACTAATGGAGTACCAACCTCTATGGAGTACTGGAACCTCATAGAGGTAAATAACACCAATTGAAGGGGTACTAACTTTATTGATGGAGGACTTTCTCCCCATATCACGAGGGAGTACCGACTCTATATGTCATGTGGAGAGACTAAAAATTATAGGAATTAAGGGAGTACCTACCCCAATACACATTTGGGGGACCCAAACACTATCATTATAAAGTCACTAGAGGATTAACAACTATTTATATGCTTCGAATGTCTCTCCGACACCTCTTCATTATATCCAAAAAGAAATAAAACAATAATTGGTTGAAAACCCACAAAAATAAAACCTAATGAAATTTTTTTTGCACAATATCATCCTATGTGGAAAAATTAATAAAATTAACTATTCGTTTTTCTAATTCTAACACCCAGGTAAGAAGATACCTAAAAAAGGTCGCACGATAAAAGGAAAGTACTTATATCAGACACTATGTGAAAGCCTTGGGAAGTATCTAGGCATGAACATTTGATGTCCAATATTGTGGGGTCAACCTACATGGCATGTATAAACATATCAAATAACAACCCCAAACTCTCACTCCATGATCCAGTGCAAAAAGCATAATAATTAAATTTCTGTATTTGATAATCATAAACATGTCCCAATTTTAGCCATCGAAAACATACAATGTCAAATGAAAATATTGGATCACTTTCATGAGTAAGGAAATTTTAGGTTTACAATTTTATAGAATTAGTAAAAACTCTTACATAATAATAAATATGTCTTTATCAAAGCAATTTCTAAAATATACCACACTTTCATTTTTATTCATTAATTATTCAACATCTTTGAGAAAATTCCTCACACCTGAAACTTTTCAAGTCATAATTCATTTAACAAAATTATTTATAACCTATGATAAATAAACATAATAAGTTTGATCTAAAATTCTCAGTAAGGGTAAATATAGGCATTAAGAATTGAATATATTTAGTGAGTATAAGATGAGAATAAGTGTATGATAACATATACCAAGTGAATGAGTATAACATAATATAATTTATACCCATCCAAATATTGATCATAAATTCTAAAATATTATATATATAGTCATTAACTAATAAAAACATAATATTATTCAAAAATAAGGAGCAATGTCAAAAAAATACTTGAGAAAAGGATCCATTAGAACTCATTATGAGCACTAATAAACTGGGTAGGTATCTTGGAATATCAAACATTCATCATGGAATAACCAAACAGGATAATTCAAACATTACATTAGGAGTAACTTATAATATTTAAATTCTAAATCTCTTAGAATCTACTGATATTTTATAAACTCTATCTTCTCTTAGGTGTAACTTATAATAAATAACTTTTTTCTATAAGGGGTAATACACACAGTTAATTTTTTCACTTTATCCAATGCATTAAAGGATTTAATGTACCCAACAGTTCTTGGTTTATAACAGAACTACCCATAAATCATCCAAATGTATGTATAAATACCATATATTGAAACAAAATATTTATAAGATTCCATTATTCAATATAAATCCCTTGAAAACAACCATCATTCCTTTTTATCATGATTATCCCATGTAAAAGAAAGGGGTTCCTTGAAAATATATTTAAAAAATTATGATAATACTTTATGAGAAAGTAATTAAATGGTATCATAATATTATATCCCTAGTGACTAATTTTAATCAACACAGGAACTTTAAATAGATGAAAATACCTTTAAAATAACATTTAAACCGTTTCTTAGAAAACAAAAGAAAGTACACTTTTATTTTGATACCTTTAAAAAATAAAAAATTTAAAAATATTGAGAAAGGGATTTTATTTTTAAATTATCATGGAAACATGAAAAGTATACTTAATAAAAAATAATAGTTATTATAGTGGGAAAATATTTTCTTGTTCTAAACATTGAAAATAAAAATTATTATCAATCTTTTGAAAAGAGAGTCAATAGTAACACATTTGAAAACATTTAAGAAATATTCCTTTAAAACCTTTTTAAATAAGGTAAAATATGATGGAAGATAAATTTAGGATATCATATATGTATATAAAATAATATTCTTGAAATAAGATAAATAACATGTAGTAATATTTAGTATAAAATTCATTAAAACCTAGACAGAAACGTTTTTAAAGAAAATCCATTTATGGTCTTTTTAACCAAAAAATCATTGAAATAAATAATGTAAAAAAGAAACATAAAATAACATGAGTATAAAAATATTCATGATATTATATTTCAATATTCATTATATACACCATATAAATGAATATAGGTTCATATATTAAAACATATCTCAAAGAATGAAGTTTGAGATGAGAAACCCTTACAACTTGGGTAATGATTGAATAAAAAACAAATAATGAAGGGAAATAACATTATTTTTCAAAAAATATAATTTAGAAGAAATAATATTTGAAATCATATTCATGTGGTATTAATTAAACCATATAAAAACAATGTCTTTAATAGGAATTATATCCCAAAGAATTGAAATCGAGACCATGAAAACCCTTACAAGTTTTATAGAATTTGAATAAATATCTCATGAAATAGAGAACTTAAAAGGAACTTTGACTATAATTATAAAATAATATTTTATGATATAATATCTCAATATGAATAATATATATCTTATAAAATTTATTTTGTGCATAATACGATACATGTCTCAAAGAAACAATGTTGAGATGAATAATCATTGCAATGATCATATCACTGAAGTGAGAATTAATCATTGAGGTGATTATGTGTGACAATTTTAAAGAAACATAAAAATATTTAAATATAAAATAATATAAAAAATTTAATTTATCACATAATAATGGAATAATATAGTAAATTAATTAGAAGTATAATCTAGTGAAGTGAAATTGAGTTAAGAAACCCCTTACCTCGAGTCCAGACTTGCAATGTATATCCTTAAACTCCTGTATAATAAAATTGAATTAATTATTTAGTTATTTAATAATCCTTATGGTTTTATAATTTTATTATTAAACCATTTATTTCATTTATTTCAATAACATATTTAATTACTTAATTGGTTAAGTTCACATCGGGTGTTTAGCAGATGTGCGATTCATAATCCCAAAACAACATTGATAGGATGACCATGGTCAAATTTTTCACTTTTATATCATCTAAAAACATTAAAAATGACATAATTATCATTTTTATACATTAAATATAATTTTATAGTCATAAATTAAAGGTGTACATGAAAAATTAATCACATTTCTTCATGGATATGGTAATCCACACATATGTATGAATGACGTTATCATTTTCCAACGAATGAAAGGGTAAGAAAATAGATATATTATCTTTATAGAAATATAATTTTATTATAAATATCATATATATAAATTAATTACATTATAATAAACATTCATGAAATATGCTGATGTGAAACAAAATTCATTGGTTTGTGGGTGGTAGTCCTCATGTAAGCACAAATGATGGATTTGTTTCCAATTTGAATGAAATAAAATATGAATAAGGTTATTAAATTAACATAATAACAAATAAGTATATTGGAGACATTAGTTTTATTCTATTGAAATATTAAAGATAGAATTTAATGAGTCATAAGAATAAGTAAAATAAAAATTCCTGGTTGAGATGATTACCTCATCTTTGAAGAACCTCCCATGGATCTCTCCTTAAGAACCCCATGGATGGTCTTTTAATAATACCAAAACATCTAGAATGTATATAATAATGTTAATAAAAAAATACAACATTTTGTTTAGATTAGTGTCTCAGGATGTGTGATTAAGAGAATATGGTTAGTGTCCTTTTATAAGTGAGGGGAGGGGAATCTTTGGAATTACTTAAGGTACTAAAATATTATATATTAATTTTCATGGAAAAGAGGAAATATTGATATATTTAAAATTTATAATGACTATGTGTTAAAATAATCTCATAAAATAAAATTTCTAAAAATTTAGGTGATTTTTAAACCCTTATCTATTTGATTTAACCTCAATTAACCCTTTTTATGATTATTGTGATAACAATGTTTTTTTATCTTTAGGGGTCAATAAATTTACTTTAAATGGTTAATTGAACCATAAGGGATAAATGGTTTATATGATAGAACATATCCAATTAAATTGACCAAATATAGCATTTTTATTAATATTAAACCTTTTAATAAAATATCATTCAACATAAATACCATTAAAGTCATTTTTGGGACTATTCACATAACTTAGCTGTAAAAAATTTCAATAGAGTAATGTATTTATAATATAAAATTCTAAAAAATCACTAATACATTATATTGATCTATAAAATTCATGTAAAACCATATCTCACCCAAATATATTAATTTGAAATTTTTTTAAATCCTTTACTTAATTTTTTACTCCCCACACAAACATTGTGTCGGTGTTGTGTAAAAATTTAAGGAAATTATTTCATCACTAAAAATTAAAAATAAAATAACATCATAAAAAAATATTCATATTCCAAATAATATTTTTAAAACAATCATACCTTTTTTTATCCCATTCAAAAAATATTATAAATATTAAAAGATAGAAATAAACATTTTGGAATTTATCTTTATTTCAAATAATATAAAGTTCTTTATCAAAGAAGAATAGAAAAAATTATATTTTTCAAATAACTAAATATTTTTGTATAATTTCAATCCTAAAATGAAATATTGGAAAGTTTATGGATGATTTTGAAGCCATATTTCATAGTTTTAACCTTATTCTGTATATTTTACCCATACCAAGTTGACAATATTTTTACCAAGGTCACTATTCATCATGACAAAAAATAAATTTGTCCTATTTAAAAAATTTAGACATGATTTTTCCAAATATAGAATCAATTTTATCAAATTAAATCCCTATAAGGGGTAAAAATTCATTTTAAAATAAACCTACAAAATGTGGGGAAAATGGTTTCCAAATAAATGTATTTTTAAATGTAAAATTTTTTTATACCAAAATTAAGAATAATGTTGATTTTAATTAAATTAATCGCATTATTTATAATAAAAATTAAATAACTAAATTCTAAAATAAATTAAAAACAAAATAGAAATTTTAAAATACCAAAATATAATAAGAGAGTTTTATATAATATTGTTATTTTTTCACCATTCATTGAAATTTTAACCTTTTCAAAAAAACCCCAAAAAATTCACCTTAATATAAGTTTTATAAGATGATTAAAAAAATTATTTCATATTTAAAAGATAAAATTTCAAAATTTCAAATAAATTAAATATAATATTTTCTAATAAAAATAATTTTTGAAGAATAAATATTTTTGAAGAATAAAATTACCATACTAAAAATTGGATGCTTATTTATAAAGAATTAATAAATAAATTTGTAAGTATGAAAATTATATATATATATATATATATATTATAATTTATTTACACTTTTTCATACCTTCCAATTCAACGGCTAGTTTATAATAACCATATTAAAATAATAATATTTTGATGTGTTTAAAGCTTGATGTTTTGTGTCTTGTACACTATTAAACATGTTATTATATTAAAATATATGGGTATTAAATTCTCCCCCATTAAAAAAATAATTCCCTCACAATTTGATCTCAGGATTGGTAATTTAAGGGTTTAATACATGAAAATATATTTGTTGAGAACTTAAAATGTAAAAAGTGTTAATACTACATGCTTTTTAATAGAGGGAAACAGAAATATGAAGGTCATCTTGAATAATGAATAACTAGGTTTATAAATAGGATAACATTAGTGGAAAGTGAAAATATAGGCATAAAGGAGAAAAATAATGTCCAATGTATAACAATGAGATATTGAGAACATGGTCATAAGAAAGTAGATGATCTCTAAATAAGGTATAATCTATAATCAATAAATGAAGACAATCGATTCATTTGAAATGATTGTAAAAAGATTAAACTTTTTATTTTTGATGGATTGTTTTATTATCCTGACTAATAAAAATTTAAAATGTACTTACTTGGTTTTCATCAAATCTATAGATGTAATTTCATCATTTACTTGCATGTTTTAAAAATTTCCCAACTCTGTTTAATCCCATATTCAAAGTGATGAGTACTCACGATGAATAATTATTATTCCAAAATCATAAAATTTAATATATAATAGGATCCAAACTAGGATAAAAAAATATAATTCTCCCATATTTACTAAAGAAAAAAATATTTAGAATATGATAAGATAATACCCAAAATGAACAAACCTTCATGTGAAGAAATAATAAATTTTACTCCAAAATTTCCAACAAAACACCAAAGGTTAAACATATATCATTAAATAATTAAATAAACTTATATCCCAATTAACCTAAACATTAAATACCATTTTAATATCACAGGTTGTCTCATACATTTCAGTTTACATCCCAAAAATGGTAATACAATTATTTTAAAATAATACATAACGATAATACTAAGGTTCATATATACCTCAAACTAATAAAAAATCTCCCCAAATATCATTAATCGCCTTAAACTACCATCTCTTAAAATATTAAAAGGCGTTTATAATCCTTTGAACTTATGATCAGTCATAACTTATAAACCCATGATGGTATCCATAACTATTAATTTAACCTCACATGAAAACATATTAGTCTCCAAATTTATCTAAACCCTTCTCTGTTACCAACTATAATACACCCAAACTCACACTCCCATATCCAATGGAAAAAACATAATTCTGTCATAATATAGTCAATTATTCATAAGTATAAATTGATGAATGTAAATTGAGTTAAAAAATCCCGTAACTTGAGTTTACAGTTTCTATGTATGCCCTTTAACTCCAATAAAATAAACTTATATTAATTAATTAATTGTTTAATAAAATGTATAAGTTTATTAATTTATCATTAAAAATTTTATTTCATTTATTTTAAATAAATATTTAATTAATTGATTGGTTATGTTCGCGTAAGGTGTTTTGGGGATGTTTGATTTATAATCCCAAAAAAACATTGATCTGTTGACCATGGTCAAATGGGTAATTGTTCCATCATCTATATAATATTAATAATTAAACATTTATCATTTTTATATATTAAATAATATATAGAACCATTTATGAAAGGTGTACATTAAATATGAATCATATTACATCGTGAATGTGGTGATCCACACATATGCACAAATGATAGTATAATTTTCCAATAGATTGAAGTGTATGAAAATAAAAAATAAATGATCTTTATATAATGATAATTATGTAATTAATATCACACACACAGACATATATATATATATATATATATTCAATCCTTCATAATAAAAATCCATTAAATGTGGGGATGAGAAATGAAATTCATCGATTCGTAAGGCAGTAGTCTGCAAGTATGCACAAAAGATAGATTTGATTCCCATTCGATGGAAAAATGAGATGAATAAAGTTATTTAATTAACATAATAACATCTATATATATGTTATGTATTTATTTTATTATATTTTAGTGGTTTGGATAGAATTGAAGGATGTAGAAGAAAAAGAAAAATGAAAACCCTCAGTTGAGAAAATTACCTCCTCTTTAAAGAACCTCATTTCTATCTCTCCTTCAAAACTAGTGGGATTCTCTTTTAAGAATAAAAAACTAAATAATATATCTATGAAATTTAAGAAGATTTCTTGGTAGGTTTTTATTGTGATAAGTGGCCCAGGAAGTGTGAATAGGAAAGGACAGGTGGTGACTTTTTTTAATTAAGTGGATAAGCATCCTTTGAACTACTTAAAGTACTAAAATATTATAAATTAATTTTCATGTAAAGGTAAAATAAATATATATATTTATAATATTGGATGATTATGAATCTAAATACTTGCTTAAAAAATTATACAACTTTAGGTGATGTTTTATCCATTATATCTTAGTTTACCCCCAACCCTTTTATTGATTATTGTGATCTCAAGGGTTTTTACCCTTTATGGGTAAATAAAGTTACTATAAAAGGAAAAGTGACCCATGTTGGATAATGGTTGATATGATATACAATACACTATTAAATTTACTATAGATAATATTTTTATGTTATTTAAAACATTTATAATAATATCATTTAACATAAATACCATTAAATTCATTTTTGGGACTATTCACATAATTTGAAATTAATAAATAATAACAGAGTGATGTAGTTAATATTTATACATTTAACAGATCAATAATGAATTATAATTTTCAAAAAAAATCATGTATCCCTATAAATCACCCAAAAAATATTACATTGTATTTTTTTAAATCATTTACTTTATTTTTATACTGCTTGCACAAGTATTGTGTCGACATTCCGTAAGCATTTAAGGTAATATTTTCATTGATAAAAAATTTAAATAAATAACCAAAATAAAAAAATATTCACCATAAAAATAACATTTTAAATCCATTAAAAAAATTATTACCCCCATCACAAAATATAATAGATATTAAAAGCAAGAAAGAGACATTTTCAAAATTTTCGTTACATAAAATAAAATAAAGGTATATAAAATAAAAATGGAATAAAAATTCCATTTTTTTGAATGATGTGAATAATTTTATAGAATTAAACTCATAAAAGTAAATAAAGTCATGTTTTTGGATTATTTTAAGGCTTATTTCATATTTTTAACATTTTTCTACCCATTTTATACTCACCATGCTGATAACACTTTTACAAAGATTTATATTCATTTTTTAAAAAATAAAGTTTAAATATCTACCAAATTTTTAATTAATGATTCAAAACATGGAATCAATTTTATCAAATTAAATCCCTATAAGTGGGAGAATTTTTTTTTAAAATAAACCCACAAAACATGAAGAAAAACAGTTTCCAGAAAACTACATTTTTAAATATAAAAATGTTTTTATACCAAAATTAAGCATAATATAGATTCCAATGAAATTAATTGAATTTTGTTTAATCAAAATAAACTAATAATAAATTAAAATAAATTTAAAATAAAATGTCACATTTTAAAAACTTGAATGAAAAGTACAGTTTTCTAAAAAATTATTATTTTTTCATTATTAATAGTAAAATTAATCTTTTCAGAGAAATAATAAATTTTTCTATTAAATAATTTTTATATGAATATTTCAAAAAAAATTGAATTAAATTTTAAAATGTTTTGGAAATTAATTATAATATATTCTCATAAAAATAAAAAATGGTCATTTTTGAAGAAAAGGTATTTTGAAGCATAACATGATTTCACTAAAAATTTAGTGATTATTTACAAATAATTAATAAATAAATTTTTATTGATTATGATTATTATAAATATATTTTATAATTTTTTACTTCTATTTATATTTCTCAGATCAATGTGTGGTCCCTAAGAGGGGGATGGCTGAATATGTGATCACTTTTCTTTTACAAACTCTTCTACTGAACTCAATCTCTAAAACCTTTTGAGTTTAGAACCACTAAAATATATCTCTCAACCTCAAATAATTTTAATTAAATATAATGTGATATCAACACATGATATTAAATGGTTCAGTACAAATACCCACTCCTTCTCATATTTGTTATCCACCCTAACAAGGATTATTTTACTAACTTCTTTTACGATTAATTTTTCACATGCCACAACCATTTCTACACACCAGTAATCATTCTTATAGCTAACCATTGTTCTAAACCCCTATAATCAACTCTTTTATAATAGTTGGTTATACCCCCCCCTCCTAATTTTCTTTCTTGTATTCACTTCCTTCTAACCTGATTATACATCCCAAACAACAAGCTTCTTTAGTAACTGGTTTTACACACTAGAACTAAGCCCTTCTTTAATATTTTTTAATCCACTATAAGAATATATTATTAATCAGATTTTATTTATCCATAAGAATTATGGATCGCCTTTATCTTTGTATAATCTTCTTCAAGATCTTCAATAACTCTCTTAAGAGTTTGTTGGTCTTAAAACTTCTACCTAATCTAAAAAAGACCTAGATAAATTCAAATTAAACTTTCCCAAACTTCTTATAGAAATATTCATTAATAATTTTTCTTTTGGTATTCTCTATCTACTTCCCATCAGTCTAGTTTTCTCTATCTAATGCACTACATCATATACTCATATGTATGATGTACTCTGTGCTTTTCACTCCACCCAACGAGCCTCAGTTTGATTCTCCATTATCCACTTAATCAACATAGTATGATGATCCTTATTATTCTGTTACCCAATGTAACACCCTAATATTTTTAAGAAATACTTTTCAAAAATAAATTTAATTTCTTCAAAAGCTTTAATTATACACAATATCGAGTTTAAATGAACTATGATATACTATTAAAATATTATAATCACAGAGTCGTTGAATTGGTGGGTATGAAAAGGGCTAACTAAATTAGGAAAATTTATGGTTTACACATGTATAAAATGACATTATTGGTTATAAATAAATTATAAACAAAAATAAAAAGCAATTGAAAATAATGGAGATGTTTTTCTAAAGAAAAATTATGTGCATAATATATTTGTACCCTAATAAATTATATTGATCATTATGGGTAAATTATTTTAAAGAAATTTGTATATTAAATATTCAATTAAATATTTTAACATTCATCTAATAATTTTTGTTATCCATAGGATAAGAATAAATCTAGTTTTATTCTTAAAATGAATTTTTCTAAAAAACAATTCATCACAATTTGTGCACATACATTATAATTAATCATTGAAATTTATAGTTATTGCATAAGATTATATTAATTAAATATTTAGAATCCTGGGGATAAAATATTTTAAATATTACCCTTTTATTTTTTTCAATATGAATAGTAACAGTGGTAAAATTTATCACCTCAATAAAGGGAAATTTTGGTTAATAAAGGTTAAAATAATGTTTTAAGGTCATAAGTTTTCATCTTAATTATTATTATACGAAGATAAATAAACCCTTATAACCTTATGATCAAAATTTATTAGTTTAATGGGTACTTTTCCATGAAAATGGACAATATAAATCAAAGAATGTTACAAAATGTTACTTTGTTTTTAATATATCTTATGTGACCATATAGGGACAAAAGAAAGTTATGAATGAATACAAGTGTCTCTTTTGAGCTTAATGAAATTACTTTCTAGATATAAATTTATTCTTAATTTTTGTTAATTATATAATGACATCAATTTTTTATGCAACATAGAGGGAGTATTTGTCCATTTAATAAAAAAATATAATAAATAAATTTTAAAAATCATAAAAAGTGATATAATTTGAATGAGTTAATGTGTACCATGAATTTTATATATCTATATGACATATTAGGGAGGTTTGAAATCATTATTTTCAAATTCACTATTTTTATTGTTATATTTAAAGTTAAATTAAAATAATAGAGTTAAAAATGACATTAATGATATTTTATAATAAATAATATTTTATTAAATGATATAAAATTCATAAAAATACATTTTTCTAAATGAATTGGACTTGGTTTAAAAAATAAACCATGGTTAATTTGTTGGCCTTTTTTGTTTTATAGTAACATTATTAACCTTTAAAGGGTATATAACATTAATATTATGGTATTTGTAAAAAGGGTTAAGGGGGGGTTAAAACTAAAAGATAAGGATAAAAATGTGATCCAAACTTGTAGAAATTTTATTATATGAGAGGATTTCAACTAATCCTAATATTCGCTTCTAATATTATTAATTTGGATCTAATTATTAAAAAAATTAATTTAAATTAGTTTAATATTTTAATAAATTCTAAGAGTGTCCCTCCCAGTAATTATAAAATGGCACCATCCGTTCTCTTTTTCATGCCACTTTGAGATTTTTAGTTCGGCCAACTTCTACTAATTTTGTAACACCTCAAAATTTTATGAATTTTTATTCCAATAATTTTAATCTTTATAATATTTTTATTTAAAAGGAATGCCAAATTTTTTACGTTACATTAAACAGTGTTTCTATCATTGATTTTATCTTTTGTTACACACAACACTAGGTTTAAACGAAATGTAAAAAACTATTAAAATATTATTATTTAATATGATAGATATCGCCTAGTTGTTGGAATGGAAGTTATGAATAGAATTAAATAAATTATGAGAATATATGGCTTACACAAGTATATAAAATGAATTAATTTCTGATAATTAGTTATAAATGAAAATAAATAAATATTTTAAAATAAATGAAATCTTTTTTTGAAAAACTATTTTTAGCCACACAAATGTGTTTTACCTCTATAAATTAAACAATTAAATTATTTGAATGATTTTAGTGAAATTTTTATATTATATATTAAATAATTTTTTAACTTTCATTGTTTTTTTTCTATACAAGATATAAGAAAGAATAAACTTTAGGCTTAAATCTGTATTTTTCAGAAAAAAAAAGAGTTGTTTTGTTGCCTTTTCGAACTTATTTTCAATTTTTTTTAAACTTTAATAAATATTATTTTAAAAAATAAAATTAATTTTTTAAATCATTATGTAAAAATTATCTAGGATTTAAGTTTTGATAATTTTTTGAAAAGTTAATTTTTTTTAATGAATAGTGAAGAATATTGGTTTTTATTAAGAGTTTTCATTTCTTTTAAAGTATTTAAAAACTAAAAAATTTATTTAAGTTGGGTTTAAGTGTAAAATTATTTCAATTACGTATCTATTAATCTAATTTAGTTCAATATAATAAATTTTATATTGAATTTTGATAAAAACATTTTTCAAACATTTCAAACTTTTCTCTTAGAAAAACCCGATTTTTCATTACATCTACGGGATTAATATTAAATTTAAAATTTCCAATTATATGAATAGAATATAAAAAAATTAAATATTAATAATAATTATTATTAATATTATCTAATAATTTAAACATATTTTTTTGTCATAATGAATAATAAAAACAATAATAATTAATTATTGCAATTAAGGTGAAAATTGGTTTATATGGGGATAATCTAAAAGTATAAGGGGTAAAATGACATAGAACATTTTATAAAACCAATTTTGTGGACCTATTTAACCTTTTCACCTATATTTTTTATAATGGTCCATTTATGAGCATTCGTTCACGTGAAAAACATTGGCACACAGTTTTATTTTCAAATATTACAAATTTACCTCTTACCTCACATATAAAAGACCACCACTTCACATCTCATATTCACACATCCAAAACCCATTGGTTCATCCAATAGCTACCAAAATAACTTCTTAAATCACCTCATATCATCCTATATTCCTTTTGTTTTTTATAAATCCATCCTAATAATCCTTTTCATGAAAACCAAAAGAATTTTTCCGAAGATGATGTAACATCCCTAACCAAGCATTTTATTTTATTTATTCATCCACTTACTTAAATTCTTATTAAATATTTATTCTATAATATAATAATAATATTACATATAATAATATGTTACTATGTCAATTTAATAACCTAAATCCTTCTCTTCTTCCATAAAATGATTTATGAAATCATCATTCATGTGTACAGTGAACAATCGCCTCGCGAACCGATGTTATTTTCTTTCCATCACCACCTATAAAGACTGGATATAATGGTGAATTTATTATTTCTATATGATATTTATAATATTATTATTCTTCTAGGATCTTGATATCACATATTCGTTTTAAATTTTTATTCCTTGGGAATATGATGACAACATTCGTGTGTGTGACGAAATACCACCTCACGAAGAAATGTGATAAGTTCCTCACAAATGTTTTATAGGGAAGGTAATAAATATGTGTTTAAATAAAAACATGAAATATATATGACATAAGAATTATTCTTTAAAGTTATTATATTATATACCTTTCTTTTATTTTAACCATTGAGAAAATGGAAATAGCATTTATGTGTGCGCACATCCTACCATCTCCATAAACGGTGTATTTCATTTTCTATCTCTAACATTTATGGATTAATATAAATAAATATATAGTGAATATATATATTATATTTATATTATTGTTAAAATTTTATAAATAATGGAATCATTATCAAATTAATGGGACTGAAAATATCAAATCAAACATACATGAAAAACAAAGTAGTTATTACCCGAAACATTATTTTAACATGGAATTGTTAAAAAATGGGAAATAAAAGTCCATAAGTAATTAATATATGGTATGATATATATCATATAGATATATAAAATATATATAGAAATATATTTATTATATAGGAGTTTCAAATTTGTATGATGAAATTCAAGACTTGTGGAAAGGAATTTCCGTCTCACATTTTACTTCTGTGAGACACGTGCCTTATTCACCACTTAGTTATTTTTTTCGCTGTATATAATAAACATGTATGTATTTTATGATTATTCTCATCAAAATTATGTGTATTTACATATCAATTTGAAGATATATCTTTCATGGGGTTTTTGTTTCAAAATTTTTCAAAGCGGCAAACAATTTTTATCTCAATTTGTCTTCTTTGCGACAAACATTATGTGATACACATGTCTTCTTTTATGATTTATATATACATCACCTTTGATATGTAATATCTTGAATATATTTATTCTCATGAAATTATAAGTTGTATTAATTATTATTCTTTCATAGGGATTATGATTCAATGTTACCAAACTAGTAATGGTTTTATTATACAATCTCACCGTTTATCGGGATTATTTATGCTTATACTTATGATGATAAAATATTATGATATATATCTCAAGAAACTAATTAATTTTATTCTAATATATTCATTTCATGAGAATATATGTTTTTTATTCATTTTTCTCACTTTATGTACTCCAAATTTTAAAATAATCTTTTCAATAAAATCTGATTTTGTTTCCCTCTTTGGTCAAAAATAATTTTTCATCTAAAATCATGTTTTATAAAAAGTTTTAAAAAATGATTTTAAATCCCAAAAAATATTTTTTAAATACATTTTTCCCCAATTTTAACCTATTTAGAAAAAATTTTGAATGTAATTGACATGTCGTTTTCCAAACAATTCTTGTTTTCTTTTACAAAAAATGTGAGAAAAAAACATTACTTTAACTAGTACGGCATGAAAGATATTTTCCTCTGTCTTGAAAAAATAATTATTTTAAATATACATTTAAAATTTTTAATATTTATTTTCATATAAACATATTTTAAAAATGTCTAATGAATTTTTATGTATTGAAAAGTAATTTTCAAAATGTATTGGATATTTTCCTCAAGAAATGTTTCAAATTATTTTTAAAGCTTCCTTTATAACTTTCCTTGGTTATTTTTAAAGAAAATGATATTTAAAATTTTTTATATTTTAGATCTTAATTTTTTCAAAGTGTAGAGGGTATATTTCTCAATAAGTGTTCCAATATATCTTTCAAAATAATTTTCCATCAAATATTACAACCTCTACTGTTACTTATTATTTACTAGGGATATGATTGAATGATACCATCCTTATTTTTTCTTTAGATGGTGAATTTCTATTTTAATTAAGTTTTTATGAAATCGGTTTATTTTGCATGGTTTATTCTATTGTGAATTGAAAAAAAAATTATGAATACTATTTTCTTTAAATAATTTTTAATGTGATTATATTATGAATGTTTTATAATATTTTGTCTTACATAGGTACGGTTTTCATTATGAGATAATTGGGACATATTTATCCATATAATGCATTAGGTAAATATTTATATCTCATTAGATAATAATGGGAAACAATTATAAGTCCTTGATCCACCAAGAGAAATAGGTGAGTCCTGATCTGCTATGGGAAAATAGTGTGTCCTAATCCGTTATGGGAAATAGGTGTGTCCGGATCTACAATGGGAAACATGTGATAAGTCCTGATCCACTTTGTTAATGGTCATGCTAGATAACCTTAACATATGAAATGTTTTTTATATTTATAATGGTTATAAATTTTATAACATTAGATTATGGTTCGTCGTTTATTTATGATGATTTCTCACTCTTATGGTCCATGATTTAGAAATGATAATGTTTTATTCCATGACTCGTGTTTATGATCTATTAAATGTTTGGTATGAACATGGTATGTTATTTTCATAATCACATACCATTATTCTTATCTTATGCTTTTATATGATCATAGATTGATATTTATTATATTTACCCCTAATGATCATATGATCTCACCCTTTATTATGTTTCTTTCCCTAGGTTATGAACAACGGTTTACGTAGGGTATGCCTAAAAGGAGTAATTTGTGAGAATATATTAGGATTATATATTTACTATCATTAATGAAATAAGAAGGTTTTGTTTCTAGTCTCCAAATAAATTAAACTATTATGGTATTTGGGCATGTATTTATGAAATGTATTGAATATTTGTCTAAAATGATGGGATATTTGTTTATGAAAATCAGGGATGGTTATAGCTTGTATCAGAGGAAAATTTTTGTTAAAATTTTTAAACTAGGTTGAGAAAACATTAGTGACATACCTAGGGGAATTTTTAAGGATATTTATAAGGACATTTCTAAGGATAAGTGTAGGGATGAGTCAAAGTATAGGAAAATGTCTTGAAATTTTGGTAAAGGATAGAGCATGTCGTTTCCAAGAAATTGCATCCCTATATTGATATTATAAGTGGATGTGCCTATTTAATAGTGTTACTTAGAGTTTTTAACTCTGAAAAGAGTGCATTGGAATGGTCTCTATCATCACCTAGTGTATGGAAACAAGCCTTTCTGCACACCAATTTTTATACTTCGGGGGAATATGCTTTTGAAATTCAGAATCTCTTTACAACCCATCAAGAAGGACTTAAAAATATAATAACCATGAAATTCCTATATTAATCCTAATGTGTTATATATTGAAAAAATGTTCTATGATTTAAACTTCCTATAAGTAATTTTTTCAGAATTATGTGGTTCCCCACTATGATCATTGTCACCCACACTACGCTTTTAGGTTTTAGTCAATAGTGAGAACCAGAAAGGAATGAATTAAAATTGAATGTGACAGAAAATAAGTTAATGAGAAACCAAAAGGGGTGATGATTAAAGTGAAGAATATTTTGATTATTCATAATCAGTAATCATGATATATGTTTAACAACTTATACCTTAACCGACTATCAAACTGACCAAAGAAGAGACAGAATGATTTTTATGATATCTTGATTGGTGGAAACCATAACTAAAAGAAGCTTTGGTTTACTATATATTTAGAATATGGGAAGAATCACTCTAGGGAATGTTTTAAAGGAATAATAATATGTTTATTTGTAGAGAAGAGGGGATTAGAGTAAGTATTTTTTTTATGAAAAATGAAAAGTTAAATTAACGAAATAGATGGGAATATTGGTCTCTCTAAGGTATTATGAGCATATAAATGTTTTAAATGTGAAAATCATGGCAATTATACAAAACAATGACCTAGGGTAAAATCTCAAGAAGATGGTCAGCAAGGTGGTACAAGTAAGTGTTTTTTTGCCAGTGATGAAGAGGCTACAAATTACATGTGAAAGGAAATAAGTATTAAAGAATAGGATGATGAAGCATAGTTAGTGTTTTAATAATTAAATAGAATGATTAAAGTGTTAATGTATTGTAATTAAAGAATTATGAAATATATAATAATTGTTCAATATATGTTTTTCATTAAGGATTAGTAATAATATGTTTAATGGTGTTGATAACCTATAAAATTGATTTAATGGAAAGGTAATATTTCCTAAAAAACACATGATTAAGGGAAAGATAACTCTGAATATGTTCCTAATTTTGTGATAATGGTTTTGGCATAAATATATTCTTGATATGTACAAAGTAAATTGGATAGTACTTATTACCTTGGAACTAATTGATGAGTTTTTTTAACAAAGTGCTTTATGTAATCATTGATAGAATTTAAAAAAATTATTTACTTAAGGAATATATCCGATAATCTGTGTTTTATTTAACGAATAATGAATCAGGTATGTTTTTTATAAGGTTTTATGGTAATTCAGGTTATTACCATGTTTTAATAGAATACATGATGAAGTTATTCACATAATTTTTATTTAAAAATTAAGAGCTTCTTTATATTTTTGGAGGATTAATGATAAGTTAATTTTGGAAATTTAGTGACCTTTTTTTTAATGTTTTTGTTTTTAGTATTTTTTAAGGGTTATAAGGTTAACCATTTATGAAATTCTTCAAGTTTAAATTTTTATTAGGTTTTAGATATTAATGTATTACATCATCATATGATGGTTTTTCCATATTGGATAACTAGTGTAATTCATTTTATCATAACTAAAGATTGAATGAAAAAATTATCATTATATTATGGATATTATGTTCTGTTAATTATTTAGGAATAAAAAAAATTCATCTTCATTCCTTAGATTAAGATATAAAGTGGAAATTTATTTAATTACAACCAATGGATGAAATTATGATTATGATACAAAGGAAATCTAGGCCCTAGGTATATATGTCCCTTTGAAATTATCAATTATATTGGGATAGTAAATTACCAATTGGAACGTCCACTGAAAATCTCTCAGGCTCATGATGTGTTCCATGTATCTCTCCTAAGTAATTACATACCTTGTCTATATCATGTATTAAACTCATAGGTCATACTATTGAAGCAATAAATTTCTTATGGGGAGAAATCGGTAGAGATTCTGGGTTGAATATACAAAGTTATACAAATCAAGTACAATCATCTGTTCAGTGTTTTGTGGTGAAACAACCAGATTTAGGAATCTACATGGTAACTTTAAAATGTAATAAGGTAGAATTATCCTCTGTTTTTGGTAATAAAGGGACAAATTTCAAGGGTGAAATTCATTTTATGGGCATAGAATTTAACACACAAAAATTTTGGGAAATATTTTTTAAATTAAATTTAATATTTTTTATATCTTTCATTACATACAACACTGATTTTGGGTTGCATTACAAACAACATGGAGTTTAGCTTGTGTTACATGCAACACTCATTTTATCTTTTGTTACATGCAAAACCGGGTTTAAACAAAATATAACATAATATTAAAATATTATTGTTTAATATGATAGTAATCTTATAGTTATTTGTATTGTGGGTATAAATTTTATTAACTAAATTATGAGAATATATGGTTTACACATGTATATAAAATATAATATTTTGTTTAAAATAAATTATTAATGAAAACACAAACTATTTGAAAATAATGAAATATTTTTTCTGAAAACCATTTTTATATGCGAAAACATGTTTTAGTGTAGTAAATTAAAAAATAACTTTTTTGAATAATGATAATGAAATTCGTATATTATATATTCAATAAAATGTTTATAATTCAACTTATGTGTTTTCTAGAAAAGAGTTAATAATAAATTAAATTTTATGCTTAAAAACATTATTTTTTTAAAAAAATTAGTTTTGTTTCCTATTGCACACTTATTTTAAAAATTAATTTTTTAAAATGTTAGAAAAAATTATTTTAAAAAATAAACAAATTTTTTAAAATTTTCATGTCAAAAATATCTTGTAGTTAATTTTTTATAGTTTCTGAAATGATAGATTTTTTTAAGAATAGTGATAATTACAAGTTTTTATTAAGAATTTTCATTTATTATAAAGTATTTAAAAACATAAAAATTTATTTAATGTGGTTTTAAAAGTGAAATGTTTTCAATTATATATATATATATATCCAATTTATTTCATTGTAATAAATTTCATGTTGAATTTTTATATAAATACTTTTTAACTTTTTGAAACTTATCTCTTTGAAAACTCGCTTTCTCATCACGTCTACGAGATTATTTTGATATTAAATTTTGTGAATTTTGTTAACTTAATTTTTAAAAATGAATTAAATATTAGTAATAAACAAAATTTATATTATCTAATAAGTTAAAAATAATTTCTTACTATAATGTATAATAAAAATTATAAAAAATAATTACTACGGGTGAAAATAGGTTTATTAGGAGGTTAAACTAAAAGGACAAGGGGTAAAATGAACTGGAAACTTATCCAAAACAAATTTTATTTAAATATTTAGACATTATAACCTTAAATTTGTTGTGATGGATTATGTATTATCCTGTTTCATGTGAAAAACATAGGTAGACCTTATTCATTTCAAAAATTACAAGTGTACCACCCACCTCACTTATAAAAGGCCACCCCTTCTCCTCACCTATTCTAACTAAAAAACCCATTGTTTTATAAAAACCCTACCCAAATAACTTAATAAATTATATAATATCATCATATAATCCTTATTTTGGTTACAAAGACATCCTAATAATCTTTTTGGTGAAATCCAAAAGAAGTTGTCTGAAGAAGAGGTAACACTCGTAACTTAGCATTTTATTTTATTTCTTCATCTAACTCCATCAATTATTATTAAACAATGATGATATAATAGAATAATTTTCTTTAAAATAATAATAATTTACAATTTATATTTAATAACCTAAATCCTTATCATGTTCTAAAAAATGGTTTGTGAAATCATCATTCATGTGTACCATGAACTACCACCACCAAAACCGATGTTATTCATTTTTCATCACCACCTATCAAAGATGGATATAATGATGGATTTATTTTTTATATATGATATTTATGATATTATTATTCTTATGGTATAATTATATAACATATTAATTCATACTTTACATATCACGGGAATACAACAATGTCATTCATGGTTATGGTGGACTACCGCCTCATGAAACGATATTATTCATTCATCAACTATACTTTACATAGAAGGTAATAAGGATAATTTTAAATAAAAACATGTGATATATATGAAATAAAAATGATTAAATAAATTTATTTATTTATTTACCTCTATTTCATTCCATCCATTGAGAAAATGGAAGCATTGTTCATGCGTACGAATGACTTATCGTCTTCATGAACTATGTACTTCATTTTCTACCTATAAATTTTATGGAATTATATAAAAACATACATGATGAATATATATGATATTAATATCATTGATACAATTATTTATATAATAAGTCCATTGTAAAATTAAGAAGAACAAAAATACCAAATCCAAACATACACGAAAAATAAAGCTATCTTTCCCCAAAACCTGACTATAACATGGAATTATTAATAAAAGGGTAATAAAAGTACATAATTGAATCATATATGATATTATATATATAATTATATATCATTAATATGTGTATAATAAAATAATATTTATTACTCGGGAGCTTTGAATGTGTTGAAATAATTCGACACTTATGGTAAAGGATTTTTGTCTCACTTTTTACTTTTGTAAGACATATTCCATATTCACCCACTATTTATTTTATGTGGTGTATATAATTTCCATGAATTTATTTTATAATTATTCACCTAGAAATTATTTAAATTTACATATCCAATTTTATATATCTCTTTCATGGGGTTTACAGTTCAAATTTTATCAAAGCGGTAAAGGATTTTAATCTTAATTTGTCTCCTTTAAGACATATGTTATGTTATGAACCTATATTATTTTATGAGGTGTACATACAAATCCTTATAATTTAATTTCTTGAATATATTTATCTTAATTATATTATAAGTTTTATTTAATATTATTCTTTCATGGGGATTACGATTCAATGTTACCAAAGTGGTAATTGTTTTTTGATATTGTTTCCTCATTTATCAGGACTGTTTACATTTATACTTATGATGATGAACAATTATGATCAATATTCTAATAAACTCATGAATTTTAATCTAATATGGTTATGTAATTATAATACATGTTTTCCCATCATTTTACTCCCTTTATGTACTAGAGAGTTCAAAATAATGTTTTTATGAAAACCTAATTCTATTTCCCTCTTTAGTCAAAAATAATTTTTATTCTAAAATCATGTTTTCTAAAAATGTTTTATAAAAAGTATTTAAATCCTAATACTATTTATTAGAGCCATTTTTACCCATTTTGGACCTTTTTTACAAAAAAAAATTGAAAATAATATTCATACCGTTTTCCAAATAATCCATGTATAGATTTTACCAACAACTTAACGGGAATATTTGTTTTAACGTGTACGACATGAGCAGTATTATCCACCATCATGAACATATCCATTTTTAAATATTTATTTATATGTTTGAATTTTTATTTTAAAAGAAAAAAATTTCAAAAATTATTAATTAATTTTTAGTTTGAAAATGTGCTTTTCAAAATGGAATGTGTATTTTCTTCAAGAGAGGTTTTTAAAGATTTTTAAGGCTTACTTTAAATGTTTTCAAGGTGATTTAAAAGTATTTTTCAAAGAAATTTTTTTTGAAAATTTTTTATTTTTTAAAAAAATGTTTTTTTTCAAATTTGAAAGGCTATATTCCACAAGAAATATTCCATGTGATATTTCAAAATTATTTTCCATATAAAATGACATATATTGATGTTACATATGCTTTACTGGGGATAATATTTATTGATATAATACTTATTATTTATTTGTATGGTTAAGGTTTATGTTGATTATATTTTCATGAAATGCATTTATTTTTCATGGGTTATCATATGGTGAATTGATTAAATTTTTATGAAACCTGTTTTCATTACATAGGTTGTAATGTGATGACATGATTAATGTTTTATGATATTATGGCACACATAATTATAGTTATTATTATGATATGGGTGGGGCCTATTTACCCATTAAATGAATCGGGTAAATATTTATATTTCATGATATAATAATGTGAATCAAGTCAATGGGATTGATATACTATAGGAAATAGGTGAGTCTTGATCCACTATGGGAACAGGTCCATCTTGATTCATTATGGGCAATATGTGTATCCTGATCCACTATGGGAAATGGATGATAATTAATGATCCACTGTGTTGATGGTATTGGTATTTAACCTTGAAATATTAAATGATTTTTATATATTTATGATAGTTACTCACTTTTATGACATTAGATTATGGTTCATTGTTGATTTTTTATGATTTCTCACTCTTAAGGGCCATGTTGTTAGAAATAATACTATTTTACTCCATGAATCGTTTTTATGATATTTTATAGGTTTATTATGAACATTATAAGTTATTTTCATGATCACATAGAATTATTCTTATCTTATAATTTCATATTATCATAGATTGATATCTCATATTTTTACCCTTACGGAGTATCTGAGCTCACCCTTTCTTTTATTTTCTTCCTCAGGTTATGAAGAAAGGTTTTGGTAGGGTATACCTAAGAGAATTACTATGTAATAATATATTTGTGGTAGATGTTTAATATCATTAATTAAATAATAATATTGTATTTCCATACTCCAAATACAATAAACTAATATGGTCCTTGGGTGTGTATTTATGAAATGAATTAAATATTCCTCTAGAAATATGGAATATTTATGTATTAAAAGACTGTTTCATTATAAATATCTCTTATAAACATCCCTATACAAATCTAATAGGGTTTTTCTTCCTAATATACCAATACTAGAGACCTTTCGTGGATATCTAGTGGAGTTTTTTCAAAGAAGATGTAATAACCTTAACTGATCACTTTATTTGAATTTTTTCTTTTACCACTTCTAAATCTATTATATTCTTCATAAGATAATAATTTTAGTATCCTAAATATACTTAAATTTTACTATTATTATGAAAATTCCATTATACACCCTCTTTATCATCAAATGGGAGGTGAAAGTATTGCTTGTGTGTATATATGGCTTACCATCTCCACATAGAGATATAATTAATTTTTTACCACCATCTTTTATGGATGGTTATTATGATGTTTTTAAAATTTAAATATGATATTTATGAGATAATTATACTTCTATAATGATATTATTATGTCTACCTTCTTACCAACCAACACTATGGAAAACAATAATGTCATATGTGCGTTTGTGTGTACCACCACCTCCAAGAAGCGATGTGATTCGTTTTTCATTTATATTTTTCTTGGATGGTAATGATGATTTATTTTATGAATATATATGATATATATGATATAATAATTATCTTTTAAAGTTGAATTAATATTTACCTTTTTTACTTTCATCCTTTGAAAAATGAAAACAACGTTCTTGCATATGTATGACTTACTGTCTCCATAAACGGTGTAATTCATTTGTCTATCCCTAAATTTTATGGATTACAATATATATATATATATAATGAATATATATGATATTTATAACATGATTAAAATTATTTATATGATGGAACTAATATCAAATTACAAGTGGTGAAACTAACATACTAAAACTTACATGGAAAATGAAGCAATTATCACCCAAAATAGCGACTTTAATAAATAATTGTTAATAATCAGGTGATAAATGATTAAAAGTAAATAGTATGTGGTTTATATAAGTATTTTTATTTAATAATATGTATAATAAATCTATATTTTTTATAAAAAAAGGTTCATAAATGTATAAATGAAGTCAAGCCTGAGGTAAAGGGTTTTATGTTATAATATCATTATTTATCAAGATTATTTATGATTGAGTTCTAATGTTGAAATAATATGATCTACATATCAAGATACCTATGAATTTCATTTTCCTATTATTATTTCATGAAAATACATATTTTCCTCTAATTTTTCTCATCTTCTGGACTCAAGAGGCTGTAAATTATTTTTAAAGAAAATCGACTTTATTTCACTCTTTAGTCAAAAACAATTTTCTTCAATATCCATGTTTAAAAAATAAATAAATAAATAAGGTTTTTAATATTATCCAATTAATTTATAAATTCATTTTACCCTCATTTTAATTTTTTAAAAAATTATAATTAATATTTGTATCATTTTCCAAATAAGGTACTTATATTTTCTTTTCCAAAATTTTAAAAAGTTTTCTTTTACCTTATATGACATGAATGTATTTTCCCATCTTAATCACCAATAAAAAATTTTACAATTCATTTACAAGTTTTTTTATTCTTTAAAATAAAATTTTTTCCCAAATATTTTGGAAATTTTAATATTTTGAGAATTATTTTCAAAATAGAAAGGTTATTTTCCTCATGAATGTTTTTAATAATATTTTTATGATATTTAAATTTATAAATAACAAAAACCTTTGATTTTGATTATAATTTAATAGGATTATTATCTAATGATACCATTCTTATTATTTCTCTAGATGGTATATGTTTATGATGGAACTATGTTTATGAAACCCATTCTTTTTTTATAGGTTATGCTATTTTGAAATGTTTATGAAACCCATTATTTTCATGGGTTTTTTATGATGAATGGTTTGTAATATTTTGGCACACATATGTATGATTTTCATTATGTTGTGTTTGGGACCTATATATCCATCCAATTCATTGGGTAAAAATTGATATCCCATGAGATAAACTGGACTAAAATGGGTAGTGGACCCAGTTTAGTAAGGGAGTTTTTCCACTACGATAGTATTGGGAGTGAACCTTGACTAATATGATTATTTTGAGAGTAATCCAATTCCACTATTATAGTCTAGAAAATAAGCCATGACTAATATGGAAATAATTCTATATTATTATTTTTATTCCAAAATTCCATGTCTTATGCCAATATAATGCTCTCATGCATCATGTTCTTTGATTACTTTATGATTCATGTCTTATAAACTAGAAAGATTTATTCCATGACTCAATATTATAATAAATGATATGCAGGGTATGGTTTTCAAATGTTAATCTCGTGTTCTCATATCCATTTTCTAATTTTAAACTTATATGTTCATTGATATCTCCCATGTTTACCATTACTGAGCATCACACCTCACTCTTTCTTATGTTTCCTTTACAGGTCTATGAATAAATGTTTTATGTATGATATTTCTAAAAAGGGTGATAGTTATTAAGATTTAACTGGGAGATGAAGTTGAACTATTATTAACGAGTTGTTTCTGTTTCCAATTTTCCAAATATACTAGACCTATAAGATTCTATAATATATTTGAATATTATATAAAGAATATTCATCTTCATAGATATAATATCTATGTAATAAAAGTATGGGTCACTATAGTTGGTATTAGAGTAAGGTTTAGTTAACCTTTGGAAACTAGGATGATAGATCTTTAGTGATAAGCCTAGGGATAAATCTAAGTATATGATAAAACCCCAAATATTTTGTAATAATCATGAATTATATAGGTTAAACCAATATTTTTATAAAATAATGTTACATGATTTAGGCATCCTATAAATTTTTTTCTTGATTATGTGGTTTTCCACTAGGATTGTTGTTGCTTACATAATTTTTTTTAGTTTTAGTTGAGTGTTGGATCCTTAAATAATTATTATAATACTAAAAGTGATGAACAATGTAATTATTTACCTCCTGATAAACCTAATTTTAGGGGAGTTATAATAAAAAAATCTTATTGTTATACTTAACACAACATTCTCAAGCTATGAATCATGCTAAGATTCCAAACAAACAAAAGGTGGGAACAATGTTATGTTGAGTCCTTTATGAGGAATCAACCTCTTTCTTTTAGTAGTTCCACTTATCTACTAGTATCTAAATAATGGATCATTACCAATAAAAATATAATTTCATTCTCTTATGTCTGGAACATGAAAAATTCATTCTGGCTATTTATCATTGGGAAGGTGAAACAGATCAATGGTGGACTCTTATCAAGTACATGAAGCAACGGGAAGAAGATTAATCTAGGGAGTGAGATGATTTTAAGATCTTATTTCTTAATAAGTATTTTCCTAATGATATTCCTAAAAAATGGATAATTAATTCCTTGAGTTAAAATATAAATATGATGAATCACTTGGTACCTATGTGGAAACTTTTATAGGACTTGTGAGGTGCGATTCTAGTATTACCATCCAACCTAAAAGTAAGTCTGATCAATCCTTTAGTGGATTAAAACCAAGTCTCTCAAGGTGATTAGTCATAAGGGACTTCAGTAGCTATGAATAAATAATTCTATTTGCTATTACGGTGGATATAGAGATTAGAGTTTCCCATAAATCTCAAGATTTTGATAGGAAATGAAAAATGGAAATCAATGAAAATTCTAAAAACCATGGAGACAAGAAGATGATCTTTTCTTTATGCTAAAAATTTGTAAGGAAACACATGGGGAAATTGTATTAAGGGTACTAGAAATTTTCTCAAGTGTCTAATGTAAGTTAATTGGGAAATAAAATGCTGATGTGGTGGGAATAAGTTAACTAATTATGTGAATTTATAGAAAGCAGTACAGAATACATCACACACACTCTATTGTTTTAAATACCAGGAGTATGATAATTATGAAAACTAGTGCTCAAATATATAGGTTAATTATGATTATCAATATCAACAAAATCTTAATCCCATATAAAAAGTTAAATCTCATGCGATCACTATTTATATTGAGGGGCATGATAATGACATAGTGAAAGGTACACTAACCATTCAATTTGGAATTGCTAATATCTTATTTTATTCTAGATGTATATCTAAATACTTTTATATGGGTATCATAGTACCACCTTAAAAATTATATGTTTTGTTAGTATTAAAAATCACTAATGGTACAATTATTTTATACCAGTTATGTGATTCTTCTCTAGTTGAATTTTGTGGGAACTTTTTCCCTAAAAATATTGTCATTCTTCCTCTTATTGAATTTGTTTTTATTATGGACATGGGTTTGATTTCTCTACATTAATACCATTTCAATTTTTTTGGAAGGTATTTTATATTTTAAATTATGAACCAAACTATGATAGTATATCAATGTGACAAGAAAAATAAACGTCAGATAGAAACTACATCTATCATATGGGTCATGATTCCTACTCAAAAGGGGATTTTATCTCAGATGGTTGGGTAGAAAATCAATATAAAATATTTTCATATTATGTGGGATTCAATTGATTTCCTTCTAGAATATTATCTTAGTATTCCACCAAATCATGAAATTGATTTTTTAATAGAATGAATACAAAGTTCTATACCAATTTCCAAGACTCTATATAAAATTTCCATGATTAAGTTGTAGGAATTAAAGAAAAAACTCAAGGAGGATCTTGAAAATGGATTCATTCGGCTAAGTTCATCACCTTGGAGTTCTCCTATTATATTTTTAATGAGAATATACATTTATTATTGAGAACACGAAAAGATCAAAATCAAGAACAAGTATCATCTACCCCATATTGATGACTTGTGTGATAAATTGTAAAAAACATGATACTTTTCGAAGATTTATTTTTATTCTGATATCATCAATTTTGGTTTGAGAATTAGGATATAACGAAGACATCATTTTGTATAATCTATGGATGCTATGAATTTATATTGATTTATTTTGGTCTTTCTAGTGTCCCTGCTATATTTATGGATTTAATGAATAGATTATTTTGATATTACCTTGATCATTCTATAGTATTCGTTATAGATTATATTATAACATAATCAAAGATCATGAAAGTGAATTAATATCACTTTAGGATTGCACAGAAGGCCATGATGAAGAATAACATTTCTGTAAAATCTATAAAGTTTGAATTTTGGATTTGGAAAGTTTCATTCCTGATTCATATAATCCCAATTAAGGGTATATCAGTAGACCCTTAAAAGACAGGAGTTATTAAAAATTCAACCAAACCAACCACTATGACTGATATATTTCTTTTTCTTGGTTTGGATGAATTTTATTAGCACTCGGTAGATAATTTTTCATATCTATCGAATCCACTCACCAATTTAACTCGGAAGGGTTCCAAGTTCCTTTGGATTGATGGATATGATTAATTTTTTAAGTAACTTAAGAGAATTATAGTGTGTGAAACTATTATTATACTAATATATAGTGGAGAAGAATTTTTAATCTATAGTTTTTCATCAAAGAAAAGAATGGGATGCATACTAATATAGAATGATATGGTTATAAATTATTCCCCATGATAATTTAAGATCCATGAAGAAATTACACAACTTGTGATTTGGATTTTACTATGATAATTTTTGTATTAAATATATAAAGACATTATCTCCATGGAGAAAGGTGTAAAGTATATAATAATCAAAAAATATTAAAGTATATTTTCAATAAAAAATATTTGAACATGCGCTAAAGAAGATAGTTGGAGATGATTAAATATTATGATTTCTCATTACATAACCACTCTAGGAAGGAGAAAAAGGTTGTAGATGCTCTAAATCAAAAGGATTGGGCTAGCTTATCTATGATGAGGATAAAAAAGATTCAATATTTATGTACTTTATAATGATGGATCTTAAAATCATTAATAAAGGATGGAATTATTGTGTTTATCAAATGAGTGTTTAACTATTTATCCAAGTAAAGATTAAAGAGGAACATAATGAAGATATAGAGTTGCACAAGATTGTGAGAAATTTTCTTGAGGTAATCCTTGATTATTATGGAATAATAAGGTTTAGGAAATTTTTATATTCTCCTTAAAAACCATATTTGAATAATGAGATATTGGATGAATCTCATAGTTATTTATTCTATATTTATCTTGGAAGTATGAATATGTAGAGTGCTTTGAATGAAAATTTATGGTGGGATGGAAAGAAGGGAGATATTTTAGATTATATTTCATAGTTCTTGGTATGTAAACATGTTTAGTATAAGAGAAAAAAGTCTAAAGGGATGTTATATCCATTACCCATAACAGAATGAAAATGGGAAAACATTACAATAGATTTTGTCATTGGACTCCCCAAAGTATCTAAATGGAGTAATGTTATATGGGTTAGGGTTGATCACCTTACGAATTCAACACACCTCATTGAAATTTGAGAATATTTCTCTATTGATCAACTTACTCAGTTATACATTAAATAAGTTTTATGATTTCATGTCCCACTGTTATAAGTTGTATCTGGTTTGGATCTGAGGTCTACCTAAATGTTTTAGAGAAGTCTTCAGTAGCATCTGGATATTGAGTTAAGTTTAAAATTTTCTTATCATCATCAGATAAATGGTTATTCTGAGAGGACCATTCAAATTCTAAAAGACATTTTGAGATCTTCCACTATAGATTTCAAAGGTTTTTTGTATCAACATCTTCCTTTGGTGGAATGTTCTTACAAGAAGTACTTTCTCTCCAGCATTCAGATGCATTCTTATGAATACATATATGGTGGGAAGTGTATAACTCCAACATACTAGAATGATGTGGGATAAATAAGGATATTGGTACCCGTTATTGCTATGAAAATGGCAGATAAGGTTATACCCATTCAATAGCACATAATATTAGCTCAGGGTCAATAAAAAATCTATGCTAACAATTATTAAAAAGATCTAGATTTTGAAGTTAGTGACAAGATATTCCTACAAATATATCCCTAAAAGAGGGTGATTATATTTGTAAATAATTTCAAGCCAATCCATAGGTATATTGGTCCTTTTGAAATTCTTAATCATATTGGGAGAGTGGATTATCGATTGGAACTCCCACCGAATCTCTCTTAAGTTCATGATGTGTTCAAAGTATATCTCCTAAGGAAGTACATACCTGATCATTCACATGTACTAAACTCATATTACATAAAAATTGAGTAAGATATTTCTTATGAGGAACAAAACTGGACCACTCACCTGGTAAGAGTCTTGTGTCAAAACCACCAACAGGAGGAAGTTGTGTGTGAACCTAAGGATATGATGAGGTAAAAGTATCCAAAATTATTTTTATCAGAGTAATTTAATTTTTTGGGAGAAATATTTTTAAGGTGGTTAAAATTCAACACCCCTATATTTTAAGAAAAAAAAAATTCAAATAAATTTAATTTCCTTGATAGCTTGCATTGCATGCAACAATAAGTTTAAACATACCATGATATTGTATTAAAATATAATTATCACCCAGACATTGGATTAGAGAATATGATTAGTAAAAAATAAATTATTAAAATTTATGGTTTAAACAAGTATAAAATAAATTCATTAGTTATTAATTAATTATAAATTAAAATAAAAAACATTTGAATATAAAGGAGATATTTTTCTAAAAACTGTTTTTATGTGTGAAAAGTTTTTTTATCCTAATAAATTAAATTGATCACTATTGTTTAATAATTTTAATAAAATAGATATATTATATATTCAATATAATTTTTTTAACAATCATCTAATATTTTTTATTATTCATAAGATAATAACTAATACATATGTTTTCTTAAAAATGTAGTTTTTTAAAAAATAGTTTTTATCATATTTTTTGAACATACATTAAAATATTTTTATACCTTTTATAGGTATATAATTAGATAAAATTAATTTTATATTTATAATCATGAGTTTAAAAAATTTTAAATATGCCCCTTTTATTTTTTTCAATATTAATAGTAATCATGGTAAAATTTAGCACTTCAGAAAAGGGTAAATTAGGTTAATCTAGGTTAAAAATAAGTTGTAAGGCCATAATTTTTCATCCTAATTATTTCTGTATGAATTTAATTTTTACATTATCACCTTAGGCTCAAAATTTATTAGTTTAATGGACCCTTTTCCATGAAAATTACCAATAAAATATTTTAATCAAGGAAAGTTACAAAATGGAACTCTCTTTGTTTTTAATATCTCATATGTGTCCACATAGAAACAAAAGAAAGATATGAATGAATATAAGTGTCTATTTTTATCTTAATGAAATTATTTTATTTATATAAATTTATTTTAATTTTTTAGTAATTATATAATGAACGTAATTTTTATGAAACAGTGATGCAGTATTTCTTCATTTAATAAATAATATAATAAATGATTTAGAAAATATGAAAAGTGATATAATTTGATTGCTTTAATGTGTAACCTGAATTTTATAGACTTATATTACATGTTAGTGGGGTTTTAAATCATTATATTTGAATTTTCCATTTTTATGTATGTATTTAAAGCTAAATTAAATGAATAGTGTTAATAATGGCGTTAATGTTATTTTATAATAAATAATATCAATTAAATTATATAAAATTCATAAAAATATGATTAAGTAAAATGAATGGTATATGATTTTAAAAATGAGACATGGTCCATTTATGGTTCTTTTTTCATTTTATAGTAACATTATTAACCCTTAAAGGGAACAAAACATTAATATTATGGTAATTGTAAAATAGCTTAATAAGAGGTTAAAACTAAAAAGTTAAGGGTAAAAATATGATCAAAACTTATCCAAATTTTTTTATGGGATTTTTTAGACTAATAATCATATTATATTTTAATATTGTCAATTTTTATCCATTTTAACAACAAAAATTAATTTATATTATTTTAATATTTTAAGAGATTCCAATAGTGTCCCTCCCCTCAATTATAAAAGAGAACTCTACTTTCTCTTCTTCACACCATTTTGATCCCTATAGATTGAAAAAATCTTCCAATTTAACTTATCCAAATATAGAAAAAAAATCTAGAGGTTTTTTTCTTCCCAAAATTCCAACACTAGATCCCTTTAGAGGATATCTAAATGAAACGTTTCAAAGGATAAGTAATCTTCTTAACTAGTGAATTTCTTTTAAATTTTTCTCTTATCTCCAATAAATCTGTTATATTATTCATAAAATAATATCTTTAGTATCCTAAAAAAATTAAATGTTATTGATCTTATTAAATTACAATCATAAACCCTCTTTCACATCAACTAGGAAGTGAAAGTATCGATCATACGTACATACAGCTTATTGTCTCCATATAGAAAAACAATTCATTTTGCATCACCATATTTTATAGAAGGGTATTATGATGTGTTTAATATTTATATATAATATTTATTGTTAAATTATACTTATGTAAGTGTAATATCATATCTAACATCTTACTATCTAATCCTTTAGAAAACGATAACATCGCATGTGCATACGTGTGGGTCACCACCTCAACAAAGCGATGTGAATCATTTTTGCATTTATTTTTCATTTGGATTGTTATGAGGATAATATTTATTCATATATATGATCTATATTATATAATAATTATCTTATAAAGTTGAATTAATATTTACCATTCTTTCATTCTATTTATTGAAAAATGAAAACAAAATTCATGCATATGTACGACTTACCATCTCTATGAATAGTGTAATTTTTTTTTCAATCCCTAAATGTTATGGTTGAATATGTGTGTGTGTGTGTGTCTATAATGAATTTATATTACATTTATACCATGATTAACATTTTGGAGAAGATGGAACTACTATCAAAGTACGAGGACAGAAACTACCAAATAAAAAGTTTCATGAAAAAAAGAAATTATCACCCAAAATAGTAATTTTAATAAAGAATTATTAATAAATGGGTGATAAAAGGTTAAAATTAAATAGTATATGGTTTATATGTAATTTTTTCTAGAATAATATTTATAATAAAACTTTATTTATTAAATAGTTGTTTCGAAAAAATGTCAAGGAATTTGGACCGTTGGTGAGGGATTTTATATTACAATTTCATTATTTTTCAGGATTATTTATGATTAAGTTATAATGATAAAATATTATGATCTACCTCAAAATATACTCGTGAATTTTCTTGTCCTATTTTTTTTATTTAAAAAATGTGGTTTCCTCTCAGTTTCCACACCTTATGTACTCAAGAGATCGAAAATATTTTTATAACAAAATCATCTTAATTTATCTCTTCAGTGAAAACAAATTTTTTGTCCAAATCCATATTTCATAAAAATGTTTTAAAGAAGGGTTTTACTATTCTCAAATTATTTTTAAATACATTTTTACTATAATTTTACTTTTTATAAAATGTATTAAAAGTAATCTTCTTATTTTTTTAAAATGAGGTACTTTTCATTTGTTTTATAAAAAATATCAAAAGAATGCTTTATTTTAACTTATACAGCATGAATGCAATTTCCTACCATCATTAAAAATAAACTTTTTTAAGATTAATTTACATTTTTTCATGTTTATTTTTAAATAAATGTTTTTCCATAATATTTTTGGAATTTTTAATATTATAAGAATTGTTTCAAAAATGAAAAGTTCATTTTCCTCAAGTATATTTTTAATGACATTTTTATGATATTAGCATTCATCAAAAACAAAAACCTTTGATGTTTCTTATTCTTTATTGGTAATATTATCTAAGTATACCATCCCTACTCTTTATCTATATGGTTTTTGTTTATGATGGCATGCCTTTTATGGGACTTGTTCCTTTTCCATGGGTTACGATATGATGAAATGTTTATGAACCCCATTTGTTTTCATGGGATATGATATGATTAATGGTTTATAATATTATGTAATATATATATATGATTTTAATTATGTTATGTTTGGGACCTATATCTTCCTCCAATGCGTTTGGTAAAACTTGATATCTCATGGGATATACAAGACTATAATGGGGAGTGAACCAAGTTTAGTAAGGTACTGTAAATTATGATAGTCTTGGGAGTGAAGCTGGAATAATACGGTGGTTTGGGGAGTGAAACCATTACACAATAATAGGATTAAAAATGATCCTTGAATACTAATGAAATTATTCTATATGCTTAAGTGTATGCCCAAATTCCATGTCTTGTGCCTATATTATGCTCTCATGGATCATGTTCTTTAATTAATTTGTGATTTATGTCTTATAAACTGCCATGATTTATTCCATAACTCAAGATTATGATCAATGATATATAGGGTATGGTTTTCAAATATTAAACTCCTGTTCTCATACCATTTTTATCATGATATACTTATATGATCATTAATATCTCCCTTGTTTACCCTTACTGAGCATCACATATCACCATTTCTTATGTTTCCTTTCCCATGTTATGAAGAAACGTTTTATGTATGATATTTTCAAAATGGTTGATATTTATGAAGATCTAAGTGGGATATGATATAGAACTATTATAAACTAGTTGATTATGTTTCCAAGTTTCCAAATATACTAGACCTAAATTATTCTAGAATGGATTTTATTTTATGTAATGAATATTCATCTTATAATATGTAATATCAATGTATGGAAATTATGGGTCACTATACCTAGTCTTTATGGTAAACCTATATATGGAAGAATTATTTCCGGATATATTTCATCTGATTCTATCTTCTTCAACCATGTAGGAACTCGGTTTCATATTCACACTATGCTCTAAAAACATCAATTCTTATGCCCCTTCACATGTATTGTCAATGTACTTATATTCTATATTGTGCCTTCACCTTGTTTAATAAGAACTCTTCACATAGACACCCAAAATTCAAACATTGAATTTTCCTACCCAACTCAATTTCATTTCACCACCAACAAACCTTCTGGAACTTTGGAGTCTATTTTTTTTACCAAATGTTCCTTAAAACCCAGCATAAAAGCATTCATTAAAAATCATAAAATATTGGATTAATTTATTTTCATTATAATAAAATCTAAACATCATCACATTATAAAGGAATTTACAATTTTTTAAAATATTCTCAAAAACTCTATCTGATGAATTTTTTCTGATACCTTTTTACAAACTCCTCTGTCTAATAATGTTAATTTTATCTCCCCTCTATCCAATTGACTTAGCTCAGTATTCTCACGCATTATCCATTCAATTTCTATCAGATTGTTCCCCTACCATATGGACCTTCATCTAGTCCCCCTTTGTTAAGAAACCTCTATCTGATAGGCTCAATATACTTTTGACTGATGAATTTGGAATTCTCTATTTGATGACATCGTATACCTCCATGTATGTTAGAACTTCATATTTCTCTATCTAGTTCATGTTTGTCTATCGGTACTTCATTGATCATCAAATTTCACATGTTGTGGGATTTATACTACTCTATTTTCATTAATAATTTCATTTTCTATGTCTGATACCTCTCAATTCCACCTTGAACTGTAGATATCCTTTCTTAGTCTGAAGAAACTTCTCATTTATCCATCCAATGACATCACAATTCTCTATCTATTGGATATTTCAAGTGACTGTCTAATGATCCTTCATCCATTGAAAATTTATAGATTTCTCTATCCAATATTCTTTTAATGGGTTTCCTCTATTTTATAGCATATACAAGCTATCCTATATTTTCTATATATTTCAACTCCATATCTTAGACTTTTTACATACTTCATAACTTCAAACATCATATTGTTTTCAACTTTATCACTTTATAATATTGAGCTTCATTTAAATAGTCTATGTACAAAAAACATATTATGATGCATCTATAATTTTTAACTCATCCTTTATATAACCACAATACCATATATCAATCTTCATACAAACATATCATCACACTTTAAAACTATAACATAATGTAGATTCATATGATAAAACAAGCCTGATGGTACTCGGTCCACTCAACATAGTCTAGTGTGCTTCATACCTTGAACTTTCTATAACTGTATCTTGATATTTTAAAAAATCCAAATTATTTAACATTATACAAACTCATACAAACTCAACTTGGATCATGATCATATTCATGATGTTGGGAAAATAATGATTATAAATGCATAATCTGACATTAAAGTAATATTGCTCAAGACTTAGCAACAACTCTTCACTCAAACTTCTCTGACTTTATAAAGTAACTTTCTCTACAAACATATATTAATATATTGACAAAAAAATGCAACCAATGAACTTTGGAACAATAACATCCACCATTTTTTTGGTTTTTAATATCCCTATACAACTTCAAACATCTTTCATACCAATATGTGTGATCAATAATTTCACCCCATATGATGTTTCGATTTTCTTTTCTCCCCATTATTGACAATAAAATACAAAGGGTAACATATGGATCATCAAAACTCATCTTCACACCTCACATAATCTCAACAACATTAGTCTAGAATTTTATAGAATCACTTTAATTTCTTAACAAAGGGTCTTTAACTAAAAAGCTTTAAGTCTATATGGGAGAACTAGGTGTAGAAAACAAGAGTTTATACTCTTGGTGAACAACGTTTTCCATAAAAATTATTTTATGTAATAATTTATTCAATCTCATTTCAACTTATTTATATTAGGGGAAATATGAGTAATTTTTTTAAGATACAACCTTAAACTATCTCAACAAACACATCAAAATAATTCAAGTTTATTAACATAACTCCCCCATAACTCATCTTTACTAACATCTCAACCTTTCCTTTTAATAAAAGTTTGATACTCATGCCTCATACTCAACTTTTCTCCCCCTAAAAGGTAACATTAGAATCCTCATTATGATGATTGTAATTTTATATGATGGGTGTATATTCCTTCTATTAAACTACTACAACACTCAACTCGCTTCTCTACTTCTTCTCCTTTAATTCCCTAAAAGTTATTTCAAATAAATAAGTATATTGGGAAAAAATAAGAACCTAAATATTCATTATAAGAAATGATCAAAATAAGAATCTTATATTAGTCTTGACTTCGTCTTCTTCCTAGTTTTCAGATTCGATGTGTTTTCTTCCATATGATAATATTTTATGGATTTTGTAATGTATTTCTTCTCATCATTAGAATCTTTGGATGAAATTTTCATATTCTCTTCATATTTTGTGACATATTTATTTCCTCAAGTTTGTAAAATCCTCTTCCTTACTTCTTATTCATATGGTAAGATAATCATACATATGCCCATTTTTCTCACACTACTTAAAATTATTCTGAATTTTAAACCTACCATTTTTTGAAAATGGGTTATCAACTTTGTTCTCATATTATAAATTCTATTTCCTCACATTTTTTTGAATAGGATTTTATTATTTCCTCATTTTCCATCCTTTAATAATTTTTCTATATGAAATAAATAAGTGATCTTTATTTCCCTGAATTAATTTCTTGAGATCCTTTTTTTAACCTTGTTAATTTTCTTTTCATATTCAACTGTCTTAAGTTTTTGAAACATATCTATTAAAGAATTAAAATTATTCTCCTTCTAAACAATATTTTATTCATTAACTTGATTTATTGAAAATTTTATTCTTATATACTTCTCATTGCTCTCCCTTAATTCATACCTCTTTCCTAGAAGAGTTATATTGTAACAACATGAGTAGGCTTTGAGCTTGAATACTATACAACACCAGTAGTGACCTTTAAAACTTGATATTTCAAAGTGGTAGTATTTATGATTATATGTTTTTTGTTTTTATTATTTACAAATTGTGGATATCTATATTTACAGGAAAATATTCTTAAAGTATTCCACTATTTCATAGTGTAATATGATTTCTCATATATCTTCAAGGTTATAGATAATTCATTCTTATCTTTTAAACCAACATTTTTAGTAAGATAAGATGTATCTTGAGATTACTTTGATATATAAACAACCTAAATTTATATACCTTTTTCACCAGCTTTCGAAAATTCACCTTCAACCACAACTCTTTGATGAAGTCTTATTTGATATTCTATAACTCACTTTGTTCTACAAGAAACATTGATTATGTATCTGAAAAATATTACCCTTTCCTATATTATATTTTCTTAAGAACATTTATCATATTCTCAAATTAATCCATTTTCATCCTATTCTACTTACATTCCTCAATTGTAGTTATTTCTACCTTGTCATGATTCTCCTATCTTTCTGATTTTTCTTCATAACCATTCATTTTTCATTCTTGTTCAACAACATTTTTTTTGAAATCTAACATCTTTAATGATTGTTGTCTCATTTTTTATATTCTCACCTTTCTCAAATTTTATATTCTTAACTTTTTTCTTAAACCTCTTCCTTTCCTTTCTGAGTTGTGTATTTTTCTTAAGAGTTTCTTCTAGATTTTTGTTCAGAATATACTCAATTTTTATTCTATTTTCTCCATAATCATCACTTTCTGATGAAGAACATACTATTATAACATGAGTTGATAATTTTACATGAAAATTAGATTCATTATTATATTATTAATCATCCTACTCTCTTCTAATAAAAAATATTCTTATTTATAAGAAACATTTCCTTATATTTCTTCCACTTCGATTTTTGAGACTTGTATTCTTTTTCTAAATTTAAATATTTGAAATTATTATAAGTAAATCATACTAAAAATTGATAATTATCATTAGAATTACATCATCTAAGAGATAATTTACCATTTTCTATCAATTTTACATTTTTATCTCTTATAAATAAGATAAATGATTGTATTTGAGTTATCTTCATCTTCCTGAGTATCTAAATCACTTGATTCTTCTTTTATTTTTGTATCTAGAAACTTACTTTTAAAAAAACTTCAAAATCTATTTTTTCCATAGCTTTCATATTAAATATTTTTTTCTTTTATCATCTTATATACGACAATTATATTTTCAAGTACATTCATAGATAAATCTTATAGGTCTTTTAGAGTTAACACCTTGTCATCAATTCTATTTGGAAATTTTCTTATTAGATTATTAAATATAGTGGAAGCTTCCATATTATCACCAAAAAATCTGATATTACTAAAAATATCAGTGAATCTTGTAAATTATTTAGCAATAATTTCTTCATAATATATTTTAAATCTTCAAACTTCCTTCACAAGATTTGTAACTTTTCCTTCTCAATTTTCCCATTCCCATCATAATTACTTCTCAACATATACCATGTTACTTTGGAGGTTAGAAGATTAATAATTGTTTTTTATGTATTCTCTAAGAGAGACATCAATATTTCATTTTCATCTTTTTTATAAATTTCCAAATTTCTTGTATTAGTTTTTTTCATGTAAACCACATTAATGGGAGGAAAAAACACTGTTTTAGTATCTCTAACTTCTTGGATAAGAGATAATAGAGAGGGTGACATCCTATTCTTATAATTGAGATAGTTTAAACCATAAAATACTAGAATACAACTACTTTTTACTGAATTTATATTATCCATCCTCAATAGATATTTGGATCTTTCATAAGAAACCTATACTCTGATACCAATTGAAGTTCCCATATCAATGTGAGATCACTGAGTGGGGAGGGATGAATTAGTGATAACATTTCTTTTATGAATTATTTTACTAAACATAACCTCTAAAAAATTGAGTTTTTATCCACTCAAATATATATATCAAACTCACCTAGTATATATTAAATATAAAGAGAGATCAGCATATGATTTTAACAAGGTTCGGTATGAAGTCTTACTCTTTGGCGTGTTAGTTATCCACCCCAAAATGGATTCTCTAACTAACTTATTTTAGTATTACAAAGGCACATACAGTAACTATTTCTACACCCTAGTAATTATATCTCCATATAACCATGGTTTTATAGACTAGAAATCATATCTTCAACCACAATTGGTTATACCCCCAAAGTATCCTTCAATTATTCACTTCCTTCCAAACTGGTTATAAAACCCCATTCTAAGATTCTTCAACAACAGGTTTTAAACCCCATCTATAAGCCCATACTTAATCTTTTTTTCCCCATTATTGAGATTAATTATTCTTAAAATTTTATTTCTCTATAGTAAAGTTGGATCTCATTCGTATTTGTACAACCTTATTCAAGATCTTCAACAACACTCTTAAGAGTTTGTTAGTCTCAAAACTTCTACCTGATATAAGAATGAGTTGCATAAAATCAAACTATAATTTTCAAAACTTTGACCAGAAATTTTCCTTAGAAAAATTTTATTCACTAGAACTTCATCTTATATGCTTTGTATGCATCCCCTCAGTCTAGTGTGCTATGTCCAATGTACTGTGTCTGATACTCCTCGATCTGATGAAATTTTTTTATGAACTCTGCCTAATAAATCTCAATTTGATTCTCCTATATCCACTAAAGAAACTATATCTTATGATATCGCTTCATCCAGTACTCATTCAGTTTGATATTCCTCTATCTAAAATTGTTCTATCAGAATCTCTTCCATCTAATTCAATCCTCTTCAACCAAGTAGTAGCTCAGTCGGCCACTCACACTATTCTCCAAAAACATTATCACTTCTGCTCCTTCACATGTATTAATAGTTTACTTTCATATTATTCTTTCACCATTTTTATAGTCATTCTTTATGTGGGATCCAAAAATTATAAATTTTACTTTTATTACCCAAATCAATTATATTTGACTACCAATGAAACTTTTAGAACTTTGGAGTCAACCTTCAATACAAAAGTTTCATTAAAACTCATTTTCAATGATTTCCTCAAACATCCTCAAATCTTGTTTAATTTTTGTTTTTTGTAAGAACAACTCGGAAAAATCACATTTTTAAGGTCTTTATAATTTTTTTTAAATCTTTTAAAAACTCTTTCTAGAAAATTTATATTTGGTACCTTTATACAAACTCCTCTGTCTGAAATGTTCTATCCAACTCCCCTCTGTCTGACATGGTCCATTATCCTCAATAATTCTATATATGATGTTATTTATATACTTCCCTTTCCATATATACCTTCATATATCTCTCATTATTTAGGAAACCTCTCCCTGATAGGTTCAACATACTTTTTCTGATGACTTTGGAATTCTCTTTCTAATGACTTACCCTTCCTTAATGCCTAGTAAAACATCATATTTCTATGTTCGGTTATTGTTTCTCCATTGGTACTTAATGATCAGAAGATTTCACCATTTTGTATACTTCATACTACTATCCATCTAATAATACTTTATATTCTCTCTATCTAGTACATCACAACTACTTCTCAAACTCTGTGCATATTTTTTAAGTACAGAGAAACTTCTCATTTCACTATCTCATGAAATCACAATACTACATCCATTGTATATTTTGATTTCCTATTAAATTAAACTTCATCCACTACATCTAAATAGATTTATCCATCTGGTATTTTAAGTACAGGTTTCCTCTTTTATATAGAATAGAAAAACTCTCTTATTTTTTATATATATTTCAACTCTATATCTTATACTTTATATAGACTTCATTATATAAAACATCATATTATTTTAAACTTAATCACTTTATAATCTTGATATTTTTACCTATGGTCTTTTTCAACTAAACACGGTCTGATCCATTTGTACATTATAACTCAAACTTTTATATTCGCAACACCATAGATCGATATTCATAAAGATGAATCTTTAAACCATTGAACCCATAATTTATATAACTATATCCAATAACATAAGTTTGATTGTACTTCAACTTAGTCCAGCGTAATTTGTACCATGAACTTTTTACATTTGTATCTTTGTCTTTTTTTGGTAATCAACTTCTTCCCCTTCAAACAAACTCATAAAAAATCAGCTTGTATCATGAGTATCATCATGATGTTAGAAATTTAATGATTTTAAAAACATAATCTTACTCTAAATTAATGTTTCTATATACTTATCAACAAATCTTCTCTCAAACTTCTCAAACTTTATTAAGTAAATTCATCTACAAACACATATTGATATATTGACAAAAAATGAACCCAAAATACTTTAGGACAATGTTATTCATACCTTTCAATTAAATGGATAGGTTATAATGTTCATATTTAAATAATAATATTTCACAGTCATTAAATATCAGTGTTGTGTGTCATATATTCTATCAAGCATAGTATTATTCTAAAATCTCAAGGTATTATATTTCAGGCACAGTAGAAGTGTTGGTCGATCCAATGACCAACTTATCCTTTATTATATTCAATGGATAATCCACAATAATAGGACAAAGAATCTTCACATCTAATGAATATACCCAAAAAAATTAGATAAATAATCTCAAAACCAAGTAAGATGATCTTTTTCATGTTAAATTTATAATTAATTTATTAACAAGAATTACCTCGGTCTTAATATCTTTATCTGATGAAGATGTTTATCATATAAACCCTATTTTCGTATTGTCATCCTTATTTTAATAAGATCAAAATAGAATCCCTCTTGTTGTGATTCACACATTCTAATTGATCTCAGAATGGATCTAACAAATCTTTCGGTGCTAGCCTAGAGGTTCCCATTACCTTGGATCGCTCATATAGATTACAACAGATGATCCTTCAGTCTTGAAGATAACATCTTCTAATCTCTTAGCCCTAATAGGGAATAGGAGGTGGATAATTATTTTAGTATTTAGAGAACCCTAGATATGTTCTTCATTCAATGAAAACTCTAGAGTGAATAGGTGTTATACACAACCATAAATTCAATCTACATCCAGAAAATGATATAATATAAGAATAAATAATGCTAGGTTTTCTTTATTGACTACTACAAAAAGTCCCTTAATCAAACAAAAAATAAAATATATTCCCCATGAAAATAATAACATTATTATTATTTCATGTAAGGCGTTAACCCATGAATTATTAAAAATCATTTTATTAAATAAATAAATTCATATTTTTTTTAAATTAAATCTAACACTTATTTCATTCTCACCACAGGGCACTTGATGTGGCTTTACTATTCTATTTATCATTTATCGATCTTAAATAATTAAAATTATTCATTAGATAATTAAATAAATATTATTTTCATGTCCTTGTAAATAGATATTTATTTTAATTTTCACATAACTATTTATTTAATTATTTTAATAAATAAATATTTTTTATTTCCTTTAAAATAAAGAAAATAGTTAAATAAATAATTATTTTGATGGTCTAGAGAATTAATATTTATTTTAATAATCATATATATATATACTTAAAAATAATAATTAATAATTATTACATTTTTAATAACACAAGAGATAAATAAATATTCTATTCAACAGTCTTGTGAATAAATATTTATTTAAATATTCAACTCGTAGTAGTGAGTGAATAATTACAATCAATAAATTCAAAATAAATATTATTTCTTGGTAATGAGAATAATATTTACTCCAAATATTAAATAGAGATAGTATTTAACTGGTATATGTGGATTCACTAAGTGTGTGACCCTCTATGCCTCTTCTTAATGCAATTAGCTGGAATTTTCTTTAGTTTATGATCGGCATCTAGAAACATGTCAAGGAACCCATAGGGAAATAAGTTAATTTCACAATTACAATAACCACATATGAATGATCACTGTATAATATAATCCCACTATCTTGATATTTCATCAAGAAAGATTATCACTCATGTCAACAACCTAAAATATCAATATATCTTTCTTTTACTTCCTAAAATAAATTAGTTAATCACCGTAGATAAGGATTTTAGTTCGAAGCTTCCATTTCAATCAAAGGGTCAATATATCATCCTCTAGTCTTAGAAGGGATAGATTCTTCATTGACTTATTCATTAATTTAGTATCACCCATGACACCCAACATATCCTACCTCATCGTGACTATATGTTTTTATGGTTTTCATAAATACATCAATGTACATTACCTATAATATATATATTAATAATAATCTAAATTATAAAAATTAATTCACACATTTATATAAAGGAATATCCAATGACACATGCATATAATGTGGAATTCCTATTGGAGAGTGTTTCCTCATAATCTCATATATTACATATTAGCAAGTGTTAAATTCATCAGATGAATCCTAATACACTAAATAGAATTAGGAACATGATAGTAAAACATATTATGTATCCCATAATGAAATATTTTCTAGACTATAGGACATAATTTTATTAGTATAATCATAACACTTCAAGGTTATCATAATAATAGGGAACTACTATGAACTATCAATGTGATAGATACTCTAGGAAATTATCTAATTATGCTTACATATAAGAATAATAAATATGTGATAAGATATTAATTTACATTCAATAATTTTAATAGACAAATAATATAAAGTAAAAATTTGTTGGTTCTAATACACCAACTCCAAAAAACTCCCACTTGCACTAGATCTCACTGGTAATGACTTTTAGTCCATTATCACTTACATGAATTTCATGCTTCTAATGAGATAACATTTTAGTCAATGGATATGTTGTGTTCTCTTCCATAGAAAATAAATTTACTATTAGATCATCCATTTGATAAATAACCATAAATAGATGTTATTTTCTAAATATTTTTTTCATCCACTGAGGAGACAATGGATCCCAGGGAAGAGCCACTGATCCAATATTATTACAATATAGTGTGATAGGATCATTACTGAGAGTCACCACATCATGCTATTTTATGAAGTTTAATATCCAAAACACTTATTTAGACACATAATAATGTTTTATAATAAGCAAAAACTACTTATTTTAATCTATTACATCTCACAAAACCTTCATTAAGGGTGAATACATAACCTGATTATAATTTCTTATCATCTTGATCTATTTGAAAACAAGAATCTCTTTATCCCTTGATGAATAGATTCTCATTTCTTCTATAAACCAGGAACATATCCTTAGCACGCCTCAAATATTTTAGGATTTTCTTTATGGTCATACAATTGTGGTCTCTTGGGTGTGCTTGATATTTTTCTACTACGCTCATGGAATAGGAAACATCATGCTTGATACATACCATAGCATACATGAATGACCACATCGCTAATGCATATGAGATTCTTTTCATCATTTTCCTCAATTCATGTGTCTAGGGAAACATTTTAATAGAATGATTAATTCTATATGACATTGGTAAGAATTCCCTCTTAGATTGTTTCAAACTGAATTCGGTGTCTTATCAATGTTTGTACCTTGACTTAGTCAAAGGAACCTCTTGGATTGATCATGATGGATATTGATCCCAAAAATGTATGTTTCTTTAACAAATCCCTTCATAATGAAGAATGTGTTCAACCACATCTAAATGGTTTTTAAGCATGGTATCTAATTTTTAATTAGTAGTATGTCATCAATATATGGTATTTAGAAAACAATCACACACCCACTAAACCACTTATAGACACATGAATCACATTAATTATTTATGAAACCAAATTCTTTTACGGATTCATAAAAGTGAATATTTTATGACATAGATGATTTCTTTAATCTATAAATGGATATCTACATATTTCATACCTTATTAGCCTATTTTTGAGGAATCAACCATTTTTGATGTTTTATGTAGACATACTCTAGAATATTATAATTAAGGATGGTTGTTTTGACATCTATTTTCTAAATCTCACAATCATGGTAAGCTATTATAGAAAGTAAAGTTATGATATATTTCAGCATAGAAATTAGTGAAGAGGTTTATGTCATAGTTAATTCCTTAACAATGCTTAAACCCATTTCAACTAGCAAAGATTAATAGGTTTTGACTCTACCTTCCCTATCTAGTTTATTCTTGAATTCCCACTTTCAAACAATAGTTTTTACATCTAATGGAGGATATACCAAAATACATACTAGGTTTTAGTACATGGAATTCATTTAAAATTCATGGATTCTTTCAATACAGTATCTTCCTTTAAACTTACTACTTCCTTATAGAACACAAGTTCATTATTATCAAACAATAATGAGTCACCAACCATAGTAATTATAAAACCATATCTTTTTATCCCTCTAAACTCTCTAGTGATCTTTTTTAGTACTTGTGTCTCTGGACCATCCTCTTTTATAGGGTTTTGTGGAATCTATTTAAATACAAGAACTTTTATATCATAGTCATAGACTTCATCAAATTATATCCCACTCCCGGTATATCTTTTTTAGATGATCTCCCTATCAAAAAAAATGACATGTCTTTCCACTATTACAATTTTATATGATCATTCATATCGGTAATATCCCCTTATTTCATTGAGGTGTCCAATAAATATACACTTGGTTCCTTGAGGTACAACTTTGTTACCTGAAATGTCCCTACTAAATCATTTTCATCCCTACACATGTAAATTTTATAACACATATTTCCTTCCACACCAAAGTTTAAAAAAATATCTTTTGGAATTTTAGTTCATGCTTGGTTTATTGTGTATGTTGTTTTATGTAATGTAAATAATCAAAAGGACAATGGAATACTTGTGTGACTCGTCATTAATCACACCATGTCAAAGAAGGTAAAATTTATCCTTTGTCTCACACTATTATATTATGGTGTATACAAAGGATAGTGTTGAAATATAATCCCAAACTCCCATAGATAATCCATAAACTCTTAGTTAACATATTCTCCACCATGGTCTGAGTGGTGTTTCTTTATCTTATTACCAATATATTTCTCATCTTACTTTTTATATTACTTGAATTTCTCAAATTAATTTGACTTCTACTTCATTAAATAAACATATATATCTATCTACTAAATTATTCAGTAAAATTAATGAAGTATGACTATCCACCCCATTTTTCAACATTCTATGGTCCACAAACATATGTATGAACCAATTCAAGAATATCAATGGAAATTTTACCCTTTACACTAAATAGATATTTGGTAACTTTTCTTTGGAAATAAGTATGACATGTTCCAAGTAGTTTTTGTTCAGAAAAATCTAAATTGTAACACCCCAAGATTTCATAGTACGTTATTTCTTCAAAGTAATTCAATAACTTTCACTGCACGCTACACCGAGTTCAAGTGTACCACGACTTACCAAACCAGCCATTCAAAAGAGGTTATGAATAGGATTAACTAAATTTTGAATTTTATATACTCCATATAGTTTTAACATCCATTTTATGTGTTTCTTAGTCATAATATAAGAACAAATTCAATTTTTTAGATAAAGGATGTATATTTCAGAAAATACAATTTTACCGACTTTTGATGGCGAACCCTTTCTAAATCCAATATTAGACACTTTTATATATTCAATTTGACAAAATAAACTTATTCTTTAGAATTATGACATAAAAATTTATTTTTGACAAATTTTTGGTATTTTTCTGATAACTTTCATATTTTGGTGAATAGTGAAAAATACTAAATTTTAATAAAAAATAACCTTTTTAATCGAAATAATTTATAGTGCTAAATTATGAATTTTATTAGTTTTCAAGTATAATTAGATTGTATTTTTATCATTTAAAACAATTTAGGTCATTACAATTAATTTCACTTTGAAATTGGACATAAACAAGTGTCAATCTTTTGATAGATATTGTTGCTTAAAAACAAGCTATTTGTTTTGACAACGGGAATTAATTTTAAATTAATTAAAACAAATTATATGTTTTTAATTTTGTAAAATAGACATCATTTTTTAATTTGGAATATAAAATATAGCTTAGTCTGAATTTTTGGTATTTTTCTGAGAAACTTCAATTTTTGATGAATAGTGAAAAACACTGAGTTATTGGTTAAAACTGGCTTTTTATTTAAATAGTTATTTATTTTATTTAAATTTATTTTAGGTAAAAATAGATACATAATACCTGTATAAGTTCAAAATAATTCATTGGATTCATTTTTAATTAGTTTAGATATATAAAAAATTTATTGAACTTTTTATCGTCTTTTACCCACCTCTTTGGAGTATTTACAAATTTGCATAAAACATAATTTTACCGCTAATGTGAGTTGAATTTAAAAAATCTGAGAGAAATGGTAAACCTAATTAAGTAAAATTTGGTTCAATAAGATGAAAATAATTTTCGGTGAATAGTAACTTTTGACTTTTATTTACCGAGGTTAAAGGGAAATAGGGTAATTAAGGGTAAAATTATATTATTATTACCATAACACATGTATTAATTCTATAGAATAAGTATAATTCGACCTAAAACAACCTTAGGAATAAAATATTATCTTTTAGGTCCACTTGGATTAGATTAGGACATTTATTATTATTTCATTTAAAGAAGAGTTAAAAGAGTAAAAATCAAAGTTTAATAACTAAAACATTTTTATTATAGGGTTATAAAGAAGATAAATTAGACTATAAATATTCATTAGAAATATAAATATATTTCCTAAATAATGGTATTTTATTTATAATTTTTAGACATTAAAGAATTAAATTTATTTATGACAGAATGATGATGCAGTAATTACCATATTAATGAAGGATTAAAAAATTGATATTATAAATATCCAAATAAATGTAATTTGAGACTTTTTATGCATTACACTAATTTTTTAGGTTAATATTACATGTTATGGTTGGTTATATGAGTTTTGTTTGAATTAATAATGTTGTTATAAATTTAGAAAAAACAAAATATCAAATAGTATCAAAATTGACATAAAAGAGTTTTTAAAACAAATATTATATTATAAATTAATATTCAATTATTAAAAATCTTAGGTTCATCCAAAAGACTTATATAATTATATTTTTATCATTAATGAACCACTTGGGGATCTCTTGGACGTATATAGTATGTTTATTAACTATATAATTTAAAAATACAAAGAGACGTGGTAAATGTCAAACTATTTAAATAAGAGTTAAATCGAAAAGATAAAGTTAATATCATGACCCAAACCTGTATAAAACCTAATGGTTTAGTGTATTTAGACCCATACCCACCTTAGCCTTTAAATAATTTATTTTGGAGCCATTAGAAACCGAAAATGATTTTATTATAAAATAATGTTTCAAACTTTTCCTAAAGTTCCCCTCACCCCTCTTATAAAAGGGCACTTCTCCTTCTCTAAATTTCAAAACTCCAAAGCCATTTTTCTCGGCCAACCCTTACCCAAATATCCTCCCAACATTCCTCCCTTCATCCTAGAGGCCTTACATTGTTCATAAATCCAACCTAAAGAGCCCTTTTGATCAAATCAAAAGAGAGAACCCAAAAAAGAGGTAAATATTTCATCACATCTTTCAAGTTCTTTTCTTCTGCCACTTCCTCTTTCTTTGTTTTTTCAATTCTAAAATAATAAATCCACTATATTCTATATATTTTGATGTTATTATATAAATTTTACAACAATATTCACTATTATATATATCCTATAAAAGAGAAAGTCGCTATATGTGCGTATGTACGGATTACCGTCTCCACGTCGTGGTGTAGTTTGTTATTCAAACACATCATTATTTGGATGGGTATAATAATGAGTATAACAAATTTAAATAATAAATATAACATGTTAATGGTTTTTTATATATGATATACTATCAAATTACATACAATTTCACCATCAATATAATGATATTTTCTCTCATGCATACGTACGGATTACTGTCTCCACGAAGTGATGAGATTCATTTCCACGTTCACCATTCAACGATGATTATAAAATATATATCATTAATAAGTATATAATATATGAAATAATAATTCTATTAGATATATATATATATGTGTGTGTGTGTTTTTGTTTTTGTGTACTTACATATATCTTATTCACCTAGTTCCGTTCAATACGATATAAAAACGGAAACAACGTTTATGCGTACGTACGGACTATCGTCTCCATAAACGGTGTTTTAAATTTCATATATATGTCAATTATACATATTTATATATGATATATAAATCATGTTTTCTATTCTTTAATTAGTTAAATATTTATCTAAGTAATACAATCAATATTAACAAGTTAAAACATGTACGATAAAGAAAGCGATTATTACCTGAAATGTTAATTTAACACGGAAATTATTATTAAATGGGTAGTATAAAGTCCTAAATAAATCACGTATGATATCATAAATACTAATATGGTTCTGATATAATTTGATAACATACTACGGTCTTCATACAGAAGGTTAAACATACCCTCGATTAAAGGAAAGTGCAAGGTAAGGCTTAATTTCACAATCTCTTTATTATCCGAGATTGTTTATAAGTAATTATCTACTGTAACCTCTTTATCATCCACATCCCTGTTTTTTAAACATGTATTTAAAAAAATTACTATTTTCTAAAAAATGTGGTAAAGTCATTTGAACCCTTAATTTACCTTATATTTTTTGAAAGGAATCTTTCCGTCATTTTCCAAACAAGGTACTTTATGACCTTTTCGAAAAAATTAAGTTAAGAATGTTTTTTTAACTTATATGGAGGGTGCAACTTTTTTCCTCTGTTATAACATCATAGAAGTTTCCCTTACAATATTATATGAATATTTTAAAAATAAATGTTTTCTTTTATAATTATATGAATTTTAAATGATTTCAAAATAGAAATAGATATTTCACTAAAACAAGTTTTGTTTTCATCTATGTCAACATCATTTGATGGATTTTAAGATTGTTTGAAGTTGATTTATTATGATAAAAAACATCCATATTGTATTAAAGGTTTTTTGATATGTTTGAATGTGGATGTGTTATTTTTATACTATTCACGGTTTCTGTATAAAGTATTGACATTTTGTATGCTAGTTTTAATACAAATGTTTATGTTATGTTTAAACCTTTTCATATGTGGAATGCATTGGACTTAGTAAGTGATGGGTGGAGCCCACTGTAGCTACTCGATGCATCAGTAGGTCTCATGAGACAAACTAGTATCTTGTCACAAGGCCTTGAAAAAATCTTATTTGTAGTCTTGTCATAAGGCCTTGACTATGTGGTTATGAAAGTCTGGCATTATGCATTCCATCAATATAAAAGTGGCTATTGATATTGCATGTGATTATTCGACTAGTATAATATCCATGTGACTAATTAAATAGAATTATTTTGATTTCTATTTTCCATATTATGATGAATTTTATGTTAAAAAGGCTTTTGTTTTAGTTTTATACATTTCCTTAAATGTTTATGTTTATTTATGAATGTTTACACTATATTGTTATCCTTACTGGCATCTGAGCTCACCCCTTTCTATGTTCATTTTTCCGAGGATGTGAAGAAGTATATTATGACTGGCCTATAGGGATAGTCTATGGGATCTCATTGTTGTCTATGGAAACAATGTTGTTGTAGTTTTCCATTTTATGATGAAATGTAAACCTTATGAATGTATCTAGTATTTCCAAGGCTTCTAAACTAATCGGTCTTTAGAGACTTGATCTTCTGTGATCATGTCATTGATACGTAATAATGCACTGACACTGGGATTTTGGAATTGGGGCGTTACAGTTGGTATATAAGGATGTTTAGTACAAACCTAGGAATCTAGATTTAGATAAACTCTGATTAGAGAACATTACCCTAAGATATACTTTGAGGATTAGTATAGAAGAACTTCCTAGAATTTTGGTATTGTAGAGATTTTGTGAGTTTTCCAAGCAATACATCCCTGTCTGGATACAAGAAGGTAGAAGCAGCTCTGACACAGATGTACCTAGGGGTAAAACCCCAAAACACCACTTTTAGCTAGAGTCAAACATGAACTAGTGCACAACAATGGGCCTCGCTGCACTCTTGGTTACGACACTCTTGGGGGATATGCTTAGGATAATTCTTATTTTCAATACAAATCATTATGAAGGGTTTATGAGTATATACTTCCTCAAAGAAAACAATTTTATGATTATTAATTATATCCATAAATTGTTCAGTTTATGTTAAGTGTTTTACATGTTTGGAATTATCCCTTACAATTCATAAACTGACCTAGTATATTCCATTATATAGAAATGACACCCAGTAGAAGGAATGTGAACTCTAGCAATACGTATGATCCAAAGAGTAAGAAGGATCATATCTTTCACAGTATTAAGAAAACATTTAGAATGTAAATTGTCTCCCATGTATTCTAAACATATAAGAAATAGTATCATGTGTTAATAAGATAAGTAAATAATTTTTTGAGTCCTATGGCTTTGAAGGGAAGCAAGAGAAGAAAAGGATGGAAGAGAGAAAGATAGATAAAGGGAAGAGGGAATAGAAGGATTTTTCCATATGTGATAACGGTGGAAAGAATCACCTTGGTAAATGATAGAAGGGAATGGGAGTTTGTTATAAGTTTGGAGAAAAAGGACACCAACTACGTGATTGCAAGGGTAAGAAAAAAGTTTCAAATGTACAATGTTTCATCTGCAAGGCGTTGGGACACTGCGTGAATCAGTGTCCCAGTCATCAGAGTATACCTTAAATGGTGCTATTGGATAATAATCAAGTTATTACACTACCTCAGATGAAGAATAATGACTAGTTTTCTTATGTTTTTATTATAGAATTATTTAATTTGAGTGTTGTATCAACAATATATTGGTTATATGAATTATGGATATAAATAAGGATTGTACTGCAGTACTATTTTATTGAGGATTTGAGATTATATGGTTCTATGAAAAGTCACTTAATAGTAAGCTACACTTTTTGGAAAAATACATGGTTGAAGGTAATGTAATCCTTAATATGGTCCTGATAATGAGGTAGTGATTTTGGAATAAGAGATGGTTGATTTGGATAAATTATATTGGATATTCTTGACTTCCTTGGAACTGATTAACATTTTGTTTATTTCATCATTGTTGTAATATTAAATATTTTTAGATATAAGGAATATATCCAGTATTATATAAAGGATAAGGGAGTATGAATGTAATCAATAAGGTTTTATGGTAATTCAGGGTGTTACCATGTTTTAAAATAATACATGATGAAGGTGTTCACATGTTATTACGTGGAAAAAAGGATCTTCATTGTGTTTAACTTCCTTATAAATTTTGGATTGTGAGTTTGGATAGAAGTATTTTGGATAAGTCTAAAGGTTGGAATGGATTAAGTATGAAATTGGATACTATTGTTAAGGTTATTTTTGGATTTTTATATAAATGACAACACACAGACCGTGTGACAACCCATCACATCGGACAAAGATGTGGGATTCGAACCCACAACTATTGTACGATTGGGATTTATCGCCTACCACTGGACTACGTGAAGTCCTTGGATTATATAATGTATTTTCTTTTTTTAAAGGGCCTGATAGGAGAATTATAACTTCATTTTTTATGGAACCCTATATGAGTAGGATAAATAGAATATTTTTTTTAAGTTCCATTATCTTTTAGACTGAAAGATGAGTTTGTGGTAGAAATTACTTAAAGGATGGAACTCTACTTGTCAAGTTTATTTTTTTTCTTATCTTATTCTATGAAGAAATCAATTCTTAAACTTTAGGTAAGGGATCTTAAAACTAAAAATGTGTTATCCTAATACCTTATGTTTTGTTGAACTGATGATATTTTAAATCAACATAGATTGATGGCTTTGAGGCTCTCAATTCTACAATTTTTTATGACTGATGACCTCAATCACTCCCTATAAATATTTACATTTTTCCTCCAATTATGTGTCTCTAATTTCCACCAATGTTCTCCTAATCGAGATCATAATTTGGTGGTGACTTTTTCATTCCCCTTTTCCTCTTATTAAGACTAAATTTTATTAACCCAATTTTCGATGTGGATTTTCCCGCAATGGTATTTTATATTTTCAACCTTCTATTTTCAAAGAACAATTTCAAATTACGAGGACGAAATTTATTTAAGGAGGGAATAATTTAACACCCCAAGATTTCATATTACGTTATTTCTTCAAAGTAATTCAATAACTTGCACTACACGCAACACCGAGTTCAAGGGCACCACGACGTACTAAACCAGCCGTTAAAAATAGGTTATGAATAGTATTAACTTCCTTTTGAATTTTATATACTCCATATAATTTTAACATCCATATTTTGTATTTCTTAGACATAATATAAGAACAAATTCAATTTTTTAAATAAAGGATGTATTTTTCAGAAAATGCAATTTTACCACCTTTCGAGGGAGAACCCTTTTTAATTACAATATTTGACACTTTTATATATTCAATTAGACAAAATAAGCTTCTTCTTTATAATCGGGACATAAAAATTTAGTTTTGATAAATTTTTGATATTTTTCAAATAACTTTCATATTTTGGTGAATAGTGAAAAATACTAAATTTTAATTAAAAGAAGCTCTTCTAATTAAATGAATTTATAGTGTTAAATTATGAATTTGATTAGTTTTTAAGTATAATTAGATTATATTTTTATCATTTAATACAATTTAGGTCATTATAAAAAATTTCACTTTCAAATTGGACATAAACAAGTGTCAATCTTTTGATAAATATTGTTGTTTAAAAATATGCTATTTGTTTTGACAATGAGAATTAATTTTAAAATATTTAATGCAACTTATATGTTTTGAATTTGGTAAAATAGACATAATTTTTGAATTTGGAATATCAAATAAATCTTATGCTGAATTTTTTGTATTTTTTTGAGAAACTTCAATTTTTGATGAATAGTGAAAAACAATGAGTTATTGGTTAAAACCGGATTTTTATTTAAATAATTATTTATTTTATTTAAATTTATTTTAGGTAAAAAATAGATACATAAAACCTATATAAGATAAAAATATTTCATTGGAGTCATTTTATAAAAAGTTTAGATATATAAAAATTTTATTGAACTTTTTATCGTCTTTTACCCACCTCCTAGGAGTATTTGCAAATTTGCATAAAACATAATTTTACCGCTTCACTGAGTTGAATTTCAAAAATCCGAGAAACACAGTTAACCATAGTAAGTAAAATGTGGTTCAATAAGATGAAAATAATTTTTTGTGAATAGTAACGTTTGACTTTTATTTACCATGGTTAAAGGTAAATAAGGTAATTAAGGGTAAAAATGATATTATTATTACCCTAACACATGTCCTAATTCTATTTGATAAGTATAATTCGACCAAAAACAACCATAGGAATAAAATATGATCCTTTAGGTCCACTTGGATTAGATTAGGACATTTGTTATTATTTTATTTAAAGAAGAGTTAAAAGAGTTAAAATCAATGTTTAATAACAAAAACATTTTTATTATAGGGTAATACATAAGATAAATTATATTATAACAATTCATTATAAAGATAAAAATATTTCCTACATAATTGTATTTTATTTCTAATTTTTATACATTAAATAATTAAATTTATTTATGACACAATGATGATGCAGTAATTACCGTATTAATGAAAGATTAAAATAATCGATATTATAAATATCCAAATAAATGTCATTTGAGACTTTTTATGAATTCCGCTAATTTTCTAGGTTATTATGTCATGATAGGGTTGGTTATATGAATTTTTTTCTAATTAATAATCCTGTTATAAATTTAGAAAAAACAAAATACCAAATAGTGTCAAAATTGGCATAAAAGAGTTTTTAAAACAAATATTATATTATTAATTGATATTATATTCCTAAAAATATAAGGTTCGGGCAAAAGACTTATATAATGATATTTTTATCATTAATGAACCACTTGGGGTTCTCTTGGAAGTATATAGTAAGTTTAGTAACCATATAATATAAAAATAAGAAGAGACATGGTAAATATCAAACTATTTAACTAAGAGTTAAATCTAAAAGATAAAGTAAATATGGTGACACAAACCACTCTAAAACCTATTGGTTGAGTGTTTTTCGACCCCTACCAACCATATACTTTAAATAATTCATATAAAATAATATTACAAACTTTTCCTAAAGTACCCCTAACCCCTCTTATAAAAGGGAACATCCCATTCTCTTCATTTCACAACCCCAAAGCCATTTTTATCGGCCAAACCCTAACAAAATATCCTCCCAACATTACTCCCTTAATCCTAGAGGCCTTACATTGGTTATAAATCCAACCTAAGGATCCCTTTTGATCAAATCAAAAGGAAGAACTCGAAAAAGAGGTAAATATTTCATCACATCTTTCAAGTTCTTTTCTTCTTCCACTTCCTCTTTCCTTGTTGTTTCCAATCTAAAATAATAACTCCAATATCTTCTATATATTTTTATGTTATTATAGAAATAGTAAAACCATATTCATTATTCTATCAATCCTATAAATGACAAAGTCACCATACGTGTGTACGTATGGATTACCGTCTCTACGTCGTGTTGTAGTTTGTTATTCAAACACTTCATTATTTGGATGGGTATAATAATGAGTATAACTGATGTAAATAATAAATATAACATGTTAATGACTATTTATATATGATATAACATCCAATTAAATATTATTTCTCCATCAATATAATGATATTGTCTCTCGTGCGTACGTACGGATTACCGTCTCCACGACGTGATGAGATTCATTTCCATGTTCATCATTCAATGATGATTATAAAATATATATCATTAACAAGTATGTAATATATGACATAATAATTATACTGGAGATATATATATATACATATATGTGTGTGTGTGTGTGTGTGTGTGTTTGTGTGTGTGTACTTACATATATCTTATTCACCTAGTTTCGTTCAATACAATATGAAAACAGAAACAGCATTTATGCATACGTACGGACTACCGTCTCCATAAATGGTGTTTTCCATTTCATATATATGTCTATTATACATATTTATATATGATATATAAATCATTTTTTATATTCTGGAATTATTTAAATCTTGATCTAAGTGATACAATCAAGAGTAACAAGTTAAAACACGTACGATAAAAAAAGCGATTATTACCCGAAATGTTAATTTAACATGGAAATTATTATTAAATGGGTAGTGTAAAGTCATAAATGAATCATTTATGCTATCATAAATATTAATATGATTTTGTTATAATTTAATAACATACTATGGTCTTCATACACGAGGTTAAACATACCCTCTACTAAAGGAAAGTGCAAGGTAAGGGTTAATTTCACAATCTCCTTATTATTCGAGGTTGTTTATATGTAATTATCTACTAGGACCTCTTTATCATCCACATCAATGTTTCTTAAAAATGTATTTTAATAAATTTTTACTATTTACTAAACAATGTGGTAAATTCATTTATACCTTTATATTACCTTATATGTTTTGAAAGAAATCGTTCCGTCTTTTTTCAAACAAGGTACTTTATGACCTTTTCGACAAAATTAAGGTAAGAATGTTTTTTTTACTTATACGGTGAGTGTGTCTATTTTCCATAATTATAACATCGTCGAAGATTCCCTTAAAATCTTATAAGAATATTTTCAAAATAAATATTTTCTTTTATATTTATATGACTTTTAAATGATTTCAAAATAGAAAGAGATATTTCTCTAAAAAAAGTTTTGTTTTCATCTATGTCAACATCCTTTGATAGATTTTATGCTTTTTTGAAGTTGATTTATTATGATATAAAACTTCCATATTATATTGAAGGTTTTTTGATATGTTTGTCTGTGGATGTGTTATTTTTATACCATTCATGGTTTATGTATAAATTATTGACATTTCGTATGCTAGTTTTAATACGAATGTTTATGTTATGTTTAAACCTTTTCATATGAGTAATGAATTGGACTTAGTAAGTGACGGGTGCAGCCCGCTATAGCTCCTCGATGCATTGGTAGGTCTCATGAGACAAACTAGTGTCCTGTAATAAGGCCTTGAAAAAATATTATTTGTAGTCTTAGCACAAGGCCTTGACTATGTGGTTATGAAAGTCTGGCATTATGCATTCCATCATTATGAAAGTGGATATTGATATTGAATGTGATTATTTGACTAGTAGAATATACATATGAGTAAGTAAATGGCATTATTTTGTTTTATATTTTCCATATTATGATTAAGTTTATGTTGAGAAAGCTTTTGTTTTAATTTTATACATTTCCTTAAATGTTTATGCTTATTTATGAAAGTTTTTGCTATATTGTTATCCTTACTGAGCATTAGAGCTCACCCCTTTCTATGTTTTATTTTTCCCATGATGTGAAGAATTATATTATGACTGACCTACAGGGATAGTATATAGGATCTCAGTATTGTCTATGGAAATAATGTTGTTGTAGTTTTCCATTTTATGATTTAATGTAAGCCTTATGAATGTATCTAGTATTTCTAAGGCTACTAAACTAATCGGTCTTTCGGGACTAGATCTTTTGTGATGATACCAATGATATATAATAATGCACTGACTCTGGGATTCTTGGGTCGGGGTGTTACATAAATCACCATATAATTATAGTTTAGTCGTGATTTTTTTTTTTGTTTAGATGACCTAGCTGATTATGCCACAGTTGAGTTTGATGTGAGACATGTGAACTAGATTTTTTATCGATTTCCAATACTTGGATTTCATATTATAATATATAAAGACCAATATTAAGATGTTTCATACCATAACATATACTAACATTGTAAAATTTTCATCTTTTTTTTCTAAAATAAAGTAATCCATATCAATATTTAATATAAAAATAATCATTTGGTAATACTTGGAATGTAATATTTAAAACCAAGATCAACCTTATTAGAAATGTGAAGTGATAATATTTAATAACTACTACAATTAGTCAAACTCTATTATAATTTTTTATATCCACCGCACCTCATGAAAATCATCTAAATTTTCTAAGTTCCTATAATTTTATACAAATATTAGAATTAAAATATCTATTAATACCCAATTTATAGAAATATAAATTTTGAAATTGATAAAAGAAACACATGTAGTGTTTCCCCTTTCTTCTTTTTCATAGTGTAGTTCTTCTTCTAATGGGTATTCTTTTCACATTAAAAATAGATAACGTCTTTCTCCCTTACTTTCCCCTTAATCTTACTCCTCTTGTTAGAGTGTTTTGAATAATCCTTAGTCATATAATTGTTCATGTACCTTTTTCATTTTCCCTTCATCTAATATACAATAAGTATATATGGCTTCTCATGTGTCATGTCCTTATCTACCTAGAGAATCAAAATATAGTTATTTGGGAGAGACTTATCAATGTTTCTCGTATTAAAATTCATAAAAAAGATAGAGAATATTTTAGGGAGTTAAGAAAGTATGATATTTATGTGAAACTCATAAAGTATCTTAAACCCAATAATATATATATGCTTAATAAATCCAAACATCTTGACTACATGAGGCCCAGATACCTCACCCTCTCTAAGATTGTACATAAAGAGTGCCTTCAATATCTCACATTGATTCTGTCAAGCTCTCTCGTAATAATGATCATAGAGATAGGTGATCATAGTATAGTCACTACTGGAAAACTAACCTTTACCAACGGTTTGGAACCGTTGGTATAGGCCTCCAAACCGTTGGTATAGCCTATACCAACGGTTTGGAGAACCGTAGCCAAGTAAGCCGTTGGGATAGGTCTATACCAACGGTTTTCCAAAAACCGTTGGTATAGGTAATATGAAATCTATACCAACGGTAATGGAACCGTTGGTATATAAATTCCAAAAATAAAACATCCACTGGGATTTGATCCCAGGACACCTCGTTTATAATCGAATGACTTAACCACTAAGCTAACATCACTTTTGTAAATATAATTTCATAAATATATATATGTATTATCATAATTATTTAAAATTTTGATTTATATAATGTTCTCGGTTAGTAGATCTGGAAAAAAAATTAAAGAACCTATCCCAACAGTTTTCAAAACCGTTGGGATAGGTTCTGGTTGGGTGTATTTTTTTTGTGGTCGAATGCTGGATTTTTTTGGTGTTTTTTCCCAATGGTTTTTGAGAACCGTTGGGAAAGAGTGACCTTTCCCAACGGTTCACCAAAAACGTTGGGAAAGGGCCTAAAAAACACACCCTTTCCCAACGGTTTTGGTGAACCGTTGGGAAAGGGCCTCAAAAACACACCCTTTCCCAACGGTTTTGGTGAACCGTTGGGAAAGGTCACTCTTTCCCAACGGTTCACCAAAACCGTTGGGAAAGGTTGTGTTTTGAGGCCCTTTCCCAACGGTTTTGGTGAACCGTTGGGAAATGGTAGCTATACCAACGGTTTTACAAACCGTTGGTATAGAAGTGTTGGGAAAGATCATGTTTCCAGTAGTGAGTAATCCATGTTTTCATGTGGATTTTCAAATTCACTATAAATATATGATAACAGAAAACATTGTACATCTAGTGTATCATCCAAGTATTTCAAGTAGACAGAGATCTCTTCCTCACTCACCTCCTTAGTATGTGGATTTGGAATTAGGGACTTCAATGCATACAGATTCTTTTCCAGGTGTAGTAAAATGCTCAATCACTTGTACCACTCCTAGAAGTTAAAATGGGTGAGGATTGTTTCTTTCTAAAATATAGATCATATGGATATTGAGGTCGATTACATCATAATTTTTCTACTTTAAAATAAAAAAAATTAAGTACTTTATCTTTATTACCAAATATATTAGGTAAAATAATTTAATTATCTAATTAGTCTCCAAATATTTTATCAAGTCCCAATAACCCTTACCATTAGACTCAGAATGTCCTGTAATATGTAAATTCTAGTGGAGAGTATCCATATTTCCATTTACATAACCTAGACAAGGGCCTTGTCAATTACTCAAAAGTATTTAGGCCAGAAGTCTTGCCAACTTCTAGCTCACACATCCTTAATTCGTTGAGTATACTCCCCAATCCTAAATTCCTAATTTGAGTATTCTCAACACTTTCCTCAAAGTAACATATTTTTTAGTGAGGGTTACTTCTCTCGATGTCTACCAAGTTAAGTTAGTATAAAACCATCATAAAAACTCCCCAATAATAGTATGATTCCTGATGAGTACCATGCCAAATCATAGTTCTATGGTTCAATTATTAATCAAGTAATGGAATTATTTTCTTGCTCAATATTTTCTTATAGTATTTTTTAATATGTATACATTTATTAATTTTATCCTCTATGTGTCTTATTAATATTATGTGGATCTTACAAAATAAATTAGTCATGATTTGATGAAATAATTCATGAAAATTAATTTATTTGAATTTATCTTGCATGTCTTGGTAACTTATTTAATTTATGTTATTTTTTTTAATCATAATATAAATATTAATCCATATAAACAAATAAATAACAATGAATTTGATAAAATAAAATAAATAAAGTGACTTAATAAGGAGCATTCTAATTGTGAATTTATCAAGTGGATGATAAATCAACCTATAAACCAAGAGAAATGCTCCTTGAGTTGGTCTTGGCTCATGTGTCTGTATTCCACCATGGACATTTGAATCTCCTAGGTTATTTTCACCTCGAATTTGGTTCTGAACCACCTCATCTCCATGGATCACAATCTATTAAATGTTTTATAATCACATGGATGTGAGGGGAACCAGGGGTTTAAGATACATAAAAACAAACCATAAACACTTAGGTCCTATATAATAAATGTGGTAGGGATGACACATAGGATATCATATTTAATTTAATAAAATTTTATCACATATAAAAACCAATGCAATAATATTAAATTAAATAGAAACTCAACATTTAAAGTAGTCTAACAAGATCATGATGAGTCACATGCATGCAATGACATTGCATTCATTCATGCTAACATTCATTTCAAATAACTCTTCTAATATAAGAGAGACATATCTTTAATTAATGATTAATATTCTTAATAATTAATTAATTAGTTAATTAACTTAATTATTAATCTAAGCATTCAAAGTGATACATTAGATTCCATCCACTATAATTTTTTAAAATAAATTAAACTAAATAATTTTATTAAAAATTACATAAGTACACAGTATGTACTTGGAGACAATATGACATGTACCCACTCGAACTAATCGACTTCTTGAATGGTCCTTATGCATGCATTGTGCATATACACAGAATGTAGCATACAAGGCTTGTCATGTGAATACACAATGTGTAGTTCCATGTTTCAAGTTGAGTAGTCGTCTCAATGTGTACTTCCACAAGACACATGTTAACATACATAGTGTGTACCATTTTAAATTATCATGTAATATAAAATATGTGTACGGTGACCACACAATGTGTAGTTTCAAAATATACACAAAATTAGTAAGACATTTAATATTATATAAAACCTTATCACATGACATGCATTCCATCTATATGTCTATATTTTGGTTTATATCATAGTTAATTTTATTCCATGTAATTAATTTATGTGTTTTACACCATGGATTGGTGTGTACCCCACATAAATAGGTACAATTTACATAGTGTGTACACTAGATATATGATGTGTATTTATTTTTTGTCTATTTTTAATTGCATGCCAAGTGACTCAATGTGTAATCCACTCAAGATGATACCAAATTATATAACATGTATGCCAGCCACATTTCCTATAATTACAATTAAATAGTGTCGTTTGGATAGTATTCCACATTTTTTGTGTAATTAAATACCCCATGTATGTATCAATTACACACTATATGTGTTGACCACACAACCAGTGTATATTGTGGCATTATAGAGCATGTACACTAGCTACATGTTGTGTAACCCTAAAAACTATGTGCTATAGTAGTATTCAATAAGTGATGTCATTGCATACTGCATAATGACCCCCCACATGGAATTCCATGATGGGAATAATCATGTATGTGTGTAGTTATTTGATACTATAATATGTGTAATTAGGTTGCGCATCATGTAATCTTCTCATGCAGTTAGGATCCCCAACACCTCCAGATTGAATCTCCTTACATTCTTCATCGGTTCTTGGAATTTCTTTGGTCATCTTATAGTGAATGAACACGTTTTATTGACTTTATGAATTAAAAATGAATATAAAAATTAAAACTAACAAAATAATTAAAAAAAATTATTAACTTAAAATGACTCCTTTGATACCAATTGAAGGTTTTGGGTGAAGTGTAAGTGTTGCCCAGGAACATGCCCATCTTAGAATTTTTGTGATTAAATTAATAATTAACAAGAACATGATGAAGAATCATCATATATAACGAATTTACCAAAATTAATTAGATAAAGAATACCAAAATTTAGACAATAGGATATTTTTTGTATTAAATTTATAATTAACTTAATAACAAGAATTACCTAAGTATTGGAATATTTCTCTAATAAATATGTTTATCATTGGAACGTGATTTCTATATTACCATCATTAAACTAAGATTATCCAAAACTGAATCCCTCTAGTGATGACTTAAACATACTCCTTGATCTTTAAATGTCACCAATAGATCTCTAGGTGTTGGCACTAAGGTATTGATTATCTTATGTCATTTGTATAGATCATAACAAATGATCCTTCAGTAATAATGATCACATCTCATGATCTCTCATCCTTGAGAGTGAGAAGGAGGTGGATAATTCTCTCAGTCTTGAGATAACCCTACATATGTTCATCAAATAGAGATAACTTTAGAGAGAATAGATGTTGTGTAAAACAACTAAATCAATCCACACCTCCAAAATGATATAACCTAGGAATATATAATGTTGAGGTTATATTATTAACTATGGAAAAAAGGACCCTCCTCAAATAATAAATCCAATATATTCCCCATGAAATTAATAAAAATAAAAATATTTCATCGCATGCTTAAACCCACGAATTATTAAATATCATTTTATTAAATAATTAAATTTATATTTATTTAAATGATATCTAATGATTATATCATTCTCAACATCAAGAGGTTTAATAGACTCAACTAACCTCCTCAATATTTATCTAACCTACTGTAATAAAGATTAAATAAATAAATATTACTCGTTTGATAAATAAATAAATATAATTTTCATGGTATTTTGAAAAAATACTTATTTTAATATTTTTTTAACTAAATAAATATTTACATTAATAAATAAATATTGTTTATTACATTATAAATAAATAAGATATAAATAAATATCATATTTGATGATTTTACAACAAAATATTTATATTTATATTCTCAAAACTAAATACATATTTATTCAATAATAAATATTATTTATTACCTTGTGAATAACACTAGATATAAATTAATATTTTATTCTATGGTCTTATGAATAAATATTTATTCAAATATTCAACTCACATTAACGACTAAATAATTTTGATCATAAAATCCTGAATAAATAATATTTCTCTATCCTAAGAATAATATTTATTCCAAGATTAAAATAAAAAAGTATTTAATTGAGATCTATGGTTACACTAAGTGTGTGAACCTCTATGCCTCTCTCTAAATAGAAATAGGTAAGCTTTCCTGATGTCCTAGATCAACATATAACATCAAAATAAGGAATCTATGCAGAAAAAAGTTAATGTCATAATGACAATAACCACAAATGATCACTCATTTTTTAATATAATCTATTTTCCTCAATTTCTCATTAAGCATGATACATACTCATCTCATCAACATATAAACTTCATATATATTTATTTAAATTCCATAAATAAATTCATTAATCACTATGTCCATGGATTTTAGTTCAATAGTTCTATTTCAATCAATGTGATGTGATATCAAGCTTTGGCATTAGAGGGGAAAATCCTTTATTTACTTATACATTAATACAATATCACTCATGAAACACCCAACATATTCTCCATCACTATGAGAATATGTTTTCATAGTTATTGGAAATACATAAAAGTACATGAATTGTGATATGGTTTAATAATAATATCAATTATGAGGATTATTATGCACATTCACAGATATAAATATCCAATGACACATGTGTATAATGTGTAATTATAATTGGAGGGTTTTTTCTTATAATCCTCTATTTTATAGATTTCCAATTGTCAAATTCATGAGATGAATCATCACCAACTTACAATAATAAAACACATGATAGTCAAACATACTATATATCCCATCATAGAATGTTATCCTAGTCATATTACATAAGTTTAAGAATATCATCATAACACTTCGCAGTTTTCATCATTGAAGGATAATGTTAAGACCTTTCAATGTGATAAATAGTCAAAGAAATTGTCACATTATGTTTATGAATAAGAACAATCAATATTTTATACAATATTTATTAATATTATGGAATTTGAACATACAGGTAATGTAAATTTCCAAGTAGTTGGTTATTGGGCTCCAACTCCAACAGTGTCCACATGTTAATGTGGATTGTGGGACCTATAGACATCTTGGGATTGTTTTTCAAAAAAAATATAGATCCTGGTCATTGTAAAACATGGTCTGTACACTAGACCAAATATCATGTGGGTCTAGGGGATCATTCATGCATGTACTTTTATGCACATTGTGTCATGTGGTCCACCAAATATGATATGTGACCCACATTCACCCCCTTATGATATTTAATTTTTTATGTAAACTTTTGTACTTAACGAAGGTTATGACATGATGCATTCTATGTGAGTAGATGTTGTGTGGTATTTAACTCCTCTATAGAAATCCTAGCCATTACTAAGCATCATACATTAAATGTTCTCTTGGAGTACACACCATGTAGTCATGTATTATTCACTGTATTTGGATTCCTCCCCATTTTCTAAATAGTAACTACTTTTCTCACAACATTATATACCCAAAATTCTACTGTATGTTTCTCAGTGCCACTATATTTTCTTTGGTGGTTGTCTATTTCATAATCATTATCGCTATTGCTCATGTGTTGAGTTGCCTAGTTATTCTTTGATTTCATACCATTTCCATGTTTGATCCATTACTTAGGGACCACCATCTGATGATTTCCACCATGAAACCATACCATCATCACCCCCTTTGGATCCCCCTTGCTCGAACTAGAACTATTCCCACTCGTCGCTTATCATTTTCTAATTTTAGATCTCTATGGACGAATTGTTATCCATTACAAAGGCCAATGAATATTATCTATCATGAAGAGTGAAGAATGGTAGGGATGATTTGTTTAGTGTTTGGTGTGATAATTTACACCTAACAATTCATTCATTAATGAACATGAATATAAATAAATCAATATTGGTCATCAAAATAATTATTAATTCTCTGATTGATATTGAAAAAGAAATCTAAAATAAAAATGAAATCAAATGATTATGAATATTTCAAGAGAAATAATATATAAAGAATAGAATCATGAAATTATCATGAGATATTGAATAATTTGAACATTATAAGTGATAATTAAACTACATGAAGAATGGGGAAAAAGAAATATAATAATAAAGGTACAAAATTCTGTCAGATCACTGATGCTTTGATGGTTCCCCTCGATCTTAAGGTTCACCAACTCGGTGAGGAAAAAAATACCATCAATCCCAAATATCCCTTAGTTTCAAGGTTAATAATCTTAAAAGAGGATTATTTATTATTATATATATTATATATTAGGGTAAGTTTTTGCATAAAGGCTTTTATCTTTAACTAGGTCCCCAGATAGAGCCAACCTAGGCCCAAAACCCCACCAAATATTACATCACTCTTAGGAAAAAACCCTAATTCCAAACACATTTATGGTGTTAGAATATTCTTTCAAGGATATGTTTATAAGATATTAATTTTTCACATGTTTATGTGATAAATGTTTTTTTAAAAATGTTAAATATTTTTAAATACCCATTACACTTTTAAAAATAATAAATTCATGCAACTACTTTGATAAATATTACTAAAAATATTCAAACGGGATAAAAAATATTTTTAGTTATCAAATCCTCCACAAATTCAAGTATTTTCATCTTAATAAGAACAAATAATTCAAATAGGTGAGGTTACTATGTTCACATAAGATTCTAATGCTCTAATGATCTCTCTATAATATTCATATACTACCACAAGACACACACCATTGGGATCACTTTCCCACTAAGGGTATTCTCTTGCAAGTCCTTGATCACCACTGGGTAATTCATAATGGTAGTTTCATATTAAATGTACATATCTCCCAAGTCGATGATTTTTAATGGATTATTCTAATATCTTCTCAATTAAAACATGTGTAAAATGTTTAACACCTAGTCCAACTGCAAGGGTAACACAAGGTGATAAGAATACTTTTCCACCTTGCATAGGATCTAGAATGACCCAATTAACCTCAAGGATACCTTGATTATGAAACCAAATCTCCTAAATCCACACCATATAAATACCTTTAAGAACATATGATATCCTAAATTAAACATAAAGGGCATCCATCTTCTTTTCTCATAGGACTCTTAATGGATTTGGGTTATCCACTTCGACTCTTAAATCACTTACACCATAGTTATCATTAACTACAATATCTTGGGAATCATAATCAATTAATCGACAATATATAACAAATAAAGGTGTGAACCATAGGGTATACTATTTAAATCATCAACAAGTTTCATACTGATAGTGTTGTGGTAGCTTTTGTTGTACTCAAACACCATCAATGGAAGGTGATCGAACCAACTATGGATAAAATATAGTAGAATATTCCACACTGTAACCTAAAGTATCCCAAAGGTCCTATGTATCTAATTTTCTATCAGGATATTGAATATAATGCTAAACTACAACTGAGTTAATAATTCCTCTTATAATATCCTCCATGACCAAAACTTTAATTGAGCATCATAGTTAGAAATTATTATTGAAGTAAAACTATAAAACTATATGATATCATCAATGTATAGGCTCCCTATAATCTTCACCAAATTTTTCTCCTAAATGGATATAATGTAAATAAACATGGACAATAAATCAATGATCACCCACACAAAATCATAACCCTTACCCAATTGTGTAATTAAATTCATAAAAACCATGGATATATTGTCCCACTTCTTATATAAAACCTCAAGAGTCCGAGTCAAACCAATGGGATACTATAACATAGCATTATCCAATAAATAGGTGTGATAAGAGGATATGACCTCAAAAAGACTACAATTCTTCCCTGGAAATAAAAACTGGTGTTTCATATCATAATAAATATTTATCATACCAAGCTATACTTACAATATATAAGTGTGAAACTCCTATAAACCTCCTCATGAAACTCATTCAAAAGTAATATCCAACCTTGGAAGAGGATGGTGTTCTACCCATATTTAGAGAATCCATCAGGTGCATATCTTGAGAAAATATGTTCTCATAAGATATCACAATAAATATCTACAAGTTAGGAATCCCAAACTCAATGAATATGTTTTGGGGCACTACCATAAATCATAGATAAGCTGTGTATTCATATTCAACTTGAACCATACGCATTTAGGTTAACTAGTCTAATGCATCCTCCATCAGTTAAGTATAAAATTTTCTATTAAGTCCACTAGCCACTATGTTTCCCTTCCATATATTATAGACTATACCAATTTCATAATCCAATAATAACTTAGGTCAATTAATCTACAATGACTTAATATCTCTCTATAAGAGGATATACCTAGTTCTATAACGACATGTATAGAATAAAAAAATTTCATTGCAAAGATAGTGTCCCCACCTTTAAGGAAAACACCAACATTGGATGTTTCAATTCATGGGTAATATAATTATTATCATGATATCACAAATATATTGACCCATAAGAAATCATGGCATGCCTCTACATCAACACAAATCCATTCCCAGACTTAGAAGAACTATAAAATACCTCATTCTAAATCCCTTTCATTGAAAACCACAAAAATGGAGAACTATTCAAGCAATTATTTATCTCCTAAAATTATATATTAAAATGGTCTAACCAAATTAAAGGTTATTCTTTTAGGTAAGGGTTATGATAGCGGTTATAATCCTAGATAAAATTTTCATGAATCTATAGTAATATATTAATTCCCAAGGAAGAAAAACACATCAAACACCATCATCGGTGGATCATAACCCTTTACAGCCTTAACCTTCACGAGTTCAACTACTAATCAAACCTTTTATATCAAATGAACTAATAAATAAAACTCATTAATCCAAAACTTATACTTTGAGATATTTATATATATCTAGTTTTCATGGAGTAGTCTCAAAATAGTCTTAAAATGCTCGACATGATTTTCATTCATCTTGGAATAAATAATAATGTCATAAATGAAAACAATCTTGAACCTAACCATTAATGGATGAAAGATTTATTTTATGATTATGATGAACATACTAGGGTTGTTCATTACTCTGAAAAATGTCATTAGGAACTCATAGTGACCATAACAACACTTGAACACCATATTTGGGATATCCTACTCATGAAATTAAAGCCAATAGTAAATATACCTATGATCAATTTTCAAGAACTTCTTCATTCAATTCATACGATTGAACAGATTATAAATACTTAGAAGAGGGTATTTTTTCTGTATTGTAACTTGGTTAAGAAAATAATATTCAATACAAACTTCAAGATCTTGTATTCCTTCTTAGAAAACATAATATGAGTAGCCCAAGGAGACACATTGGGTATAATGAAACCTTTATTCAAAAGTTTATATGACTAATTATCTATATCCCTAAGTTTTTCTAGGGATATTTTATAAAATATAGAAGAAATAGAAGTGGTCATGGGGTTTAAATAAATTCTGAAATAAAATTGTTGATGAGTGGAAAACCTTGGACCATCCTTTGAGAAAACTTATATGTACTCTACCACTATAGGTAACCCATTATCTATATGATTCATTGATAAAAATAAACACTCACCAAATGATGGGTAATAAACTGAAACTTCATGAGGATTAGACTTTTTTGTCCATCCAAAGGACTCTACTCACTAGTAAAGGCTAATTTTGATCCATCCACTTGATATCATAGAACCCTACAATGATATAAATCTACCAAATATTGGACTATGGAAAAAATTATATATTAAGGATGAAGTAATAAGGTATCATATTTACTATAATAAGGTCTTAGGAAAATGTATCTCTACCTAGAGTAAACCCACACTAATGGAAGATGTGATTGAGATGGTGTTCACCCCCAGTTGGAGTCTCTAGGTGAGGGGGTCAGGCTAAGGGATCTACTAGGATATCTATCACTTGAACTAAAGATACAGATAGAAAATAATGTCTCATGTTATAATTGATAATTACAAGTTACAAAGTAATAAATAAACAAATAATAAATTAAATCATGTTAGGTGTTGCGTAATCAAATCCCTTCATCACTTGTAACTATTTGAATCCCTAACCATATGTATTTTGTGCCTAATATAGACTACATGAAGGTGGATGAAATTGATATGGATCAAAATCTCAACAATATATATCTTCTCTTAAAATAGTTTATCCTCTATCATTGTCTCTTCTATGAGGACCACTCTATATACCTTAGATAGGCCCCTAATCTCTATGTTGTCTCTTATCAGTTGGTCCATCCATAATACTACCATGATTATCCTCTACTACTCATTGGGCGGAAAAAATGCAAGTTAGGTTTCATCTAAGAAGGAATGAAATTCTAGTATAGTTTCCCTATTAGTTATACTATCATTATGATACATTTTTTGTTGACACCTAATACTGATTACATGCATGCATATGATAGAATTGACAATATCAAGATGACTATCATTAACTAGAGGTTATCGATGTCTCTGTCTTGAGAAAAAAGATTCCTAATTTTAAAATAGGTTGTGTCTCATCTAAGAAACACTCAATAACCAAACTAAACACTTCAACTCTAGCATATTTGGGGATGGATATGGGCACAAACATATCCCATATATCTCTTTAATGAAATTTATTGAACATCCAAGCTCAAATGAATCCATTTTGAATCATATCTACAGAGTACCTCATGAGTTATATAAACCTCAATGCATACTCATACATGATCACAATACACTACTGGAGTTTTAAAAAAAATTTTACACATAACATCCCTAACATTGATGGATAGTAATCCTCTCATAAAAAACTATCAAACTACAACTGGAGTAGAGTAGCCTCATCATGGTTCTGATTGATAAAAATCTACCAATAGATAATTTCACCATGAAAAGGACTCAATGTAAGAAATATAATCTATTCATTGGGTATCTAATCTAGATAAAAAACACTTGACACAAAATCTAACCAATACTTTTATAGATAAGGATTTGAATCACCTCAAAACCTAAGAGGACTCTATCACTAAAACTCATGAAGTAAACTCAATATATGTGTATTATCATATAATCTATGAGAATTACCACCTTCTCTATGGGTGGGTCTTCCCTATGCACAAAAATTTGGGGTTCTTCCCTTTTCCCATGGGGAAATGATACATCCTTATCGAGTCCCATTATTGAACCCTTATCAATTAACTAATCAGTGACTAGGGGATAAAGCATTATCATAGGATCATCATGACCCCACCTCTATATCTAAATTGGCCATCTTTATGGTGGTATAACTTTTTTGAAAATATGAACCCATGGGTATTGAATCCTATTTTGATGAGATTATGATGGAAGGACATGGATTAAAAATACAAATTTCATGTTATATGTTGTATATTCCATTTATTACACCACAAAACTATTATATTAGTGATTTTAGTTGATTTATATATTATAGCATCCCTAGTGAAAGGATCCATTTTCCTCCCACTTCAATAATTTGGTTCACTAGTCTAGAAACTAAACCCAAGACTCCTTAACATCATTACCCTGTATTTATTAAAACAAACCTTATAAGACCACTAGGTCCAAAATCCATCCATAGGACTCAAATTTATTTTATACCATTCATACAGGACTAAACACATTGGGACCCCATTTGGGCTGATATTAGGTAGAGTGTACCACCCAAAGACACATATAATAATCTAAGGGTTGGAAACTAACATGAATAAAGTATATCACATGTATATGATACCTTATCCTAATATACCTACACACTTCCACATTCCTCTATAAAAAAATGTGACAATATAACACAAGAAAAACTACCATTTATAACATAAAAATCATTTGAAATAGATGAAACATCCATATTTTATAAAACATGAAGCACTAGTAAGTAGGGAAAAATGTCCAAACATATAAAAATGAAGACATACCTCAACAAATGAATAGGGATTACTCTATGACACATCAAATCTTGGCACAAACATCATTTGTAACCATTATTATTAAGGTTCACTAATAATTTTCTCCACCAGATCCACGTAAACCTAAACACATTCAAACAATGTATTGTCTTCATAGACACAATACGCGTGGTAATGAATCCCATTTTGGGAGAAGTAAAGAAATGCCTGGTAGGATACAGTAAAATTGAAAAGGAACAATAAATCATGAGGTCAACCCAAAATAGTAAGGAAACCAATATATTATTTAAAAAATCAAGTCCACTATGGTTAATTAGAAACCCAAACAACATAAATCAACTATACATCGATCATCTACTAAAGGTTTACTAGAATACCCATTACATAAAAATACCAGAAGGACATGATCAATTTAGTTTCTAAAACTTCCACATCACCTCTCTGGAATTATAATTGGGAATCATGCTCTACTGAAGTTTTTAATTCAGATGAGAGATTACAAACTCTTATAAAGGACCCATGCCTTATTAAAGAAGAAAACACCAATAAAGGGTTTACTGACTCCAAAGATAGAATACTCACACCCCATTTATGGGGGTGTGCTAAATATACTTATAATACTAAAGGATATATTCCCTAAATCTTATATATATATATATGATCTAAATAATCTATTTATTATTGTGTGATATAAATAGTAATCAAATTTTACTTGCATATAAAAAAAAATTTGTTCATACATTTGAGGTATATCATTTTATATGATTGGGACATATAAAAAAAAACTACCCATGAAAGTCATATTGTATGAATGACCATGTCGTAAGGCTACTGTATTCATTTTTTGGGGTGATTAAATGATAATAGTTATCATTCTAGTGATATTACATGTTTTATATAATTAAGGAATCATCATTTTATGAGATGAAATCCATGAGAGTATATGAATTTATTAATGTTTTTCAAAAACTTTTCAAGGGATTTAATAATGTGTTATAAACCGTAATTAAATTCTTAAACTCTTGGGGAGGATACTATAAGGATTTATAAAGATTCATTAATCATGATATGGGTATTAATTATAGTCCCCTAACCCTAAAACAAAACTCCCCTACCCATATATCTCATCTCCCACATCCATTATATGATAAGGAACTTTCATGACATGGAGGGTGGATGATCCCTCTTGTATGATGAGTGATTTAGATTCAGCCTATGGATACATATAGATAAGATATGTCATTTGGGTAAATCTTGTTGATCTTCATAAATCACATACTATGATGGTTAATGAATAGTAATACAACATTTATCAATCATGTAATGTACATTTATTTATTTTTTGACAGTTTATATATAACAACCCAGACCCTTTCATCCCACTAATTTGTGATTTTTTGGTGTTGGGGGACCTATGATGGATTTTAGGAAGGGAGTAGAGGATATGGAGTAAAACTATACAATTTTAGGTGGTGATTAACACTATAAATTACCGATTCACCGTGTTTAATTTTTCACATGGTGGTTTCATGGCATGTCCTAGGGTTTCATCTCGGCCTGATTCCTAGTATGAAACTATGATCACATCATGAATGCTCATAGTAGGGTTTTTGAAGGTTATATATTTGAAATTTTCATGGCATGAAATTGTATATTCATGATATGAAATCCCTAGGAGTTTTTTGAATTGGGAACTTCTTTTTTGGTATATGTGAACTATGTGAGGTTCATAGTGTAAACCAGATATTCACACTATAAATGGGGTGATTTTTGGAATGCCTATAAATTCCATCATCCTTAAAATCTCCATCATTTTCTCTTCTATTTTCTCAAACATCAAGTAATTTCCTGGTAATTTTGGAATCCCTAACACCCTCTGATCTTTTTTGTTCACCCTCAGCTTATAAAGATTTGATATTGGTGATTCTCAGTGAGTTATTAACCTCTTTATCTATGTGTTCCTCTTCATATCTATAGTGATATCATAGTGAACAATTTTTTGTTTGATTCTGGGGATTTTTGAGATAATAATTTGATAATAAATCATTCACATTCATATTGATTTGATGATCCTTTGTGTGGTTGTGGCCCCATAGTTCATCTTCTCAAGATTTTTCTATTCACATTGAATCAAAAATATTATTTAAAAGGATAGGGTTCAAGTTCTCTATATTTTATGTGTACCTATGATATTATAATAATTTTTCATTTTTTTGTGATTAATATGAATTTTCATAATAATGATAATAAAATGGAAAAATTAAATTGAAAGGGAATAGTGTGATGTGCATGTGGTTATTGGTTTTCTTGATGTTATTGATGTTATTTTATGCTATATTATTATTATGTGATTATGACTTATAATGATGTATTTATTAGAGAATACCTTTTAAATAGTTAAATACTAATGGATGTTAAATGAAAATACTAATTGATATTACTATTTTAATCCTGAATTATTGTGTGTGTCTTGATGGCCTCGGTTGTATGCAGCTTAGCGTCCTTGGTTATCTATGTCTTGGTGTCCCTAGTTGTGATGTTGAAATTCAGCATGGTGGTTGGCTGATAGTGTTTCAATAGAAATGGAATAATTTTGATATATATAAATTTGGTTATGTATAAAGAATTAATTAGTGTGAATTTAAACTAATAACTCGATGAATAAAGCTTCGTGGCTAACATGTTAAATAAAATAATGAGAAAAAGGAACTCGAGTTGTGGCTCTTTGTGCGATGATTTTGGTTGGTTACTCTGTATTATAGGTTGTTCTTGGTGGTGAAATATAGATAGTGACATGATGATTATTTTGGTGCTGGAACTTATGTGAGCCCATAGGTGTGGGATTGTTTAAGGCTATTATATAGTTATATTATTTTGGGACTTTTAAATTCACTCTACCTAGGTTGGGTAACCTAACTGATGCCAAAAGGCTCTAGTGGGTGTTTTCCCAAAAATCCAAGATAGGGAGGATAGATATTTCTGACTACCCCCTCTCCCCCACTCTACCATTATTAGTAGTTTCTAGTGATACTGGTGTTGGATAATGAGATATGTGCTAGGGGTAATGTGTGGTAGAAGGAGAACATGTGGTTGATATCATATACTTTCATGATACCCTACTACCATGATTACCTAAAATGGGATATGTGGTTAGTGTTGTGAGACATTATATTTGGTTATTTCCATGAGACATGATATTTGGTTGGTGCCATCATTGGTGGATATGGAAGGGATATAAGAAAAGTATGTATTCTTATTGGGAAACAGAGGAAAATTAGTTGGGAAGAGGGTTTGGGGAACCTTTGGCTATATTTTTTGATAATTACTTTTTTGTTCTTGGATGTGTTATTTGGTGAGTGATATTTAGTGAGGTTGGGGAACTAGTCGAACTATGTAGGTGGTGGTTAGTTATGCTATTTTTTTATTCAGGTATTGGTATCCTCTTTTCACTTTTTCATGAGAGACCAAGGGTATGATCCTAATTAGTATATATTTTATGCTTACCCAGGTTATATATAAACTATATTTATCTTTCCAATACGGATTACATGATCGATCTAAATAGTATTAGGTAAAATTTTAAGTTATTGTGGTTTCTTCCAAAAGATTTACTATTTTTATTGTTTTATCATTGGATATCTTTGGATTTTTTTTATCTTCATTCATTTGGAGTATTTCTTGTATCAAATTTTTAGTTTTTATTTAATGGTGTGGTGGGTTGGTTGGTGGTTTTATATTTTTTTTCTCAGGACATTGAGGGTGATTCCTCCCATTTGATTGTTTTATACCCCAATACTAGTCACCAACCCAAGTCTTACTGAATTTTTGACTCGAGGGGTCACCCTTTTTATTCACTATTATCCTTAGAGGGGTACCAATGGAGGGGGTCAAAAAATAGTGGTGTCAAAGGTGTTGGTTAAGATATAAGGTGGAGATTATAGTTAGGAACTCATGAGTTCTATAAGGGTTGGTAAGGCAACGGTGTTATCCAAACTTAGAATGTTATGAAGGAATGGGATACTGGAAATGACATAGGATTTTAAGTCCCCATATGATCTAAAACAAGGACCTTAAGCTCTTTGAATATCCTAGGTAAAGTGATGCAACTTGTGGGGTAGATACCAAGTAGAGGTATATTCATCACACTTGATTGATTTTTTTAATGGGGTTTTTATTGGAAAAAATAAATAAAATAATTTAATGAATTGAATAAATCCATTATTATTGTGCATATGTGTTTATCCTTTCATTATATAGATTTTAGTTGGTCACCAGCTGTGTGTGGTTTGAGTTGTGAAGATTTATAAATTTGACCATGTAGATCATCATAGGGGTGATCTAGATTGGCAGGAGGATCTTTGGTAGTGGAATTTGTGTTCCTTTTAGAATCAGAGTCTAGAAATGTATGAGGGAAACATCTCTGATCTAGACATGGAAATATGTCTGGAGGAGTTGGAGATCCCTTCCAGATTGATTCAATACCAATCTTAGTATTGAGTTCACCTAGTAGTTATCCAATTTAGGATAATGGTGCATTAATGTTAGATGTTGTATGTTAGGGAGTGGAAGGATATCGGTGTATTATGGGCTGATCTTCATTTGGTGTCTAGGGATATGTTCTTATTGATAAATGAAAAGCTGATAAAGAGATAAGATTTTCTCTCCCATTAGCAAGGGAGTATGATTATTCAAGAGTTTGAGATTATATTTAATGACCATATATGATTCTCCCTCAATGTTTTTCTGGATGAGGAGTCCCAAGAATGGTTCATAGAGGAGGCATTACATCTCTTCCTTTATTTTATTTTTGTTAACCCATTTACATTTCCTATGTATTTGGAGGTGTAGAAGAAGGTGGAGGTGATGGATAGGGTGCCTGAGTTAGATGGAGTACCCCTAGTTGAGAGTCATCATAGACCTCCAAGGATATGGTTTCCAAATGGAGGGTCATGGATAATGGTCAAATTAAGGTTTCAATCATCTGGGAAATGACCCCAATAGTCATCATTTCATTTCTTGTGAGGTATTAGTTGTCTTACAAGAAAAATATCTCATATTTTGATCTTTAGTTGTGGTGTCTGTGGTCACTATAATGGGTAGTTTCCTTTATCTCTAGAGAGTTACTATTTCTTGGAAAGTCAATTCCCCTTTCGATAGCAGCAATTGTTTCCCTAGTACTCATTTCAGTAGTCGGCCATTCTAGGTTATGGTAAAAATCCTACTTAGTTAGCTTATGCTCTGCTTGGAGGTGGGGGAGTATGAAAAGGGTAACCCAATTATGTCCTACACTATCAAGGGCCCAGAATATGGCATGGACAAGGAGGTCATCTCTGAATAAGAAAAGGGGACAAACGAATCCAGATGCATGTGATAGAGGAACCAATTCTAGATTTCCAAAAGGTTATTTGGGGTAAAATTAGTTCATCATCTACCCTGGTTTCTAGTTTATTTGATTTTGTATCTTTACATTCTTTTTTCACTCATCGAAGTCTAATATTTAGGACTATATTTAGAGATTATTTTCATTCACTTAGTTTTATCTAAATATCACATTTTCTGTATGATTTTTATTTATAATAAATTAAGTAGATAATTGATGAATATATGTTGAATATATTTTATAGAATATATAATTGGAAATATTAGTCTAATTATCCATGATTGAAAATAAAGTGGATTTAGAAAGGATGTTTGAATGAAGAAAAGAAAATGTGATCAAGCCTTGATATCCTAGAAATAGATAAATAGTGTTTTCCTTTAGTGGGGCTGTATATTTATACTTGAAGGTGAAAGTTATTTGAAGACTTTGAGTTTACTTAATTCTATTAGTGATTTGATCTTAATTTATAAAACATATTTAATGATTGTTAGAGAGGTTAATTTGTTATCAACGCTATAATGTTTCCTTAAGGATTTTCCTTAAGTAGTTTACAAATAGAATTTTATTGGTTGAAGATAATTAATTCTAGTGTGTCTAGGTGATCAGCATAAAATTACATTAGATGAAGTCCATTGTACAGATTCCACGAACTGAATTTTTCAAATTCATATTACATTATTCATTAGAATGATCAAGATTTGAAGTCTATCTATTAACATAAAGATTAGTATTTCACTAAATGAATGTTCATAAAGACATCATATGGATTTGAATGTAATGAGTTTATTGAATGAAATATGGAAATAATTGTTTGATTGATTACATTCATAAGTTATTTCATACAAATAATTATCATATAGAATAATATTATTAGATTCTTAGATATGTGTTACTTATTAATTAATAATCACAATGTATTATAGTTGTGATTATAAGATAAAGTTTAAAATAAGATAAAAAATTCTATAAAATATTGATAAATCAAATAATTCTTTACTATTCCAAATATAGCAAACATCACGAAGAGTTTCATGATTCTTGCTTGAAGTTCAAGGAAGGGGTCGATGGAACGTGGTGGAACTATGGTTCCCAAATATTTTGAAGTGCTTATTACAGTTAAATAAAGAGTTTTATAAATTATATCAGATAGAATTGTAAAATATCAATATGTGAAGTGATGATTTTTTTTATTAGGTTATAGCTAAAAAATAGAAATATGAAGTATTTCATAAAATCTTAGTGGGTCATAGGACAAAATCTATTGAATAAAATATTTCAAACGATCAAGAAAATATTTCTTAGTGAAGATATCATATAGATTAAACATGTGAAAATCATTGAATGGATATGTTTTTGAAGAATTTCATCAAATAGAAAAATGGTTGTGAAGTTGGTGGATAATGGTTTTCAAATGGTTGGAAAAATGTTTCCTAAAAAAGTTAGAGGAAACATACAAATCTCATTGGACAAATATTTCTAGTTTTTTATGAAATGGAATTGGAAAATGATTTTTATTTAATTGGTATCAGAGAGAAGTCTATGTATGAAGTAATCAGATCAATGTTTCTAAGTGATTTTTATTAAATATATTTTTCAATGAAAAAACATCAGACAGATGCTATTGTAAAAAGCCATCAGATGGAATTATCTGAGTATTTTCATCACATGGAATGTTATGAATACATCATATAGATTATTTCAAATTCATTGGACCAAATTATAAAAATTCATTAGATAGAGTATGAATACAAAATATTTGAGGGGTCATCAGATGGAGGAAAACAAATAAAAAACTTAGAACTAAATGGTCAGAGGAAGAGTTTTGTTAAAGTTTTATGATATGTTTCTATGAAGTGGAGAAGAAACACTGGTTGGAGTTTTTCACTAAATGGAAGAGGTTTTATGAAGTTTTACTAGAAATGAAATCTGAATATCTTTATAATGTTTCTGTCAATTTATAAATGTGACAATATTAAGCTGGATGTTCAATGTTTCAATAATTATAGAGGAAAAATCATGATTTATACTAAGATTTTAGGGAGGTTGAAGAAAAAATTTAACGTCGAGATATAAGGATGTTTTATCAGAATATGTTTTGACACCTATTTTTTAGGAATTATAAAGGTTTTCAAACAAACAAATAATATAGTGGAAGATTCAAATTTGGAAATTGGAATTTCAATGTTGAGTTTGTGATTCTCCTATAGTTTTTGAAGAAACCATGCCTATATAATGGAGGGAATATGTGTTATGGAAGTTTCTTCTCGAGTTATGTATGAGAATTTCTTGCATATGTGCCTATTATTGAATAAGATAAGTGTTATTAGGAATTTAAATTTTCAAATATTTAGTACAATTCTCATTTAGGTAAATGTTTCGTATGAAGAGGTATCAGATAAAGAAGGGGGTATCTGATTGATCAAAATATCTGAATGGAATGATCAAGAATCAAATGAATAAGTTCATAAGTGATCATATGAGTAAGTACCAGACACATAATTATTAGAAGACTCATATGTAGTATAACCAGTGGATGAATAGGTATAGGATGAACTAGAAAAATAATGGATCATATAAACTATCACTGGTTGAACATGCATCAGATGGACATGATTAGATGGAAGTATCGGAAAAACAAGTTCTGAATAAAGAAAAAAGAAAGAGCAGTATTCAATTTACTAATTTAAAGAATAAGGAGGGTTTCTTGCTCACTATTATGTAAAATTGGTGAGTAATAAGGATAAAGTAACATTGTGATATTCTAAAAATGTCTCAACTAGTGAAATACTTTCTTGATGTTGAAAAGTATCTTAAGAATATATTAGAGATTGTCTATATGGGTAGTATAAAGATCCAGTGAGGAGCTACAAGTTAGATAAGGTCATAACCAATCTAAGGTAGAAGGATATTTTCATATCCCTCATTATAAAATACCGGTAACAATGCTTTCACTAAGGATTGTTTTCTATATAAACTAATGTAATTTGGTGTCTGGTTATAGTAGATAATTTGTGTACTAGTCATCATCATACATGAAAAGGACTATCATATACAAGGTTCATCTCTATTATATTCTCTAAATTGATGTTATTCTCTTTTGAATATTTGAGTTTCTTTCTTATATTTACTATGAGGTTTAGTTTTAGTATAGATTTGGTTATCTCTGATCGAAATTCTATTTCTACCAAGATGTTATTGAACGTGATAAAAAAAGAGAAAAGAAAGATGAAAAATATATCCATATTATCTAAAGAATAGTATGTATCAGTCTATCCTTGTATTTATAATAATGAAGATAGATATATATTGGAATGTAAAGAACAAGTGGTTCAACATACCACCAAGGACAAGGAAAACATCCCTACCTTTATTGGATCAAGGTCAAGTGATCTTGTGGTAAATGAAAATTGTTGAACAAACAATCATCAAGAATAATATCATAGAATAAGTGTTGATAATGATTATCTACAACATCTCAAGATTTATCAGTTACTAGATTAATATATATTCTACATTTTATTCCTAAATAAACTATCTCCCTTTCATGTGGAGTTCCTAAATGTATGCAAGAAGAAATAACTTAGCTTGAAGATAAAGAGGATAATTTATATAAGGATTTACTGTAAAAAGTTCAAGAATGTATAAATATATCCAAATAGTTTGAAGCTTTTGAATACAATTGGCTCAAAGAAGTTGAATAAAAATATGGACTCAAGAAGACTCTAGAAGAAAATATCCATGCACTTGATGAAAATTTGAAAAATATTATTGATCTCAAGGATTTACAATTGGAAGTAAAATCAAATAATATCAAGGAACTTGACTCTATTTTATAAGATGAAGTTATGTTTAATGAAGTGTAAATTAAAGTAATGGAGATTTATTGTAAATATAGGGAGATTTTGATTGAATATTAGAATAATTCCCTCAATATGAGTTTTCTGGAATCGAAATTAATGTTTTTTAATCTTGAGAAGATATACATTTTATCATCAGAAAAGAAGAAGAAGGTTGATACTGGTACTCAATGATCAATATAGGATTCTAATTTTAAAATACCTCTAACATGTTATAATAAGATCTTGACTTTAATTAATGATCTATATAAAGCATCTATGAAGAAAAATATATCATCCATACACTCTTGTAATAATTTTTCTAAATATTTTGTCATAAAAAATGTAGGTTGGAAATAAAATCTATACAATCATGGATTAATAAAACTGAGAATGGGTCTACCACCCTATCTAAGGTGGATAAGAAAAGAAGTATATAATCTAGTTTCCTATGAAGATCCCAACACATTATGAAGAAGAATAAAAAACATCGTACATAAGATATTAAAATTTCTAGGTTTGGGGGTCAATGTCAATATGGAGATATATTTGGGCATTGTGCATTAGATTTTCTAAAAAATCCTTTAAATGAAAAAGAAAAAAGGAAGATTATGTCAACCGAGCACAAGTACGAGATTATGAATAAAAATCCGAAAAGTAAGAAAATTATATATACTTAAAAGTGATTTGGAAATATTGAAAATATCTATGATGTATGTGATAAAGGTGGTAACAATGATACTACATGATATACTCTACATGTATCTAAAGTTGATAAGAAAATAATACCACAGAAGATGGTTAACAAAGAAGAAGAAACCATGTGAAGTAAGTAGAATAATTTTGTAAACAAAAATTTTCCCAAGAAGATATCATTTAGATAAGGTGAGAAGTAGTTGGATTCTAAATCCAAGAGTTTGTAGTGGAGTGAACCATCTAAAATAACTAAAGAGAAGAATGGCACTTAGAAGAATAAAATTTGACAAACCAAAATTAATACAAATGTACCTAATGATATTTTAGTAATATTGATAGAATATTTTTATAGAATGGTGAAAATTTAAGAATAACAAGAAAATACTAGTGAAAAAGAAAAATAAGATATTCCACATGAATAAGTAATGTAACGCCCCTAAAAACTAAAGTAGGAACTTTGTATTCAATAGCATCTACGGAACACAACACCAAGCACAAAAGATAATATAATATCCTAATACTTTACAATATAATTTTTATTTTAAATCATTTGAAACTATAATTTAGTTTTCGATACACAAGACACTGAGTTAGCATGTGACACACACAACAACCTGTTTCTTCAATGTCTTGTGTTATACGCAAGACTGAGTTTTGAAAGACAATAATATATAATTAAAATATTATTATTTAAAACAAAAATACTTAACCTAGCCATTAAATTAGAGGTTATGAATATGATTTATATAAATATAAATTTAGTTCATTTGTTACCAATTAATTAGAAGTGAAAATAAGAACGAATTGGATATTAAAAGAAATATTATTATTTTTATGCTCCCAAAATATTTTTTTGTTAATAAACATAATTAATTAAAATTAATGAATGATTTCAAGGAAATATATATTTTATAAATTCAGTAAAATATTTTTGATATTGATCCATTAGGTTTGATAGGCATAAGATAAGAACAAACCCAATTTCACACATAAAACCTATATTTTTTAAAAGACAATTTTACAACCTTTTAATGGAGAACTCATTTTAAATATAAATTTAGACACCAAAATTGATTTAATATCTAAAAATAAACCTCATATTGGAAATATAAACATAAAAATTATATTAGGGTGAATTTTTTATATTTTTCAAAAACATATAATTTTTTAATGAATAGCAAAAATATCGAATTTTAGTTCAAAACTTCTTTTCATATAATTTATATATAAGTTTAAATCATATTATAAATTTTTTTAAAGTTTAATTAGATTATATTTTTATAAATTAATCAAATTTAGCTCTTTTTTATCAATTTCACTTTGAAATTGACAACAAAAACATAGCAAGCTTTCAGAAATTTTTACTTTAAAAAAATTCATTTTCATCCCACCTGTGAGATTAAATTTAAATCAATTTCTGAAAATTTTAGGATTTTAATTTTGAAAAATGGATTCAATATTTTGAATCAGAATAATTTAGAATTTATAATAAGACAAACTTTATTTTTGACCAAAAAATTTAGTGAATGTGATTAAAATTAATTTCAATGATTAAGGTTATATTAAGATTAATAAGAGACTATAACTTAACCTTTAGACACAAAATTACCTATAAACTTTTCCAAGATATATTTTATAGTAATATATAGAACCTATACTGTATTATATAGAAATTTTTCCATTATTAAATCAACTTTCAACATGAAAAAATTGGTTGTAATTGCATTGTCAAAATATTACAAGAGTGTCACTCCTCCTCTACTATAAAAGGCCACCACTTCTCCTCATTCCTCACACCTATCAAACCACGTAGGTTCAAAAAATATATTCCAAAATATCTTCCAAAAATCCCTCAAAATTACCTTTAATCCTCCCTTTGGGCACAAATTATTCTAAGGAAGCCATTCGGTATAAACCAAAAGGAGTTACCAGATTTTTAAGGTAACGCTTTCCAACAATCTCTTTTCTCTCATTTACTTTTCCACCACCTAAAATATTATTCTTATATGTTCATAAAATAACACCTATATCATAAATATAATTATATTTTTTATGTTAATATTTCTACCTACACTTACACACACATCCATCTAATAGTTAATGAACATATAGTTTTTGTGTACGGCGAACTACCGCCTCATGAAACGATGATTGTTAGTTTTTTCTTTAACATTTATGGTTGGAAATTATGATGTAAACTCTATTTATATATGATATTTATGATATTTATTATGTATTTAATCTTATTTAATTATTTTACAACACATATCTTCATGCTTTTTATTTTTTGTAAAAACAATAACATCGTTTGTGGAAGTGTGGACTACCGCCCCCTCAAAGTGATGTGATTTGCTCACAAGATACATAGAATGTATAAAGGATGGATTAAATCAAAAATATGTGACATAAAAAACCTATATATTATATTCATGAGATAATTAATTTTCTGTAAATATAATATATACCATTTTCTTTACTACCCTTTCACACACTTAAAAAGTGATAACATTATTTGTGGATGTGTAGACTACCGCCTCCTCGACTTTACGTGATTAATTTTTCATCACATGAATTATATATATAAGTATATATATATATATAAATAATATGGTATTTATGATATAATAATAATTATAGAAATATATGGTATTACTTACCTTCTTTCTATTTCAATCATTGAAAAATAAGAATTTAACTCGTGCATACGTACGACCTACTGTCTCCATGATTGTAACATTGATTCATTTTTCATAACAATATGTAATGATTATTTTTAAAAGTATAATTGATGTATAAATATAGTAATTATATAATTATTATTATTATTTAGATATTATATAATGACCCTTTTAACATATTTTACCTACCAAAGTTGTTTTTGACACATAAATCGAATTTGGTCAAAACACCCAACATAAACTTAATTATTTAAGAAGATATACATGACAGGGTAATAAGTAAAATAAAATTAATGATAAACATTAAAAATGTTCTTAATCAAGTATAAAATTAACATATGTTTATTATACATAAATTTAATGGTCGTTCACCTGAAAAGAAACTCAGGGTAATGGATTCGCATCTCGCCTTTTTACATCGGTGAGATAAATGTCATGTTCACCACTTACAGCTTTTTTGTGGTGTATCTAATTACCATTTTATATTATATAATTAATCCTTTTATATTCATGGTATTTTACACTTCAATATAATGTTATTACTTCAAGATTATTATGATTTAAAATGTTTCAAAGTGGTAGGGGATACTTTAAAATGGTTAAAGATTATTTTCCTCAATAATAACTTTAATATTCCTTCAATGGTATTTAAATTAGAGGAAATTATATGACCATTATTCAAAAAAAACTTATCTTATCTAGTTATTCATGTCCATTTTCTATTATTAGTATCATTTTTTCACTCTTTGGCACTCAAAATTGTTAGAAAATGTTTTTAATAAAACCTGAATTTATTTCTCTCTTTAGTCAGAGAACCGATTTTCTTATAAAAACAATGTTTTATTAAAAAATTAAAAATTGATTTTAAAATTATTTGATAAATACATTTTTACCCTTTATTTCTTTTACCATTGTTTTCAAAGGAATCTTCTTGTCTCTTTCCCAACTAGGCATTTTTTAAACCTTTTTACCATGAAAAAGGAATTTTCTTTTACCCCATACGGCAAGTACAGATTTACCCACCATAATTTCATTGAAGATTCCTCTTCATGTCTAAAAAGTTAATTTTTAAAGAAATCGTTTTCAAAGGTGATTTCCAAAGAAATTTTTTTCCAAAAGGTTTTACAAAAAAATTATATTTTCCTTAAGATTGATTTTAAAAGATATTTTTATAGTATTTCTATTAATAAACTATAACAACTCTTTATTTCTACACCTTGTGGGATTTGTTGGTTTGATACAATACATATTCTTCCTCTATATAGTTTATTATTGATTTCTCCAAGTATTGTATTCATATTCACTTCCTTGAATCATTTGTAATTCCCCTTGAAATATTCAATCTCCTATGATCATTGAACATTTGACTTCCCCCTAATTATCCATTTTATTTATCATGGGTATTATTATTTCCTAAATTGTATACGATTTTACATATGGTGTAAAGATTTATAATTATTTGATTATTTGGGGAAATATTGATAATTATATATTATTTATTTAATATAGATATTTGATAAGCCATATTACTTATTTTGATTATTAGATATGAGGAATTATTTGGACTGGTAATAAAGGGTGGAGACCAGAATTTATAACTTGTAAACACATAGAACCAAGCACACAGCAAGATATGAACCCAAGTCAACTGTATAGCAAAAAGAGTGTTCAAAGTAAGAAGGGGTCAAAATAAAAGCCCAATAGTAATAGTACAAGTACAACTGAAATAAAATACAACTGAACAAAAAGAAAGGCATCTACTATGACGTCCTCTGAGGTTCCTACATGAAGGGTAGGTACAGATCGCCTCCTCAACACTCCACGACTGCATGTCTCCTCTACGTACCATCATGCCATTTGGTCTAACTCCGGGCCCCTTATAGCCCTAATACCCTCATCTTAAATCATTTTTTTCCATCTTCTACACCAAACACAACATGGTGCAGGCATAGCCCATGTAGGGGTGAGTATAACGATACTCAGTAGGGACCCCGATACCCTCAAGGTCTCACAAAATTCACAAAGGATAAACCACAAGGCATTAAATCAACGGAAAACCCCACATAGGTATATTCCCATACATATACCTAATTTATCAAGTATACCCATCTCAGTCATGAGGAAAACACATAGTCCAACACAATTCACAAAGCTCAACTGTTCCACAAAGGAAGGAATACCACGAAGGTAAGTACCACACAGGTAGGCCACACATAAGAATACCACCAAGGTATTACCACGAAGGAAAGTACCACAATGTACAGACTCACCTCACACTAGGTACTTCTTAGGTATATTAGTAGAGAATATTAGATGAACTACTGAATCATCTTACTTTGTTAAAAGGTAGACCCACGAAGGATCCCTAGTCATCATCAGACCCATGGAGCATCGTAGTACATCATCAGACCCACACATGATCATAGTACCTCATCAGTACTTCGTCATACCCACACATGATCCCAGTATATCTCCATTAGATCTTCAGACCCTCATAGGATCTCTAGGTTCTGACCCACACAGGATCTCTCAGTGATGACCCACACAGGATCGTTCGGTGTTGACCCACACAGGATCGCTAGATGCTGACCCACACAGGATCACTCAGTGCTGACCCACAGAGGATCGCTCGGTGCTGACCCAAATAGGATCACCTAGTGGAGACCCACACAGGATCGCTCAGTGCTGACCCACACAGGATTTCTCGGTGGTGACCCACACAAGATCGCTCGGTGCTGACCCACACAGGATCACTACTCATTCTTCACGTCACAGTCAGCTACTAGGTTCTCGCACTAAGCTTGCTCGTCTCTAGGAGGGTCCACTCCTCAAGCACTGGATGATAATCCAACTGTCACTAAGTCCCATGAAGAAGTATCCCAAATGATGACTTCCACATCATAGGGGTATCAACGCAATAGATAGTGCGTCAATCAGACACCCGATCTGTAAGTTATTAGTCTTTTCGTCCCAAGAGCCTGGTTGGATTCGTTCTTGATCCAACCCAACAGCATCTCACCTTTATCCAAATCTCAAGTGGAGTGTTCCAAATGGACCGTCTCGCTCCAAGGATTACAACTCCATTGAAAGTTTTTCAAATGGATGCATGGTTCCAAAGTTATGGCCGATAGAGCAAAAAGCTCGTAGAGGGTTCGGGTCCGGTCCAACCCGGTCAGACCAACTCGTCCCATACTGGGTGGTGCGGGGGAGGAGGAGTGGTGTGGGATCCATAGATCGACATGAGACCACACGAGCCACAGAGGGTCACGGGGTGGTGAAGGTCGTGGGGGCGGCGAGGCCGCGGGGGCCGCAGAGGGCGGCTGGGCAGTGAGGTCACGGGCACCACCGAGGGCCGTGGGGTGGCAAAGGCCATGGGGGCTGCAGGTCAGTGAGGCTATGTGGGCCGTGGATGGCAGCGAGGCGGTGAGGCCTTCGGGGCCGCGGAGGGCCACGGCGCAGTGAGGCCATAGGGCGGCGACGATCCTAGAGGGCCGCTGGGCGGCGAGACCGCAGGGGCCATGGAGGGTTGCTGGGCAGCAAAGACTGTGGGGGAAACAGAGGGCCGCTGAGTGGAAAGCCCTTGGGGTCCACGACAAAGTAGTGTGGTGGAGGAGGCCGCAGTGTAGTGTTCCTCCAGGGCTGGTCGTCCGCCATGCCTTCAACGGCGGCCAGCTTGACTGGCCGGCCTCTGTTTGTTGCCTTCATCACGGCTGGTCGGGGTGTCGGCCCCAGTTCTCGAGTTCCACCAGTGTCAAACGCCGGCACCGTTTGCCGTCACCATTACGAAGAACACACAAAAGAACCATAAGGTTTGCGGAGGGGTCAGGCCATGTTTTTCTGGCCCAACCCCTCCACGCCAAGGCGGTAACAAGCGACTCAAGGGGAATGATTCAATGTCAGAGGACAATTAACATTGATCAATTTAAAACACACCCCTACCTTGTTCATTTGTTAACGTCGATGAGGAGGGAAGGACAATCGTTTATTGAAGACATCCCATGTTGGAAGATATCTCGAGGAAGAAGTTGAAGTCGTGTGTTGGTGTTCTTCATTGGAGGAGCGTTCTTTATTGGAGAAGAAGAATTCCTCCAAGGTTCTCTCCCAATTTCCCTTTGCCAAAACTTCCCCAAATTCCACCAAAAAGAAAAGTTAGCCAATATGATATGTTTCCCCAATTTAATTGTTGTCACAAATTAAATTGGCATCATAATTACATTGAGTTTTCCATAATAAATTTTGGGAAAACCTAAAGGTCACCTCCCTCATTAAAGAGGGAGTTCAAGAGGTTTCTCACATTAGGAGGGTTCGGGTGGTCCCCACCCTGAAATTCAAATTGGGGGTTTTAGGTTTGGTGGTCCCCACTTCCATAACCTCACATGGGAGGTTTAGTTCTGGTGGTCCCCACCTCTTAACACCCACATGGGAGTTTCAAATGAAAATAAAATGTTACACAATTTTATTTTATTTTATTATTTCACAAATAAGTGAAAAAATAACTTCCACCCTCGACCAACTGTGGTCATGGTTAAGGTCTCCTTAAGTGACTTCCGGCACTATGAGTTCAACAATTCCCTCAGATTTCAATCTCGAGCACCGGTTCAAAAGTTAGAAAACCCAACTCGCATGTTTACTGAACGTACCTGAAAAAAAGTTCATAAATTCATTTCGATAACTCCGGGCCTCAAAATCACGCACCTTCAATATTTGCGGACTCGTAAAATTCCCATTTAATTAAAAAAATTACATGGAATTTTTGGGTATTTGCATTGCTCCTCCATACATCAATAGGTTCTAATGAGACAAATAATTTGTGAAAATTGAACATGTTTCTATACTTATTTTTAAACCATCTTGTGAAATGTATTGATGGTATTGGTTTTCATGTTCCTTATACATGAAGTCCATTATAAAATTATTTCCTTTATATTAGTTTCAGTTATTATTCATCCATGAGATTTTGTGTCAACATATCTATGAATAAATTTCATTATCTGTTCATTGATTAAATGGAATGTGTTTAGTTTCTTACCTTTCCATATTTATTTTTCCTTATCTAATTATTTGAATGGAATGGTTTTCTATTTATTAAATTTCCATATTTTTTAAGTGCTTACCCATCATTTTATTGATTATATGGAAGGTGAGTTCAGTTATTTACCATGTAATTATTATTATTGTAATTTATTAATTATTGTTTCCTCTATATTTTTCCTTACTGAGCATTTTATCTCACACTTATTATACTTCTTTCCCCATGAATCCATGAAGCATACTATAATAAATACATAGAAAATTACTATATATATTAGAGTTATCCTCGAAGTTATTTATTTATTTAAATATAAATAAAAAACAATGTTGTTATTAGTGTATTCCTTTCTAATAAAAGTATCATGTGTGTATCTGGTTTACTAAGAATATTAATCTTTGGATCCTTTGAGATTTGATTCTTTGTAATCATGCCAATGTAATTAGTAGAAGACACCATCTCTGGGATTCTAAAGATGGGTTATTATTGTGGGTATCAATGGATGTTTTGTAAAAATGTTGGGAACTAGATTTAGGAAAAAATAGGTTAGAGAAAATAACCCTAAGGTATAATTTGAGGATAATTATAGAAGAATAACCAAGAATTTTGGTAAGGTAAATATTATGTGGGTCTTCCTAGAAATACTTCCTTGACTGGATACTACAACTGGACTTATTTCTAGCATAGATGTACCGAGGATTAATAACTCCAATATGGTTTTCCAAGCCTGACATGGAGTAACCAGGTATAAGACAACAAGCCTTACTATGCACATGGTTTGACACTCCCTGGGGATTTTCTTATGAAAATATACTTTTTCTTTACAAACCATTATGAAGAATTTAAATGGATAATGAAAATTAATAATCATGGTTAAAAGTAATGTGTTTTTTATATAAAAATAAGTTTTATTATTTAGATATATTATATATAATTATACACTTTTCTCACTATGACTATTGGTGCTCACACTATTCTTTCTGGTTTTAGTCAATGGCTGGAACCCAAAGGATTCAAGTTAACATTGAACATGAAGTAAAAGGTGGTGAAAATGAGAAGCTAATTGATGTATTGATAGGAGTGAAGGATATCATGTTTATTCAAAATCAGTTTTCCCAAAATATTATTAAGAATATATACATTTATCAACTCCCGAAAACACAATAAAAGAGAAGGATGGAGGTTTCTAAGAGCTTGAGTGGTGGGAACGTAAATAAAATAAGGATTGATATCTGACATGTGAGAAGTGTGGAAGGAGACACCCAGTAAAGTGTCCCTATGGAATAAGGAGATTCTTTATGTGTGGGAAATAAGGATATAAAGTAAAGTATTGCTGAGGAAAAATGAAGAGTATGATGGAGGGAAATGAAATTCATCCTAGAAAATAATGTATAGTTCATTTTTATAAGTGTGGGTAAAATAGACATTACCTGAGTCAACTACCTCTTCTAGAGGATAAAATCTAGACTAAAGAAGGATCTATGTGGAAATAAGGGGATGAATTATTTATGTATTGAGGTTGTTTTGAAAACCTTAGTTAGAAGACTATTTAGTAATTATCCTTGTTTAAAATATGTATATCATATTTATTTTGGAAATTATATTAATTTTATTTTAGAAAAGGAAAACTTGTAATCTAGGTGACAACTAATCATTTCTATTAAGGCCATAGGTCTTGAACTCCTGACTGAAGGACGATAAGGGTTTCACACCAACCACTAACCTACATAATGTCCTGGTTAATTCTTCACTGTTTTTAGTTCAAAAAATTGATGAAAAAATTTTAATGATGAACCATAAGTATCACTTATGAGTATTATAGATTAGTATATTAACCATATTGGTTTTGAAAGAGAGTTATAGATAATTAGTCAGATATTTCTCTCTTTTATGGGCCTTAAGATCCTTTAGAAATGTATTTGTGTCTTTCATGCATCAATATTAATTATTGAATGAATTGAAAAATAGATTGAAGCACAAAGAAATGTTGAAATTATTTTTATAGAAATATATCAAATATAAATATGTATTAAAATAATTCCTCAAAATTTGGAAAAGTATCTTAAAAAAATGTTATCCTAATACCTTAGTTTGTGTAATTGATGTCCTTCTAAATCATCACAGATTTCTGGATTTGAGGTACTCAACATTCTATTGATCATTCACTTGTTTGTGATTTATGACCTCAATCACTCCCTATAAATATTTGTGTTTTTTCACCAATTACATATCTCTACTTGCAACTGATGTTCTCCTAATTAGATACCTAGTCATACGTTAATCAATGGGAACTTTGTACTTCTTATTCTGTCTTTTATAGAGGATATATTACAAACCATTTCTCATGATTTGGGATTTAAATATAGGAAATATCAAAAAAAAACTATTACCAGGATCGAGTTTAAATTATGAGGATGCAATTTAATTATAGTGGGGATAATATAACACACACAAAATCTAAAGTATTAACCTTGTAATTGATAGTGTGTATGAAACGTGACACCAAACGCATAATGGAATATAATATCCCGAGACATTACAATATAATTAATATATTAAATAAATTAAAACTATAATTTAGTTTTTGTTACATTTGATACTGAGTTAGCATGCGACACACACAATAAAAAGTTTCTTCAATTTTTTTCATTACATGCAAGACAAAGTTTTACAGAGCAATAATAAATAATTAAATATTAGTATTTAATATAATAATACATAAACTAAAAATTACATTAGTGGTTATGAATATTGTTAACTAAATTATTAATATTTATGATTTATATAAATATAAAATTAATTCATTGATTACCAATTAATGAGAAATGAAAATAAGAACCAATTGGATATAAAAAAAATATTATTATTATTATGATCCCAAAAGAGTTTTGTTTTAATAAAAATAATTAACTAAAATTAGTGAATTATTTTAATGAGATATATATTTTATATATTAAATAAAATATTTTTTATATCCATCCATTATGTTTTATAAGCATAAGATAAGAACAAACCAAATTTCACACATAAAAACCTATATTTTTATAAAGGCGATTTTACCACCTTTTAATGGAGAAACCATTTTAAATCTGAATTTAGACACTTTAATTGATTTAATATGTCAAAATAAACTTTATATTTTAAATATAAACATAAAAATTTGGTTATAATGAATTTTTGATATTTTTCGGAAACATATCATTTTTTAATGAATAGTTAAAAATAATGAATTTTAGTCCAAAACAACTTATCATATAATTTATTTATAAGTTTTAATCCTAATTTAAACTGGTTTTTAAAGTATAATTATATTTTATTTTTATCAATTGATCAAATTTAGGTATTTGAAATTGACTATAAGAATATAGAAAACTTTTGGATGTTTTTGCATTAAAACAAAGCATTGTCATCCCGCCTGCGGGGTTAAATTTATCTAAATTTCTGCCACTTCAATGATTTTAATTTTTAAAAATGGATTCTATATTTTTAAAAATCAGGATTTATAATTTCTAATAAGAATAAATTTCCTTTGACCAAAAATATTAGAGAAAGTGATTAAAATTAATTACAACGATTAAGGATAAATTAAGATTAATATGGGACTAAACCTTAACCATAAGGCCCAAAACGACATATACATTTTTTCAATATCTATTTTATGGAAATTTATTGACCCTATCCTCTCTGAGATCTAAATTGTACCATTATTTGATCCAATTTCAACATGAAAAATTTGGTAGGAATTCCTTTGTGAAAATATTACAAGAGTGTCACTCCTCCTTCATTATAAAAGGCCACCACTTCTCTCCATTCCTCACACCTCTCAAACCACATAATTCCGAACAATATATACTCAATTTTCTTCCCCAAATTATTTAAATCAACCTTGAAACCTCAATTTGGGCATAAATACATCCAAGTAATCTTTTTAGTATAAACCAATATGAGTTAACTAATTTTTAAGGTAACACTTTCCAACGATCTCTTTTATTTAATTTACTTTACACTTTATTAAATATTCTTCCTCACTATTCATATAATATCACCAGTGTCCTCAATTTACTTATATGTTTTGATATTAATGGTTTTACCTACACTTACACATACATCCATCTAATGGGTAATGAACATATTGTTTCTCTGTATGGCGAACTGCTGCCTCACGAAACTATGATCATTCATTTTTTCCATTACCAACATTCATGATTGTCCATTATGATGGAAAATTTGTTTATATGTGATATATATGATATTTATTATTTTTTTAATCTTATTTAATTATTTTTCAACACATATCTTTATACTTTTTATTTGGTGTAAAAATGATAACATCGTTTATGGAAGTGTGGACTACCGCTCCCTCAAAGTGATGTGATTCATTCATAAGATACATATAATGTGTAAAGGATGGTTTTAATTAATGAAATCTGACATAAATAACCTATATATTATATTCATTACATAATTAACCTTCTGGTAATATAATATATATACCATTTTTTTATTACACTTTCACATACTTCAAAAGTGATATCATTATTCGTGGATGTGTGGAATACCGCCACCTAAACATGATATGATTAATTTTTCATCATAATAATTATATATATAATTATATATGATTAAATAATATAATATTTATGATATAATAATCATTCTTTAAAGATATGTTGTTATTTACCTACTTTCCATGATAATAATTGAAAAATAAGAATGTTACTCATGTGTACGTTTGGCCTACCGTCTCTATGATTGTAATGTTGATTGATTTTTCATAAACTTAAGTAATGATTATTTTTAAAAGAATAATTGATATATAAATATAATGATTATTTCATTATTATTATTCTGTAGATGTTATATAATTACTCCTTTGACCATATTTGACCTATCAAAGTTGTTTTTGGCACATAAATCGATTTGGGTCAAAACACCTGACATAAAGTTAATTGTTTAAGTCATTGTACACAACATGGTAATAACTGAAATAAAATTAATGAGTTACATGAAAAACATTATGAATCAAGTAAAAATTTAATATAAGTTTATTATACTGTAATTTAAAGGTAGTTCACCAAAAACTAAACTAAAGGTAAGGGATTCTCATCTCACCTTTTCACATATGTGATATAAATTTCATGTTCCAAACATACATATTTTTGTGTTGTATCTATTTCCCCTTTTTATATAATATAATTAATAATTTTATCTTAATATAATTTTAAACTTTCATTTATTTTTATTCCTTTATGAGGATAATGATTTAAACTATTTCAAAGTGGTATGGGACACTTTTGAATGTTTAAAGATTATCTTCCTCAAAAATAATATTAATGATCTTTCAATAGTATTTATATTTGAGGAAATTATATGACCACTATTCAATAAAACCTTTCATTTTATCTTCTCTAGTTATTAATGACCATTTTCAAGTATTGTTACCATTTTCCACACTTTAGTACTCAAAATGTTTTAGAAAATGATTTTAAGAAAACCTAACTTTATTTCTCACTTTAGTCAGAGAACATGTTTTCTTCGAAAAACCATGTTTTATTTAAATTATTTCAAAAATTCTTTTAAAATGATTTTATATAGACATTTTTACCCTTGTTTTATTTTACCAATTTTTTCAAAGTAATCTTATTATACCTTTAACAACAAGGTATTTTTTAAACCTTTTTACCTTGTAAAAAAAATATTCTTTTTCCTCGCATGGAAAGTAATAATTTACCTAATATAATTTCTTTAAATCTTCCTTTTCATGTATAAAATGTTAATTTTTAAAGAAAAGTTTTTCAAAAGTTATTTTTTAAGAATTTTTTTTCAAATGGTTATATAAAACAAAAGGATATTTTCCATAAGAATGATTTTAAATGATATTTTTATAATATTTTTATTTATAAACAACAAAAACCCTCTATTTATACTCCAAGTGGGATTTTTTGTATTGATACTATCCTTATTCTTCCTCTGGATGGTTTATTATTGATTTGTCCAAATATAGTATTCATATTCACTCCATTGAATCATTTTTTATTCCCCTTGAAATATTAGATCTCTTATGATCATTGAACAGTGAATTTATCCCTAATTATCCATTTCATTTATCAAGAATATTACTATTTCCTAAACCATATACCATTTTATATACAGTGTCCACTTTTATATTTATTTTATTATTTAGGGAAATAATTCTATTTTCGTATTCTTTATTCAATATGTATATATGATAAGGCATATTATTTATTTTTATTATTAGATATGGGGAATTATTTGGACTGGTAATAATTGGTGGAGCCCAAAATTTTTATAACTCCTCTATGCATCGATATGTTCATAGGAGATAAATATGTTTTGAAAATTAAATGGGTTTATATCATTAGTTAAAAATGTCTTGTGAAAGATCTTGACGGTATAGGTTTTCATGTTCCTTATACATGATTTCCATTAAGAAATAATTGCCTTCATCTTAGTTTCAGTTATTATTCATCCATGATATTTTGCATCGACATATATATGGATAAATTTTGTTATCAGTTCATTTATTAAATGGCATGTGTTTTAGTTTCTTACCTTATCATATTTATCTTTCCTTATCTATTTATTTGAATGGCATGTGTTTCTAGTTATTACCTTACCATATATTTTATACACTTCCCTCTCAGTTTATTGACTTTATGGAATGTGAGTTCAATTATTTACCATGTCAAAATTATTATTCTCATTAATTCATTATTTCTTCCTTACTATTTTTCACTTACTAATCATTTTTAGCTCACCCTTATTATTTTTCTTTCCTCAGTAATCCAAGAAGAATACTATGAAAGATATGAACGGATTTACTAGATGGATTATAGTTATCTTATAAGTTAGTTAATTATTTATAATAAGGGAAAAATATATTGTAATTAGTTTATTATTTTGTAATAAAAGACATGTGTATGTTTCTAGTTTTATAGGATTGAAAAACTATCATTCCTTTGAGATTTGATTCCTTGTAATCATTTCAATTTAATTCTTAGTAGAAATTTTTTAAGATACTACAAGTGGTCGTGGTTCTGGAATAGATGTACCAAGGAGTAATAACTCCAATAAGGTGTTATGAGAATTACTTGGGGTAACCTAGTATATGAAAACGAGCCTTATTTCGCACCTGGTTTGACACTCCCAAGGGTTTTATTAGGATAATCCACAATTTTTTATAAACCATTATGAAGAATTTGAGTAGATAAAGACAATGAATAATCAAAGATAAACCTAAGGTGTTTTAGATTTAAAAATAAGGTTTCATGATTTATATATATTATAGATAATTATACACTTTTCTCACTATGGATATTGTTTCACAAACTATTCTTTCTAGTTTTTCTCAATGGATGTAACCCTAATGATTCAAGTTAACATCAAACATGAAGAAAAATGCTGTGAAAATGAGAAACCAAATGATGTGTTGATAGGAGTAAAGGATATCATGTTCATGCCAAATCAGTTTTCCCAAAATATGATTAACAATATATACCTTTAACAACTCTCAAATACATAAAATAAGAGAAGGATTGAGGGTTTTAAGATCTTGAGAGGTGGATACCGTAAAAAAATAAGGCTTGATTTCCAACATGAGAGAAGTGTGGAAGGAGATACCCAGGAAAGTGTCTCAATAGAATAAGGAAATGATTTTTGTGTGGTATAGAAGGACATAAATCAAAGGATTACTAAGAAAAAATAAAGAGTATGGTGAAAGTAAATAAAGATTATCCTAATAAATTCATTATATTTCTTTGTCGTAAGTGTGGGGAACCTCAAAATTACCTGATTGAATGCCCTCTTCTAGAGGATAAAGTCTAGGCTAAGGAAGGATCTATGTGGAAATAATCGGATGAAGTATTTATATATTGATGTTGTATTGAAAACCTTAGTTAAAAGGATATTTATTGATTAACTATATTTCTTGGATGTACATCATATTTATTTTTGGAAATTATATTAATTTGGTTTTATAAAATAAAACCTTTAATATGGGTGACAACCAATCAAATCTGGAAAGGCCTTGGGTCTTGAACACATGACCAAAGAAAGAAAAGGGTTTCACACAAACCACTGACCTATGCAATGTCCTGGTTAATTTTTCACTATTTTTAGATTAAAAATTTATGAATAAATGTTAATGATGAACTAGTAGTATCACTTTTGATTATTAGAGATTAATCAATTAAAAATATTTGTTTTAAAATATTTTTAAAGACAAATAGTCATACTTGTCACTCTTTTATGGGACTTAAGATCCTTTATAAAAGTATTTTTGTGCTTCATGAATCAATTTTAATTTTTGAATTATTTTAAAAATAGATTACAGGATTACCAGATTTTGAAATTATTTTTATAGAAATATATCGTGTAAGTATACAGAGGCAATAAAATAATTCCTCAATAATTAAAAAAAGTATCTTAAAACAAAAATGTTGTCCTAATACCTTATTTTTTTGTTGAATACATGGATTTATAAATAATCATAGATTTATTTATTTGAGGCCCTCAACTTTTTATTAATCATTCACTTGTTTTTTATGGATTACCTCAATCACTTATTATATATATTTGTGTTTTCCTCCAATTACATATTGAAATTGTCATTCTCTATTTTATATAGGATGTCTTGAAAACCCTTCTCACGAAATGGGATTTAAAAATAGGAAATATCAGCCAATATATTTATAATATCATGTTTAAATTGTGAGGATGAAATTTAATTAAGGTGGGAAGAGTGTAATTCCCCAGAAATATAAAGTAGGAACCTTGTATTTGATAGCATGTATGACATGAGACCCCAACCACATAAGGGAATATAATATCCCAAGACATTACAATATAATTAATATTTTAAATAAATTCAAACTACAATTTAGTTTGTGATACATGTGATACTTATTTATCATGTGACACACGAAATAGTGAGTTTCTTCAATGGCTTATGTTACATGCAAGACCGAGTTTTACCGAACAATAATATAGAATTAAAATGTTATTATTTAATATAATAATAATTAACCTAGCCATTAAATTAGTTTTTATGAATAGTGTTAACTAACTAATAAAAATTTATTATTTAGATAAATATAAAAAAAATCATTCACAACCAATTAATGAGAAATGAAAATAAGAACCAATTCGATATAAAAAAGAAATATTATTATTTTTATGCTCCTAAAGAAGTATTGTCTTTATAAACATAATTAATTATAATTAGTGCTTGGTTTTAATTAAATATATATATCATATATTCTATAAAATATTTTTTATATTCATCTATTAGGTTTGATAGTCATAAGATAAGAGAAAACTCAATTTCACACATAAACCCCTATATTTTTATAAAGGCAATTTTACCACCTTTTATCGGAGAAATGATTTTAATTATTAATTTTGACACTTTAATTGATTTAATATGTAAAAATAAACATATTTTTTTAAATAAAATCATAAAAATTGGGTTAGGGTTGATTTTTCATATTTTTCAGAAACATGTCATTTTTTAAAGAATAGTTAAAAATGCTGAATTTTTGTTCAAAAATGAATTTTAATCTAATTTATTAATAAGATTAAATAATATTTTAAATTGGTTTTAAAGTTTAATTAGATCATATTTAAATCAATTAATCCAATTTAGTTCATTTTAATCAATTTCACGTTGAAATTGACTATAAAAACATAGCAATATTTCGGACATTTGTACTTTAAAAACCCACATTGTCGTCTCGCCTGTGGGATTAAATTTAAATAAATTTCTTCCAATTATATATTTTTTTAATTTATAAAAATGGGCTATATATTTTTAATAATAATAATTCATAATTTATAATAATATGAAATTTTCTTACCAAAAATATTTGTCAAAGTGATTAAAATTAATTACAATGACTAAAGTTAAATTAAGATTAATAAGGGACTAAACCTTAACGTTGAGGCCAAAAGGACCTATAAAATTGTTAAATATCTATTTTCTAGACATATATCAACAATATACACTCTTTGATTTAAATTTTACTATTTTTGGATCAACTTTCTATATTAAAAATGTGATAGGAATTCCTTTGTCAAAATACTACAAGAGTGTCACTCCTCTTCCACTATAAAAGGCCACCACTTCTCCCCATTCCTAAAACCAAAAAAAAATTTGGATAAGAAAATACCTAACCAAGTAGCTTCCAAAAATCCTTAACCTATACCTTGAATCCTCCCTATCAATGTAAATTCTTCCAACGAATCCCTTTGGTATAAACCAAAAGGAGTTTCCTGATTTTTAAGGTAACGCTTTCAAACGTTCCCTTTTCTTTAATTTAATTTTCTACCACCTAAAATATTATTATTCCATATTCATATAATAAAACCCGTATAATAAAATTATTTATATGTTTTTATATTAATATTTTAACCTACACTTACACACACATCCATCTATTGGGTAAAAAATGTGTTGTTTCTCTGTACGGAAAACTACCACCTCATGAAATGATGATTGTTTATTTTTCCATTACCAACATTAATAGTTGGAAATTATGATGTAAAATCTATTTATATATGATAAATATGATATTTATTTTTTATTTAATCTTATTTAATTATTTTACAATACATATATTTATAATTTTTATTTTGTGTAAAAATGATATCATCGTTTGTGGAAGTGTAGACTACCACACCCTCAATGAAATGTGATTCATTCATAAGATACCTGGAATGTATAAATTAGGGTTTTAGTTAAACATATGTGACATAAAAAACATATATATTATATTAATGATATAATTACATTTCTAGAAATATAATATATACCGTTTTCTTTATTATCCCTTCCACACACTTAAAAAGTGATAAAATTATTCGTGGACATGTGGACTACCGCCTCCTCAGCATGATGTGATTCCTTTTTAATCACAAGAATTATATATATGTGTGTATATATGATTAAATAACATGGTATTTATTATATAAATATCATTATAGAGTGATATGGTGTTACTTACCTTCTTTCCATGATGATTATTCAAAAATAAGAATGTTATTCATGCGTACATACATCTTACCATCTCTATGATTGTAAAGTTGATTCATTTATCATAACCATATGCAATTATTTTTTTTAAAGTATAATTTATGTATAAATATGATAATTATGTCATGAATATTATTCTATATATGTTATATAATTACCCATTTGACCATAGTTGACCTACCAAAGAAGTTTTTGACACATAAATCGAATTTGGTCAAAACTCCTGGCATAAAATTAATTGTTTAAGTAGTTGTACAAAACATGGGGATAATAGAAAAAAATTAATGGTAAACATGAAAAATGATCTGAATCATGTAAAAAATTAACATAATTATATTATATAGTAATTTAAAGAACATTCACCTGAAATGAAACTAGAGGTAAGGGATTCTCTTCTCACCTTTTTACATCAATGAGATAAATGTCACGTTCAATACTAATATCTTTTGTGTGGTTTATCTACTGCCCCATTTTTATATTATATCATTATCCTTTTATCTTCATTGTATTTTTAACTTTCATTTTATGTTATTACTTCATGAGTATTATGATTTCAAATGTTTTAAAGTAGCATGAGACACTTTGGAATATTTAAAGATTAATTTCCTCAATAATAACTTTAATGATCTTTCAATGGTATTTCCATTAAAGTAAATTATATGACCATTTTTCAATAAAACCTCTAATTTTTCTCCTAATTTTATTAATTACCATTTTTAAGTATTAGTAAAATATTCACTCATTAGTTCTGAAAATGTTTTATAAATTTTTTTATGAAAACTCAACTTTATTTATCTCTTTAGTCAGAGAACAGGTTTTCTTCTAAAAACATGTTTTATTAAAATGTTTTAAAAAATTATTTTAAAATGATTTGATAAATATATTTTTACCCTTTTTTTCTTTTACCAATTTTTTAAAAGGAATATTCTTATCTCTTTCTTGAAAAGGAATTTTTCAAATCTTTTTACCATGAAAAAGGAATTTTCTTTTACCTCGTACAGAAATTAGGGATTTTCCCGCCATCATTTCCTTGAATCTTTATTTTTATATCTAAAAGGTTACATTTTAAAGAAAATGTTTTCAAAAGTGATTTTCAAAGAAAAGTTTTTACAAAATAAAAGGATATTTTTCTCAAGAATTATTTTAAAATATATTTTTATAGTATTTCAATTCATCAACAAAAACAACATTTTATTTTTACTCCACATCGGATTTGTTTTATTGAAACCATATGTATTATTCTTATGAATGGTTTATTGTTTATTTTTCTAGGGATATTATTCACATTCACTTACTTGAAACATTTTTTATTAACCTTGAAATATTCAATCTCCTATTATCATTGAACATTGAATTTCCCCTAATTATCCATTTCACTTATCATGGATATTACTCTTTCCTAAAACGTATACAATTTTACATACGGTGTCCACTATGATAGTTATTTTATTATCTGGGGGAATATTGATAATTTTTTATTCATTATTCAATATGGATATTTAATAAGTCAAATTATTTATTTTGATTATTCTATATGAGGAATGATTTGGACTGGTAATGATGGGTGGAGACCAGACATTATATATCTCCTCGATGCATAGAAAGTTTCTTATGAGACAAATAAGTTACAAAAATTAAAAAAAATTATATTCTTAGTTTTAAACTATCTTTTGAAAGGTCTTTATGGTTTGGGTTTTCATGTGACTTAGACATGACATCCATTAAGAGATCATTGTCTTCATATTAGTTTCAGTTATTATTCATATATGAGATTTTGCATCGATATATTTATGGATACATTTCATTCTCAGTTTATTGATTAAATGGCATTGGTTTTAGTCTATTACTATTCCATGTTTATTTTTTCTTATCTGGTTATTTGAATGGAATTTGTTACTAGTTATTACCTTGTAATATTTTTATGACCTTCCCTATCAGTTTATTGATTATATGGTATGTGATTTTAGTTATTTATCATTTTATAATTATTATTCTCATTGATTAATTATTTCTTCTACTATATTTTTTTCTTACTGGGTATTTGAACTTAGCCTTATTATGTTTCTTTCCCCAAAAATAAAAGAATCATAATTTGAAAGATATTCAAGGATTTGGTAAATGGATAATAGTTATCCTTGAATTTATTTACTTATTTAGAAAGAATGAAATAATAATTTTGTAATTAGTTCATTCTTTTATAATAAAAGACTCATCTATATATCTAGTTTACTAAGACTACTAAACTCTAATTCCATAGATATTTTATTCCTTGTAAGCATTCCAATGTAATTAGTAGAAGACATTTCCTCTAGCCTTCTAGGGTTGGTTTGCTAAAATTAAACGATTGTGAGAGGTTTCCAATAAAATTAATTTCTTATGTTAATGATGTTCTCTATGATAGATTCAAGAAAGATGGATAGAATGAAAAAAATCATTGGGATTAAAGAAATTTACAACATATTCCCTAATGACTTATGTATTTTATTTTTTCTCAAATTTCAGGAAATTGAATGTGAGGAATAAAATTATGGGGATAACCTAAGTATGAGAAGAGAAATAGATACAAACTATAGATATCCAAGATAAATAAGTTTTCATCCATGATTATCTCCTAATATTTTACTAGAAATATCTTATAAGAGGATTATCCCTGATTAATTTGAAGTATTTTTGTCAAAACATGATTGAAAATTAGAAGAAGATGTCATCTTGGTTTGATCTTACTTTCAAAATTCCAATGAAATGTATTAAAGAAATATCATTTTTGGTGAAGATGTGGAAATTTTTAATTCAATAGAAATTCATGAGGAAGATCCATTTTTCTATATTCTCAAAATGAATTTCCTAAAAGATATCTATTGAAGATATTAAACATTATAAAGATCATAACAAATGACTCCTTAAGGGGGAGACAAATGGAGTATAATGAAGTTGTTCCCAAAGTTATTATTTCTATAAATCTTATTATTCTAGAATGTGCCAAAAGTAATTTCATTAGAAAAGGTATGTTTTACTTGATATCTTATCCTTGGAAACTCAATATAAAAATATTAATACAAAGGGGGATGGCATCCCAACAAGATTAAATAACCTAAGTGTTTGGTGAATCAGGGTATGAAGGATTAAAATAATTACCCCTTTGGATCTTGTTTTTTCATTAAACAAAACACCCTTCTCTCCCTTTCCAATTGAAATATATGAGAAAATTTGAAATCATGCATGAGACACAGTAATTTTACATGGTTCACCCACATTGGTATATGTTCAAGGACTATACAAAGTCAATGTTTCTATGTACCAAATCCACTAAAGTGCACTACTATTATGAAGTTTAGAGAAGACTCATTATCCCTCCTAGTTTACTACCAATCAAAATATGAAATCTCACTGCTCTCTCAACTGAAGTGTGCTCACAACTTCTTTATAATATCCTCCTTTGATTTCTTGAATAAACATGTTTTACACCTCATTTAGTTTATAATTAAGTTCCAATTTCATCCACAATATTAATACCACTTTACCATAGATTTTTTAGAAATTCCCTTCAAGTTCAAAATTTGTCTTTCATGCATCCTTTAGATGTCTTACATGAAACTGTATCACCTTCTAAACAACATTTAACTTTTTTATAGAAGTCTAACTTGTGAGAAACTTTTATTATTTGTGCAAAACTCCCTTGATAATTTATACTCAAGTCATTTTTCCACTCAAAAATTATTTTATCCTTTTCTTTGGGTAACCCACCTTGTTGGAAACTTTACTGACATGTGTGCAAATATTATGCAATTTAGAGCCTCGATATGAGGGTTCAAATTATGAAATGAGGGGCTAGCCACCAATTTATAGACCCAAATGACCCTTTTCACAAAATTCTTATGCACCCTCCTCTAAGAATGAACCTTTTATGCGCATGTGGAAGTGCATAATTGATGTATAAATATCTTTTGTGCCTTATGCTTTGTAAAAAAAACTTCCTATCATGCAAACCATCTTTCACAAAAAAACAAATATTTCATTACATTATTTCCTTTTTCAAATTTTTTATGAGATGACCCTAAAAATTATATTGCACACAACATCAAATTCACCTTTAAACTTGCACGCAAATTCCTTTACCAAAAACACCTTTCTCCATTCTCCAAATTTTGGACTCAAAATTTTGGAAACCCCTGGGAAATAGAACCACCTTTTATATACATTTTTTTATAATACCACCAGAGAATACATTCCTTTGTCTTGTATATTTGTCAATATACCTTATCAACAATCTCTCTAGAACACCACAACAGTCCATGACCACTTTCTTTATCAATAAAAACAATCAATCCAAAAATATTGTAAGGTTACCTTGAGGTATTTCTTCCAAATATGGGGGAAATTGAATTAATCAATGTAAGAAAATTGGAATTATAAAAGTGCTCCAAGTATGCTTATCCTTCTAGTTGTACTTGAATTTTTTAATATGTGTATTGAAGTAAGTACAAGAGTTTTAAGTTTATTTATTCCATAGTAGTTTTATATTAAAACTAGAATCTTCAACCTAAAATAAAAGTGGGAAAACCTTGAATATAGGATTATGAGTTATCATATCATGTGGTCTCAAAATTAGTTATTAAAGGATATAATGGTTTTCTAAATGAAAACCTCTTGTTTTCTGCACCGATCATGGATCATTGTGACATTAGGGACCCTCTTCATCCTGGAGTAACAAAACTCAATTGAAAACATGGCCTCAAGAATGATTCCCTATATACCAAAGGCTGACAACTAGTAGCGAGGACCTAGGGTGTATCTGTGTAAAGACAATTTCCTCTTGTTAGATCTGAAAAAAAGGTTGAAAAGGATGAACAAACAATGAAATCATAATAATAATGAATACGATAGTGAGACCAAGGATAGGTTCAAAGAAATAAATAAACATCAGAAGTTATAAATTTCATCATATATAAAAGATAATTTCATGACTCAATAAAAATGGTAATAAGCCATACATGGAAGTGGGAAGACAGTACAACACATGGTATACAAAAGAATCAAAATAGGAAAAGTTATCCAAAAATCTAGATCATTGTCTTGGTCACGCATCCATAACTGAAAAATTAATCTTATCCACACTTTATATCATAAAATGTTCCTAGGTACTAATGGTGGATAGGATAGGGTGTGAGATATATCCTAGTAGTCCACCACCAACAGTGGCTATAACAAATCTAGTTTTTGAATATAAACTATATGGTATGATGGTTTATCAAAAGTAAAGAATTTCAAAATTTGACAAATCATACCAACTACATCCTTACATGGTGTCCTTGAACATGAATTACTTTAATTAATTATGATTCATTTTATAATAATAAGAACATATAAAGGTGTCATTATTACTATCAAATATAAGGATAATAACAGAGGATTCAATGTGAAACCAAGGCATCCTTAACCTTAGAAAGTCAGGCCAACTCATAGTATACAACTAAGAGGCCTAGAATAAGGGACTAAGTGTAATATAAGGGGTACCCCAAAGTAATTATACTAGAATATTTTCTAACTGAGTCTATGAAGCAAGTCCACAGTTTATCTTGAGCTAAGAATTACTATACCCAAAGAGAATGATCCAAGGAATCACATGTCACTAGACGTTAAGCTGAATCCAAGGAGTGTATCCAAGGCATTCTAATTTCTAGAGATAGAGTTAAGGGATCTTATGGCACCATGTCTTGAATCTACTAATAGAAAAATACCATTTTCTAAGGTGGGTGTCTCCCTTGGAAACTGGCTCAATGAATTGGAATAGTATCCTATAGGTGCTCAAGGCATTCCCATGGGAATCCAAGGCTGGCTCAAGTCTGACCATTCCTATAAATAAGAAAAAGTTCTATATTAAATAGGAACCTTATACTTTTGTTATATATCATATGCCATATAAGTCTATGTTATACTCATTTCAATTGCATTTTCATTAAGTTCATTCCATTACCTTTGATCACACATGACAACATGAAATTAAGACATGAAACCAATTATCAAAATAAATACATTGGATAAGTTCCATGTGATTTATATAACCATATACTTTCCATTTAATGATTTATAAGTCATTTAGTTAAATTTGGGACTTTCCATAATAAAGTTAAATTCAAAAACACCCAAACAGTGTTCCAGGTAAACACATTATTAGTCTCCAAAGGCATAATGAATAACTCATCGTACATGGGGTGGTCAATATTTAGGTTTTAACATAAAATGATTTAAATAGGGGTCATTATGACCTTAAAATACAATCTATACAATTTAATTTAAATAATATTAACTTTAGGGGGAACTCTTGGTGAAACCAGCGTGCGCACAATGATGAAAAATTATAAATGGTGAGACTTTGATGTAAAAGTCATAGACTATCTACCTTAATCATGTAATAATATCATCATCTAGTATTGCCTTTGGTTTGGTCCACATTAGAATAAAATACAGAAACATGAAAATTCCTTGAAAATAGAGCATATCATCTTGCACCAAAATAACTATATCATAGGAAGATAAACTATGAAATGAGCTAATGGAATGGAGAGCTTACCAGTGGCTATCCAATGTGAAAGAAAACTATTGAATAAAATTCCAATAACAGATAAGAGGTCAAAGCCTAGGTTATTCCATGGAAATACTCCTATTAAGTATCTCCTATGTGATATAGAAGAGTTGGTAGAGGGTAGGGGAAAAGAAAGGGGTTATTCCACTTAAAAACTCATTTCATTTACACGGTGTGTAAATTTTTTAACACATCTATAATTCTTTGGTCAGAGGTATAACCTGACCAATTTAGGTTATGAATTTTTAATTATTTTCATTAATTTCTTAGGTAAAATGATATGTCCATAAAAATACACATCATGAATTGAAAATTCAATCCATGCATTTTCTATAAAGCATAGTTCCAAGCCCCTTGCTACATTCCCTAAAACTAACTGACCAACCAACCAAAGGTCGTGGTCATCAGGGTATAAACCCTAAATAAAAACCTGATAAGGTATATACAAAAAATCAAAATATTCATACCTTAAAGAAAACCCAAAATCTTATAGTCTTCCTCCTAAAAAAACTCATCCCTGAGTTTCCCTTCCAATGGTGGTATATCTTTATCTAATAACAGCTCTATACATTGAGATTGTAAGTCAAAATCATTATCCCAAGTCTTTTCCTATACACAGATAGGCTTCCATAATACCTAGACCATAGGAACATATCTTTCTTGAAGAGACTTTGTGATACATTCAATAATGCGAATAGGATACTCCTCAAAAAAATCATCAGCATCCAAATCAATATCCTCATGATCAAATGTATGATACATATCAACATGGTAATGATGAAGCTGTAAAACTTAGAAGATTCCATGAATGGAACGGTACCTATGAGGTAACAGAAACCAATAGGCTACTGGATTGACTCTCTTAAATATATCAAAAGTTTTAAAAACATCAATTTGACAACTTCCATTTCTTATATATCAAATTATTCCCTAGCCTAGGTGATACTCGTAAGAAAATAGGATCCTTGACCTTGAACTCCATAGGATGTTGATGGAGATTAGCATACAAATTCTATCTAGACCGATTATTATCCATATTATTTATAATAAACTAAACCTGCCCCAAATTCTCCTACATGATATGAGGACCTAGTATCACCACCTCTCCTACTTCTAGCCAGCATAAAGGTGAACTGTATGGCCTAACATAAAAGACCTCATATAGATCAATTTGAATTGTTGGATGATAACTATTATTGTAGGAAACAGTTGTGAGGGATATATGTTTCTCCCAAGAACCACTGAAATTAAGGTTGCATTCTCATAGAATGTCCTCAAACACTCGTATAGTCTATTTTGACTAGTCGCTGGTCTAGTGATAAAAATTTTATCTTAGAAGAACCAATGTACCCAAATCATTCTATAACACTTATTAGAACCTCAATGTGAAATGATTTTCCCTATCTAAAATGATATTACGAGGGACCCTATGTAGGATTATAATCTCACAGACGAAAAATTTTCCACGATCATCTACTGTTAATGTCTCCCTAATAGGAAGGAAGTGGGCTACCTTCATTATCTTATCAATAACTACCCAAACCGCATCACCACCAAGAGGTGACCTTAGTAAACCAGTCGCAAAATCTATTGTGACATCATAGCATCTCTATTTTGGTATTGGTAAGGAGTGTAACAAGATAGTGGGCCACTGGTGTTTTTCCTTCACCTACTGATAGGTGGAACACCTAATGATGAAACCCGTGATCTGGAATTTCATCCCAGGACACTAATAATGTTGGTTCATATCACGATACATCTTAGAGATACCTAGGTGTACTGCCCACTAAGAGGCATGGTATTTTCACATAATCTCATATCACATGTATATATAAACCCAAATACATCCATAGATATAAAATATATCAACTCCATTGATAGAACAATCTGGAGTTAGGTTCTCACCTGAAATACTTTCCCATAAGACTAAACATTTAGGTTATAAAACCTGCCTTCTCTTCACACTGTCCATGGGGGAAGAGTTAAATAAAAAGGATAAAAGAAAAAAACCAATGTGTGACTCTCTTTAAACACCATATGAATCTCTGAAAATAGGACCATAAACTTATATTTATCATTGGATTCATAAAAATCTTCTTCCTAGATTTTCAGAATCATTGTATCAGTTACTGCATTTCCATTTCTAGACACATAGGCAAGATCAAAGTCAAAATACTGAAGGTGTTAGACCAATATTCACTATCTAAGATTCAATTAATGTTGTGTAAATATATATTTTAGGATTTGTTTCCCTTAAACACCACAAAATCCTCTCCCATTAGCTAATGTCTTCATCAATGCAAGGCATGAAAAACCATTACAAAATTGAGGTTATGTGTTGAGTAATTATGTTCATTAAGTATCAATTGGTTATACTTTTACACAAAACATTGATTCTCCTATATTGGTAATTCACCCAACTCAACACCTGATGTATCACAAACCACTATATAACCTCTTCTATGCTCTGGAAGAATCAGAATCAGTGTTGAAGTAAGTCTTCCTTACATCTCTTAAAAGTCCATATCATACACTTCAGGCCACAATAACTTCACACACTTCTTAGTAAGACATCTAAGATATTCTGTGAGGTATGATAAGTCTTTTATAAAGTTATAGTAATATCCATATATCCCTAAGAATATCTGTAGATCAAACATGTTCTTGGTATGCTAGTATGTAACAAAAAAACTCACCTTATTTGGGTCAACTGATACTCCTAATTTTGAGATAATATGACCTAAAAAGTGAACCTAGGTGATCTAGAAGTGGAACTTTGGGATCTTATCATATAAATAATGCTCTCTCAGTGTATTCAATATTTTCTCAGGATGTTTGACATGGTCACTTCAATTATAAAAATACACCAAGATGTTTTCTATAAAAACCACAAAGAAGGAACCTAAATAGGGGTGAAACCCCCAATCCATTAATTCCATGAAGATAGTAGGAATGTTTGTAAGATTTAATGGAATAACTAGGTACTCATATAAATCGTATCGACTTATAAAGGACATATGTGGTATGTCTGAAGGCTTGACTCACAACTGATGATAGCCTGATCTCAAGTAAATCTTTGAGAATACTATAGCTTCTTAGTATTGGTTGAATAGATCATCTATTTGAGGAAAATTATATAAGTTTTTAACTATAATATAGTTCAACCATTGGTAATCCAAAAAAACTTTGAGGGTTCCATATTCCTTCTTGGAAAAAAAGATAGGAGAACCACAAGGAGAAGTATTTGGTCTGATAAAAACCTTCAATTCTAAATCTTCCAACTATCTCTTCAGATCTTGGAGCATAACATGTTTCATCCTGTATATAGGAATAGATAATAGATCTTCTCCTATAAATATATCTATTTTAAACTTTACCTCTCTCTCAGGAGGTAGAATAGAGATGTAATCCAGGAAAACATACCTAAAATGATACAGCACCGGAGGGAAATCTATGAAACGTATCGCTCGATTATCTAAGAAAAGGTCGTAAATCTAAGCTGTCATTCCTTTGATCCCACGATGATCTAGTCTGGATCAAATATACTAGACATCCCATTCACCCTTATGTACATATCTACCACCCTAGGGTGATATGAACGTCACTCTTGGGTGATAGTAATCAATTTGGGAATATTAAAGCATGATCCAATCTATCCAAAGTGTGAAATAAAACCATATAATCTCAAGGATTTAGAAGTTATAAACTCTAATCTCAAGAGTAAAGTACTTTCGTTGGTGTACACCCTCTAACCGTACACCCAACAGTGTGTCCAGGTTCATTAGCTTACAAAAGTACTGAATTTCAAGCCCATGACTTTCAATGATCAGTACCGAGATAAAGGAGTGTGGGGAACCTGTATCGAACAAATCAGATATGATAATATAGGCTAGTAGAATAGTACCTCATATAGTAGATAGTCTTGTACTCTACTCCTCAAGTATCTATTTTAATGTAATCAATTGACCTGAACTACGACCCTGAATATATGGACCTGACCTTAAAAAATTACATAATATTGAATTAAACGAATTAATTCACATTTAGGATCTTTATAGGTTTATAGTTGGATAGAATTAGGACATAACTATTACATCTCAAAAGATTACAAAGTAGACACTCTTACTCAGTTTCCATTTTTCGTAAAACAAGAACTCTTGAAAAAAAGAGTCATGTCTAGTTCCATGTTTAAGACAACATGACTTTTTCATGATCTCGTCCTTGACCTTATTCCTCATTATGTCCTGTGAAAAACATTTCAAAAACTTGGGATGAGCATAAAAAGCTCAGTAAGGGATACACAAAGAAGGAAAACTGATAGTTTTTCAAAACAACAACTAAACCATCAATACTTTAACATAAGTAATACTTTTCACCTTTATGAAGTAGTAAATACTCTTCACTGAATAAAAGATCACTACTTACCCTTTTGTAACCAAAATATTACCATAAAACCCATATAAAGAACACATAACATATAAAGGTAACTTGGGACATAAACATACTTAAATGAAATAACCATATGGTCGACTTCCACACATATCACTAAATTGAATAGTCATACGGCCAACTTCCATACCCAATGAATTGGAGGTTATAACGTAACCACTCGTCCTGGTTTATCACGATACCACCCTTCATTTGGTTTATCACGTAACCACCCGTCAAATGTCCAAGTACCATTATAAAATCACAACACATAAAACAAATAAAAAGGAAAGAATACATTTCCACATTTCAATCACAATACATCACTTAAATATATTGACATAAAAAATACATTATCAAAACCATTTTCAATACCAAAATACATAAAATATTATATGGTATTTATTTTCCTTTAAGAAAAACATTACAGCTTGTTAAGGAATCCAAAGAAAAAATAATACTCGCGGCAGCAGAAAGGTCGTTGTCACCGCTTACGTAAAAAGAAACATTTTTTTCGTTTAGTAAAACACTTCGTATAAAAATATATCCTTTGAAAATTCAAGGGTGTTTATACAACGTATAAAAGAAAGTCGTGTATTAAAACAAAATATGACTCAATGAAAGGAGATTGAGACGAAGTCCTTTGCCTCGTGTCCGACTTGACTCGATCGTTCTTTAATTTCCAAAATAATAAACTAAAGTTAATTTATAATTGCTTAAGAACCTTTTTCAAGTCTATTATTCCTTTTATATCACTTATTACCATGTTATAAACATTATGTAATCATTTAAGTTAATAACAACCGTTTTGTCAATATTTGTTACTTGAGTCAAAAATGGACTTCAAAATAGTTACATGTTGTTCATGTGGTCAAAAGTTCATTATATCTAGAATGATATTCATTATTTGGATATCATATATATCATAAATATTCATTATATATATGTATTTATAATAGTACATAACATTTGTAGGTAAGAAATGAAATGCACCATTCATGGAGACGGTAAGTTGTACGTATGCATGAACGCTACTTTCATTTCTATTTCGCATTTTAATAGAATTAAAACATAATAATACATAGGTATATTATAATTCTAGTATAATATATTATATTATATAATTAAATCCATCCTTTATACGTCCCACATATGGCATTAATGAGTCATATCACTTTGAGGGGGAGGTAGTCCGCACTTCCTCAAATGAAATTATCGCATTTACCCATAATGGAAACCATAAAGGTGTGCTATAAAAGAAAAAATATATAATCATAAATAAAACATAAACATAATATATATCATATATAAATATAGTTTCATCTTAATGTTCATCATGATATGCAGTAGGAGATAATCGATCAATCATCGTTTCGTGAGGCGTTAGTTTTCCATCCACAGAAATAGTATGTTCTTCACCCATTAGATGGAGGTGTGTGTAAGTGTAGTTAGAATAATTCTCATAAAAACATCCTAGTATATTTAGGATACTGTTTTTGTTATAAAATAAAGTAATAAAAAGAGTTTAAGGGTTGGAGAAGTAAAATAAAATAAAAGAAGTTAAGAGAAACAGTTACTTTTAATTTGGGTAACTCCCTTTGGTATGAACCAAAAGAACTTCTTGAAGTGCCTTCTGCCTAAGGTAAGGCTTCTAGGAGGAGGATAGGGATTTAGGGAGATTAATTGGGTGGAGTTTGTACGAGCCAAAAGTCTTTAGAGGTGTGAGGAATTAGTTAAAAATGGTCTCCTTTTATAAGGGGGAGGAGGGGCTCTTTAGAAAAGTGTGAAAATATTATTTTATTATATAATGTTATTCAGTATCTAAAGGTCCAAAAATCATTAAACGAAAATATAAGATGACTCGTGGTAAAAATAAAATCATCCAATAATAATTGGATAGGTTTTGGATGTTATTTAAATATTTATAATATAATTTATTTAAATGATTTATTAATGAGGTAAACGCTCGATCATTATTGTGTCATAAATAATTTAATTTATGCGTTGTCTAAAAATTATAAAACAAATACCCTGATGTGGGAAATATTTTTAGAATTATAATTAATATCTATAGTCAAAAATATTACTTATATAACACCATGTAAAAATTAATTTACAATGAGATATTTGTTTATGTCATTTTTTCCTTTACTTTAAATCAGTTAATCTAAAGTGTCATTATCATTCATAAGTGGCTCCATGGGGTCCCAAAATTGACCCAAGGATGTCCATGGTCGGCCATTACTCATCCAATAATTTTAGGACAAGTGTTAAGGCAATTTTGAAATATTATAATATTCTTTTTACCTTGAATTACCCAATTTACCTTTAACCGCGATAAATAAAAGTCAAAAGTTACTATTCACCAAAAATTATTTTCATCTTATTGAACCAAATTTTACTTTCTAATAACAACCATGTATGTTTTATTTTTGAAATTAAATTCACAGAAGTGGTAAAATTTCATTTAAATGAAAAGGTTAATTTTTTTAACTACTACTAAGTGTTTTCACTATTCATCAAAAATTGATGTTTTTCAAAAAATTACCAAAAAATCAGCCTAATCTATATTTGATATCACAAATTCAAAAAATCTATCTATTTTACTAAATTCTAAACATATAAGTTGCATTAATTAATTTAAAATTAATTCCCGTTGTTAAAACAAATAGCGTGTTTTTAAGAAACAATGACTATCAAAAGATTGACACTTGTTTTTGTCCAAATTAAAAGTGAAATTAATTATAATGACCAACATTGGATTAAATGGTAAAAATATATTCTAATTAAACATTAAAAACAATTAAAAAGACAATCTAACCATATAAATAAATTAGATTAAATCACAGTTTTGAGTTAAAATACAATATTTTTCACAATTCATTAAAAATGAACTTTATCGGAAAAGTTCCAAAAATTTACACAAAGTAAATTTTTATGTCCCCATTATAAAGAAGGATTTTATTTGGTCAAATATAATCTATTAAACTGAACAATACTATATTTAAATAGGGTTCACCATTAAAAGGTGGTAAATCGACCTTTTAATGTAAATTATGCTTAAAATTATATTCATTCACATTTTAAGCCTCTAAATTTTATTGGATAAAAGTAAATACATTTAACAAACATGTATAATCATATTTTAGTTAGTTTTGTTAATTTACACCAATACAATGGCTAGGAGTTAACTTCCATTTAAAAAAATAATATTAAATTATTAGTGTGCAACATAAGATTTCAAAGAAACCCGTTGTTGCGTATCGGGTACGCTATCGAACATAGAAACCCCTTTAAAGTAAAATTAATATTTAATTCACAAATATTAATAAATATGAAATATGTCTTATGCTTTATTTACTTGGGATGTTACACTGAACTACAGATGGACTACCCTGATTAGTTCCACTCTTTTGGTGTTGAAAATCAAAAGTATGGATACCTTGACCACAACCTCCTACTCAACCTATTCTGTTAGTGCTACTCTATATTCCTACCTAACACAGAGCCACTAATCCTAATTCTAAAGGTGGATCTAGTGTACTTCCTCTTCCACTAGAAAGTGGTGGATTTTTTCAAGATAAAACTTTTGAATATGACCCATCTCACTACAATAATGGCACTCTACTGGGTCTCTATCTCACTGTGGATTCACATGACCCTAACTTCAACACCGATGGAATAAAATATAGATACCAATTTGGATACTCTATCTTCCACTATTCTAATGAGAATCCTCAAGGTGATTTTTCAAACCACTGGATGAACCACTACCCTATCTTTGAACTAACCCTCTGATCCCTAAGCTATCAACTTCCCTCAAGTTATGATTTGTGATAAGAGCATGGTTCATGATCTTGAGAATGGTATATAGGTATAATACATTCACCAAATAACATATGGAATACTAAATCCCATCCTTAAATCATCTAGATCGAGATATATCATCATCATCAAAAATCAGTGAAAAGCATTGAATCTTAGTAAAGCGTGCTAAATAGTCTATAACTGAAATAATACCCTGATCTAGGTGTATGAATTCCCAAGATCAATTATATCTTAGTGTCTCAGGGAAAAATTATTCATAGAATGTGTTCTATAATTCCACCCATACCATGCCCTGTTGACGACCATCCTAGGTAACTACATCCCACAATCACTTGGCAGGATCACATAGAATGCAGGTAACAGGCTTGACTCCCCTCTCTAAAGGTGTCTCTAGATTCTCAAAGATAGCTAAAATGATTCAATCCATTACCTAGAAGCCTAAGGACTACCTTCCCTTGATAATGTGGGAGGATTCGGCTATTGGAACTCATGACTAAGATCATACATCATAGGTAAAGGGCATGGAGCACTTTGTGTAGTCTGCATCAAACGTATAAAACTCTCTCAAAGCTGAGCATTAGTGCCTAGTTTAGGAATAATAATTTGTGTTATAGGTGGAACTCCTTGAGGTAATACTGGTGGGTTAGGTCCCACCATCTATGGAGCATGATCATATCCACCCTCTAAGAACACTACTCGAGGACGTCTTGGTGTAAAAGCTCTAAAAATTACAAGCACATGACTCAGAACAAGGTTCGACAAAAGTATAGAGATAGATCTCAATCTAAATGAGAAATGACTCAAGTCCCAACAAACAAATTTCACTTATAGTAGAAAGATAAACATAGGGGCTCACTACCCAAGCCATTTTATCTCAACTACCTAGTTCTAAGGTTAGGGTATTGGTATGTATTTATGTTTCCAACCATTTGGGTTCCTGCATATGGGAGGGGTCAATTGAACGTTAAGGAGGAAAAAACTCCTTAAATTTCACCTTCCCTTACCATCTAATAGAAAAAAAATTAAAATTAAATTTTTACATTATAAGTTCTTATGTTCTTATATACATAATATAATATTCAATTAAATGGATTTCCATCTACAGTTTATAAAGGCCCATATACTTTATAAAATGAGATCAACTCCCATTTAATTTCCACCATCTGCCCCTTATATTCAATCTTAGAATGTTAAATGTAGAATATGATTCCTTGATTCGATGAATTACCATTTCCAGATTATAAATTCCTATACTCTTTATAAATTATTATTGTTACTCATATAACTCCAATGATCAGCTCATTCACCTAGGAGTATATAGATTAAACAAGTTGAACTTTACTATTTAAGATTCCACCATCAATCTATATAGGAAAACATTAATTAGGTTGATGATGAAATTTAAAAAAAATCCCTTTTATTACAAAATATGTTAGTGTCATAAGCATATATCACATCCAAGGAACACTCAACAGTTACAAGAAACACAGGAAATGTAACCAACAAAATGCACCTATATGGCATGGAATATGCATGTAATATGAATCCCTAGGTGCCTATGATGGTTCATGTATCAATGATCATATACATACTGGGCCAAGGTAGAAACTCTATAAATAATAACAAATACCACAATTCATATGCATCATCCAATAGTGGAAATATATCAACTGTAATAGGCGAAATATAAAACAATAATGTTTCATTCTCAAGAAACATGGTATTTACCCCGAACATGGGTTATCTACTCTTAGGAACATCTTATGAAAAAGTTATTACACATTCCTAATATTTTATCTAAATTTAACAAACAATAAGAAAATAAAAAAAATCCCTCTGGTACCACTTTGTGACATCCTAAACCTGGTTCACTCATGAGTAACCAAACTAGGTTGGCCACTTGGCCTCGAGAATTCCTCCTCAAACATTAGAGGATTATGATTAGTAGAGATGGTCAATGGTGTTTTTGTGGGAATAATTTTCCCTTTGTCCAGAGTGAATCATAGTTGTGAAAAAAAATAACCAATAGAATCATAATAGTAATGAATAAGGCAGTGGAAACAAGGATAAGCATCAAATAAACAGATATAAATTAGAAGCTATAAATTGTATCATATAAAAAGGATGGTGGAATGTGTCTAAAAAAGGTAAAACATACATACATGGAAGTAGAATGACATTATAATAAATGATATACAAAATAATCAAAAAGGTAAAAACATTCTAAGATTACTGAGCAATAACTTAGTCATGTTCTACGAATATCCCATCCTAATATAAGAATTAACTCATCCAATTCTAGAAACTTCCCCTTATCTAAACCTGCAATAATATAATCTACTCTGGTACTAATGGTATCCTGGATAGTGTGTGAGTCAAATCTTAGTAGAACACCACTAATGGTGTCTATAAAAAATCCATTATATGAATATAGTCTATATTGTGTATAGGTATATGAAAAGTAAAGTAGTAAACATTTAAAAAACTCATACCTGCTTCAACCTATGAGGGTTCCTCTAAACATGAATTAATTTAATTAATTATTATTTATTTTATAATAAGAAGAACATCTAAAGAATCTAGTAGTACTATAAAAGATAAGGATGGTAATAGAGGATCCAAGGTGAAACCAAGGAATCCTTGACCTTAAAAGGTCAGTCCAGCTCAAGGTATATAACCAACCATCCTAGAATAAGGGAATAAATGCAATCCAAGGGGTACCCCCCACGGAATTCCACTATAAGAGTTTCTAACAGAGTCTATGGAGAATATTCACAGTAAATCCTAGGTTGTGTATGACTCGACCCAAAGAGAGTGATCCAAGGCGTCACATGTACATAGATTTAAAGATTAATCCAAGGAGTGTATTCGAGGAATTGTAATTTCTAGGGAGAAAGTGAAGAGATCCTTAAATGATGTTCCAGTAATTAACTAATGGAAATAGACCATGTTCCAAGGTGGGTATCTCCCTAGGAAATTAGTTCGATGAATCGGGATGGCATCCTCTGAGTGCCAAGATATTCCCTCAGGAATCCAAGGCTAGCTAAAGTCTAACCATTCCTCTAAAGAAAAAAAAGTTCCATATAAAATATTAAAATTATAAATTTATTATATATAAAAATTAATTTAATTCTATGTAATACACATTCCAATTACATTTTCATTAGGTTCATTCCATTTCCTTTCATCACACATGAGAAGGTTAAATAAGAACATGAAACCAATTATCTAATTAATTATAAGGTATAAGTTCTAAGTTATTTCTATACCTATATACTTTATATTAAATGATTTTTAATACATTTAATTAAAATAGGTACTTACCATAACAAATTTCATGTCAAAAATACCTGACCAATGTTCTAGGTAATAACATTATTAGTTTCCAAAGGCATTAGAAGGACGTTCCCTAATTTGGGTGATAAAAAATGAGGTTTTAACTTCCAATGATGTAAAAATTAGTCATTAGGGCATTAGAACACAATCTATACAATTTAATTTAAATAATATTAATTTTATGGGAAACCCTCGGTGAAACCGGTATGCGCACAATGACTACAATTTATAAAAAGTGGTACTTTGATGGAGAAGTTGTAGACCACCTACCTTAAGACTATAGAACTATCTTCATCTAGTATCGTAGTCCTTTTATTTGGTCCATATTTGAAGAAAAAGTATAAATGAAAAAATGGCCTAAAATTAGTTCATATGATATTACGCCAAAAATAAATCCCTCGATAGGAAGATGAATGATGAAATGAGCTAAAGGAATGGAGGTTTTACCGGTGACTATCCAATGTGATAGATAGATCTTGAATCAGAGTATAGATGGAGATACATGGTCAAATACTAGGTTAGGCCATGTAAATCCTCATACATAGGTGCTCTTATTCAATATATAAAAGATGAAATAGGGGTAAGGGAAAAAAGTAAGGGGTTTTCCCCTTAAAAAACTCATGGTATTTACATGGTCTGTAAATTTTTTTACATGTCATGTAATGCTTGGTTCAAGGGTCTTGCCCAGATAATTCATATAGTAGATTTTTAATTCACAATGTGAATTACTTGATTCAAAGGTTCTATCTAGAAAAATACACATCATGAATTAAAAATTCACTTTATGTATTTTATATACAGCCTGGCTATAGGCCCCTTGCTACCTACCAAAAAACTAACTAACCAACCAACCTAAGGGCTCAATCATAGAGTATAAATTATAAATAAAAACTCAAAGTGTGTTTAACCAAAATTTAAAATATTTATACCTCAAGGAAAAATTATGATATAACACTCATGTTGAATTAGAGTTAAATGATGGATGGAACATTTCTTAAGAATTAAATGATACCATTTTCCAATTAACATTGTATTTATTGCCAATAATGGGGGAGATAGTGAAATTAAAGGAAGTTTGAAAAAGTATAGAGGGATAAAGAAGGAAAATATAGTGAGAGAAATAAGATAAATATTAACATATTTACATATTCATTTGGAGATAATTTAAAGTAATTTTTAATAAATACAAATGGAGAGATTAAAGATCCCACTTTGTGTTTGAGTTTTTTTATCAATGAAATAGATCATTGGTTTTAATATATTGAATATGTTGTAAAGAATAAGTCACTAGAAATATTGATTAAAGTATCAAAGATTGATAATGAAGTTGATGCATCTTGTATGCTTTAATAAAGAAGAGAATAAGTTCTCAAGTCTTATTATCATTGAAATAGATAAATGGTGTTCTTTAATTTATTGGAGTTAAAGATTACTACATGATGTAAAAATTTATTTGGTGACTTAAAAATCACATAAGATTATTGGTGAGATTATATTAATGTCTAAAAAATATGATATGATTTTTGGAGAATAAAATTCATTATCTAAATTATGAATTTTCCTTAAGGAGTTTCCTTAAGGAGTTTACAAAAAAATGTTATCAGATGAATATAGCTAAGTCTATCATTTGTAAGTGATCAGATCGAAATTCCATTGGATAAATTTTTACAAATTCATATAACATAGTCCATTAAATAAATTAATATTTAATTTCCATAAGTTATAGGAAATATTAGGAGTCCATAGAAAAAAAATTCTATGGACATCAAACAAATATGAACAAACTGAGTTGATCAGGAAAGAGGTGGAAACAAATGTTTGATCAGTTACATTTATGAGTTACATCAAAAAAATAATTATCATATGGATGTATATTATTTTATTCTTAGTGATGTGAATCTTACTGATTAAGAATCAAAATTTATTATTATTGTGATACAAATACAATGTTTTAAGAAAATAAAACCCTCTATTAATGAGAGCTAAATTAGAATATTATTTATAGTTCCTAATGTACCAAAAATCATGACAAGATTCAGGATTCTATCTTGATATTAATGGAAGGATTCAGAAGAAATTAGTGGAAATATAGTTTCTAAACATTTTGATGTGATAATTAAAGTTAAACGAAGAGTTTTAAAAATTCAATTAGAAGGAATTTTATAAATATCAATATTTGAATTAATGAATTTGCTGACAAGGTTTTATTTGATGAAAGTAAGTATGAATTTTATCATATGAACTTGGTGATTCATCGAAAAAACTCTATTGAATAGAATATTTTAAATAATGAAGTAGAGTTTTTCTAGAAAATTTGTTAGATAAATAAAACATCCAATGATTATTAAAGGAATAGGTTTTCAAAGAAGGTCATCATATAAGATAATGGTTGTGAAGTTAGTGGATAATGGTTTCTAAATTATTTGATAAATGTTTCTTAACAATGATAGAGGAAACTTATGATTCTCATCAGATAGAGGTTTTCAAGATTTCCATGTATTGTAATTATATAGACATTTTTGAATTAATCAGTATCAAATAAAAGTATTCATTAGAATTCATCAAACCAAGGTTTCTTAGTAAAATCCTTCAGATAAAAGTTTCCGTGAAAAAGCATCATACATAAGCTACCCTGAAAGGGAATCATATAGAAGTATCAAAGTGATTTCATCACCTAAAATGGTATGAATATTTCATATAGACTATAAACAATTCATTCTATTGAGTTATAAAAAGTCATCATATAGAGGAAGAAGAGAAAATATACGAGGGTTCATTGGATGGAGTAAAACTAAAAACATCTTAGAACCCATTGGTCTGAGGAAGAGTCTTATGAAAGTTTTTTGAGATGTTCCAATAAAGTGGTAAAGGAACACTGGTTGGAGTTTTTCACCATATAGAAGAGGTGTAATGAATTTATACTAGATTAATTATTATAAAAACTACATATAGTTTTTATAAAGTTATAAATGTGATGATGATGAGATAGACATTCCATATTTCAATCATCATAGAGGAAGAATTATAATTCTATCCAAATTTTTAGGAATTTTGAAGATTAAAATTGATTCTAAAATCTAGGAAAGTTTCCTACAAATATTGTTTGATTCATATATTTTATAAAGTTTAAATGTGTTCAAATAAATAAATAATCGAGGTGTAAAATCAAATTTGAAGGCATGAATTTCAAAGTTGATTTCGTGCTTCTCTCTAAGTTTTCAAAGAAATTGTGCCTATATAAAGGGGAGAATATGTATTGGTGATGTTTTTCATACTCAAGTTACATATGAGAGTTTTTGAGTTTGTGGTTATTATTAAAGAATTGTTGTATCTTTAGGAAGTTCCATCAATGAAGCATGAGAGAAATTCTAATTTGGGTTAATTTTTTATATGAAGAGGTATCAGATCGATCATGGGGTACTGAATGGGAGGAAATCGCCAAATGGAGTAATTAATCACTAAATTAAAGAATTTAATAAGTGATTAGATGAGTAGTTACCTGAAAAAAATGTAGTGGAACCATCAGATGTTTCAGAAGAACCGTGATAACAAGTACCAAATGAACACGAATAAGAATTGATTAGAAAAACTATCACTAGATGAAATTTCATTAGATGGAAATGATCAGAATTGACTATTGGATATACAAGTTCTAGATGAATAAATAGAAAGAGTAACTTTCCATTTTCCTATTTAAAAAATAAAGAGAGTTTCTTGGTCATTTATATGAATGTAAAATTGGTGAGAGAGAGGAAAAAATTGGCACTTTGAAATCCTATAAGTATCAACTATTGAAATAATTTCATGATATTTTAAAGTATCTAAATAATAGGTTTTGGACTATCTATATAGGCAGTATAATGAACTAGAAAGTTGTAACAAATTGGACAAGTGAATCACCATTCTAGGGAAGAAGGATTTTTTCCTGTCCCCCCTTCTAAATTGTAGGGAACCACACTTGGTCTTGGGATTTTTTTTCTAGAAAAACTATTGTAATTAGATATCCCATTGGAATGGAGAATCATTGTACTAGTCATCACCATGCACAATAAGAACTAGAATATTCTTATTGAGTAGTAAACCTTCAAAAATTATCATGTACCATTCATTGCTTAATTTCATATACTTTCATATGATAAGGAAAATATAATAGGATAATCAAGAGCTTAATAGTTCTAAGAGGTGAAGGGGTAAAAATTATTGATTGATTAAAAGTACCCAACACTGATTCAACCTCCCCCATCTCAGTGTTGATCATATCCTAGAGTAGTTGTAAAATTATTCATGCCATTCTATGGATTTTCTAGATTGTTTGATGTGTGTTGGGGATGTATAATAATGATGGGTAAATATCATTCATTGAAATATTTCTGTGTGTTATAGTTATGACCATATAATTTCATTCTCATCATGGATTTGTTGTGTTCCTTTCGCACAGTGGTTGAATGTTTCTATATGATAGTTGATTTTTATGATATAAAATGGTGACAAGTTTTTTCCAACAAGTGAGGTTTCTGGATTGTAAGTAGGACAGTGGATCCCCTTCATTCCTTAATATATGAGTCATTAATAAATCTTGTCAAGGATTAGTTAGTGGAGAACCCCAAAGTTGTTATATATTTTTTGGATTTTTTCCCTGAGGCGGTTGTGACACTACCCCATAAATGCATTGTTGAGTTTGAAATAGAGTTACCGCAAGGTTCTACACGAATTTTCATGGATCATTATTGGATATAACCCTTATAGTTGTAGAATTTGAGGATCTAGACTAATGTTTTGATATATACAGGCTTTATTAGGCCTACTGTTTCATCGTGGGGAGCTCCAGTTTTGTTCTCCCAGAAGGTGGATAGTAGTATAAGGTTGTGAATAGACAATTAGTTGATAAGTCAGATGAAGATCAAGGATTTTTAGCCTTTTACAAGAAGTGGTGATATCTTTGACCGGTTGAGAGAAGATAACCGGTTTTATAAGATCAATTTTTTGTCTAGATATCATCATCTCTAGATGAAGGTGGTAGATATGCTAAAGACTACCTTCCGATTTCGATATGGGAACATCAATTTTGTATTCATGTCATTCAGTGTCATGAATAAACTAGTTATGTTCATGGGACTCTTGATCTCTATATTCTATGAGTTACTAGATCAATTCATAGTCATTTTCATTGAGGAAGTCCTTATATACTCAGTATCAGAGGAGAAGCATGTTCAACACCTATTGATAATTTTGTGGACTCTTTGACAACATCAGTTATATGTTAAATTCTCTAAGTTTATACTCAATAAGTGATAAGTGCATTTACTTGAACATTTAGTGTTCAATTTGGGAGTAGGGTTGGATCCAGAAAATGTTGAGGTGGTTATTGACTGGGAATTTCCCAAGAATGTAGAAAAGGTTCATAGCTTTCTTGGTCTCATGGGTTATTATCAAAGGTGTGACTCTGATTTCTCTTGGATTGAATTATTTTTGACTACCCTAAATATGAGGTACTAGGATTTTATTTGGATTTATCTGTTCTAGATAGTAATGGACTACATAAATTAGAAGTGGTTCAGTGTCCTAGTTCAATGATTTTTTTGAGGAGGGTGTGATGTTTGAGGTGTTTTGTGTTTCCTCCCACTTGGGTTTGGGATTCAACTTGATGAAAACATGGTCAATGATATCCTATGGGTCTAGGAAGTTACGCCAGCATGAGTGTAACTATTCCACCCATGATCTAGATATGGAATAAGTGGTTTTTCCCCAGAAGCTATAGTGACATTATCTCACCTAGGATTTCTGTATGATCATCATATATCACAAAATATTGAGGTACATATTTTCTTAGGGTGACTTAAATATATGACAGAATAGGTTGATAGAGTATCTACATGACTACAATTTTCAGATCTAATATAATCCAAGAAAGGGAAATATTATATCATGCACACTGAGTATAATGTATCATGGAATCATTCAAGAATCTAATTTTTCATGAAGGATGATTATGGGGTTATAGGCCTTTAATCATGTATTAGAGAAGATTAATGGAAGAGGATAAATGTAATAGATGATATTATAGAATTCTTTACTAATTCAAGTGGAGGAGTCTCAATGGAGATACTCATATATGGTGGTGATGCATGAAAATGGATTGAGGAGGCATTTTTGGTAGCTAAGAGTGAATAAATCAGTGGTGGAGTTCGTGGAATGATGTCTAGTTTTTTAGTAGTTAAAGGAATAAAATTATGACCCTGGTAGTTTGTTACATCCCATTGATGTCCTTGAGTGGATGTGGGAGGACATCTTAATGGATTTCATCACCATTTTACATAGATATTGGAGTGAATATGATGTTATATTGGTGATTGTCAACCGAATAATGAAGTCAACTCATTTTCTAGTGATCCATGGATTAAGTACCACTGACGTACTAGAGAGATAGTGTGTAGATTATGTGGTGAGGCTTCATGGATCTCTAAGGACCATTATTTCTAATCAAGACCCTTAGTTTACTTCTGGATTTTGGAGAGGATTATAGCATGCCTTTCGATCTCAATTACACCTTATCACTTCTTTCCACTCCCATATAGATGTGAAAATAAATAAAAACATCTAGATATTGGAGGATATGTTCTGTGAATGAATCTTGGTTTTTACTGGATCCTAGGTACGGGACATACTTTTTTTTTAAGTTTTCTTACAATAATAGTTATCACTCATCCATCAACATGGCCCTTGTGACGGCCCGAACTTAATTTCTCTTGTAATAATAGTTTTAATTATTACATTTGGCTTAATTTCATTTTTTATATAATCAATGCCCACAAAAATAGAAAAAAAACTTTATTCATTCAAAAAACTAGAAATGTATACATGGCAACAAGTCCTAAGAACCATAACTAACCAAAATTTCTACAAGTAGGCCAATCATGATCACCAGTAGACCCCACATCACCACAAACATGCCAAGAAAGTGGTGGATTTATTTTGGATCTTCCACAACTAAGAACATTATAACCAGAACTGCATCAATCATACTAAGTGTTAGAGGTATGAAGAGCACCATCTTTTGTGTCTTGTTGTCTGAAGTTGGAATACCCTAATTACATTTTTATAAGACCTAAAATTCGACAGTTTCTGTTTAGGTAAAAGTTGAGTTTACAATGGCTATAAGTATTGTAGTTTAATTGACTATGAATATTGAAAATTTTGGAAGTATTTCAAATATACGTTAAAGTCATTAACTCTTATTTATATTTTATGATTTGAAAAATTAATTCAATAACTTTTCTTTAATGATTCCAAATATTTAGACATTTTGGTTTTGTAAATTGATCTCCTGTATGACAATTATAAATATTTATTTTGAACTTAATATGTAATGATTTTCCTATATATAAAATCACCTTGAAATGTTTTAAGTGTTTGGGTTCTTTAAAAGCCTATAATTGAACATATTTAATTGAGATTATCTTTCGAAAACATGACATTTGAAAATCGTAACGTTTTGATGTATTTATCCACTTTAATTCAAAGAAAAGTATGCATATTGTTTTTGAATTTGAAAACATTTTTTATGTATACTTTTATTAATTAAAAGTTGTATAGTTTTATTTGTGTATTATTAACTTCCAAATATATGAATAAATAAAATTTTATGAAAGTAAGTATATTTTTTTTAGAAGGTTATTTTGAAAATTGGGATAATAAAAAAAATTCACCCAATTGGCCAACCCTTTATAGTTGGGCCGAGGGAGGCGGCTCACACTAGGTGGATGAGCCTAGCCCTAATCCCAAGACAAGGCCGGCCGAGCATGGGCATGGGTACCCCGAAGGGCGCACAGGAGAGCAGGAGCGCTTGAGCGTGCCACCGCAGGCGTGAGGCCGCGGCAGAGCATAGGTAGGCTGAGGCCTATGGGGGAGCAGGAGCCCATGTGTAAGGCTCCCTTCTGTGTGTGTTGTGATTTCTAAAGTGAGTATTGGAGCCTCGGTCATTTAAGTAAGTCACGCGTGTCTCCCCAATTCTATGTGGGAAGCGGTTTTTTGGGAGAAACGCGATCTGGGCCATTGGATCGTGTCGCGCGCGATTTGGGTCGTCGATCCCAATCTTTCTTTCAACCCTCAGCAATCACAGAGTGCTACAATGTTTTTTATGATCCGTTCAATCAACATGAGATCTAATCACATTAGTTCACTCAGTTTTAAATCCCACGCCTTTCCTCATCCATCTGATCTTATTCAAGATCTAATCTTGACCATTCGTCTTTTTTTTTAAACCATGGACTCTTTCGAGTCATCTGAACAAAACTCAAGCAATCTGAACCATCCATTTCTTCCCCATTTTTCGGTTCCGCATCATCTTCCCTGTCACGCTCAAAATAGTGTCCACCCACTGTTTATTCCTTCTTCTTCTTTATCTTCTCCTCCTTCGTGTGTCCCCCACTATATTATGGTCTCAGGACCTTGACTTCCACCTATAAGATCCTCCCTGATCCCCTTTATATTTATTTTTATTTTTTTCAGTTTACTTTCTTTTGTTTTGATTTCAATTTTCCACAAGTTTTATATATGTGTATATATTATAATCACCGTTTGTTTTTTAGCTCTCTCTTTAAGAAAAGGGTTGGGTTGTTTTATCTCGGTCAAGTTTTAAGTCTTTGTTTATATTTTATTTAAGATGCGTTATATATGAAATATATGTATACCGCCTATATAAAACCGGTATTTTGGCACCTTAAATCACTGGTTTTCTTCCTCTTGACGTGCAAACATTTCCTACCCATTCTTTTTGCACACCCGAAGTCAGGTAAGGGATCAACTTGTTAGGTTTTCATTTTTGTAAAACTCTTTTATCCATATGTATATATGGGTCCATATGTATATATATACCGTTTCATATCACTTTTAAATCATAACTCACATTGGGTTTTCTAAATGTGTCTTGATTACACAACACATGCAAGAGGTTTCATGCTTTAATTGTTTTATGAAAACCCTTCTAATCTAATTTATTTTCCTCACGGATATATGTATATGTATATAATTTCATCTTAACCCATTTTAGAATTTCAATAAAAAAAGTATGTATATTCATATATATATATATATATACAACAAACCATTTTGGGTTTATGATATTTAGAGGTTGATCTTTCATTTTTAAGTGTTGTTCTCGAAACATAAAACACATTCAAGGGGTCTAGTTCCTCATGTTTCCTTTTTAAGTATACCATTATTTACAATTCATGTATAAGTATATATATATATATACATGTATATTAAGTTTGATTACAACTGAGTTTCACAAAACCTATCCTTATCGATTTAAATCATGTTTATGAAGAATACTACAGTTGCATGAATTTATTAAATCTTGTTCTGGGTTATGCAGATCCCAAACATACACTTTATGTATATATATAAATATTTTTCCATAATTTTTAAATCCATATAAATACATAAGTTTATTTTGAACGTGATTTCTCAAGTAAGTGGTATGATGGTTTTCATGTTCAATCATAAATATACATTCATGCATGAGCTCACATGTTTAATGCACTTCACAGGTAATAATCCATACTTTGTACTCCAATTGTTTCATAAGAAATGACTCTGGTCCTTTAAGTTTATGTTTTAATCTTTTATATAACAATTAACATTTCATGGATTAAATGAGTATCTCAAAGTCAACACATATAAACATGGTATGGTAAAAGGTCACATTCTTAAGGGTTTAAATACAAGAGTTGTTATTTCATGTGACAACCCATTATTTTATGCTTACTAGTTCTTATTACATATGCAATAGTATGTTGTTTCAGTTCATACACGTCACTATCTAATATGAAGCCAACAAGTCTAGTTCTTTTTACATAATCAATTCCAGTATGAACGTGTATGAAAAAAGGATTATGGACTAAGAATGTAAGTTTTCTATGTAACATGAAAATTATAAAGATGAGACCATGCTAAGACATATGAGGAATGTATTGGACTTAAAATTATGTGACTAGTGCGCCCAGAATTATACAACGCTCCAATGCATTGGGTAAAGTGATGAAGTCTCATGAGTTAAGTGAAATGATGTGTGAACATGATGTTAGCTTTGCTCATAACTATGTGTGGTAGTTAGCCACAATTATGTTGGGTTTTTACCTGTACGATCTTGGCGCAAGGCCTTGACAAAGTCCAACATTATACATTTCCTCATTATGGAATAGTAAATGATCAACCAAGGGATTGTAGATCCTTAATTAAGAATATTTTATGATGATGGAAGTGAAATCATAAGGCATAACCAAGTGTGAAAATGTCAAGTTACATAAGGGAAAAGTATCTAATATTAAAGTCATATGAATCTCTTTTTATGCTCTAATGAATCATGATAAGAATGCTTATACTCTTAACAATTCTTTCGAAGTTGGCTTGACTAAGCTATGAATTATGCACATCTCATTTCTTACATACACATGTGCACTCAGTTTCATGTTTTTTTGTAGAAGGCACAGCTATCATTTATGAAAATGGTCTTTTAGAAAAATGTCTTCAAGTTACCTCAGAAAATATTGATGGTGTTCCTCGAAATGTAATATCTTCCTCTTGAAAAAAAAATTTTATTTGTTTTCAATGTGGTTGTTTTTTTTAAATGAGGAATTTCCTTCAAATGTTTTAAAACTCCTTACTGGTCATTTTTATGCTCACCCTATGTTTTAATTTATGTTTTACAAGTTTTTTGTAGTTTTCCCAATCCTTAAGTACTCTTTGTGATGACACCATATTGAAGCTTATCACTATTATGTTTTTAGAAGAAGTGCTTCAGCAGCATCTGATTTTCCAAGAACCTAAACAGAGACGATCCTCTGTATTGGGACAAGATGTGCAATTTTTTTTGTAAGACAGTTTTTATGAAGAAAATTTGACACCATGTTTCAGGAACCGATTTCGGACTTCTGGGGTCGGGGTCGTGACATTTGGTATTAGAGGATCGGTTTAGGAAAACTCTGGAAAATTAAAGAAACCATAAATTACTTAATTTCATCATACTAAGAAAAATCCTTCTCAATATTTCATATGGTTGATGAATCACACCTTGTGTCTCTTCCAACAGAAGTATTAGAGAATATAGTGGGAATGTCATGTGCGGAAAACTATGACACATTTGAAAATATCCGTCTATCATGAAAAACCCTCTACTGTGTATCTAATTCTCCCCGTTTACTCCAACTCCACCGATGAGCAGGCCTCGACTATATTTTTATTCTGCATGCCCAATTTATATTCTATGAAAAGTAAGGAAAATACCTTGAGGGTTTGATTAATTGTTTTACCCTAGATAATAATGCTTCGTCTCGAGAGGACTTTGAAGAGGCTGCACAAGGGGGTGACCTCCAAGCAGCATACCTTTGTCAAATTTTGACCTACAGTCACTATGGTCAAGTTATGGACTTTGTAGCTTTCAAGGATGAGCCTACTCGTTTACATTATTGACATATAGTTCATGACGATGGTCCCCAACATCATACATGTCATGCCTTACTCACCCTGAACTATAGATGTCCACATGGGTTTGATCCTAGTTTCCCATGTTGCATCTGGACCCAAGAGATCGAAATGTTTGGAACCGCCTTGGGGATTCATTTAACTAGGAACCCAGAAAATCACTAACACCGGTAGTACATATGAAAAGACAACACGATGATTATGTAACACCTCGAGTTTACGAACTTTTCTAAATGAATCATGTTATGTTTTATGTGTTGGTATCTTATTATGATTCTACAAAATTAATGTCTCTATTGTAATCTAGTTATGTTTTACAAATTAAAACATTTCCCTTGTTTTTCATATGGAAAACGTGAGTTCATCAATCAAACTTTTATCACTTCCTGCTGAATTTCTAGAATCTATAATCACCAAGACATCTTCAGAATACTACTACCCTTTTGACAAACTACGCTTGTCATGAAAATGCCTTTATAAAGTGTCCCTTATCCCAAACATCCTTCGAACCTACCAGCAAAATAGTCATGTTTATCACCTCATAGAAATTTCACAACTATCAGAGTACAAGCAGAGAGGGGAGCACCATGAAGGTCTCTTCCTTTACTTCACCTTGTCTGAGAACTACCTAGCCCTGGAGAAGTTTCATGAAGCTGCCTTGGAGGGTGACACCTGAGCGACCTATCTGTTCCAGGTCCTGAATTTCAGTATGTATGGGATGCTTTATGAATTTTAAGTTTTCAAATGAGAGGTGATCCAGGAGATTTATAGAGAGGTAGCTCGCTCCCAAATCTCTAACATCCACACCTCTCATTCCACTCTTTGGAAGACCAGATGCTTTATGAATAGGTTTGACCCTAACCTCTCATGGCGTATATGGGAAAAGGAGATAGAGGAACTAGGAACTAACCTGTGGATCCACCTGGAAACATCAGCGGATTATCCACAATGGTGGACCACGAGGAGGGGTCCTCGAGCATAAAGTCTCTCTAGTTTTTTGGGTAGTTTCTTACGGTTGTAATATAATTACGAGGGCGCAATTCTTTAAAGGAGAGGATAATGTGACACCCTGAACATAACTTCTGTATTAATAATATTTTTAATTATTACATTTGGCTTAATTTCATTTTTTATATAAGCAATGCCTGAAAAAATAAAAGGAAGACTTTATTCATTCAAAACACTGGAAATGGATACATTGAGATCAGGCCTAAGGACCATAAAAAACCAAAAATTCCTACAAGTAAGCCAATCACAATCACTGGTAGACCCCACATCACCACAAACATTCCAGGAAAGTAGTGCATTTCCTTTGGATCTACCATGACTAAGAACTTTAAAACCAAAACCACAACAATCGTACTAAGCGTTAGAGAGATGAAGAGCTCCATCTTTTGTGCCTCGGTGTTTGAAGTTGTAATACCCTAATTGCGTTTTTATAAGACCTAAAATTCGACCATTACCATTTAGGTAACTGTTGAGTTTACAAAGCTATAATTGTAGCCATCGGGTATTGTAGTTTAATTGACTATGAATATTAAAAATTTTGGAAGTATTTCAAATATACGTTAAAGTCATTAACTCTTATTTATATTTTATGATTTCAAAACTTAATTCAAGAACTTTTCATTAATGTTTGACTTTCTGGTTTTGTTAATTGATCTCTTGTATGACAATTATAAATATTTCTTTTGAACTTAATATGTAATGATTTTTCTATGTATAAATTCACCTTGAAATTTTTTAAGTTATTGAGTGATTTAAAAGCCTATCATTGAACACATTTAATTGAGCTTATCTTTCAGAAACATGACATTTTAAAATCATAACATTTTGGTATATTTGTCCACGTTGATTCAAAGAAAATTATACATATTGTTTTTGAATTTGAAAACATTTTTTATGAATACTTTTATTAATTAAAAGTTATATAGTTTGATTTGTGTATTATAAACTTCCAATGATATGAATAAATCATATTTTATGAAAGTAAGGATATTATATTTGTTTAGATGGTAATTTTGAAAATTGGGTTATAAAAAAATATTAACCCAATTGGACAGCCCTTTATAACTAGGCCGAGGGTGACGACTCACACTAAGTGGGTGAGCCTAGCCCTCAGCCCAAGCCAAGGTCGGCCGAGCATGGGCATGGGTACCATGAAGGGCTCATGGGAGAGCAGGAGCTCTTGAGCATGCCACCGTGGGCGTGAGGCCGCGGCGGAGCATAGGTTGGCTGAGGCCTGCGGGGGAGCGGGAGGCCATGTGTAAGGCTCCCTTCTGTGTTTGCTATAATTTTTGAAGTGAGTATCGGAGCCTCGGGCTTATAAGGAAGTTGAGCGCGTCTCCCCGAGTCGATGTGTGAAGCGTTCGTTTGGGAGAAATGCGATCTGGGCCATTGGATCACGTCGCACACGATCTTGGTCATCGATCCCGATCTCTCTTTAAACCCTCAGTGACCATGGAGTGCCACAGTGTTTTTTATGAGTCATTCGATAAACATGAGATATAATCACGGTCGTTCACTCAGTTTTAAATCCCATGCCTTTCCTCATCTTTCCGATCTTATTCAAGATCTAATCTTCACTGTTCGTATTTTTTTAAACCACGGACTCCTCCCAGCCATCCGATCAAAACTCAAGTGATCTGAACCATCCATTTCTTCCCCAATTTTCTCTTCCGCGTCATCTTTCCCGTTGTTCTCAAACCTGTAACACCCCGACTCTACTAGGCTGGAGTCGGTGCATTACTTGTGACATTGGCATGGTTAGAAGGAATGAAAATCCTGAAGGAACGATCAGTTTAGTAGTCTTGAAGAAACTAGATACACTGATGAAACTCAAATTACATTGGAAAATGTTACAAAATACAATACATAATAAAAACTAAAAACTGCATCCATAGGAACTCAATAAAAGGTCTTCTCTTCATCACCTGTTGAAGATAGACAATGAAAGGTGTGAGATCAAATGCTCTGTAAGGGTTCCAAATAGCAGAAGCATGAATACAATAATAAGTGAATCATAGAAAATCTGACATAATCAATATGGCATGCTGAATAAATGAAATACTAATTCCATTAACAAACTAAGAATCTAACTGCATCCATAGATTTTGTCATAGTGAAAACCTCATGGATAATAATAACTTATAATGAATAAAGATAATGCTTATTAATTGGACGTCATGTCTCTGGCACATGAAACCATAATACCATTGAAACGGTTTAGTTCTCTGGGTAGAATCCCTTCTGATTTTTGGAAACAAACTCGAAGGGTTTTTCGCCAAACTGTTTTGTCTCAAGAGACCTATCGATCATCAACAGGCTATAGCGGGCCCCACCCACCACTGCATGTCCAAATCATTCTTTATACATTGATTCAATACAAGAGAAATATTCCCTTTCAATATCTGTATAGAGTAGAGTATACAGATTCATCAATATTTCCATAATTAAAATAACTTTCTAAATAAACACCGTATGTAAAATGGTATACGGTTTAGATAAAAAACATATACATGAAATAAGATTATGGATATTTAATATAAATATAATTTCAAATTAAAATTGATCACAAATGGGAATTAGGTAGACCGCATAAGGATTATTAGGTGCATAATACAAAGATAGTCACATCGAAAACGGCAGCTGAGACAAAGTCCCTTACCACAATGTAATCGATCGAACCTTATGAACAGTACTTAATAACCATCAAGTGAATCATTAAATAACATGAATATAAATAGAATCATGTTACTATATATCAAATGTAAATACACATATACCAAATATAAGGAATAATTGGTGAACAACTGAAATCTCACAGAAATGAAAGTGAGATGAGAAACCCCTTACATTATGCTTGAAGGTGTTCTTGACTTGTTATTAAAGACCTGAAAAAAAAAATTAGGATTTATTCACTCATAAATACAGAACATATTTTATATGTAATTGATATGGTATAACCTTATTAAGTTCATTAATGGCCTTTTTGTTGGATTTAAGAGATTCAATTTTATTGTTTTGGAAGCATTTTCTTACTTGGTTTCATGCTCTGTTTACTTGTATTCATGAATGGAAGTTGGTTTGAAATATGGTTAAAAATACAGAATTGTTAATATAGATTATTAGTGAAATTAAAGAGACATAAATTATCTTATAGTGATTCTGGTTATATACCATGAGGATGACTCATTCGATGAGTTAAAAAAACCTAAATTTGGCTTTGCAGTTTTGTGCTCAATAAACTTGTTTTGTATTATTATTCCATATTATGAAAGTATAAAGATTCCAGAATGTTAATAAAGATAAAACACATATATTATGACCTTTTTTCAACCATATATTTGGTTTCATGAGCATACTTGAAAGAATTAATGGAAATTAAAATTACAATGTCCACGATGTCGGTAATTCGACCCATCATGGACAATGTTTTTTATTCCTTAAATAAGTGGGAGAGGAGAAGAATAATGATGAAGAATTTTCCATAAACATTAGAAAATATAGAATATACAAGATTCTATATCATATATGCCTCTTGGTTAATATGAGGTGAGTAAAGAAGAAGAAAACAAAGGAATCATAAAATGAATGAAAACTTGATAAATTTCTCACGAAAATTCGGCAGCCTAACGACGTTTCTTAAAATTTCATAAAAATAGTTTGATGAGAGGAATGGAATATATCATCATTAATACATAATTTGGAAAGTAAGGGGGAATATTTAATGAAATATCCTGACACAAGCCAAAGTAAATGGAAGAGAATAACATAAAATGAAAGAAAAGAAATAAAATAAAAGAGGTTGTTTACCTCTTGATCTCTTCTCCTTGAGATCCTTCTTAAGGGATTTGGTTTTGGTCTTTTGGTGAGACCAAAAGCTCTAGGACGTGGGTAAGAGACTTGGGAGGATTATTGGGCAGAACTTTTAGGAGCTTCAAGGCTTAGATAAGTGAAGAGAAGAGGTGGGGGGGTTTATTGTGGAGCAGGGGTGTAAATTTTGAATATTTAATTTCATTATTTTATTATTTCCATCAAGACAACCAATAGTATTGTTTCATGTGACCCCTAATAGTAATAATGGCATGAGAGTTCGAACCAAGTGGTCTTGCATCACTTATGATGTCATAAATAGTGTATTTTACTGATAAATTGAATATACGGTATTTTACCGTATTTTACTTTTCATCAAAAATTCAAGAATTTCAGAAAAATCCCCAAAATTCACCCCTACCATTTCTCAATGTGTAAGATTCAAAAGTGAAATCCATTTTTCAAAAATAATTTTCTAAATATTATTAATTTAATTTTTAAATAAGGTCATAGTTAATTCGAAAAATAACAATCTTGAAGTGCAGTTAGTTTTATTTGACATTGAAAAAGTAATTAAGATCCCATTATCATATTTCCTTAAGAAAATAAAATAATAATATTATTTAATATTCATAAGGGTCATATTATTATTCATATTACTATTCATAAGGGTATGTTACTGTTCACCAAAAATGAGTTTTGTTCTATTAGACTCCAAATGACTTACTGATCACAACTCTAGATGACCATTTTTCGAAATTCAAAACATAGAAGTGGAAAATTTATATTTACTGGCTAGGTTTTGACTATCTTCTAAATATCCTAATGTTGTTTCAAAGGAACAAAGTTATGAATTGAATGTATTTAAGAGAAAAATACCATAAAATGTTTGGGGTGCTACACTATTCCCTCCTTTGGAAATTTCGTCCTCAAATTTTTATAAATAAAGCCCACTAAAAAGATGTGGGTGGTTCTTATTCATGAAATCCTCTAGTTCCCATGTTGCTTCCTCCATATTCTGATTTCTCCAAAGAACCTTTACTAGTCGAGTTGTTCGATTTTTCAATACCTGCTCCCTTGTGTCAAGAATCCTGATAGGATTTTCACAGTATGATAAAACAGGTTCCAGTTCTATTTCTTCATATGTGAGTACATGTGTTGGGTATGGCATGTACTTCTTTAACAACGATATGTGGAACACATCATGAACTCTGGAGAGATTTTACGGCATCGATAAACGGTAATCTACAGCTCTGATTCTTCCCAAAATTTCAAATGGTCCTATGTACCTAGGGCTCAGTTTCCCATTCTTACCAAACCTTAAGATGCACTTCCAGGGAGATACTTTCAGAAATACATTATCTCCAACTTGAAATTCCAAGTCCTTTCTCGGGTTGTCAGCATAACTCTTCTGCCTACTTTGGGCTGCTTTAATATGGGCTTGTATTTTCTTCACCTTTTTCGTGGTCTCTTTAATAAGTTTTGGGCCTATAATTTTCCTCTCACCAACTTCATCCCAACAAGTTGGAGTTCGACATCTCTTTCCATATAATGCTTCCTATAAAGACATTTGAATACTAGAATGGAAACTATCGTTGTATGAAAATTCCACCAAAGGCAAGTATTGATCCCACATACCTTGGAAGTCAAGAGAACATGAACTCAGCACATCTTCTAGAGTTTGAATAGTCCTTTCAGATTGTCCATCGGTTTGGGGGTGATATGCGGTACTCATATGAAGCTCTGTATTCAAAGACTTCTGAAGACTTTTCTAGAATATTGACATAAACCAGGGATCTCGATCAGAGACAATTGATAGAGGTGCACCATGAAGTCTCACAAATTCATTAATATAAAGTCTTGTTAGGCGCTCAAGTGGTAAATCCTCTCTTATTGGAAGGAAATGTGATGTTTTAGTGAGACGATCAACAATTACCAATATTGCATCATTCCTTCTAGGTTTCCTCGGTAGTCCGGTGAAAAAATCCATCATAATGTTACCCCACTTCCACATAGGAATAGGTATAGGTTGCAACACTCCTTCGGTATGTTGTCTCTCCACCTTCACTTGTTGACAAACTAGACACCTTGACACGTAGTCAGCAATTTCTTGCTTCATATTATCCCACCAAAAATATTCCTTCAGATCTCTATACATCTTGGTGCTACCCGGATGTATAGATAAATTTGATTTATGAGCATTATCTAATAGTTCCCTTTTTAGCTCAGGTACTGATGGAACACATAACCTCTTCCCAAACTTCAGAACTTCTTCTTCATACACGAAGTCAGCCAGTCTTCCATCCTTAACTTCATTAATTTTCTTGTATAGATTCTCATCATCAGATTGAGAAATTTTTATCTTATCTAGTAAAGATGGTTTAGAAATAATTTGAAAGAGGAGTGATGTTTCCCATTAACAATTCCCATATCCATCCTCTGTAGATCCATAAACATGGGATCTCTTTCAATCCTCATTTGAGTTAGAAGGCCATGATCTTTCATGCTTAATGCATCTGCCACCTTATTCGCCTTTCCTGGGTGGTAGTGTATTGAACAATCATAATATTTGAGTAACTTGAGCCATCTTCTTTGCCTCATATTGAGTTATTTTTGTGTGAAATTATATTTCAAACTCTTGTGGTCCGTATAAATCTCACATCTCTCTCCGTAGAGATAATGCATCCATATTTTCAGAGAAAATATTACGGTTGATAACTCAAGATCATGAGTTGGTTAATTTTTCTCATGAGTCTTCAACTGCCTTGATGTGTAAGAAATAACTTTATCATTTTGCATAAGGATGCAACCCAGTCCATTCTTTGATGCATCACTTTATATTATAAATCCATCACTTCCCGATGGAAGAGTAAAAATTGGAGAATTGACCAATCTTATTTTCAATTCATTGAATCATTCTTTACATTAATTTGTCCACACAAACTTAACTCCTTTACGTGTGAGCTTGTTTACTAGGTTAGCCAGTCGGGCAAAATTCTGAATGAAATGTCAATAATAACCTGCTAATCCAATAAAATTGCGTACCTCAGTTATGTTTGTTGGTGTGGGCCATTCTTGGATCGCCTTTGTCTTTTCAGGATCAACTTGGATTCCATCCTTAGAGATAATATGGACAAGAAAAGAAACCTACTGAAGCCAGAATTCGCACTTGATAAACATCCCATATAATTGATTTCTTCTCAGAGTTTTCAGAATAGTTCGCAAATGATCCTCATGGTCTTCATAGATTTTTGAGTATACTAGGATATCATCGATGAATACCACAAAAAGGTTATCAAGATATTCCTTTAAAACTCTATTCATTAAATCCATGAAAACATAGGGTTCATTTTTCAGTCCAAAAGGCATCACTGTAAACTCGTAATTCCCATAACTTGTTCGAAATGTTGTCTTCAGAATATCCTTTTTCCTCACATGTAGTTAATGATATCCGGATCGAAGGTCAATCTTCGAAAAGTATTGAGCTCCATGAATTTGGTCAAATAAATCATCAATCCAGGGCAGAGGGTACTTATTCTTTATTGTAATAGCATTGATTTCCCAGTAATCAATGCAAAGCCTCATGGATCCATATTTCTTCTTTACAAAAAAGACTGGGGCTCCCCAAGGAGAAACACTAGGTAGAATAAATCCTTTTTCACTCAACTCTTCTAGTTGTTTCTTCAACTCCACTAACTCCACAGTGGCCATTATATATGGGGTCTTTGATATAGGTCTTACATCAGAAATTAAATCAATATAGAACTCAACTTCCCGCTCTGGAGGATGTCCAGGTAAATCCTCTGGAAATACGTCAATGTACTCTTTCACTATATGCACATCTTCAATTTGAAGATTTCTTTCCTCTCCCATAGATATTGTTTTATCTTCCTCTCCAAGTATTACATTCAGTAGAGCTATTGGGGGTGGTTCTAGATAAGAATTAGGTGGCGAAGCTTCTTCCCTAAAGACAGGGGATTCTACACCCTTTACAAAAAAAATTAACTTCCTTTTTCTTGCAATAAATCCTCGCATCATAATTTGATATCCAATCCATACCGAGAATTATATCAAATTCAATAATGGGTATGATGATAAGGCTAGCAACTAAAGCATGTTTTGGTGTTTGGAGGGGGAATAGTCGACATACCTTTGTTGCAATGATACATCCCATGGGGGTTTTGACTGAAAACTCCTTTCTTAAATCAAATTGGAAATATCTAATTTTCTTGGAAAACTGAGAGGATATAAATGAATGGGATGATCCAGAATCAAATAAAGTGTTGTCTAATTTTGAGGAAACAATTAAAGTACCTGCCACCACATCACTAGGAACCTCAACCTCTGTGGTTGTAATCACATAGGCTCTCCCTTTCTCTCTTGGATTTTTCTTAGGCATGTTTCCTTGTCTCTTAGGAAACTCATTTTCATAGTGTCACATCTCTCTGAAATTGTATTATTGAACATCATTGAATTGCTTCTTCCCCTTACATTCATTATATTGATGACCCTTTTCTCCATAGTTATAGTAGACTCCATTTCCTTTCAAGCATTTCCTAGGATGATTCTTTCCACAGTTCTCACAAAATGGTAAACTATTTGTCCCCTTGCTCTTATTTGGTGCTTCTCCTTTTCCTTTGTTATCATAATGCTGCTTCTTATATTAGTTTCCTTTGAAAAAATTTGATCTAGAAAATTCCTTCTCTGTTTTGATGGCACTTGATACAATTTCATCATATGATGAAAATGATTGAGAAGACAGTTCCCTTCGAAGACTTGGCTTAATACCTTCAAAGAAATTATCAATCTTGTCCGCTGAGTCAGGAACGTAATCCACGACATAGCAGGCTAGCCTTGTGAAGGTAGCCTCATACTATGCAACACTATCTTCTTCCCTTTATTTCAAGCCAAGGAATTTCCTCTTCATTTCAGTTAGTTTATCATGAGGGAAATATTTTTCGTAGAGTATTTCCTTAAAATTACTCCATTCCATATCCTCTATCTCTTCTTCCTCTATGGTATTTTGAATCAAAGACCATCATTGATCAGCGTCTCCCTTGAGACAATATACTGCCAGTACTACCTATTCATTTTCATTGCATCTTAATGCCATGAATATATTTTCAAGGGAATTGATCCATTGCTCAGCAACCACTGGATTAGTAGTCCCACTGAAATATGGGGGCTTCTACTGCATGAAACGATCCAACATAGGTTTTGAATGGTTATTCGTTACAACATGAGTATGTTGTCCCAATATGTTCATGATCTGATCTGGTCCAACATTGACTGTGTTGACTTGCTCAGTAGGGAGGTCCCTACCTTGCCCATGAGTATTGATTCCCCTTCTTCCATTAGACACCATTTTTAAAAAATGGGATACACTAGATTAGTTTATGAATCTCAAATAGAAAATCACTCAACATAGATTGAAATTCTATGCATAGGTAATCTTATAAACATGGTTCCTCTATGGAAAAATTTACATTAAGTCCTTCATAATGGCTTGTAAAGAAAACATGAATTATCCTAAGCATATCCCTCTGGAGTGTCATAACCAAGAGTGCAGCAAGGCCCGTTGTCATGCACCAGTTCCCGTTTGAGTCTAGCTCAAAGCGGTGTTTTTAGGTTTTACCCCTAGATACATATGTTCCAGAGCCGCCTCTACCTTCTCATATCCAGAGAGGGACGTATTGCTTAAAATATCCACATAATCTATTCCTTACCAAAATAGCAGGACATTATTTTATGTTAACCCTCAGATACTACCTTAGGGATTTGTTCCCTACTATACATTTTCCTACTCTAATTTCTAAGTTTTCTACTAAACCTCCTCTGATACCAACTGTAACACCTCCACTCCACTAGGCTAGAGCTGGTGCATTACTTGTGATATTGGCATGGTTAGAAGGAATGAAAATCCCTAAGGAACAATCATTTTATTAGTCTTGGAGAAACTAGATACACTGATGTAACTCAAATTACATTGGAAAAGGTTACAAAATAAAATACATAATAAAAACTAAAAACTGCATCCACAGGAACTCAATAAAATTCCTTCTCTTCATCACCTGTTGAAGATAGAAAATGAAAGGGGTGATCTCAAATGATCATTAAGGGTTAAAAATAGCGAAAGCATGAATACAATAATAAGTGAATCATAGACAATCTGGCATAATCAATATGGCATGCTGAATAAATGAAATACTAATGTCATTAACAAACTGAGAATGTAACTGCATCCATAGATTTTGTCATAGTGAAAACCTCATGGATAATAATAACTAATAATGAATAAAGAGAATTATTATTAATTGGACATCATGTATCTAGCACATGAAACCATAATACCATTGAAACAGTTTAGTTTTGTGGGTAGAAACCCTTCTGAATTTTGGAAACAAACTCGAAGGGTTTGTCGCCAAACTGTTTTATCTTAAGAGACCTACTGATGCATCGAGGGGCTATAGTGGGACCCACCCTCCACTGTAGGTCCAAATCATTCTTTATACATTGATTAAATTTATGAGAAATATTCCCTTTCAATATCCGTATAGATTAGAGTATAAGGATTCATCAATATTTTCATAATTAAAATAACTTTCCAAATAAACATCGTATATAAAATGGTATACGGTTTAGACAACAAACATATCCATGAAATAAGATTATGGATATTTAATATAAATATAATTTCAAATGAAAATTGATCTCAAATGGGAAGTAGGTACACCACATAAGGATTATTAGGTGCACAATACAAAGATAGTCACAAGAAAACGGAAGCTGAGACAAAGTCCCTTACCACATTGTAATCGGTCGAACCGTATGACCAGAACATAATAACCATCAAGTGAATCATTTAATAACATGAATATAAATAGAATCATGTTATTATATATCAAATGGAAGTACAAATATACCAAATATAATAAATAATTGGTGAAAATTGGAAATCTCACAGAAATGAAAGTGAGATGAGAAACCCCTTACATTATGCTTGAAGGTGTTCTTGACTTGTTATTAAAGACCTGAATAAACAAATTTGGATTTATTAATTCATAAATACAGAACCTATTTTATATGTAATTGATATGCTATAACCTTATTAAGTTCATTAATGGCCTTTTTGTAGGATTTAAGATATTCAATTTTATTGTTTTGGAAGCATTTTCTTACTTGGTGTCATGCTCTGTTTACTTGTATTCATGAATGGAAGTTGGTTTGAAATATGTTTAAACATACAGAATTGTTAATATGGATTATTATTGAAAATAAATAGACATAAATGATCTTATATTTATTCTGGTTATATACCATGAGGATGACTCATTCGATGAGTTAAAAAAACACTTGAATTTGGCTTGGCAGTTTTGTGCTCAATAAACTTGTTTTGTATTATTATTCCATATTATGAACTTATAAAGATTACATAATTTTAATCAAGATAAAACACATATATTATGACCTGGTTCAATCATATATTTGGTTTCATGGCCAGACTTTAAATAATTAATGGAAATTGAAATTACAACGTCCACGATGTCGGTAATTCAACACATTACAGACAAAGTTTTTTATTCCTGAAATAAGTGGGAGAGGAGAAGAATAATGATGAAGAATTTTCCATAAACATTATAAAATCTATAATATACAAGATTATGTATCATACATGCCTCTTTTTTAAGATGAGGTGAGGAAAGAAGATTAAAACAAAGGAATCTTAAAATAAATGAAAACTTGATAAATTTCTCATGAAAATTCGGTAGCATAACGTTGTCTCTTATAATTTCATAAAAATCGTTTGATGAGAGGAATGTAATATCTCATCATTAATACATAATATGTAAAGTAAGGTGGAATATTTAATGAAATATCCCAACACAAGCCAAATTTAATGGAAGAAAATAACATAAAATGAAAGAAAAGAATGAAAATAAAAGAGGTTGTTTACCTCTTGATCTCTTCTCCTTTAGATCCATCTTAAGGGATTTGGGTTTGGTCTTTTGGTGAGACCAGTAGCTCTAGGACGTGGGGAAGATACTTAGGAGGATTATTGGGCAGAACTTTTAGGAGCTTCAAGGCTTAGAGGAGTGAATAGAAAAGGTGGGGGGGTTATAGTGGAGGAGAGGGGTAAATTTTAAATATTTAATTTCATTATTTTATTATTTCCGTCAATACAACCAATAGTATTGTTTCATGTGACCCCTAATAGTAATAATGGCATATGAGTTCGAACCAAGTGGCCTTGCATCACTTAGGATGTCATAAATAGTGTATTTTACTGATTAATTGAATATACGTTATTTTACCGTATTTCACTATTCATCAAAATTCAAGAATTTCATAAAAATCCCAAAAATTTACCCCTACCATTTTTCGATGTGTAGAATTTAAAAGTGAAATCCATTTTTCAAAAATAATTTTCTAAATATTATTAATTTAATTTTTAAATAAGGTCATTGTTAATTTGAAAAATATCAATCTTGATGTGCAGTTAGTTTTATGTGACATTGAAAAATTAATTAAGATCCCATTATCATATTTCCTTAAGAAAATAAAATAATATTATTATTTACTATTCATAAGGTTCATATTACTATTCATATTACTATTCATAAGGTTATGTTACTATTCACCAAAAATCATGTTTATTCTATCAGACTCCAAATGATTTACTGATCACAACTCTAGATGACCATTTTTCAAAATTCAAAACATAGAAGTGTAAAATTTATATTTAATTGCTAGGTTTTGACTATCTTATAAATATCCTAGTGTTGTTTCAAAGGAAACAGTGATGAATAGAATGTATTTAAGAGAAAAATACCATAAAATCTTTGGGGTGTTACAAAACCAGTGGCCACCCACTGGTTATTCCTTATTCTTCTTCTTTATCTTCTCCACTATGTGTCCCCCACAATATTATGGTCTCATGACCTTGACATCCACCCGTAAGATCCTCCCCAATCCCCTTTATTTTTATTTTTTTTTTCACTTTACTTTCTTTTGTTTCAGTTTTAATTTTCCACAAGATTTATATATGTGTATGTATTATAATCACCGTTTGTTTTTGAGCTCTCTCTTTAAGAAACATGTTGGGTTGTTTTATCTCGGTCAAGTTTTAAGTCTTTGTTTATATTTTTTTATGATGCGTTTTATATATTATATATATGTACACTGCCTATATAATGTCGGTATTTTTGCACCTGAAATTACTAGTTTTCTTCCTCTCGACGTGCAAACATTTCCTGCCCATCCTTTTTGCACACCCAACTCAGGTAAGGGATCAACTTGTTATGTTTTCATTTCTATAAAACTCTTTTATCCTTATGTATATATGGGTCCATATGTATATATATACCGTTTCATATCACTTCTAAATCATAACTCACATTGTATTTTTTAAATGTGTCTTGATTACACAACACAAGAAAGAGGTTTCATGCTTCATTTTTTGTATACGAACCCTTCTTATGAAATTTATTTTCCTCAAGGATATATTTATATGTATATAATTTCATCTTAACCCATTTTATAATTTCAAAACAAAACATATGTATATTCATATATATATATATACAAAAAACCATTTCAGGTTTATGATCTTTGGAGGGTGATCTTTCGTTTTTAAGTGTTGTTCTCGAAATATAAAACACATGCAAGGGGTCTAGTTCCTCATGTTTCCTTTTTAAGTATAGCGGCATTTACAATTCATGTATAAGTATATATATATATATATGTATATTAAGTTTGATTACAATTGAGTTTCACAAAACCTATCCTTAATGATTTAAATCATGTTTATGAAGAATACTACAGTTGCATGAATTTATTAAATCACGTTCTAGGTTATGCAGATCCCAAACATAAAATTTATGTATATATATAAATATTTTTCCATAATTTTCATATCCATATAAATACATAAGTGTATTTCGAACTTGATTTCTCAAGTAAGTGGTATGATGGTTTTCATGTTCAAACATAAATATACATTCATGCTTGAGCTCATAGGTTTAATGCACTTCACAGGCAATAATACATACTTTATACTCCAATTGTTTCATAAGAAATGCTTCTCGTCCTTTAAGTTTATGTTTTAATCTTTTATATAACAAGTAACATTTCCTGGATTAAATGAGTATCTCAAAGTCAACACATGTAAACATGGTTCGGGAAAAGGTCATATTCTTAAGGGTTTAAATGCAAGAGTTGTTATTTCATGTGACAACCCATTATTTTATGTGTACTAGTTCTTATTACATATGCAAGTGTATGATGTTTCAGTTCATACACGTCTATCACACCCGTCATCTTTAAATAAAGTATTTTATTAATTTTCAAGGAATTGGGTAGTTCGGGTTGAAGCCGACTTAAAACTTTTGGGTTCTTATTGAAAGAAATACATGTTTTGGCTTTGGTACGCGACCTCACCTGGCTTATCAGGGCTTGACAGCATGCGACGCACAGGCAGCGCACAGGTGAAACATAATTGTGAAGCCTTGTGACTCCGCTAGCGCCACCATGTGACCTGTATGTCGTTCAATTTTATGTTTTGTAGGTAAATGAATATTTTTGGCTTGGCGACGTCCAACGCACGGGTGAAGAATGGTTGAAGCTGCGCGGCTTTGACTAGGTCACCGCGTGACCTTGCCCGGTTCCTCACACGGCCTGCACAATGTTCAGGACAAATAAATGAGGTAAAATTAATAAATTAGGTGAATAAATAATTCCTCACAAATTTGAACGAGAAGAATAAAATTATTAAGGGATTTTATAATAATAATAATAACAATAATAATAATAACAATACTAATAATAATAATAGTAATAATAACAATAACATTATTATTATTATTATTATTATTATTATTATTCGTGTTGTCATGGTTTTAATTAAGTCATTAGTAATATTATTAAAATTATTATTATGGTTTCGGTTTTATTAAGTTATCGTAAACTTTATTATAATTATGATTATAAAAATTAGAATTAGTTATTATTAGGATTTCTTTTTTTCTTTTATTTTTATTTATTTATTTATTTTAGTATATTTTTCTTTTCTTTTTCTAGGGTTTCAATTATTTTTTCCGGGCTCCCTTTCTTCCTCCTCCGCGTCGCGGCACCCCCCTGTCTCTTATCTCCTCTCGTCGCGCGAACCCCCCCTGGCATATTCTCGGTCCGATGCACACTATGGCGGTTGGCCCTCCTTCCTCTCCCGGCCAACACCACCATCGTGCGGCTTGCTCGCCAGACCTGCTGCACCCCGCAGCTCCCCAGCCGACATCCCCCCTCATGCTGACACCCCAAACCCTAGCCCGTGCAGCCCTCCCCCCTCATGGTCCGAACCATTTCCAGTGATCGGACCTCTCGACCGGACCCATGTAGCGTCGCTGCATCTTCTCCTTTCGGGTAAACTTCTCCCACTTTTATTTGGGGTTTCACCTCTTCTTTTTTTTGGTGTTTTAGGTTCCAGCGGGTATGAGGTTTGTTTTAGGGTTTGATATTGAATAATTTTGGTTCAGTTGTTTGATTTAGGGTCCAATTTGATCTTTGAGAGGTGCGTTCGTGGTGCAATTGGAGCTTTGCACCAATTTGTGGGAAATTCAGCGTTGAGGTAGGTTGTTCCGCGTTTAAACGTTATCTGATAAGTTAATTTTATTTCTTAGTTAATTTACAATATTACTTGATTAATTCATTTGGGTTATGATTTAGTTATCTTGAAGTTTTTCTATGCATTATATTTTTTTAGTAGTATGTTTATGTGGTGTGGGTACGTTCTCTATTTGAAAACTTGTTTTTTTAGTCTGCCGTTAGTGTTTAATAAGATGTGCAGTAAGTTTTTCAGCTATGCAAGTGGTGTTAAATGTGTTTTCGATACGTTTTTGCATGTGTTTGGTCATAAGGGAATGTATTTTGTGGTTTGAATGGGTTGTTGTCGTGAAAACCCACACTGAACTATCTTCTAGTGTTTTATAAATTTTGTGTTTGTTTTGTGAGAATGTGCAAAGTTCTCAATTTATGTTCTAGTGTAGCATTCATATGCATTTTGTCCGAAAAGGGAATTTGAGTGCGTCTTTGCTGTTTAAAGTCATGTTTCATCTTCTGGAATTTTGTAATAAAATTTTTAGTGTTTTTTTAAATCGATAAAATGGTCTTTTAACTGTGTGATTGGGTTATTAATTGTTGCTAGTGTTGCAGGTTGTGTTCTTGATGTGGCGTCAGGTATGTTGGGTCAGGGTGGAGGGATGAGTTGTTTATTTTGTGTTAGTCATGTTATGTTTATTTTTAAATAATTTTTTGACAAATAATTTAATATGTTTTAATAAAGAATTATTAGTAATGCAAAATTTGTTTTAATTGATTTGGGTAAAGTCTTTTGGCGTGCGTACTTTTTCAAATGGTTTTCTATGTGTGTGGAAGTGTGGAGTTGGTTTTATGTTGCACCCTGTTTGTTTTATTTGTCTGATTTTGGCATGAAATGTGAAAATTGAATATCTTGAGCACAAAAGGGGAAGCTTGGGTACTAGGTGGGCAGACTAGATCTAGCGCGCCAGTGATACGGAAGCAGCTCTGGCCCGGTTTCACTTAGCTAGTTTGACGATTACAACACTAACTAAACACTGGATAATTATTGGAGACCACTAGGTTATGGATGTGTTTCCCTACTAGTGTCTTGTGCACGAGAACATATTTTGGTTGTGATTCATATACTATTGTTCACCGAGACACGATGTGCTAGGGTCCCATTCCTTTTTCCGGTACCTTTAGGGCCTCTCCCACTTTTGGTGCTCCTGGGATACTAAACACTCACCGTCGGCATACGGTGTAGCTTTTGGGTGATTCTTAAAGGTTCGGTTTTTTCTTAAATGCAAGGGTGTTTTTGTTTTATTATTAAAGTTGTTTTCTTTGAAAGTGTTTGCTTTATAGAAACTATTTCTTTAAAATTGTGCAAGCTTTGGCGTCATTTCATTTATTTAGCCTGGAAATGTTTTTGTCATTTAATGATTACACGTGAAACCTTTTTATTGGGTGACGTCCTACTGGGATTTTCGCTCACACTATGCATACACCTTCGGGTGTATGTAGACATTGTTTCTTGTGGTCTCTAGTATGTTGACATTCTGATCAGTGATGGGGGTTCAAATGTTGTTGGTATTCATGTGCAGGTTGGTGTTATTATCTTAGGGATGCGGCTTCTCGTGTCACGGGGAGGTTGGTATCGGAGTTTAGTTTTCTATCCTTGTTTTGCACTTGGGGTTTTTAGTTTAATTGTAGACTTTAAACCTGTTTATAGTTTAAAGGCATGTTTGGTTGTCTGTTTCCAGTTTTAGATTTTTTATCTTGTTAGTTGTATTTTTATAACTTTCATTTCAGGTAAATCGTTCCCATGTAATGTTTTGATACCCGGGCACTTGTGTCATCCCATGGGGATCGGGAATGCCCCTCGGGCCTTGGCGCGGACCAGGTCGGGTGCTGGGTCGGATGGCGACCCGACCTGGTTCGTGACAATGTCACTGTCTAATATGAATCCAACAAGTCTAGTTCTTTTTACATGATCCATTCCAGTATGAACATGTATGAAAAAAGGATTATGGACTAAGAATGTAAGTTTTTTATGTAACATGAACATTATGAAGATGAGACCATGCTACGAAATATGAGGAATGTATTGGACTTAAAATTATGTGATGAGTGCGCCCGGAATTATACAGCGCTCCAATGCATTGGGTAAAGTGATGAAGTCTCATCAGTTAAGTGAAATGATGCGTGAACATGATGCTAGCTTTGTTCAAAACTATGTGTGGTAGTTAACCACAATTATGCTGGGTTTTTACCCATACAGTCTTGGCTCAAGACCTTGACAAAGTCCATCATTATACATTTCCTCATTATGGAATAGTAAATGATCAACCAAGGGATTGTGGATCCTTAATTAAGATTCTTTTGTAATGATGGAAGTGAAATCATAAGGCATAACCAAGTGAGAAAATGGAAAGTTACACAAGGTAAATGTATCTAATGTTAAAGTCATATGAATCTATTTTTATTCTATAATAAATCATGATGTGAATGCTTATACTCTTAACAATGGTTTCAGAGTAGTCTTGACTAAGCTATGAATTATGCACATCTCATTTCTTATATACACATGCGCACTCTGATTCATTTCTTTATAGAAATAACAACTATCTTTTTTGAAAATAGTCTTTTAGAAAAATTTCTACAAGTAACCTTAGAAAATATTGATGGTGTGCCTCGAAATGTAATATCTTCATCTTGAGAAAATGTTTTATATTTGTTTTCAAGGTGGTTGTTTTTTTAAAATGATGAATTTCCTTCAAATTTTTTAAAACCCCTTACTAGGAATTTTTATGCTCAACCTATATTTTAATTTATGTTTTATAGGTTTTTAGTAGTCGTGACAAATCCTTAAGTACTCTTTGTGATGACACCAAGTTGATGCCTAGCCCTGTTATGTTTTCAGAAGAAGTGCTTCAGCAGCATATATTTTTCTAAGAACCTAAACCGAGATGATCCTCTGTATTGGGACAAGATGTGCAATTTTATTTGTAAGCTTGCTTTTATGAAGAAATTTTCACACCATGTTTCAGGCACCGATTTCAGACTTCTGGGGTCGGGGTCATGACATTTGGTATCAGAGGATCGGTTTAAGAAAACTCTGTAAAATTAGAGCAACCATAAATTACTTAATTTCATCATACTAAGAAAAATCCTTCAATATTTCAGATGGCTGATGAATCACACCTTGTGTCTCTTCTAACATAAGTATTAGTGACTATAGTGGGAAAGTCATGTGCGGAAAACTATGAGACATTTGAAAATATCTGTTTATCATGAAAAAAAATCTATTGTGTATCTAATTCTCCTCGTGTACTCTAACTTCACCAAGGAGCAGGCCTCGATTATATTTTTATGTTGCATGCCCAAGTTCTGTTCTATGCACATCATGGAAAATACTTCAAGGGTTTGTTTAATTGTTTTACCCTAGCTAATAATGCTTCATCTCGAGAGGACTTCGAAGAGGCTGCACAACAGGGTGATCTCCGAGCAGTATACCATTGCCAAATTTTGACCTACGGTATCTTTGGTCAAGTTATGGACTTTGAAGCTCTCAAGTATGAGCCTACTCGTTTACATTATCGACGTATAGTTCATTTCTATGTTTCCCAACTTCATACACATCATGCCTTCCTCACCCTGAACTATAGATGTCCACAAGGGTTTGATCCTAGTTGCTCGTGTTGCATCTGGACCTAAGAGATTGAAACATTTGGAACCGCCTTGGGGATTCTTTTAACTAGGATCCCAGGAAATCACTAACATTATTAGTACCTGTGAAAAGATGTCACTATGATTATGTAACACCTCAAGTTTATGAACTTTGATAAATGAATCATGTTATGTTTTATGTGTTGGTATCTTATTATGCTTCTACAAAATTAATGCCTCTATTTTAATCTTGTTATGCTTTAATAAATACAATATGTCCCATGTTTTTCAGATGGAAAACGTGATTTCATTGATCAACCTGTTATCACTTCCTACTAAATTGCTAGAATCCATAATCACCAAGACATATTCATAATTCTACTACCCTTTTTCCAACCTGCACTTGTCATGCAAATTCCTTTATAAAGTGTCCCTTATCCCAAACATCCTTAGGACCTACCCGGAAAATCGCCATGTTTATCGCCTCATAGCAATAACACAATTCATAGAGTACAAGCGGAGAGGGGAGTACCATGAAGGTCTCTTACTTTACATCACAATGTCTGAGAACTTCCTAGCCCTGGAGAAGTTTCATGAAGCTAACTTGGAGGGAGACACCCAAGTGACCTATTTGTTCCAGGTCCTGAGTTTCAGTATGTCTGGGGTGCCTTATGAATTCGAAGTGTTCAAATGAGAGTTGGTCTGGGAGATTTATAGAGAGGTGGCTCACTCACTAATCTCTAACATCCACACCTCTCATGCCACTCTTTAGAAGGCCGAATGCTTTATGCATAGGTTTGACCCTAACTGCTCATGGTGTATATGGGACAAGGAGATCAAGAAACTAGGAACTAACCTAGGGATCCACCAGGAAACCTTAGCGGATTATCCGCAATGGTGGACTTGGAGGAGGGGTCCTCGAGCATAAAGTCTCTTTAGTGTTTCGGGTAGTTGCTTACGGGTGTAATAGAATTGCGAGGGAGAAATTCTTTGAAGGAGGGGATAATGTGACACCCCGAACTTAATTTATATAATAATAATAGTTTTAATTATTACATTTGGCTTAATTTTTTTTTTATATAAGCAATGCTCGCGAAAATAAAAAACAGACTTTATTCATTCAAAACACTGGAAATAGATACCTAGAAACAAGGCCTAAGGACCATAACTAACCAAAAAATCCTACAATGAGGCCAATCATGATCACTGGTAGACCCCACATCACCAAAAACATTCCAAGGAAGTAGTGGATTTCCTTTGGATCTGCCATGACTAAGAACATTATAACCAGAACCGCAGCAATTGTACTAAGCGTTAGAGGGATGAAGAGCACCATCTTCTATGCCTCAGTGTTTGAAGTTGGAAAACCCTAATTGCATTTTTATAAGACCTAAAATTCAACCATTTCCATTTAGGTAATCATTGAGTTTCCAACAGCTATAATTATAGCCATCGCTTATTGTAGTTTAATTGACTATGAATATTGAAAATTTTGGAAGTATTTCAAATCTATGTTAAAGTCATTAACTCTTATTTATATTTTATGATTTCAAAACTTAATTCAAGAACTTTTCTTTAATGTTTCCAAATATTTACACATTCTGGTTTTGTAAATTGATCTCATGTATGACAATTATAAATATTTCTTTTGAACTTTATATGTAATTATTTTTCATTGTATAAAATCACCTTGAAATATTTTAAGTGATTGAGTGCTTTAAAAGCATATCGTTGAACATATTAAATTGAGCCTATCTTTCGAAAACATGAAATTTTAAAATCATAAAGTTTTGGTATATTTTTCCACTTTGATTCAAATAAAAGTATGCATATTGTTTTTGAATTTGAAAAAAAAAATTATGAATACTTTTATTAATTAAAAGTTATATAGTTTGATTTATGTATTATAAACTTCCAAAGATATGAATAAATCAAATTTTATGGAAGTAAGGATATTCTATTTTTTAATATGGTTATTTTGAAAATTGGGTTAATAAATAAATATTAACCCAATTGGCCAGCCCTTTATAGCTGGGTTGAGGGAGGCGGCTCACACTAGGTGGTAGAGCCTATCCCTTATCCCAAGCCAAGGTCGGTCGAGCATGGGAATGGGTACCCCAAAGGGCGCATGAGAGAGCAGGAGCGCTTGAGCGTGCCACCATGGGCGTGAGGTCGCGGTGGAGCATAGGTAGGTTGAGGCCTGAGGGGGAGTAGGAGCATGTGTGTAAGGCTCCCTTCTGTGTGTGTTGTGATTTCTGAAGTGAGTATCGGAGCCTCGGGCTTATAAGGAAGCCACACGCATCTCCCCGATTTGATGTGGGAAGCGGTTTTTTGGGTGAAACGGGATTTGGGCCATTGGATCGCATCGCGCCCGATCTGGGCCGTCGATCCTGATCACTCTTTCAACCCTCAACGACCGCGGAGTGCTACAGTGTTTTTATGATCCGTTCGATCAACATGAGATCTATTCATGGCCAGTCACTTAGTTTTAAATCCCTCGCCTCGCCTCATCCATCTGATCTTATTCAAGATCTAATCTTGACCGTTCGTATTTTTTTTTAAACCACAGACTCCTCCCAGTCATCCGATCAAGACTCAAGTGATCTGAACCATCCATTTCTTACCCGGTTTTCTCTTCTGCGTAGTCTTCCCCATCACATTCAAACCAGTTTCCATCCACTGGTTATTCCTTCTTCTTCTTCTTTATCTTATCCTCCTTCATGTGTCTCCCACTATATTATAGTCTCACGACCTTGACTTCCACCCATAAGATCCTTCCCGATCCCCTTTATTTTTTTCAGTTTACTTTCTTTTGTTTCGGTTTAAGTTTTCCACAAGCATTATATATGTGTATGTATTATAATCACCGTTTTTTTAGCTCTCTCTTTAAGAATCGTGTTGGGTTGTTTTATCTTGGGTCATGTTTTAAGTCTTTGTTTATATTTTATTTATGATGTGTTATATATATGAAATATACCTATACTGCCTATATAAACCCGGTATTTTTGCACCTGAAATTACTGGTTTTCTTCCTCTCGACGTGCAAACATTTCCTGCCCATCCTTTTTGCACACCCGAATTCGGGTAAGGGATAAACTTGTTATGTTTTCATTTTTGTAAAACTCTTTTATCCTTATTTATATACGGGTCCATATGTATATATATATATACCATTTCATATCACTTCTAAATCATAACTCACGTTGGATTTTCTAAATGTGTCTTGAGTAAACAACACATGCAAGAGGTTTCATGCTTCAATTTTTTTATGCAAACCCTTTTTATCTAATTTCTTTTCCTCATGGTTATATGTATATGTACATAATTTCTTCTTAACCCTTTTTAGAATTTCAAAAAAAAAGTATGTATATTCTTATATATATATATATATACAATAATCTATTTTGGGTTTATGATCTTTGGTGGGTGATCTTTCATTTTTAAGTGTTGTTCTCGAAACATAAAACACATGCAAGTGGTCTAGTTCTTCATGTTTAATTTTTAAGTATACTGTTATTTACAATTCATGTATAATTATATATATATACATGTATATTAATTTTGATTACAACTGAGATTCACAAAACCTATCCTTATTGATTTAAATCATGTTTATGAAGAATACTACAATTTCATGAATTTATTAAATCTTGTTCTGGGTTGTGCAGATCCCAAACATACACTTTATTTATATATATAAATATTTTTCCATAATTTTCAAATCCATATAAATACATAAGTGTATTTCGAACTTGATTTCTCAAGTAAGTGGTATGATGGTTTTCATGTTCAATCATAAATATACATTCATGCATGAGATCACATGTTTAATTCACTTCACAGGAAATAATCTATACTTTGTACTCCAATTGTTTCATAAGAAATTCATGTGGTCCATTAAGTTTATGTTTTAATCTTTTATATAACAATTAACATTTCATGGATTAAATGAGTATCTCAAAGTTGACACATATAAACATGGTTTGGGAAAAGGTCACATCCTTAAGGGTTTGAATGCAAGAGTTTTTATTTCATGTGACAACCCATTATTTTATGTGTACTAGTTCTTATTACATATGCAATTGTATGTTTTTTCAGTTCATAAATGTCACTATTTAATATGAACCCAACAAGTCTAGTTCATTTTACATGATCCATTCCAGTATGAACGTGTATGAAAAAATGATTATGGACTAAGAATGTAAGTTTTCTATGTAAAATGAACATTATAAAGATTAGACCATGCTAAGACATATTAGGAATGTATTGGACTTAAAATGATGTGACGGGTGCGCTCAAAATTATATATCACTCCATTGCATTGGGTAAAGTGATTAAGTATCATGGGTTAAGTGAAATGATGCGTGAACATGATTATAGATTTTTTCATAACTATGTGTGGTAGTTAACCACAATTATGTTGGGTTTTTACCCATACGGTCTTGGATCAAGGCCAGGACAAAGTCCATCATTATACATTTCCTCATTATGGAATAGTAAATAATCAACCAAGGGATTGTGGATCCTTAATTAAGAATCTTTTATGATGATGGAAGTGAAATCATAAGTCATAACCAAGTGTGCAAATGGAAAGTTACACAAGGGAAAAGTATCTAATGGTAGAGTCATATGAATCTCTTTTTATGCTCTAATGAATCATGATATGAATGCTTATACTCTTAACAGTGCTTTTAGAGTTGGCTTGACTGAGCTATGAATTATGCACATATCATTTCTTACATACACATGTGCACTCTGATTCATGTTTTTTGTAGAAAGCACAAATATATTTTATGAAAATGGCCTTTTGGAAAAATGTCTACAAGTAACCTCAGAAAATACTGATGGTGTGCCTCGAAATGTAATATCTTATTCTTGAGAAAAAAATTTATATTTTTTTTCAGAGTGTTTGTTTTTTTTAAATGAGTAATTTCCTTCAAATGTTTTAAAACCCCTTACTGGGCATTTTTATTCTCACCCTACATTTTAATTTGTGTTTTATAGGTTTTTAGTAGTTGTTCCCAAGCCTTAAGTACTCTTTGTGAAGACACCAAGTTGAAGCTTAGCCCTATTATGTTTTCAGAAGAAGTGCTTCAGCAGCACCTGATTTTCCAAGAACCTAAACCGAGATGATCCTCTATATTGTGACAAGATGTTTAATTTTTTTTGTAAGCATGTTTTTATGAAGAAAATTGCACACTATGTTTAAGGAACCAATTTCAGACTTCTGGGGTTGGGGTTATGACAGCCCCCTTTGAGGAATTTTATAGGAGACCATGTCGATCCCTATTGAGTTAGACCTAGATTAGATGCGAAATAGTTCTTAGTCTTAGTATAGTTCAATGCATGATAGAGAATATCTAAGTGTCTTGTGAAATGATGACGGAATAAAATGACCACCATAAGTCTTATGACTATAGACAGAGGAAGCCTTTATAATTTGAGGTTGGAGAACATTTTTTCTTGAATTTTTTCCCTTGGTGTGGAAAGTTGAGGTTTTGTTGAGTAAGAAATATCACACCTTAGTTTATTGGACCTTTAAAGGTAATAGATAACATTGGCTAGGTGGATTATTAGTTGTCCCTACACCCACAGTTGGACCGAGTTAATGATGTCTTTTGTGTGTCCCATCACTTCTAATACCTTTAGAATGAATCACACACCATCGAATGAGTGAAGTTAAATATTGAGGATTACCCAATGTTTGTGGAATAACTTATCAAGATTCAATACCATCATGATAAGGTTTTTTTATATAATTTTGTTTCCTTGGTCCTAGTCCTATGGAGGCATGATAGTTTAGAGTATAATACTTAGGAGTGGGAGTCGCATATGCATGCCCAGTACCCAGAGTTATTTATTCCATAATGTTTTGATTGTTTTAGTGTTATAATTTTGTGTTGGTTGTTTTTAATTTTGTTAATATGTTTTGAGATATAGATTCATCCGTGTTCTAAAGGTATCTTCTGATGGGGGTTTTGTGGTTTTTGTGGGTTGGTGCGGCCAATCCTTTTCTGGTTGGTTTTGATTCTCAAGGATGATGATCATTTGAGAGGTATCTAATGTAATCAACCTGATATTTATAAACTATTACTTTGGGATTTTTGGGTGTTTAGAACCTAAGTATTGGTTTAAGGAAGGTATATTAGGGTATAAAGTAAAAAATCTTCATATGTGGGTTTCATGCTATGAATTACAAATTCACAGTGTGTAATGTTTTACAAGGAAGTTTCGTGACTTCTTCAAGAGTTTTGGCTTGGTTTGATTTACAGTGTGAAACTCTAATCAAATCTTGAATGCTCATGGTTTAGTTTTTATTGTTTTTATATTTTAAGGTTTCATGGATTGAATTTATATATTCGTGATGTGAGTCCCTATGGGTTTATTGGATCGAGTGACTTGTTTTTAGGTGAATGTGAACTGCATGAGGTTTGTGGTGTGAACTGGATATTCATGCCATTAATGAGGAAATTTATAAAATTTTTATAAAATCTATATTCTATCTAATATCCATCAATCTTTCTTTTATTATCTCAAACTTCAGGTGATTCATAGGTAATTTTGGAATCCCTAGCATCCACATATCTTTGGTGTTCACCCACACCTTCCAGAGATTCGATATTAGTGATTCTTGATGATTTCATCATCTCTTTATCTATGAGTTCCGCTTTATTTATTCAGGAATCCCACATAAACTATGTTTTTTGGTGTTAGGGGTGTTTTGGGACATTATTTCGATAAGATATTATTTTGTTTCAGATTGATTCAAGGATCCATTTCATGGTTATGGTCATGGGGTTTATCCTCTCTTATTTTGGCATTTCATAGTGAATCAGAAAGATTCTTGTGAGGTAGTTGATTTGACTTCTCTCAATTTTATGTTTATATTAGAGATTGTTATGAATTTTTTTCAGTTGGGTGAGTATTATGAATTAGAATAATAAATACAATAAATCAGATGAATGAAATTGAAATGGAATAGTGTGATGCGCATGTGGTCCCCATTATTATTGATGTTGTTGATGTTGATTCATGATATATACTTGTTACAAGATTATGAAATATAGTGTTGTATTGTTTTGAGTATACCCTTTAAATTATTAAATACTTAAATCTGGTAAATGAAAAGACTAATTTATATGCATGTTTTAATCCTGACTTGTTGTGTGTGGCTTGATGGCCTTGGTTGTGTGCGACTTGGTAGCTTTGGTTTTTTGTGACTTGGTGGCCTTGGTTGGGATGTAGCAGTTAAATGTGGTGGTTTCTTGATAGTTATTCTATATCAAGGGAATAATTTTTACATATATAAAAGTGGTCATTTCTAAATAATTAATTGGTGTGACTTTAAACTAATAACTAAATGAATAATTTTTTGTGGTTCACTTGTTAAATAAAATAATGGGAAAAAGGAACGTAGGTTTTGGTTCTCTGTAACACCCCAAATCTAGTAGCCTAAAATTGGTGTTTATTTTACAATAATGGACAAAATACAAGGTATCACATCCTGTATGATCAAATAGTTTAGTATTCTTGGGAGACTAAATACATATATGATTCTCACATTACATTTGAAAAAATGAAATATAATATAATAATTCTTCTAATAAAATTATTATTTCTTCTTATAAACCCCGGATTTCAATCATACATCACTTATATGTATCTTTGGTAAAGTAAAACATAATAAAGGTTGATCTCATATGCTCATTAAGTTAAATAATACAACAAAAGATGTCATAAATAAATAAAACATGAATAATATGGTCGAGACAAACCATAATAAAATATTCCATAAAAATAATACCATAAAAATGGGACTAAATCCATGGATAACATAACAACATAAATAATCACATGCATAATAATAACTAATTTTATAATGATAGAGTTCATAATTTTGAAAATCATAATCTTACCATCAGGGCCTTGTGCCAAGAAAACATTTGTAAATAGGTAAGGCGTATTCTAAATACCAAACTAGTTTATCTTACAGGACCTATTGATGCATAAAGGTTAAATAATTGGTCCCTCCCATGGCTTACTAAATCTAACTCATTCATCATATAAAATGGGTAAAACATAATCCATGTAAGCATCTGTATTGAAAAAATATCATACGATATGTTAATATTTTCCCAAATCAATAAACGTAATCATAAGGCATACATAATAACATGGTTAATGGTACCAAAATATTACATCCCCATTAAATCATAATATTAACCAAATAATGTTGAAATAAATGAAAATACTTTAAAAATATCATTGGAATATTTCTTGAGGAAATACCCATTTCATTTTAAAATAACTTATTAAAAAAGATAAAGTTCAACTAAATTAATGAAAATATTTAATTTGCAAAGAAACATTAAAAAATTTAAAGTAAGATTAAAATAATTTAGTGATCATAAAGTTGGTAAATTCCATTCTTATTGTGTATGTAAAAACAAATATTCCTTTCACGTTTTTGTATAAAGTAAAAAAACACTCATTTGAAAAAAAATCAATAGATTCCTTTGAATCATTTTTAAAAAAAATCAACATGAGTATAATTTAATTTAAATAATCATTGTATAATTGTAAAAACATTCTTGAAATTTTCTGAATAAAAATTTATACAATGAATAAAAATATTCCTAACCAAATAAAAAACAAAGACGGATTTATTTAAAAATAACATTCTTTTGGTATCTAGAGTGTTTAAAATAGAAAAATTAAAGGAAAACTTAATATTTTAATAATATACCATAGGAGAAGAAAATATATTAGATTTATGATATAAATATCATATAATTATCCCAATAGAGACTTAGAAATAAACAATCCCGAATAATAATGAAATTATGAGATAAACCAATACCTCATTATTGAATTACGTTGAAATTACTTTAATAATCTTGTATAAAAAATTTAAATTTATTATAATTATATAAAATAACCATATATAAATTTATAATATATATATATGATCCATATTGGACATATAAATACCTATTTATTAATAGTTATTTACTAAACTCGTCGTTTTTTAGTTTTAATTGTTTCGTTTTTCATATGTGTTTTGGTTCAGTGGTTTTGGTCCTTGCATATCTTTCATTATTCCATCATATAAAAAATTTTAATAATGATTTAAATATCATATATATTCATTATATATATATGTATTTATTTATTCATCCCTAAAAGGTATATATATATAAAATAATTACATCATTCCTTGAGACGGTATGTCGTACGTATGCATGAACGTTGTTTTCACTTTTTGATAAAATATATATATAGAAAGTTAATTAATCATTAAAATTTAAATAATATTTATTATATCATATATATTCATTTAATATATCCTTATTATCATCAATGTAAAGTGTAAATGAAAAACGAATCACATCGCTTTATGGAGGTGGTAGTCCCTGCGTACGCATGAGAAACATTATTATTTTCCAACAGATTGAAAGGTAAGAAGGTAGATATGATATTATAATTAAATAATAATTATCTCATAAATATCATATATATTCATTATTTTCATATTTATATCCATCCAAGTAAAGTGGTCATGAAAAATGAATTACACCGCTACGTGGTGACGACAAGTCGTGTGTATGAACGAGCGACGTTTTTCTATTTTCATAGGATAAAAAGGAGATAAAAATGGTTGTAACATAATAATAATAATAAAATTTTATTATATTTATGATAAATTTGTTATTATTTTATATTTTTTAAAACATATTTATAGGAATTAGTATAAGAAATAAATTTCAAATATTTTTAAGAATGATTACCATCTCTTAGAGAAATATCTTTGGATATTTTATTAAGGACCCTAGAGTTGGTATTTTGGGATGAAAAGAACCTATATAATATCTCTATGGATGTTGGAGATAGATTTTTTAGGGTTTTTTAAGCTATTTGGTTCAATATATTTGACTAAGTGAGGGGAGGTGTTGGCCTTTTATAATTGAGGTGAGTGGCATGAATGTAATTTTTCAAAGTTTTAATATATTATTAAGTACCTTTTCTAGAAAAATGGATAAGAATGACTCATATTAAAAATTGATAAGGTCAAGTTATAAATATGCCCTAAAATTTAATTTTAATATATTTTTTAGGTCATTTTCACCATTATCATTTTAGATTAACCCTTCAGTAAATTCACTTTGACATTAATAGTGGTAATAACTTTTTCAATATTAAAGGGTAATAATTTTCATTATAAGGTAATAATTGGCTCATAAATGTCCATGAGATAATTTTTTAGAAAATTTATAATCCTAATTTTCCTCTTCAAATATTTTCATATTTTTTAAATAATTTATTAAAATATTATTTTTCATAAAATATCATTAAAGTCATTTTGGAAACTATTCATTTAATTTGACTTTAAAGACATCCAAATAGAAGTGTATTTTAAAAATAAACATTTAAAAAATATATCATATGTTATAGTAATCAATAAAATTCATTTTTAAATATAAGTCACTAAAAAATATTTCTTTTAGTGTCTTGAAAATTATTTACATGATTTTTCTATTACTTGCACAAGTGTTGTGACAATGATGTGTAAGAATATAAGGTAATTATTTCACCACTTGAAATTAATATTAAATTACTATGATAAATATAACTATTTATTATTTAAATTAAATATTTATAACATAAATTATTCTTTTTTTATCCTTGCATAAAAAATTATAGATATTAAAGTCAAGAGAGGGACATTTTTGAATTATATTTACTTAAAACAATATAAATGTCATTATCAAATGTAAAGAGAGAAAAAATTACTTATATTAGAATTTGTAATGTATATGGTCTAATTTATACCAAAACATGAAATTAAAGAAAGTTTTGTGATTATTTTGAGGCTTTATTTCATGGTTTTAACCTTGTTTTCCCCATTTTACCCTTACTGTGGTGACAAATATTTACCATAGTTAATATTCATAATGACCAAAAATAAAAAGGTATTATTTACCAAATTTTAAACTAATGATTATAAATATGGAATTAATTTTTAAATATTAAATTTATAATAGTGGTTGTAATTAATATTAATATAAATTCATAAAATGCAATGAAAAACAGTTTTTAGAAAAATGTTTTTTTAAGGATAAAAACTTAACTTATATCAAAATCATGAATATTAATAGAATTAATTATATTATTATAAATAAAATGGATAATATTTCACTTTAACACAAAATACAAAATATAATGGTACTTTTAAATATGATGAAAAGAGATTGTAGTATTTAAAAATCGGTATTTTTTACTATTCACTAAAAAATCATTCATTTCAGAAAAATCACAAAATTTCATCCTAAGTTAATCATGATGAGATGATTAAAAAATATAAAGTCAATTTAAGAAAAATAAATTTATAAAATTTTATAATCTATGTTTTAATAACATTTTTGAATAAAACTATGTGTATTATTCTTTTGTTTCTCTAGAACAAAAATCTTATTATAATTGAAGCTCCAGTGTTACATTCTTTACTCCTTCAAAAAGTATCATCCTATAAATTTCCATAATTTCACCTCATGAATTTTTTTTTTGGAATTTCTTCATCTTAAAATCTTCAATATCCCACATCACCTCTTATATCTTATTATTTCTCTAATGTAACTTTACTAGTTGAGTTTCTTGATTTCTCAGCACTTGTTCTATAGTGTACAGTATTTGGATAGGCTCTTCACAGTAAGATAAATCAGGTTCCAATTATACTTCCTCATATTTGAGAACATGAATCGGGTCTGGAATTTAATTCCTTAATAAATAGAAATAGAACACATCATATACTTTACAGAGTCTAGGTTCCATTTTCAAATAGTAATCCACAACGCCAATACTTTTTAGAATTTCAAATGGTCTAATATATCTAGGGCTTAGTTTTCCTTTCTTACCAAATATTATAACAACTGTCCACATAGAAACTTTCAATAAAACATGATCACTCACTTTAAATTCCAAATATTTCCTTTGGTTATCATCATAGATATTTTTCCTGCATTGATCTTATTTGATATGGTTCTAAATAGTATTTATATTAGTCATTGTATCCTCCAAAATTTCTGGCAATACAAGCTTCCATTCACCAAATTCATCTTAAAAAGTTAGAGTATTAAATTTAGTTCCATATAATGATTCATATTGTTCCATTTTAATACTTGAATTAAATCTATTATTATAGAAAAACTATACCAAAGGTAAATACTAATCCAACATACCTTGAAAGTCAAGTGATAATGACCTTAACATGTCTTAAAATTTTTGAATAGTCTTCTCAGAATGCTCATCTATCTGAGGATGATAGTTAGTTCTCAAATGAATCTTGGTATCAAGATACTTCTAAATAAATTTCCCAAATTTCGATGTAAATAGTAAATCATGATTAAACACAATCAAAATATGTGTTCCATGAAGTTTTAATACTTCATTAATATAGAGTCATGCTAGATGTTAAAGAGGTAATTCTTCTCATATAGTGAGGAAATGTGAATATCTGGTGAGATGATCAATAATAAATCATATGGAATCATTTATTTATGAGTATTTGGTAATCTAGTCACAAATTCTATATTAATTTCATCCCATTTCTGTATAAGAATAGGTAGAGGTTTCATGGATCCTCTGGTATTTTGTCTCTCGTCCTTTACTTGTTGTCAAACAAATCATCTTGATTCATAATCAAAAATTTCCTCCTTCATATTGTCCCATGAAACAAATTTCATCAAATAACTATACATATTAGTGCTACCATTGTGTATAGAGAAATTTGTATTACATGCATCATTTAATAATTCCCTTTTCATCTCATGTATAGATGGAACCATTAACCTCTTTCCAAATTTAAGAACACTATATTTATAAAACAATTCTACCATAATCCCATCATTCATGGATTTAATTTTATTTTGAAAATTAGCATCATCAATATAATAACTTTTTCTCTCTTTTAATAAATATGGTTTGTAATTTATTTGAAAAAGGAGTGACGTTTTTCTTTCTATAATAACTCCCATATCTAAATTTACTAGGTCCCTAAATAGAGAATCCTTATCAATCCTCATCTTAGTCAGATCTCAATGATCTTCCCTATTCAACACATCATCCACCTTATTGTTCTTTAAAGGGTAGTAGTGTATTGAGAAATAATAATCCTTAAGTATCTCTAACCATCTCCATCACCTCATGTTTTTTCCTTTTTGTGAAAAGACGTATTTTAGACCCTTATTGTCTGTGTATATCTCACATCTTTGGTCATAGAGATAAGGTATTTATATCTTCAAAGAAAAGATTACGGCTTACAAATAAATATCATGGGTTTCATAGTTTTGTTTATATATATTTAACTACCTTTATGTGTGGGCAATAAATTTACCATTCTACATAAGGACACATTCAAGCCCTTTATTTGATTCATAACTATATATAACAAATCCATCCCCTCTCGATGGTAGTGTAAACACTAAAACATTGATGAACCTCTTCTTTAATTCTTCAAAACATTATTACATTCCTCTATCAATAGTAACTTAACCCCTTTACGTGTTAACTTGGTTAATGTGTTTTCTAATCAAGAAATTTTTTTAACAAAACACTCATAGTAATATGATAATCTAAGGACACTGCATACCATAATTATGTTTGTTGGTGTTGGAAATTATTTTACTACCTTTTTCTTTGATAAATCAAATAATATTATATCTTAAGAGGCAATATAGCCATGAAAAGTAACCTCTTAAATCTAGAATTCCAACTTGCTAAATTTTTTATATAACTCATTTTTTCTTTAAGTCTCAAGAATGGTTCATAAATGATTATTTTCTCTTCATAACATTTTTAGTATACCAAGATATCATTAATAAATACCATGACCAAATTATCAAGATATTCCTTGAAAACGTTTTTCATTAGATCTATAAAAATAAATGGTACATTATTCAATGTAAAGGTAATTACTATAAACACATAATTTCCATACCTCATACAAATTGTAGTATTTGGAATATCTTCCTTCCTTACCCAAAATTGATGATACCCAGAAAAAAGATCAATCTTTCAAAAATACTTCACTAATAAAATTTCATCAAACATATCATCAATATGAAGAATAGGATATTTTTTATTCACCATGATGGAATTGAGTTCCATGTAATAAACACACAACTTCATAGTTCTATCCTTCTTTTTCATAAATAGAAAAATTGCACCCCAATGTGAAACACTTAGGAGTATGAATCCCTTATCATATAACTCCTATATTTGATTCTTTAACTACAATAACTCTAAAATATCCATTTTATAGGGAGTCTTAGATATATTTTTTTCATCAAGGATAAGTTCAATAGAAAATTAATCTTCATGTTAGGGTGGATGTTCAGTTAGTTCTATAGGAAACAGATAAATATAATCATTAAAAATAAAAACATGTTCTATAATAGGGTTACATTCCCCTTTTATAGGTTGTGCATTATCTTATTCTCTTATAATTTCATTAATGAGAGCTACTAAAAGAGGATCTAGATATGATTCAGATAATGTAGTATCCCCTGTGTAGATGAGGAATTACATACCTTGATCACAAATTATAATCTTCTTCTCTCGATAATAAATTGTTTCATTCTAATATGAAATCTTATCCATACCAATGATTATTTCAAAGACCATCATAGGTATAATGATCATGTTTTCAAATAGGGAAATTCAATGTGTTATAATGGGAATTGAATTATATAACCGTGTCAAAGTAATATTTCCACTATGATTATTGATTGAAAATTCCATTCTTAAGGTTCTAGGGAAATATCTAATTATCTAGGAAAACATGTAAGATATATAAGAGTGACAAGAACTAAAATCAAATAAAACATTAGCTAAATTTTAGGCTACGATAAAAATATTTTCTACTACATCTTTTGGAACTTGAAACTCAAATATAGTGATCACATAATCTTATCCTTTCTCTCTTGGACTGTTTTGAGGAATATTTCATTGATGCTTGGGACATTAATTCACATAGTGTCTCATATCATTTAATTAAACAATTGAAAAATGGTATCTTCTTCATTTCCTATACAATCATGAGCATGATGGTTTTTATCTCCATACTTTAAGAAAACTCATATTACTATCAATCATGTTCCACATTGTTTCTTTAGACATTTTTTACATGTTGGTAATTTCCAAATTAATTTCTTCCCTTTTTTCTTATTTCATTTTCTAGAGTGCTTAGCCAACATTTTCTTTTCTCTCTTTCCATTAATGTCATAAGGCTCTGAGAATTTTTTTGTTTTTCTTGATAGAGCATGATAATATGTCCTTGTATGATGAGAAGGTTTGGAAGACTAGTTACCTTGGAAGTATTGGCTTTAACCCACCATAGAAACAGTCAATATTACTCTTTGGATTATGCATGTAGTCTGCATCATTCCTTGATAACCTTGTAAACTTGTCTTTATACTTAGAAAATTTTTCATCTTCCACTAGTCTTAGACATAGAACTTTTCTTTCCATATCCGCTCATTACTTGTGAAGAAAATTTTTTTCCAAAAAAAAGTACCATAAAATCCTTCCATTCCATTTTTTCTATTTCCTCCTCATCATTAGTTTTTTGAATCAATTACCGTAATTATCTTCACCCCCCATGAGATGATAAAATTCCCTGAAAACCTTTAACCTTTCATTATTTCCCAAAGTAAGAAAAATATTCTTTAAGTAATTTATCCACTAATCTAATACAACTAAATTATAAGTTTCATTGAATGATGGAGTTGATTGATGCATAAAGTGGTTCAATATCATTACACCATGTTGTGGATCAGTAGTCTAATTCATATGAGTAAGTTTATGGGTATTAACCTAATTCAGTTTTCCCAATATAGTTATAATCTTTTCAGATCCATCGCCAGCTCAATTACATGTCTATTTTCATTATATTGACCATGAGGGAAATCTCTACATAGATTATGTGCATTGATATTGTATTTATTCCTTTCTCTAGGAATAAATTCTAAACAATGGTATAAAATAGATTAGATTATAACATTATGAATCATAATGTATAGTTCTGAAAATTGTGAAACACGTGAAATGACTCAAAAATTTATCTATAGTAATATTATAATAATAATCTTAGTGTCATTGCGAATATTCTAAAATCATAAAAATATTTTCATATATTTCATGGTGGTTTTTAAAGAAAATGTGAATTAACCCAATCATATCCCCTATGAGTGTCAAAAAAGGTTCTTAGTAAGGGAACACTCATCATACACTATAAATATGGCTAGGATATTATTGTATAACTCTTTTCAGGGTTATTATCCCTAAATTTATCTATTCCAACACTAAGTCCACTTGTTGTTTCCCTAGAGGGATGTATTTCTCATAAAAAATAATAATTACTATACTAAAAACATTATGAATTTATCCTATAATTATGCATATCCTTAGAGTTTATTATAGGCTTATGTTCTATAATCTATGTTTTACTATATTGGAACAAAATACAAGGGATCACATCCTGAAGGATCGAATAGTTTAGTAGTCTTAGGAGAACAGATAAACACATAATTCTCATATTAAACAAGAAAACCGAAAATATAATATAATAGTTTTGTGAGAACATTATTATTTATCCTTTTAAGCCCCTAATTTCATTCATATACCCCTTATTTATTTCCTAGGGAAAGTAAAACATAAAAAAGTTTGAGATCAAATTCTTAATAAGGGAAACCATATAAAAAATCTATTATAAAGTAAATAAAAAATGAATAATATGGTCGAGATAAACAATAATCAAATATTATGTATAACTAATACCATAAAAGGGGACTAAATGCATGGATAATATAATGGAATAAATAATCACATTGATAATAATAAATACTTTCAAGTGACAAAATGTATAACACCGAACATCATAATCTTACCATCAAGGCCTTATTCCAAGAAAATGTACATAAATAAGTAAAATGTATACCAAATACCCAAACTAGTTTGTCTCATGAGACCTATAGATGAATCAATGATATATAATGGGCCTCTCTTATCACTCAATAAGTCCAATGCATTAATCATATGAAAGGGGTGAAGTATAATCAATGTAAACATCTCTATTGAAAAAATATCATACAAAATGTTAATATTTTCCCCAATCAATAACCATAATAATAATTCATCTAGAGTAACATGGTTAATATTATAAAAAGAGTGCATCCCTAATAAATTTTAATATTAAATAATGAATGTTGACAAAGATAAAAATACTTTAAAAAGATCACTAGAATATTTTGTGAGGAAAATACCCTTTTCATTTTGAAATCACTTATTCAAAATAAAAAAAATCTAAAATATTAAAGAAAAAATTTTGTTTAAAAATAATCTTGAAAACTTATAAAAGAATCTTTAAAGAATTGATTGGTCATGGTGGGGTGAAATTCCATTTATTCCATGTATGTAAAAATAACAAATTTATTCACATTTTCAGTAAAAATTTAAAACATACGTCATTCATAAAATGACAATAGATTCCTTTGAAACATTTTCATATAAATTCAATATGGGTAAATATGGATTTAAAAAATCATAGTATAATATCAGAAACATTCTTGAAAGAATTTTAATGAAAATATAGAGATGGAAGAAAAAGATTCCAAAATGAATAGAAAATAAATCCTTTTTTCTTTAAAAAAAATTCTTTCAATCCCTTAAATATTTAAAAGAGGGAAATAAATTAAAACATAAATTTTTTTGAAATAACCAAAGGAGAAAAAAATAGATTGGGGTTAAGATATAAAGATAATATAATTCCCTAAATAGAGACTTAATCACACAAAATTTTGTATAATAGTGAGATTTATAAATAAACCCTTACCTCATCTATAAATGTTTTTAAAAGTAATTTTATTATAAAACTGTAAGAATTTTTGAAAAAAAAAATTAAAATAAATTTAATTTACTCAATAACATACGATACACACAACTGTGAGTCAATATAAACCAGAATATAGTATACTGGTATATCCAAGATTTTAAATTAGTGGGTATTAATAGGACTAGATAAATTGTGAAAATTTTATGTTTTACATCGGGATAAAATAAATACATTATTTATCAATTAAATATAAATAAAAATAAAAAACAATGGAAAGTAAAAGGAATATTTTTCAAAAAAATAATATTTTTATGCATATAATGTGTTTTTATATTAATAAATTAAATTAGTCTCTATTGGTGAATTATTTTAAGAAAATTTATATATTATATATTCTATAAAGTGTTTTATCATTCATATAATATTTTCACTAGTCATGGGATAAAAAAATCCATCTTTATGCTTGAAAACTATATTTTTTCTAAAAAAGAGTTTCTTCATGTTTTGAGAACTTATTTTAAAACAATTTTTTTATAATTTTATAAAGTTTATTTGAAAAAATTAAATTCATTTTTGAGATAAAAATTTCCAAATTATCCTAAAATTTATTTTTTATAATTTTCTAAAAAAATTGATTAATAGTGAAAATTACTGATTTTTATTGAAAACTGGCATTTCATTTAAATCATTTGAAAAGTTATATTTTTTGAAAATTATTTAAAAGTAAAATTATTTTAATAATATTATTATTAATACAATTAAGTTCATTTTAATAAATATAATTTTTAACTTTTATATAAAAACTTTTTATACTTGAGAAAACTTTTTCTTTAGAAACCATTTTTGGTCACATTTGTGGGATTAATTGTAAATTAAATTATATACTTATATGAATTTAATTTGTTAAAATTAATTAAATATATTTAATTATAATAATTAATATTATATGTTAAGTTAAAATTAATTTTTTTCATAATTAATAGTAAGGACGGTGAATAATCTATTACCATGTTTAAGGGAAAAAAAGGTTTACCATGGGGTTAAACTAAAGGGATAAGGGTTAAAATGAATTAACAACTTGTATAAATTATATTTTATACCCATAATTCTGCCTGTTGGACTCACCTGTTTTGATAATCCCAAATCATGTTTAAATACTGATCATGATATATCAAGTCATTTTCTAATCCTTATTTATCTATATTCATATTATTTATCCTTAACAATTTATATTTTTAGTCTCATGACTTTGTTGCATCAGCTTACAGTTTACATTTATCCAAGCACAAGTTTACCATTAAAGGCTACTGGTAAGAGCCTTCTGTTCAAGGTCACTGTTATAGATCACTGTTACTCTAGCTCATTGTTGCTAAAAGATCACCGTTGAAGATCTACAGTCACTGTACGAAGCTACCGGTACAAGGTCACTGTCACAAGTCTACCGTTGATCTACTTATCAAAGCTTACAGACAAAGAGTCACCATTACAAGGTCACTAATGTTACAAGGCTTTTGTTAAAAGTCCACTGTCAGACTCTTTCTTAAGTCTTATGTTAAGAGCTTCACAGTTCAAGTCTACCATTGGACATGTCAACCATTAGTAGAAGGCTACCGCTAGAAAACTCCTAATGTCGATATAGTCTACTGTTGTTCAAAGTCTACTGCTAGTAAAAGTCTACTGATGGACATACTCCACTGTTAATGAAGTTACCTGTTGAGATAGTCTACCACTAGAAAGGTCATTGTTGAAGTAGTCTAATGTTATAGATCTACCGTTATAAGCTTAATGATTCAAGCCTACCACTGATCAAGCTTAGTGAATGAAGCCTACAGTTAAAGGTCTACAGTTGAAAAGCCTACCGATGAAATCCACAGTTGAAGAGCCTACCATTGAAGTCTACTGTGTGACATGCATCTTCTACCAGTCTAATGAAAACATGTTCTTTACTTTACCAATTTTATTAATACTATCATAATGGTCTTGTCTGGACAATTTAATGCACCTGAAATTATTTAATGATATTTTCAGGCATATCAGGAGACAGTACGAGGTACGAGGAAGACCACACGTGGTTGAAATATTTATCTTGTTGGCCCCTGATGAATCAAATGAGAAAACGCTGAGCTGGAAAAGTTTGTATATATATATATATGAGTAGAAAAAGACATTAATGGATGGAATATATTGAATATACACACATAATAGAGACACATACCATACCTGAAATAAGAAGCAAGAAGAAGAGGACTCGATCACCCATTCTGAAGATCACAGAGCTTCACAAAGATCTATGGGAAGAACTTTTTCAAGCTATGTTGGTGTGCTAAAAAGAGCTTCTAACCCAAGAAGTTGATCATCTCTACATCTGTAAGTCAGAACCTGGAAGTTTCAACAATCTGTTTTGGTGGAAACTTGCAGAGAAAGGCTAAAACTTCATTTCCTTCATTTCAAGGATTCTGGAGCTGATATGCCAACACACAGATCATTCTAAACTTATTTTTAATATCTTTAGATCTACTGTGTTTAAGTATTTTACATTTGTTAGCAGTGTGTCTATCTAACACACACTGACTCTTATGATTGAACTGAGGGATACTGAAAATCCCCATACCAAACTCTCTTTACATTTGTTTCCCATGTATAACTGTGGAAGAAGCCTAGTGTGGCTTGGTAGTTTATTTTCCCACATATAACTGTGGTATAGGTTGTCAAACCTGGACAGTTTGTGAAAACGATTGTAAATCCCGATACAAGATGTGTATCATTCTTTAAATAAAATTGGTTGGTGGTAGGTGATCAACAAGTGGAGAGGATTAGGTCTTGACTTAAGACTTAACCTCTTGTTTAAACTGTTGTGTTTAACTCTCAAGTAATCTGTTTTACTTTTATCCGCTTCTTATATTTTCAAAGATAGAAATCTAGTTTTACATTCACTCTGATAGTTAGTTTTGGTTAGTGTGTATATGTGATTTTTTTAGTAAACTTGTTTCAAAATTTGAATTAGTACTCACACTGATTCAACTGAGGAGTAATCAACCTTTGAGAAACCTATTGAACAATAAATCACTTATATCCCTACTGCCTTAATTAACTGGGCTGTTTTAATTTGGGGGATTTTAATCCTAAATTTTTTTTTAAAAAAATTAATTGGAACTCAATTCACCCCCCCTCTTGAGTATCCACTCCGACCAACATTTGGTATCAGTGGTTTCATTATTTATATCATCAAACCAATTTTTTTAATCCTTTCAGTTTCCTTTCAACTGTGATTTTAGTTGTATCTTAAAGATCTCAAAATTTCTGTTATATCTAATTTTTCAGTTCTTTAAACTTTTAATTTTCTATGGATAACCAAATTGAGGGTGCTGCTACTAATATACCACCTTTCTTTAATGGTAATAATTATGGTCAGTGGAAATTGAAAATGAAAATGTATCTTGAAAGCTTAGGACCTGAAATCTGGGACACAATTGAAGAAAAACATGTATTACCTGCTAATGCTAGGTAAACATGGTCTCAAGTAACTAAAACTATTTATAATAACAATTTTATTGCAATGAATGCCTTATATTGTGCTTTGAGTGATGAAGAATTTAATAGAATATCTAACTGTAAGACTGCTTATGAAATTTGGGATACTTTGGTTGTTTCTCATGAAGGAACAACCAATGTTAAAGAAATGGGATTAAATACTTATACTATTAAATATGATAATTTTAAGATGAAGGCTGATGAATCTATCTCTAAAATGTATCTCAGGTTCAATGAGATAGTAAACACCAAGAATCTGCTTGGGAAACCAGTGGACAACAAAGACCAAATCATGAGGCTGCTTAGATGTCTACCTAACAGATGGAGAGGCACTTCTGTATCAATCCGAGAATCATGTGACATCAGCAAGCTACCTATAAATGAGCTCATTGGAAACTGATGATGTATGAATAAGAGCTTAAGGTGAATCAATAAATGGAATAATAATCAAGAAATAAGTTAGTTGCATTCAAGGCTTCTGCCTCAAAAAGAAAAGACAAAGAAAAGATTCAAGTACCTGTAGACAGTTCTACAAGTGTAGAGTCAAGTTCGGACAGTGATGAGGAGATGTCACAACTTTCCAGAAGATTCAAAAGATTCTACCGAAATAAGAAATTCATTAGGAATTCAAACTTCAAATGAATGTATGATCATAAAGGAAAATAGAAGAAAGATAGGAAGTGGAATGAGAACACAAGTGAAATAGTGTGCTATGAATGTAAACGAAAAGGTCATGTGAAAGAAGACTACCCCAAAGAAACCTGGAGTGCTTCAGAATATAGTTCGAGTGAATCTAATGCTTCAGACTCAGAACAGAACAAACATGCCAATCTTTGTTTTATGACAGAGACATCTGAGGTAACAATTAATTCCCCTGTAAATAATACTTATTATAATAGTGACTCTCATAATGATAAAGATATGACTAAATAAGAATTATTTGAATATTGATAAATTCTTGAGGATACTTTTAATGAACTCAAGGACAAATATAAGTCATTAAAAAGACATCATGCCTTAAATGCAAATTACAAATCAAATATGGATATAGAGAAAGAGAAATTTACTAAGCTGCTAAAGGAAAATACAGAGTTAAAATTATCTAATGAAGAATTAAGAAAGGATATTGATAAATTCATTGCTGGTAGGGATACCTTGACACAGTTTCTAGGAAAACATATTTCTCCTAAATATACAACTGGTCTAGGATATCAACCCGGACAGAGACAAATTAGCAAAACCAAATTTGTTCCAAAATCTGGACAGTTCACTACTAGTTCTAGACCATCTTTTGAGAAAAAAATTTCTAAAGGACCTAATAAAGTATTTATATCTCAAAATATGTTTGTTGATTTTAGAAAACATATAAAGAAAATATGGGTTCCCAAAGTTTTACTTGCTAACCTCTCTGTACCCAAGAATATCTGGGTACCAAAATTACCCCATGTTTAATCTGTTTTGCAGGGAAATTTCTTAAAGTGTTCCTATAAGACCTTATAGTACTTGGACAATGGATGTTCAAGACATATGACAGGAGACTATTCTTTCTTCAAGAGTCTAATTAAAGTTGATGGTGGGCATTTCACCTTTGGTGATAATGCAAAAGGAAAAATCGTCGGCTTAGGACATATTGGTAACCCTGATACAATATTAATTTCTAAAGTACTTTTTGTTTATGGATTAAAATACAATTTACTTATCATATATAAGTTATGTGATGATGGATTTAATGTTAAATTTGAAAATGATGAATGTAATTTTTTTAACTCAAAAAATGATCTAGTTTTCACTGCATGTAGAAATGAGAATGTATATGTTGTTGATTTAAATTCCTTAGCCAAACAAAATGTTTCCTACTTAAATGATTTTCATAAAGAGTCTTGGTTGTTGCACAGAAGGTTAGGACACTACAATATGCACTCACTTAGGAATATATCTAAGAAAAGTTTAGTTAGAGACTTACCTAAATTATAATTCCCACTTGACAAAGTGTGTAATCCCTATCAAAAGGGAAAACAACACAAAGTTTCTTTCAAACCAAAGAAAGTTTCAACTTCACAACCACTTGAGTTGGTTCACATGGATTTTTTTGGACCATCAAGATTTCAAGTTTAAATGGGAATCCCTATGTTTATGTTCTTGTAGATGACTTTTCTAGGTATACTTGGGTATGATTTCTAGATCACAAAAGTGAAGCTTGTTCCTATTTTGTCAAATTTTCCAAGTCTGTAGAAAATATTAGTGGACTTAGAATCAAGACCCTGAGAAGTGATCATGGCCATGAGTTTGAAAATCATGATTTTAAATCTTACTGCTCACACAATGGCTATAGTCACAACTTTTATGCCCCTAGGACACCTCAACAAAATGGTGTAGTAGAAAGAAGAAATAGGACCCTTCAAGAAATTTCAAGGACTATGCTTAATGAGTATGACTTACCTGTTTATTTTTGGTTTGAAGCTGTAAATACAGCCTATTATATTATCAATAGAGTTTTAATTAGACATGTTCTAATAAGTACCCCTTATGAGCTTTGGAACAATAGGAAGCCTAAGGTTAATTACATTAGAGTTTTTGGTTGCAAAGTCTTTATCCTTAATACTAAAGATATTCTTGACAAATTTGCTCCCAAAAGTGATGAAGGAATTTTCCTGGGTTATTCTATCTCAAGTAAAGCCTATAGAGTTTTCAATAAGAAAACCAAATGTGTGGAATAATCAGTTCATTTCAAATTCGATGAGACTAATCAACATGATCCTAAAAACTCTCTTGAACATCTTGAGGAAGATTTTTCAATTTTGAACCTTAATGATAAAGATAGAGAATCCCTTGTAAAAGTATCCAGTTCTAGGAATTTTCCAGAATCTGCACCTGCTGATTCTAAACCAACAGACAACAATGAAGAATCTAGTTCAACCCCTCCAAGAGGTGTTTGGGCTCTTAAAAATCATCCTCTAGATGATGTTGTAGGTGATTTAAATAGAGGAACACAAACAAGAGCTTCTCTAAGAAACCAGGTTGAACATAAAGCTTTTCTTTCACATCTTGAACCCAAAAATATTAATGATGATATTAATGATGAATTTTGGGTAATGGATATGCAGGAAGAATTAAATCAGTTCGAAAGAAACAATGTATGGGAATTAGTGGAAAGACCTAAGGACACTTTGACAATAGGCACTAAATGGGTGTTTAGGAACAAAGTTGATGAGTGTGGGAACATAGTTAGAAATAAGTCTAGGTTAGTTGCACAAGGATATAGTCAAGAGAAAGGAATGGAGTATAAAGAGACCTTTGCACCTGTAGCTAGATTAGAAGCCATTAGGATACTACTTGCATATGCAGCTCATATGAATTTTAGACTTTATCAAATGGATGTTAAAAGTGGTTTTCTAAATGGGTATATAGTTGAGGATGTGTTTGTTGAACAACACCCTGGTTTTACAAATCCCCATTTTTCAAATCATTTTTTTTAACTTTATAAAGCTTTATATGGTTTAAAACAAGCTCCAAGAGCATGGTATGATAGTCTCAGCTCTTTTCTTATTTCAAAAGGTTTTACCAAAGGGATAGATGATCCTACTCTTTTCAATAAAATGATTTATAAAGATGTTTTAATATTAAAAATTTATGTGGATGATATTATTTTTTGGATCTTCTAAAAATTCGTTATGTATTGATTTTTCAAAAATGATGAAAAATGAGTTTGAAATGAGTTTAATGGGAGAACTCAAATTTTTCCTTGTATTTAAGATCTTTCAAAATAAAAATGGAATTTTTTTGAATCAAATAAATATATTAAGGATCTTTTAAAATGTTTTTCCTTGGATGGTAGTAAAGGCAGTGACACACCTATGAGTACCACTTTTAAGTTGGATGCTGATGAAGCTGGAGAACCAGTGGATTAAACCAACTACAGAGGTATGATAGGGATTTTACTCTATCTTACAGCTAGTATACCTGAAATTATGATCAATGTATGTATGTGTGCTTGCTTTCAATCCAATCCAAAAGAGTCTCATTTAACTGCTGTAAAAAGAATTTCTAAATATCTCAAACATACTCCCAACTTAGGATTATTTTATCCAAAAGGACAATCATTTGATTTGTTGAGTAATTCTGATACTGATTTTACTGGTTTCAAGTTAGATAGAAAAAGCACCTCTGGGACATGTCACATTTTAGGCAAGTCACTAGTATCTTGGTTTAGTAAGAAATGGAATTCTATTGCATTATCTACTGCCAAAGCTGAATACATAGTTGTGGGTAGTTGTTGTGCTCAAATTATGTGGATGAAACACACTTTACTAGACTATGGATATCAATTCAAACATGTCTCTATAAAGTGTGACAATAAAAGTGCTATTAACATTTCCAAAAATTCAGTATCTCATGCTAGGACAAAGCATATTGATGTGTGACATCACTTTTTGAGGGATCATTATCAAAAGGGTGATATCACTCTTGAATTCATTGGCACTAAACATCAATTGGCTGATATATTCACAAATCCTTTGAATTCTGAGAGGTTAAATTACATCAAACATGAGTTTGGAATGATTAATTTCAGTATAGGACACCTCACTGTTGGACCTCACCGTTGGACCTCACCGTTGGACCTCACTGATACACCTCACCGTTGGACCTCAATGATACACCTCACCACTGGACCTCACCATTAGACCTCACTGATACACCTCACCATTGGACCTCACTGTTACACCTCACCGTTGCACCTCACTGGTGTACCTCACTATTGGATACCTCGCTGTCTGATTCTACTGGTTATTTTTGCGAGAATCCGAACCATTTTATTTCTATTCATTATTTCTGTTTTATTTTTTTTTAATATCTAAATGATAAAACTAAGGCAACGAACATATCTCAAACCACTTTCCTCCTCAATCTCGAACCTTGCTATCGAAATCCCTAAACCCTAACTCTCCATTTGAACTCTTGAACCTCCTTCAATCTCAATGGCTAGAACCAAGAGACCCCCGACTGTCAATGAGGATGCTCCAAGGACAAAGAGGACTTGAGCCGAGTCCAGTGGCACCAGTAGTACCCCGATGGTACCTGTCAACCCGCATCTTACAAAGAGAGAAAACGTGGCTAAAAAGAGCTCAGTGAAGAATGGCTGCTGTCAAGAAATTCATTAGTGCTGGAAGCACTAGAAGACCAAGGATGGACCGAATGCTTTTCTAATAACAATGGACCATACTACCCGAATCTTGTGAAGGAATTCTATGAATACTTGCAATTCCAAGAGGAAGATGATGTGCATAGGCTGGTATCCAAAGTCAATGGAAATGAAGTCATTTTTTTGTCTGCTGAATGGGTTGCCTGTTTGAGAGTTCCTCATGAAGGAGTTTATGAATACTATTCTGGAGTGGCTCCTCCAGATAGTGATGTTTTTTAGTATGAAAAAACTCTGGAAGAGCTGACAGGAAATGGAAAATAAAGGAAGATCATTGCATCTGAGATGAATGGAGAAGACAAAGTATTGTTTAAGTTCATTCAACATGTGATTAGTCCCAGGAGAGGGGACTTTGTAGTGATGAAGTATCAGGACATATTCCAAATTTACTTACTGAAGCATGGAGATAAGATCAACCTGTGTAGGTTATTGATGGAACAATTGGAGGATATGACTAAAGGAAGCTCAAAGTCTAATTACCTATTTCATGCTAATCTAATCTCAGTAATGCTAAAGCTAAAGGTTGTGGCCGGAAATAAAGAAGAGATGATAGTGGCTAAGAACAGTGTTTGTATCTCCAAGGTTATTTTCAAATTCATAAAAATTAGCTGGAACCCCTGGAAGAAGTCATGGGTGAATGATGAAGGAAAATTGTATGAAAAGTTTGATCCTACTACTCACCTATATAGGCCAAAAGACAAGAGAGATCCAGGCCTGAAGCCTGATAATCCAGAACCAGCTTATTCAGATGTTGAGGAGGAAGTTGAAGGAGCTTTGGAACCTGAAATAGAGAACACCCCCATTGATGATGGGAGTGATCCTTATTTTCCTGACAGTCCGGTAAGGACAGTATCTTTCGGAACAGCTAGCCCTCCAAAATAACTTCCAAGAAGAGAGACTGTCCTAAGGGACAGTGACTCTAAGACCACTGAATAATAAGAAGTATCTCAGAATATAGTGAGATACACCTCTGAAGAGGATGAAGCTACTGATTTAGATGATCATAAGTCAAGGAAGGCTGGTGATAAAGATGAAGGAAAGGAAGCTGTTATTGCTCAAGTAGATGATGAGAATAATGAAGAGGAGCTCAGTTTGAGTCCTCTGATAGATAATACAGACAGGATAGTGTCTAACCAAGAAACAGGATTGGCATCTACTGCCATTGAAATAGAGGTCATTGATGACTCAGTGGAGGCTGTGACTCACCCCACTGGTGAACCAATGGAGCAGAAAGATGTTGAATCTGATGGAGTTGAAGAGGAGGTTGTGGAGTTACCTAGAGCAGAACAAGTACAAGAGAATACTCAGGAGAGAGCTCCAAGTGAGGGGGAGCATTTTGGTTCTGTATCTGTTCTTCATGACATTGAAGAATGGTCAGAAGACCCTAGATATCTTGTACTTGGGCGGGATTATGATGATTCATATTGTGATATGTTAAGAAAAAGGCATCCTGTACCTACTGTGTTAGAACCTGCCACAGTGCCTCCAGTGTTTCCCATTCCACATAACCTTGTCACTAAATATGATTTGGAAAAACTGAAAACTGATCTACACTAGATGTTTGATAACAGGGCCTCTAAAATGGAAAAGGAAATGTGCTTAATTCAAGAGATGAATTCCTCTAAGATGGATAAAGTTCAGTCTTCCATTCAAGTCATTTTATCCCAAGATATATCTCAATTCCAGAATCAACTTAAGGATGTGTCTCAGTCTGTGGAACTTCTAAGACATTCAGTGGTAATCATGACTGCTCTAATGGCTTTTAAGGGCCAAATAGACAAAGAAATTCACTACATCAAAATTGTGCTGCAACACATGGTTACAGTGTTTAAAAGTTTTAAGGAATCCATGAAAGCTCATGTGAAGGGTCAGGATGAAGATGTGAAAAATCTTATCAGTGGGTTGACCAAGTATTTTAAGAAAACTGTTGCTTTCTCTATAAAACCTTTGACTGCCTCTGACTCTGATTCAACCTCCAGTACACCACCTGTGGACTCGTCAGCATTCAGGGCAGTGGTCACTGGAGAGATGGCAAAGATTTCTGCGGTCAGTGCACCTGATCCTACATCTGTGACTCAGATTATCTCCACTACCAAAGAAGTTCATAAGGTAGTTAGTGACTTCATGCGAGAGGCTGCTCAGGACCAGAAGAGTATAAAGGAACAGATTAATTTTTATTATAAAAGGATTTACTCCAAGCATCAGATGGATGCTCATTTAAAACTTCTGTTAGAAAACCTCAAGATTCCACCAGACACTAGAGCCTTCAAGGAAGAAGTCACTCAGCTGGTCCAGTTGACTCTATCCATAGAGAAATTTATGGATAACAAGGATGATTTCATATCGTCCATGGAAAGAGGAGGAAGCATTATTATGGACTTCAGAAACCTTCTTTTACCCTTTATCCATGTCGATTGTACCCCTGTCATAATCCTTCCTGCCTTACCAGCATCTCAACCTAGTAGTTCTTCCATGATGTCTCCAACTGAGGCCATAAGAAGCCTTACTCCACTGATACCTTAGAGAGCTACCCATGACAGACCCACAGGATCTTTTGTTACTGCCCCTCCAGTCATTCCTGCAAAAATTCCAAAACCTACTGATCCACTAGTTCTTTCTCCCTCTTCTTCTTCCAAAGGCAAAGATCACTTGCCTGAGGATGATGTGGATTGAGTTTTTTTATGTCTTTTTATAGGGGTTATATACTATTTTTGAGTCATGTAATGTCCTTACATTAATACAATCCTTTTCTATTATCTCTATTTGTGTTTCTTTTTGCTAATCACAAAGGGGAAGACATGCTATGATAATATACTAATATGATTGGGGAGAAATATTGTGCTAATACTAATATGATCCTATGATTTCATCACTCTCTAATGAATATTTTATGCTTTTCTCTCTGATACCATGTACCAATATTCTCTGATATTACACTTTTATTAATCTATGGTACTTGAGACACCTCAAATGTGATACCTATAATTAATACATGTTGTCATAATTTGTGATTATCAAAAAGGGGGAGATTGTTGGACTCACCTATTTTGATAATCCCAAATCATGATTAAATAATGATCATGATATATCAAGTCATTTTCTAATCCTTTTTAATCTGTATTCATATTATTTATCCTGAAAATTTTATATTTTTAGTCTCATGACTTTGTTGCATCAGCTTATAGTTTACATTTCTCCAAGCACAAGTTCACTGTTAAAGGGTACTCGTAAGAGCCTTCTGTTCAAGGTCACCGTTATAGCTCACTGTTACTCTATCTCACTATTGGTAAAAGATCACCATTGATGATCTACAGTCACTTTTGGAAGCTACTGGTATAAGGTCACTGTCACAATTCTATCGTTGATCTACTTATCAAAGCTTACAGACAAAGAGTCGATGTTACAAGGTCACTGCTGTGACAAGGCTTCTATTAAAAGTCCACTATCAGACTCTTTCTTAAGTCTTCTGTTAAGAGATTCACAGTTCAAGTATACCGTTGGACATGTCTACCATTAGTAAAAGGCTACCTCTAGACAAATCCTACTGTCGATATAGTTGACTGTTGTTCAAAGTCTACTGCTAGTAGAAGTCTACTGATGGACATACTCCACCGTTAATGAAGTTACTTGATTAGATAGTCTACCGCTGGAAAGGTCACTATTGAAGTATTCTAATGTTACATAGCTACCGTTAGAAGCTTACTGATTGAATCTTACCACTGATCAAGCTTATTGACTGAAGCCTATAGTTAAAGGTCTACTGCTGAAAATCCTGCCGATGAAGTCCACAGTTGAAGAGCCTACCGTTGAAGTCTACCGTGTGACATGCATCTGCTACCAGTCTAATGAGACCTTATTCTTTACTTTACCAATTTTATTAATACTATAATAATGGTCATGTCTGGAAAATTTAATGCACTTGACATTATTTAATGATATTTGCATGCATATCAGGAGACAGTATGAGGTACGAGGAAGACCACATGTGGTTGAAACATTTCTCTTGTCGGCCCCTGCTGAATCAAATGAGAAAAATCTGAGCTGGAAAAGTGTATATATATATATATATGAGTAGAAACAAACATCAATAGATGGAATATATTGAATATACTTACATAAGAGAGACACATATCGTACTTGAAATAAGAAACAAGAAGAAGAGCACTCAAGCACCCATTCTAAAGATCACAGAGCTTCACAAAGATCTATTGGAAGAACTTTTTCAAGCTGTGGTGGTGTGCTACAAAGAGCTTCTGACCCAAGAAGCTAATCATCTCTACATCTGGAAGTCAAAACCTGGAAGTTGTGACACTCTGTTTTGGAGGCAACTTGCAGAGAAGGACTAAAACTTCATTTCCTTCATTTTAAGGAGTCTTGAGGTGATCTGCCAACACACAGATCATTCTAAATGTATTCTTAATATCTTTATCTCTACTGTGTTTAAGTATTTTACATTTGGGAGAAATGTGTCTGTCTTACACACACTGACTCTTGTTCTTTAACTGAGGGATACTGAAAATCCCCATACCAAACACTCTTTACATTTGTTTCCCATGCATAACTATGGAAGAAGCCTGGTGTGGCTTGGTAGTTTATTTTCCCACGTATGTGGTAGAGGTTGTCAAACCTGGACAGTTTGTGAAAACTATTGTAAATCCCGATACAGGCTATGTATCATTATTTAAATATAATTGCTTAGTGGCTGGTGATCACTAAGTGGAGAGGATTAGGTCTTGACTTAAGACTAAACCTCTTGTTTAAACTGTTGTGTTTAACTCTCAAGTACTCTATTTTACTTTTATCCACTGCTTATATTTTCAAAGACAGAAATCTAGTTTTACATTCACTCTGATAGTTAGTTTTGGTTAGTGTGTATATGCGATTCGTTTAGTAAAATTGTTTCAAAAGTTTAATTAGTACTCAAACTGATTCAACTGAGGAGTAATCAACCTTTGAGAAACCTGTTGAACAATAAATCACTTATATCTCTACTTCCTTAATTAACTGGGCTCTTTTAATTTGGGGGATTTTAATCCTAAAAGTTTTTAACAGAAATTTTAATTGGAACTCAATTCACCCCCCTCTTGAGTATCCACTCTGACCAACACTTCCTTGTCTAATCTAAGTTTTGGTAATGGTATATTTTGGATCCTTTAATCCAAGAAAGTGGTATGAAATTATTGGAAAACATTGAAAATTTACAAGTGTTTCACTCACCTCAATTATAAAAGGGCGCCCCTATCATATCCTCTTAACACTTAAAAATCATTTTTTATTGGTAAATGCATGAAAAAATTACCTTTATTTAATCCCTAAACATTACCTAGATCTCATTTTTTGAGTATATAACCATTCTATGAAGGATTTATGTAAAAACCTGAAGAGGTTGTCTGAAGTAGAGTTATAGTTCTTAACCATGTGTTTTCATTTTATTTATCCTTATATCTCCTTAAAAAAAATCAACCATGATGATATAATAACCTCATTATATATTATATAATTATATATTATTATGTTAATTTCATAACCTACATCCATATCCTCTTCCATCAAATGGGAAACGAAATCGTCGATCTTTTGTACGGAGGACTACCACCTTGCAAACCTATGTAATTTGTTTTCCATCACCACCTATAACAACATTATACAATGATGAATTTAATATATTTATAATATATTTATAATATATTTATAATATATTTATAATTATAAAATTATAATATCACATCTATATTCTTACCATCTCATCCATTGTAAAATGATAGCATCGCTCGTGCGTACGTGTGGATTACCGCCTCTATGAAGCGATGTGATACATTTTTCATTTTATTTTGAAATTGTTGGGCAAAAATGCCTCAAGGTAACATTGTAGTATTTTTGGGTTGATTGTGTTTGTTGAAAAATCAGGTTTCCATGGATAATTGCCGAGTTCCCAAGAAGTTGTTGACAATACATGTTGACAAAGAATGATGAAAAAGGAACGGATGATCTGGAGGCGGTACAAAAGAGCAGTACAAGGTGGTGTCGTTTCCCTGTGTTTGCCAAATTTTTGGGGTCTAAAAATTGGAGTTTGGTGAGCATCGAGAAAATAGGATTTCTATGAAGATCATATTTTTATATGGAAAAGGAATAATTTTCGCGAAGATGGGATGCATAGATTGGATTTCGCGAAGACCAGAAGAATGGAGGTGGTGATGCTTCGCAATTACGTCAACGCTTCGCGAACGGCAGAGTTGAAGCGCATCGCGGCGATGAAGGGATTTGTGAGGGAGCTTTTCGGTGAAGGCATGAAGGAATGTTGATGGTGATGCTCCGCGATTACGATGAGCTTGGCGATCAGAAAATTGCCGTGGTGCTTCACGATTTAGACAGAATTCCGGCGGAAACTTTGGAGCTTCGCGATTTGAGATGACGTGGAGTTGACTTCACGCTGAAAGTTAGAGGGTCGGTGGAATTGCCTATAAATAGAGGCTGACCCCCTCGAGAGAAGTAGAGAGAATTTTCAGAGAAAATACTTTGCTCTCAGTTCGCGAAGGAAGTTCACGAAGGCAGTGTGCTTCGCGAAAGAGGAGCTTTGCGGCGGCTATTCTAGCTCCGCGAAAGTCATGAGCTCAGTGTTGGCTCAGTGAGATTCACGAGGGAAGTTTCTCTTCAACGACTTGAGCTTCGCGGTAGTGCTTCGCGGAAGTTCTTCGCGAGAGTACTTCACGAAAAGGCAGGAGCTTTGTGAAGGCTTGTTTGAGCTTCGTGAAATTGGGAGCCTCGTGAAGTAGGGTGCTTTGCGAAGGTGTTTCCAAAGGAATTGACCAGTGTTTAAGAGTCCAAGGGGTATTCATCAGTGGATGAAAGTTGGACTTTAATAGAGCATCTATCTATAGTTGAGGATGCGTGCTTTTATGCAAATGAAGAGACCTACAGGTCTATAAACTGTGAGTGGATCCCTTCCTAGTGCAGTGAGAAAAGGAAGAGGAAGTAGGTGATCCTCTCCACCGACAGTGAGCTAGAGAGAGAGAAACAGGGAGTGACCCTTGGGAAAGCAGTGATCTGACCCTAAACCTTTTAAAGGTAGTGAGACTAGGACAGAGTGACTGTTCCCGAATCCTTGTATCCACATCTAGTGAAGATTAGTGGAATTTGGTACGACCGACAACTTGTCGGCATATACTCCTTGGGCGTAGCCCAGTGAGGGTGAACCAAGTAAAAATATTTGTGTCTGCCTATTTGCTTCCATGAATTGCATTCAATGCATCATCATTAGATAAATAAGTAAATAAGTGATTATAGTTTACACACAAGATCAAACAAATTGACCCTTTTAATAAAGAGGTCAAGATCCAGTGGGTAGGAAGAACTTTGAAAAAGAATATTCATACCCTTATTCACCCCCCTCTCAGGGTATATAGGCCCCTATTGGCCCTAACAGAAATGGATGGTAATAATGATAGATTTAAGGAAAATATATTATTTAAAGGTGAAATAATATTTACCTTTCTTCCATTTCATCCATCAAAAAAATGGAAACAACGTTCATGCATGCATACAACCTACCGTTTCCATGAACGGTGTAATTCATTTTTCTATCTATAACTTTTATGAATGAATATAAATATGTATATAATGAGTATATAAAATATTTATATATTTATTATAATTATTTATATTATTGAACCATGATAAAATTATAATTACCAAAACTATCAGAAAAAAACATATATGAAAAGAGAAGCAGTTATCACTAGAAATAATGATTTTAATAAATAATTATTAATAAATATGTTTTAATAGGTTATAAGTAAATAAAATTTTTTATGATATATATTTTATTATGGATATATAATAGATTTACAATAAACCCATATTTATTATACAGGATGTTTGAATGTGTATGAAGAATGTCGAGACGTGAGTTAAGGGATTTTCATCTTACTTTAATTTTTGTGAGACAAATGGAATATTCACCACTTATTTCTTTTATATGGTGTATATAATACACATGAATGGATTTTATTAATCTTATTATGAAAATTATAGTGATTTATATATCCATATAATTGTATTTCTTTGATAGGTCTTATGATTTAAAAGTTACCAAATTGGTAAGGGTTTTATGTTATAATCTCACTGTTTAACCGTATTTTTTATGATTATTATTTTAATGATGAAATATTATAATATACCTACCAAGAGACTCATGAATTTTATTCTCCTATAATTATTTATAGATAATATATGTTTTACTTTCATTTTACTCTTTTTAAGAACTAAATAGACTAAAATAATTTTGTTAAGGAAAATCGACCTTATTTCTCTCTTCAGTCGAAAATCCTTTCTCCTCCATGTGCATGTATTTGAAAAATGTTTTAAAGAATGCTTTTAATATTATCCAAATATTTTTTAAAGTAATTTACACCATTTTTTTCTTTTAAAAAAAATTAAAATGAATCTTCTTATCATTATCTAAATGAGGCACTTTTCACTTTTTAACAAAAAAGGCAAAAAGAATATTTGTTTAACATTCACGACATGAACGTTATTTCCCACTATCATGAACACTCAATTATTTAAAGATTAATTCATAGGTTTCCAAGGTTATTTAAAAATATAAATTTTTTTATAATATTTTGTAATTTTTTCGATTTTAAATAAGTTATTTCAAAGAGGAAAGGAAATTTTCCTAAAAACATTCCAAGTGATCATTGGAAATAATTTTTCATATAAGATAAAATATTTTGAGGATACTTAAGATTTAATAGAGATATGATCCAATGATACCATCCTTATTATTTCTCTAGATATTTTATGATTATGATGAATATATGTTTATGAAACATGTTCTTTTTCCTTGAGTTGTATTATGATGAATTGATGAAATGATTTTGACACTCATTTATTTCCCTTGGGTTATGATGTGATGAAATATTTATGAAACCCATTTCCTTTTTATGGGTTGTGGTATGGGAAAAAATTATGATCTTGCGGAACATGTATGTATGATTCTCATTATATTATGGCTAGTCCTAAAATTATATATCCCTTTTAATATATTGGATAAAGATAGGTATCTCATGAGATAAATAGGATTGGAATTGGGAGTGAACCCAATTTAGTAAAGTAATTTATCCACTATTATAGTCTTGGGAGTGAACCTTGACTACTATTATAGTTTTTTGAGTGAACCTATTACACTATGATAGTATTTCGAATGAGCCTTGACTATTAAAGAAATGATTTTTTGTACTTATGTGTATGCCAAAAATCTATGTCTTATTCCAATGTTATGTTCCCATGGATCATGTTATTTTATTATTTTATGTCTCATGTCTTTTGAACTTCCATACTTTATTCCATGTCTCAAGTTATGATCATTGATATGAAGGCTATATTTTTTTAAATGTTAATATCATGTTCTCATACCCTTATGCCCATGTTATGTTTATGAGATAACTGGTATATCTCTTGTTTACCCTTAATTAGAAAGTGATCACTATTGGAGTTGGTGGCCTAAAAAACTACTTTGTAATTTATTCATTAATTAATACCTTAACACATCTTGATTGTTCTTTTGTGTGAAAATGCATGTGATAATGTCCTAAGGATAGTTGTTGTATTAAAGGGTCATAGCGGATCCCCGCTATGATGAGAACCTAGAAGTGACATAAAACTATTCTTTAATATATATTTCATGGCCAAATGATGTTATTTTAGGGACACAAATAATACAGGACATTAGGGGTGAGGAGTCATAAAACTTTGAGGCACCTTCTCATGGTGTGCACCCATGGTAATATACAGGAGGATATTATGATAACGAGACCCTCCAACAAGAAATCCACATTTCATAGTTTCATTGGATGTTCCTATCTACAGATGTCTATATTGGTACTTAGATTTTATGATTATTATTAATGGGTATTAAAACTTACGCACGTAGATGTTTTGTTGAAAACTGTGAGGACACACTGTTCGCAATGAGGTATGATATGTTTTGTACATCACAAGTAATTCTGCATTAATAGATAATGCGAGAAAGGATTTATCCCTTATATTCTATAACGGAAGTAGATATCTCAGACCCTTTGATGGAATTTATATAGCCTAAATAAATCTAGGTCCATGGTGAGGAATTGGAAAGTTCAATTCCAAGAAGTAAAAGAAATAATAATCGAGCACATGGGTTGATGGCACCAGCATGCATCCCACTTGATTCGAGATATCGAGATAAAGGGAATACATTACACAGTAAGTGTTCAAAGGAGGTGACACGTCATTGCGGCGTTAACTTCTTTCTCTATGGGTGCCTTGGCGTGTTTCTAGATGATAACCTAGGACTTTAGCCATGCTTCACCTAATGCCACTAAGAAAGAGGCCTAGAGGGTCACACACTATGTGTGTTCAAGTATCTTGGTTAAATATTAATTTGAAAAGTTGAATAAATATCATTCCCAATTGTGGTTTAATAATTATTCAAGGATTCCTGATCACATTTATTTTGAGGCTAGTTATTCGAGAGAATATACTATGGGTGAAATAATATATTTATTATAGAGTAATGTAGTGATATTTATTTAAGAAATAAGTAGCCATTATTCAAGGTCTAATAAATGTGGTGGAGGAAATAAATAAAATGGAAAAAAAGTACATGTCGTGTATATTAATATACATGCCGTGTAGTTTTTCTGGGGATTTGTGAGAAATAATATTATTTATTTAATTAAATAATATTAGTTGAAGTTCGCAGGGCACATGTTAAGTAATAATAATATTCAACTATTATTGTTATACATGAGGCCTTACTAAGAATTAAATGAGATGAATAAATGATTTTGGGTAATTAATTCATTTTATTATTCTATGTAATTAAAATACCAGTTATATTATTCTCATTAGCCTAGCCATTTTTTGGTGGTCATGCACAACAGATCTAAGAAATATCTCAATCCAAGAGAGTATTTTTTTTCTTCCAAGAACACTTTCAAGCTACGAGAGAGATCCTCCTCCACCAGATCAAGGAGGGTGCTTTGAAAGAGGCTCTCAATGACATCGAAGTCAGACATCGCAAGTGAAGGTGCTTCCACGCTATCACTTGGAGATCCCTTAAGCGATGTCCAGAGATATGTGAAGCACATGTGGATCACCACTAGAGGAATCCTACACTTATATTCTATGACACAATGAAGGATCAGATCATTTCGTGATTAGAAACATCAACAGAGAGAGAATGACATCAAGGTAATTCTTGTATTTTAATTAAATTAATTATAACCAACATATGATGGTCTTATCTATGGTTCCAGAACTCCCCTATTTTCTTTCGTTCTTCATTCTATTCTGAAGATCTAGTGTTTTATTACCATGAAAGATCTCGGATTGATCTTCTTTAATGGAAAAAATTAAATTTGGGAACTCCCACCAACGTGCTTCTACTGCACCCGGAACATACAAGTGGTATCATAGGTGGCATGTCATTGATTATGATTATTTCGTTTTTCATTGATGATTTACACATTTAATAATTTAGTTGTTTCAATTGAATTTAATCATTCTATAAATCTGAATCTCCAGATCTATTCCTACTCTTTCATTTCTCGTTCACCTTACAAAAACAATTTTTATTTTTATTTTGATTAAAATAAAACATAGGATCTCATCCGGTGGTGCCAAAGCTTCCTAGTCGTACAACACCAGAACACACATAGTGTATTCGGCAGAGCACATCATGTAGTATAGGTTCCATGAACTGGGACGGTCCTCCAAACTAGGTCGTGTCATTGGATTCTATCTAAGTCATTAAGACTCTATGTGTTGACCAGTAATAGGTGGCACACAGTTTCCAGATTACATGTTGTGGGGCGCACCAAACTCGGTGTGTAGTCCCTTTAGGTTAGGGTTGGACCATGTACCTCGTACACGGCTTTCCCGGTTGGAAACCATGTAATGCGGATACTACACGGTGTGTGTCCCACTAAACACACCGTATACTCCAAAGATTTCCGAAGTACATCTACACGCCATGTCCCTAGGCGTGTACTTCGAATGGATGGTGAAAAAAAGTACATGTTGTGTAGTTGGAACTACACGTCGTGTACTCATCCAAATTACTCAAATTTATTAAAATTTATTATTATATTATACAAACCCTTGAGACGTGTACCATAGTGTGGGCGTAAAGATGAGTCACAACACGTGATATGTGTTTTATATATTTGTTTTTAATTTAACATATGTGTAATGTTCATTTCTTCTCATTAGGTAGTTACGAACGAGAATTCATCGGGTTTCCACCAAGGTCCAAGTTACATACAAAGATAATTTTAAATGAATTTATTTGTTGAAAATATGATGGATGAGAATCTCAAGGAAAATCATAAAAAGTTTTTAAGATAAAAGGATTGATTAATTAATGATAATTAATTGATTCGAGGGTGATTTATCTTAAATAAGAACTATTAAAGAATTGAATGCTAATTTTTTTTATGCGTCAATATTTTTGCATGTAAGGATGATTGTGATCTAGACCAATACCTTTTTATGTGAATGGTTTATTTTAATTTATTTATTTAAATTAAATTTTTTGGACTGTGAGACTTCTCCTCATTAATATGTAGGGCCTGCATGCCCAAGGTTTCATTTATGTAAAACCCCATTTTACCCTTCACCTGCAAGTGAGATAAAAGAATATGTAATGGATGCAACTCCAAAGCTAGTGGAGGTGGCTCAAGTTATAAGCCAAGGTGAAACTAATCCAAGGATATACAAATGTGGACAAGTAGAAAGTTGTAAACACAAACCCAAAAGTTTCAAGGTGTTTCTCCCCTAGGTCTTGGGTAAGTTTATCAACTTCTAGATAAAATAACCAATAGAACAAGATAATGACCATACCTTTTATTTTATTTCTGTCACTTTCATGGGTTATTTATTGTGGGTGTGTTATCACGATGACACAATTAATGAATTAAAAAAAGCATGCAAGATGGAAATAAAATAAGACTGGCTTATGTGTAAATATTATCTTAAACATGGTTAATCCAGTATATCCCACTTAATATTAACAAGCATGTAATCAAATATATTAAAATGGAAATTTATGTATAAGGATAAAATCCCTCAAATAAAATATTATGTCAGTATAGCCTTCCATAATCTTAGTTACAATCGAACCATAGTTCAAAGTGCTTGACCAACCATAGTTGGGGTGCTTTCAAATATCAGGAAATTCTAATTCAAGGTTTTGGGTTGACTTGACTTGGTTCACATCAAGGGTTGATTGGCACAGTAGGAATTGGTGTGACCAAGAGGTAAAGGTTGAGGAAATCAAAAATAAAAGGATTTCCGGATTGGGGAGTCCACTCAGTGGATCAAGGAGCTACAAGTTAATTTAGTTGGCATTTGGAATGCCTACCCAAAACCCTTAAAGTTTTTTGACCAACCCTAGTTGGGGTATTGTGAAGGGAAATATGGATTCATACCACTAGAATATTCTAGAAACATAACATTCCAAAGTCAATGGTGAGGTCTATAGTATTTCAATAAAATCGTGGGAGACTAATAAGTATTAAATTTTTTATTTGTATCATTTTTATCATGATAAAGTAATAAACCTTTTCTCATCTTAATTTGTTGAAAATGAAAGAAAAATGAATTCAAATATATCATTTTGAACCATACTCGAGAAGGAAAACCTTCTCACCGGCACTAATTTCTAGGAGTGTCAAAAGTGTTTATGCATCATCCTTCACCATGAGAAGAAATTGTATGTGATTGACGAGCCTATTCCAGTTGTTCATGGAAAGAGTCCAGTGATGAGGAATTATCTCTCAACATGAATCATTTGGATGATGCCACAAATGTCCAATGTTTCATGCTATTGGCCATGTCTAATGAGCTCATAAAGCAACATGAAAACATGGATGCATATATCATGATGTCTCACCTTAAATATCTCTATCAAGAGAAGGTGATACATGAGAGATATGAGATCTCCAACGCATTTTTTACAACTAACTTTGAGAGTATGTGCTAGCTAGGCCTCATGTATTCAATATTATTGGCTACATTGAATTTCTGGACATCTTAGGGATTATGTTCAAGGATGAGTTTCATACAGATCTCATACTACCATCACTTCCCAAGACCTTCTCTGGATTTATTTTCAACTATAACATGATAAAAATGAGAAGATTCTATCGGAACATCTGACCTTAATTCACCTAGTAGATAAGGACAAGGGGTGTGACAAACCCACATTCCTTATGGTGAATAATAAAAGGAAGGACAAGTAAAAGTGGCCAAGGACTTATAAATGGTCTTAAGCCCCCGAGCACCATCCCTCCAAGAAGGAGAAGATCTAAAGGAAGGGTAAGGAATGGGAGTCGAGGTATTTTTCATGTTGAAAGTTAGGCCACTGGAAGAGGAACTGCACCCAAAAGCATGGGGATGTTAAAGGTGTGTTAGTTATCAAGTTTAATCTTTCCATTTCTACACATTGGGTATTATATATAGCTTGTGGGGCTCACATATCTATTAAAATGCTAGAACGAAGTAGATTTACAACGATTTCCAAAGGAGAGGTGGATCTTCGAGCTGCTAATAGAAAAAGGATGGCTGGATTGGCCATTGTAGATTACCATATTTTATTTCCAACTATGATTCTTTTGGTTTTACATAACTTTTAGTATGTGCCTAGTGTTACCAAAAACATAATTTATGTATCATGTTTTGATATCGACGGATTTATTTTAATGTTTGGAAATAAGGGTTTTTTCTTTTATAAGAACAATGTATGTTATGTTATGGAACATTTAAATAATGGTTCTTATGTATTAAATTATGAAAAAAAAGTGTTGGAAATTGATTATGAAACAAATTCACATGACTCATACAACACCCAGTTGTGGCATCACCATCTTGGTCATGTAACCGAGAAGCACTTGACAAAGCTCTACCAGGTTGGTTATTTAGACTCTACTAAGATAAAACCACTTGATAGAAGTCATGCTTGTTTACAAGGTAAAATAACCAAACCATCTTTAGGTGGATAGAGTGAAAGGGCCACAGAGCATCTAGTATTGGTGTACATAGATGTGTGTGGACCATTTTTAGTAGAATCTAGAGGTGGATATTCTTAATTCATTACTTTTACAGATGATTTGAGTAGATATAGATATATCTACTTAATTAGTCATAAGTCATAAGCCTTATATGAATTTAAGGAATTCAAGAATGAAGTAGAGAATCATCTTGGTAATAAGATAAAGAAGCTTTGATCAGATCGAGGTGGAGAATATCTGAACCAAGAGTTCATCAATATTCTATGGAAGTCTGGGATTCTATCCCAGATCACTCCTCCTTATACACCACAGTTAAATGGTGTTAGTGAAAGGATGAACTCCACCTTGTTCGACATAGTGAGGTCGATGAAGAGTCATGTAGATCTTCAATTATACTTTTGGGGATATGTATTACAAATTTCAGCATACACATTAAACTGAGTACCAACTAAGGTGGAAAATGGAATTCCCTTTGAAATATGGAATGGAAAGAAACCCATTCTATCTCACACACGTGTATGGGGATGAAAGGTGTTTGTTAAGGCCTTCTCAAGAAACAAACCAGCACCACAGGGCATGAGTTATATCTTTATAAGATATTCCAAGGGAAAAAAAGTATATTACCTATATAAAACTTCATAAAATAAAGTTACTGCTGCTAGAAAATCCGTCTTTCTTGAGAGGGAGCACATCCTCAAAATGTATTGTGGAAGCAAGATTTACTTCATCAAAGTTGGTGCTAAAGATATATAGGAGTTGGTACAGGAACAAGTTCCATAAGTCCCTGTGGAAGAGGTTCTAAAAAAAATACTACGTAGGATCTCAAGAGAGGTAAGGGAACCATAGAGATTTGGTTTCCTAGTCACTGGGGATGGTGAATCATTATTATTGTACAATAATGTACCTATCTCCTACATGGAAGTAGTAGAAATCTCATAAGCTGCAAGATGAATAGAAGCTATTAATTCTAAGATGGATTCCATGTATGAGAACCAAGTCTAGAATCTGGTTGATGAGCCAATTGATGTAAAGCCTGTTGGATTCAAATGGTTATTCAAGAAAAATATAGACATGGAATGTCAAGTTCGCACCTATAAAGCAAGATAGTGGCTAAAGGATTTAGATAGCGTCAAGGAATTGACTATGATGAAACTTTCTCACTATTTTCCATGTTTAAATCCATAAGAATCATACTTCCCATAGCAGCTTACCATTTCTATGAGATTTAGAAAATGGATTTCAAAATAGAATTCCTTAATGGGAACCTTTAGAAAGATGTCTATATGACACTACCAGAAGTGTTTGTGATACCAGGTGAATCCAAACGGGTTTTCAAGTTGCATAAATCCATTTATGGATTAAAGAAAGAATCCAGGTCATGGAACATTCAATTTGATCAATCTATAAAGGAATTTGGTTTCATTAAGAAATAATTTGAGCCATGTGTATATAAGTGGTTTAATGGGAATGTGTTCATTATCCTAGTAGTATATGTTGATGACATATTGATTTTTGGAAATGATATACCAGTCTTACAGTAAGTTAAGGACTGGTTGAATAAGTGTTTCTCTATGAAGGACTTGGGTGAAGAAGCCTACATTCTAGGGATCAAGATCATTCATGATATCCAAGAGGATTCTTGGACTAAGTCAGGGTACATACATTGACTAGATACTAAAGATATTTAGTAAGGAAAAATCCAAGAGGGGATTGGTTCCAGTGTCACATGGCCTACATCTTTCTAAGAAAATGTGTCCTTAGACATAATAGGAGAAATATAGAATGAGTAAGATCCCATACGCTTTGACTATAGGATTCATCATGTATTCCATGTTATGTACCAAGATTTATTTTTCATATACACTGAGCATGGTAGGATTATATCAAGAATATCCAAGAGAACAACATTGGACTACTGTTAATAGTATCCTTTAGAATCTGAGAAGAATTAAGGATATGTTCCTAGTGTATGGAGGAGACGGGGAGCTTTTCATCAGAGGGTATGTTGATGATAGTTTTCAAACAGATCCTAATGATCTGAAGTCACAATCTGGATATGTTTTCTATATCAATGTAGGAGCTATGATCTGGAAGAGTTCAAATAAAATAGTTGTCGCCAATTCTATAGTAGAGTCCAAATATATAGTAGCTTCTGATGCAGCCAAAGAAGCCACCTGGATTTGAATTTTTGTTTAGGATCTTTATGTAGTGCCTAGTAGTAAAGATAATATCACATTGTATTATGATAATACTGTAGTGATGGCTCTTGCAAAAGAACCAAGGTCACATCAATGGAAAAATAACATAATTTGAAAGTATCACCTCTTGAGGGATTTTTATCAAATGGGGGAAGTTTCAATGAGCAGAGTGTCTACGAAAGAGAACATGGTAGACCCCATGAATAAAGGCTTATCTTAGTAGAAGCATGAATATCATGTGAGAGCTATCGGGTTAAAGGTTATTAGAAGTTGGTTGTAGTCCAAGTGGGAGTCTCTTGGAGTTGGTGGCCTGGAACCAACTACTTTGTACTTTATTCATTAATAAATACCTGATAACCTCTTGATAGTTCTTCAGTGTAACAATGCATGTGATAATATCCTAAGGATAGTTGTTTCATTAAAGGGTCATAGAAGATCCCTATTATGATAAGAACCTTAAAGTGATATAACATTGTTCGTCAATATTTGTTCTATGGACTCATGATGTTATTTTATGGACACAAATAATACAGGCCATTAGGGGTGAGGACTCAAAAAGCATTGAGGCACCTTCTCATGGAGTGCTCCCCTAGTAATATCTAGGAGAATATTTTGAGAACGAGACCCGTCAGCAGGAAATCCACTTTTCAAGTGTCATTGGATGTTCATATCTACGGATGTGTGTATTGGTCCTTAGACTTTAAGATTATTATTAATGGGTATTACAACATGCACACTTAGATGTATTGACAAAAATGGTAATGACACGTTGTTGGCAGCAAGGTAGGATATGTTGGGTGCGTCATGAGTAATACTGCATTAATTGATAATGAAATAAAATATTTTCCCTTTCTGTTCCATAATGGAAGTAGATATCTTAGGCCCTTTGATGGAATTTATATATCCTAAATAAATCCATGTCCATGGTGAGGAATGGGAAAGTTCAATTCAGGTAATTCAATGAAAGAATAATCAATCACATGGGTTGATGGCCCCAACAAGAAACCCTCTTAATTTGAGATATCAACACAAAGGGATTGCATTACATGGTAAGCATTCATAGGGGGTGACACACCATTGCAGCATTAACTTCTTTCTCTATGGGTGGATTGGCGTATTTCTAGACACTAACCTTGAAATTTTGGAAAGCTTCACCTAATGACACTAAGAAAGAGACCTAGAGGGTAACTCACTAAGTGTGTCTAAGTATCTTAGTTAAATATTCATTTAATAAGTTGAATAAATATAATTCCCAATTGTGGTTTAATAATTATTCAAGGATTCCTAATCACATTTATTTCGACACTAGTTATTCGAGAGAATATATTGTGGGAAAAATAATATATTTTTTAGTGAGTAATACAGAGATATTTATTTAAGAAATAAATATCCATTATTCAAGGTCTAAAAAATGTGTTCGAGGAAATAAAGAAATTAGAAGAAAAAAAGTTCACACTGTGTATATTAATATACACACCGTGTAGTTTTTTCTGGGGATTTGTGAGAAATAATATTATTTATTTAATTAAATAATATTAGGTGTAATTTTCTGGGCACATGTAAATTAATAATAATAGTCAACTATTATTATTTGGCATGGGGTCTTGATAAGAATTAAATGAAATGAATAAATGATTTCAGGTAATTAATTAATTTTATTATTCTAAGTAATTAAAATCCCAATTATATTATTCTCATAATCCTAGCCATTTTTTTGGTGGTTGTGCACAATAGATCTGAGAAATCTCTCAAGATAAAAGATAATTATTCTCTTCCTAGAACACTCTCATGAAACGAGAGAGATCCTCCTCCACCGGATCAAGGAGAGTGCTTTGCAAGTGGCTCTCAAGGTGATCGAAGTAAGACATCACAAGTGATGGCACTTCTACACTAGAACCTAGAGATCCCTTAGGTAAAGTCCATAGATAGATATAGCATGTCTGGATCACTGCTACAGGAATCCTACACTTGGATTCTATGACGCAATGATGGATCACATCAGATCGTGACCAGAAACATAAATGGAGAGATAATTCTATCAAGGTAATTCTTGTCTTTTAATTAAATTAATTATAACCAACATATGATGATCTTCTATATGGTTCTACGACTCCCCTATTTTCTTTTGTTCTTAATTCTATTCCAAATATCTTCCATTTTATTATTGTGACAGATATCGGATTGATCGTCGTTAAAGTCAAAAAATAAAGTTGGTAACACCCACCAATATGCTTCCGCTGCACCCAGAACCTATAAGATCACAATTTATTATGCTTCATTTCCCCAAGTTATAAAAAAATATATTTTGTATGATATGTCTAAGAAGGGTTCTAGTTACAAAGAACATAATAATAGATTATTTAGTTCACTTATGAACTAGTTTTTTATGTATCCATGTTTCCAAAGACACTAAACCTTTATGATCCTTAGGTGCGTATTTGTGAAATGTATTGAATATTAATATAAAAAGAATTAATATATATGTATGAAATGTTTGGGTCGTTATAGTTTGTATTAAAGGGTGGGTTTATTTAACCTTTGTATCTATGATGAGAAAAAATTAGTGAGAACCATAGGGGTAAGTCTAAGGATAAGTATAATAATAGGAAAATATCATAGATTTTTGGTGAAGGATAAAGAAATAAGTTTTTAAGAAATTGAATCCCTTTATAGATACTAATATTGGATATGGATCTCATATAGTTATACCAACAGGTAATAACTCCAAAAGGAGAACATTGGGTTTTGACACAATATTTACCTGTTTTGTAAAAATGGGCTTTGGTGCACACCAATTTTGACACTCCTAGGGGATATCTTTTGGAAACTCACAAACTCTTTATGAACCATCATAAAGGATTTGGATAATTATCATGAATAACCTAGGTAAAACATAAGATTTCATTGGTTGAAAATAAGGTTTCATGATTTAGAAATACTATGAGTGATTTTTCATGATTGATCGCATTGATTAATGGAATTAAATGGTCACACAAACCATTTTAGTTTTAGTCAGGGATTGAAGATAAAATGATGAAGTTGAGTTGTAAATAGGTATGCTCAAATATTAAAGTACCCTGTTTGATTTTAGTTATATTTATTATTATGCATTAGTAAAAGTGTCTTATAATGTTAATTCCTATCCTAAATGATTATATGTTTAATTAACAATGAAACCCCTAATGGTATTATGATCACATATCAAGTCTATGATTCATCTATGGTTTAAGTTTTTGGGAATGTATTTCCTAAAAATATTTATACTCTCCCTCTTATTGAATTTGATGTTATATTAGGCATGGATTGGATTTATCTAAATAAATCCCACAACAATTTACATTGAAGGGAAGTTAAATTTGATATTCTAAAACAAACTATGATCATCTATCAGTGTGATAGTAAATACGAACTTATGATGGAAATCACATCCATTGTATGGGTCTTGATTCCTATTCAAAAGGGGTTTTTATCTCAGATGGTTGGGGATAAACTTAGCATCAATGATATACCTATTATTTAGAAGATTGTTAATGTATTTCTGAAATAGTTTCCTAGTATTCTAATTAATCGTGAAGTTGAAATATAAATATAACTCGGACCTAGTGCAACAACATTTTCAATGAGTCCCTATAGAATAGCCCCGATTGAGTTGCAAGAAATGAAGAAGAAACACTATGAAAATATTTACAAGGTATTCATTCGTACATGTGTTTTCCCTTGGAGTTCACCTAGTGTTTTTTGTTAAGAAGAAATATAGATTGATGAGACTCAAAATTTAATACTGGGAAATGAAAAATATAAAAATCAAGAATAATTATCATTTATCCTATATTAATGGATGTTTTGATTAACTACATAGAGATAAATTCTTTTACAATATTGAAATTCATTCAGGATATCATCAATTGAGGGCCAGTAAGGAGGATATACCCAAGATATCATTCCATACAAGGTATGGAAACTATGAATATATATTGATTCTATTTGATCTTACGAATTCAACCAATATCTTTATGAATTTAATGAATAGATTCTTTAGAGATTACCTTGATCAGTTTGTGGTAGTATTTATAGATTATATTCTTATCTATTAAAAGATAAATTAAGAGCATAAATATCACATGAGGATTGTACTAAATACCCTAAATAAGTATGAGTTATATGAAAAAATTACCAAGTTTCAATTTTGGATATATAAAGTTTCTTTTTTTCATTATATAATCTTAAGTGAGGGTATATTGGTGGATAAATCAATGACAGAGGCTATTAAACATTTTCCCAGACCAACTATAGTGACTAATATCCATAGTTTTCTTAGTTTTTCTATATATTATAGATGCTTTGTGGAAACATTCTCATGTATTTCCAATCCACTCACGATTTAAACATTAAATAGATATGAGTTCCTTTAGACAAATGAATGTGAGGACAATTTCAAGGAAGTAAAGAGAATGATTGTCAATGCACCTATTCTTACATTACCCTAGAGTGGAGATGGGTTTGTAATCTATATTGATGCATCAAAGAAGGGATTAGTATGTTTCCTCATGCATAATGATATGATTATAGCTTATACCTCATGAAAATTTAAGGTTAATGAGAAAAATTATCCAACTCATTATTTGAAGTTAGTTGTGGTAATTTTTTCATTATAGATATAGAGGCATTATCTTTACCAAAAAATCATGTGATATATATATTTATCATAAAATTTTAAAGTACATATTCACGTAGAAATAGTTTAATATGTTTTAGAGAATATGGTTAGAGCTAATTAAATATTATGACTACTCAATACATTACCACCCTAGGAAAGCGAACAAGGTGTTCGATTCTTTGAATTGAAAGGATAATGCTATATTATCAATGATGTGGATAAAAATATATATAATATTTATGGATTTTTTAAGGATGGATATTGAAATTTTGAAGGGAGGGGAGAAATATTATCTTTCTCAAATGAATGTTCAACCACTTATCTATGTGATTTTTAAGAGATATAGAAGGATTATGTTGAGCTATATAAGAAGGTTAGAAATGTTCCTAATATTAGACTAGATTATGACAAAATAATAAGTCTTGGGTACTCTACATGTGTTCCATCCATACCATATTTGATGAAAAATATGTTATAGGAAGCACTTATCTCTTCCTTCTCTATTCATATTGGAAAAATAAAGATTTTTATAGATTTTAAAGAGTGTTTATGGTGTGATGGTATTAAGGGAGATATTGAAGAGTTTGTATCTTGGTGTTTTATATGCCTTCAAGTTAAGGTTCAGATACAAAATTATAAGGGGATGTTACAATTATTACTCATACCATAATGTAAATGGGAAAACAACACCATGTATTTTTTTCATTAGACTCTCCAAAAAATCTAAATGGAATAATGTTATTTTGGTTCTAGTCAGTCACATTACAAATTCACCACACTTCATTGTTATTGTACAATATTTATCTATATATTATATTTCCTTGATATAAATTGAGGAAGTGGTAAGGTTTTGTGTATTACTACATTATATTGTATCTAATTAGGATTTGAGGTTTACCTCAAAGTTCTGAAGAATGCTTTAGTGGGCTTGGGATACTTAGTTAAGATTAATCGCTAATTATCACACTCAGAGAGATGGTCAGAATTAGACACACATTAAAACCCTAGAGGATATGTTGATATCTTATTCATTGTATTTAAAAGGTGGTTAGTATCAACAGCCTACTCTAGGCGAGTTTTCTTTCAACAACAGATTTCACTCAAGCATTTATATGGATCCTTGTAAATCCCTCTATAGAAAAATTGTAGAACTATATATTTCTAGGATGAAGTTGGATAAATAAAGATATTTGGACTTAATATGCTTGAGGAAATAACATATAAAGTTAGATCCATTCAGAATCATATCATGCCAACCCAAAGTCGACAAAAATGTTATGCTGACAGTTGTCGGTGTGATCTAGATTTTAAAGTTGGTGAGAAATTATCTCTATGAATTTATCCATGGAATAATGTTTTTAGATTTCGGAAGAAATGAAATTTTATCCCTAGGTATATTGGTCCCTTCAATATTTTTGATCGAGTAGGGATGGTAGCTTATCACTTGTCGCTTTTTCTGAACCTCTCTCAAGTTAACAATGTGTTCTATGTATCTCTCCTAAGGAAGTACATACCTAATAATTAAAATATACTAAAGTCATAGTTCATACCACTGGGGAAATATCTTTCTTATGAGGAACAATCAATGGATATTCTAGATCATAGAGAGATGGTTATATGAAACATTACCACTCATTTAGTCAATGTTTTGGGGTGAAAACACCAATTTAAGGAAGCTACATGGGAACCCAAGGATATAATGAGTTAGAAGTATCCGCAATTTTTTGTATCGTAGTGAAAAAAAATTGAGGGAGAAATTATTTTAAGTGGGTAGAATTTAATACCCTGATATTTTATGAAATGTTTCTTTTCAAATAAATTTAATTTCCTCGATGGCCTTCAATACATGCAACCCTGATCCAAAATAAATCATAATATAGTATACTATTAAAAAATATCCATTAAATTAGTGGGTATTAATAATAAAAAATTTATTATAAAAAAATTATGGTTTAAACATGAATAAAATAATTTAATTGGTTATCAATTGATTAAAAATGAAAATAAAAATCATTTAAAAGTAAAGTAAATATTGTTCTGAAAAACTACATTTATGTGTGTAATGTGTCTTTTTCTTAATAAATTAAGATAGTCACTATTGATAAATAATTTTAATGAAATTTATATATTATATATTCAATTAAATGTTTTATCATTCATCTAATATTTTTATTGGGCATGGGATAAGAATAAATCCAATTTTATGCTTAAATTTTGTATTTTTTCTAAAAAAGTGGTTTCATCATGTTTCGTGCACTTATTTGAAAACTAATGTTTTTGAACTTTAGAAAATTAATTTAAAAAATTAACTTAATTTTTGAAATTAACATTTCCAAATTAACTTATATTTAATTTTTGATAATTTTTTAAAAATATTATTTTTTTGATGAATAGTGAAAAATACTAAATTTTATTTAAAGCTGTTTTTTCATTTAATGAATTTACAAAGATAAATTTTTTTATAAAATGGTTTTAAAAGTAAATTTATTTCAATTATATTATTATTTATTTCATTTATTTCATTTGAATAAATCTTATGTTTTTCTTTTCTATACAAAATTTATAATTAAGAAAACTTTTTCTTTTGAAAATTGTTCTTTCATTGCATCGATGGGTTTAATTTTAAATTAAATTATGCAAATTGTGTTAATTTAATTTTATATAATGTATTATATATTTTTAATCATCATTTTTTTTTTAATAATTATTTGTAAAAATAGTTAAAAATATGTTACCATGGTTAAGGTTAAAACCGAGTCAACAAGGATTAAACAAAAGGGATAAGGGTTAAAACGACTTAAAAACTTATCTAAATTGTATTTTCTAGACATATTTAACCTTATATAATAAATTTTTAGGTAATTTTCCATTATTTATCCTTGTTTCCAAGAAAGTGACATGGAACAATTGGAAAACTTTGAAAAATTACAAGCATGCCACTCACCAAAATTATAAAAGGGCACCCCCTCTCCTCAACTCTTCACACTTCATGGTCCTTTTAGTTCTTCCAATACCTTATCAAAACCCTTAATTACATCCCAATAAATGACCTAGAGACCCTATTTTATCATAAAACCATACTTGAATTAAGTTAGGTATAAACTTGAAGATGTTGTCCGAAGAAGAGGTATAGTTCTTAACCATGTGATTTCATTTTATTTTTCCTTCTATATCATTAAGATATTCTTAAATTGTACTGATATAATAACATAAGAATATCCCATATGATGATGTGTTATTATGTTAATGTAATAATCTACATCCATCTAATATTTCATAAAATTGGAAATTAAATCGTTGATCGTGTGTACGGTGGATTATCGTCTCACGAATTGATGTCATTTATTTTTAATCATCACCTCTCATGATATAATATAATGATGTATTTAACATATTTTTATGATATTTATTACATAATTATACTTCTATAATTATAATATCTCATCTATTGTTACACCATGATTATTTTATGAAACTTTTTTTGGAATAAATTAATTTTCGTTGATGTCTTGTTATGCATGCAATGCCAAGTTAATATTTCATTATACTCTACACCAAGATAATCTTTCACTGCACGTAACACTGACTTGGCTTTTGTTACATACAACACTAAGTTTCTAGGAAACAACATTTTATTATTATAATTATTTAAATGATTTATTTATAACATATCCATTAAACTTAAGAATACTAATGGTAATAACTACTTTTAAAAATTATTTCTAATGGTTTTCCATAAATAAAGAATATTTTTGGTAAAGTTTGTATATGTTTGAAAATACTATTTTCTCAAATGAATCACTCTTTATGTCCTTCTATGGACAACAAAAAAAATAAATTTAAAAACTTTTAGTAATTTAATTTAGTGAACTAAACTTAATTTTTTCGTTCATAATTTCAAAATTATCATAGGGTGATTTGTTTAGATTTTTTTTGAAAAACAACATTTTTAGATGAATAGGAAAAAACACTGAATTCTAATTCAAAACTGATTTTTCATATAATTTATTGATATTTTTAAATTGTAATTTAATTTGATTTTAAAGTTTAATTAGATAAATTTTACATAAATTAATCCAATTTAGTTTATTATAACTAATTTCACATTGAAATTGGATATAAAAACACTTCAAACTTGTAAACATTTTCACTTAAAAACTCTGTTGTCACGACATATCTACGGGACTGATTTTAAATTAATTTCTACCACTTCTATGAATATAATTTTTAAAAATGTATTAAATATTTGGAATCATAATAATTTATAATTTCTAATAATGTCAACTTAATTTATGACCAAAAATATTAGTGAAATTAATTAAAATTAATTAGAATGGTTAAGGAAAAAACGTGTTTACTTAATGGTTAAACTTTTATCTTAAAAGTCCAAATAACCTATAAACATATCCAAAATACATTTTTGAGAAATATTTCTACCAATTAACCTCTTTTTTATAAAATATACAATTATTGGTCGCATGTGATGTAAGGGATACCTCTCAATAGTGTTTACCTTCTATATTTATAAAAATGCCACTCCTCTTCTATTATAAAAAGGGAATTCACCCCCCTCACTTATTCACACCTCTAAATCCCTTTATCTCAAAAAAAAATTCACCCAAATATATTCCCAACTTCCCACCATTTATCCTAAAATCCTCCTTTCATTCATAAATTTAACCAAGGAATCCTTTTGGTGCAAGCCAAAATAGTTACCCAAAGAAGAGGTAACATCCTTCCACAATCTCTTTTGTATTATTCTCATTATCCACCCACTAAAATATTCTTATTAAATTATTATATAATGACATATTATTTTAAATATACTTATATTTTGTTATGTTAAGGTTTATACCTACACTCCCACACACATCCATCAAATGGGATACGCAGTCATCGTTTGTGTGTATGGAAGACTATCGCCTTGTGAAGTGATGTTGCTCGTTCTTCCATTACCACCTTTAAAATTTGGAAATAATGATTTAATTTATATTTTTATATGATATATATGATATTTATTATGTATTTATACTTCTTTAATTACTATATAACACATACCTTTAGGCCTTCCTTTTTTGGAAATACAATAACTTCATTTGTGGACTTGTGGACTACCACCTCCTCAAAATGATGTGATTTGTTCACACTTTACATAGATTTTATTAAGGATGGGTTTAGTGAAATTATATGATATATATGAAATAATAATTCTATAATAATTATATTATATATATTTATATATATCATTTAATTTATTTCTTTCAACACGATAAGAAAATGGACACAGTGTTCCTGCATATGTAGAACCTACCATCTCCATGAATAGTGTATTTAATTTTTAATTTATATATTTTATATATTATTATATATACATATATAATAAATATTTATTATATTTATATCATGTTTTACATTATTTAAATAATTAAACCATGATCTAAGTAAGCAGATCAAGAATAATAATTCAAAACATATACGAAAAACAAAGAAGATATCACATGAAGCATAACATTACCATGGAATTGTTAATAAAATGGTAATATAAATTCATAATAAAATAATATATGGTATTAAATATAATGATATTTATATATTTTAGATTTATAATAAACATTTATTAAGTATACATGATGTTTGAATGAGTACAACGAGAGTCAAGATATAAGGTAAAGGTTTTCTAACCTCATTATTATTTCTGTGAGAATTATGCCTTATTCACCACTCATTTATTTTTTATGGTGTATATACAGAACATGAATGATTTATATGATTCTTATAATTAAATATATAGGTATTTACATATCCATTTTATGATATTTATTTTTTGGGGTTTATGGTTCAAAAGTTACCAGATTGGTGTAATAATTTTCTCTCAATTTTTCTTTCTTTGAGAGACATGTAATGTTATGAACCTATAATTTTCTATGAGGTGTATATACTTAAATTTGAAATGTTATATCATGAATATATTTATTTCCATGATATTTTAAGCTTTATTTAATTTAATTTTCTTACATGGTGAATTTTATTCAAAGCTACCAAAGTGACAAGAGTTCATTGCAACCATCACATTGTTTATTAGGATTATTTATAATTATGATTCCATTGATGAAATACTATGATATGTATCTAACTAACTCTCATTAGTTTTATTATATGGTTTTTATTGAAGATATATTCGTGTATTAGTACCATTTTCCACTCTTTGGAACTTAATATAATTAAAAAATTATTTAAAAGAAAATATGAAGTTATCTCTCTCTTCAGTCAAAAATCTACATTCTTTCAAAAAATGGTTTTCTAAAAAAATGTTTTAAAAAATGATCTACTATTCTCATATGATCTTTCAAAAAAATTACCCATGTTTTTCCTTTTAAAAAAATGGTTTTTAACAAGTAATATTTTGTCATTTTTTGATCAAGGAACTTTTCTAAACACTTTAAGACATATAAGAAATGTTCAGCATGTATGGATTTATCCATCATCATGACCATAATTTCTTTTAAGTTTATTTTATAAGTCTTAAAATATAATTTAAATGAAAAATGTTTTCAAAAAATATTTCTGTTTAAAAAATCATTTTCAAATCAAAAAAAGGATATTTTCCTCAATAAATTTTTTTAAAAGATATTTAAAAATTATTTACCATCCAAGATGGCATATGTTGGTGTTACTCATTCCTTAATAGAATATTATCCAAGGTTTCCATTCATATTATTTATATGAATGCTTTATGTTTTGATGGCATGGTGGTTATGAAACTCATTTCTCTTTCACGTGTTATATGTTCGTGAAACCCATTTCTCTTCCATGGGTTATATTCATTTGAAACCTACTTATTTTCATGGGTTATTATTTGATTAAATGATTATGAAACCTATATATTTTCCACAAGTTATGATTTTATGTAATGTTTATGATACCCATTTTATTTCATGGGTTATGATATGATGTTTATGAAACCTATCTCTTTTTGTGGGTCATGATATGATGGTTGTTTATGATCTTGTGGATTATGTATGAATGATTTTATTATGTGGTGGTTTGGACCTATATCTCCCTATAATGAATTGGTTAAAGATATAAATCTCATTAGATAATGATGGGGAACAAGTCGACAAGCTTGATCCACTCTAGGAAGAAGGGTAAAATTGATCCACTATAGGAATAAAGGGAAACTCGATCCCTTATAATTAAAGGACTATGACTGGGGATGGTGGTGTGTTATGCCCAGTAGTTGTAGTCCCCATGAAGTTCCTTGATAAGTTTTTTCAATGCGCCTTGACTTATATTGAATGATATTACATGTTTATGCGTTTTCCATAATTAAATTTATTATTCTTATGTTATAATTTCATGTCTTGTGATTTTGATTTACTTATGAATCATGTCTTATGAACATCCAATATTTATTAAATTGTTCATATTTATGATATTTGATATGCAAGGTATGATCTTATAATTTTATGATCACGATATCATACCCTTATTCTCATGATTATGCTTACACATCTCCCTTATTTACCCATATTGGGCATCTAAGATAACCCATTTTTATGCTTACTATACCCATGTTATAGATATGTGTGTTATGTATAATTTTCCTAAGAATGGTACTAGTCATGAAGAACCTAATTGGAGATAATGTGGTTCACTTATGTTCCAGTGTACCTATGTACCAGTGTTTATGTTTCTATGTTTCCAAAGGCACTAAACTAATACGGTATTTGGGCATCAATTTCTGTAATGTATTAACTATTCTAAAAAATTATGTAATTTTAATTTATTTTAAGTGAGGGTACATAAATATACCTTCTTATATTCCAATTCATTTGAAAATGATAACATTTTATGTCCATACGTGTGGACTACCACCTCCACGAAGAAATACGATTGTTGTTCATTTTATTTTTACATGGATAGTAATAAGGATAGATTTAATGAATATATATAATAAATATGATATAAAAATTATTCTATAAAGGTGAAATAATATTTAATTTTCTTTCATTTCATCCATCGAAAAAATGGAAACAACGTTCATGTGCACATATAGCCAATCATCTCCGTGAGTGGTGTAATTCATTTGTCTATCTATAATATTTATGGATAACTCAAAATATTTGTATAATGAATATATGTGATATTTATATCATTATTAAAATTATTTATATTATGTAACTATGATAAAATTACAAGGACCAAAACTACTGATTCAAAAAATATATGAAAAATGAAGAGGTTATCACACATAATTGTGATTTTAAAAAATAATTGTTAATAAATTTCCAATAAAAGGTTATAATTAAATCATATATTATATGATATATGTGAGTATTTTTATATAATTTTTGTATAATAAACATAAATTTATTATATAGGAGGTTCAAATGTGTATGAATAAATTAAATACTTGGGGTAAGGTATTTTTATCTCACTTTTATTTCTATGAGACACGTGTCATATTCACCACTTATTTATTTATATGGTGTATATACTACCCATGAATTCATTTTATAATGATTATTATGAAAATTATGGGGATTTAAGTATTCATCTAAGTTTATTTCTTTCATGGGGCTTGTAATTCAAAAGTTACCAAAGTGTTAAGGGTTTTATGTTACCATCTCATGTTTTATCGAGATTGATTATGACTATACTTCTGATGATGAAATGTTATGATATAACCATAAATAAACTCATGAATTTTCTTCTAATCAGGTTATTTATATAGAATATATGTTTTTATTTCATTTTTCTATAATTAAGAAATAAATATACCAAAAGAATATTGTTAATTAAAATCAAACTTATTTCTCTCTTCAGTTGAAAATACTTTCTCTTCCATGTTCATGTTTTCTAAAAATGTTTTAAAGAATTTTTTTAATAATTTTTTAAATAAATTTCTATCGTTGTTTTACTTTTTAAAAAATAAATTTAGAATTAATATTATTTTCTTTTTCCAAATGAGGTACTTTTGACTTTTTATCAAATAAGTGATAGGAATATTTGTTTTAATGTGCACAACATGAATGGTATTTCATTCCATCATGATCATTCAATTATTTAAAGATTTCTTTACAAGTTTCCAAGGTTATATTAAAATAAAAAAAATTAATTAACACTTGTGAAATTTTTACAATTTAAATAAGTTATTTCAAATTGGAAACAATATTTTCCTCAAAAAATGTACCAAGTTATCTTTTAAAATCATTTTCCATCAAAGACGAAATTATTTGAGTTTTCTTAATATTTGATAGGGATATGATCCAATTATACTATACTTACTCTTTATTTGTATTGTTTATAATTATGGTGAAAATATATTTATGAAACTCATTATTTTTCTAGGGTTTATTCTATGATGAATTGATGAAATGATTATAAAAATAATTTTTTTCTCTTGGGTTATACTATGATGAAATATTTATTAAACTCATTTCATTTTCACGGGTTATGATATAAAGAATATTTTATGATATTTTGGTACACATATTTATGATTCTAGGTATTTTATGGGTGTTCCTACAATTACATATCCCTACAATATAATGGGTAAAGATGTGTATATCATGAGATAAAGAGATCTTGAATAGGGAGTTAACCCAGTTCAGTAAGGGACCATATCCACCATGATAGTCATGAGAGTGAACTATAACTACGATTATGGTTTGGGTAGTAAACCCAATATACTATGATATTCTTTAAAATGGTCCTTGATTATTAAGGAAATTATTTTCTATGCTTATTTGTATGCCACAAATCTATGTATTATACCAATGTTATGTTATAATGGATCATATTCTTTGATTCATTTATGATTTATGTCTTATAAACTGCTAAGATTTATGACATGTATCAATATTATGATCTTTGATATATAGGGTGTGGTTTTAAGATGTTAATATCATGCTCTCATACTCATAATCCCATGTTATTCTTTTGTGATAAATGATAGCTACAATGTTTACCCTTACTAAGAATATGACCTCACACTTTCTTGTGTTTAATTTACCCTAGGTTATAAAGAAATGTATTATGTGTGATATTTCTATGAAGTTTTCTAGTTATGAATAAAATAGTGGGATATTATATAGTTCACTTATGAACTAATTGTTTATGTATCCATGTTTCTAAAGATACTAAAACTTTACGGTCCTCAAGTGTGTACTTGTGAAATTTATTGAATATTGATCTAACAAGATGTGATATTTATAAATAAAAAGTGTGGATAGTTATATTTATCCTCTTATATAATAAATTTAAATTTATTATAATTATATAATGTAACCATATATTTATAGGTCATAATAATACAAATATACACAAGAGGAGGGTGAATTGTATCTTTTTGAAAATATCTACATATTCTAGATTTTAAATCTCATTGGGATTTATATAGATATGTAGTACTCTCTTCTATGATAAATATGAGCAGTGGTTAAATATAAATAATGAAAACAACAATTTTATAGTTGTTAGAGACACAAATATCCCCTAGTCCACTCCACTAACTCTATCTCTGTGAGCTTGGTGAATTTCACTAGAAAGGCCCTCTTATCACAAGACCTTTAAATCCACAACTGAGTGAAAGATTTTGAAAACTTTACAATAAGGATAAATAGAGGCTTCTATTTCTTTTATAGGGAACTGGTTATCCACATCTTAGTACATGAATATGACACTTTATCCACAATTGAGTCCTAGCATTCAAAACTCCACTAAATATAAAGAGTTTGATTTAATGATGGTTCGGGTTAAACTTCACAATTACAGAAGCAAAAACTGAAGGTAGATGGATATTCATCTTCAGAAATGATATTATTCAAGATATAATAACTCTGAAGTGATCCTAGTTTCAAACCATCTTCAATAATATTAGTGAAAAATAAGGAGTAGTTCGAGGTAGAAAATTCAAGTCTTCAAAATTTAACCTCTTTAGAAAATAAGCGAGTTGATCATTCGATGCAGTAACACTGTAAAAAAAATTCCCAGGTATACAGTTGTATATATATTTCAAAATAAATTTTGATAAAATATATAGGGTAAATATATTTCTTCAGTATTTAATATCTAAGAAAAATGTCTGAAGAATCATAGATATTCAAATACGAAATAATTAAGGGAGACGTAACTTACCTTAAGAAAAATAGTGATATTCTACGATTAATATGGTTCTTTGAATCGATCAAAATGATCCTTTAAATCGGTCGCAAGTGAGATTTTATGAAATCTTTAATTCTGAAAATCCCATTGCATGAATCTGGGATAAAATCACTAATTTAAATTTTTTATGTTGAATAGTCAAACGTAAGGTTCCTTCATAAAATAAAAAAAAATCAAAATGGAGGGTTCAATTCCATAATGTTAATTCCCTAAATGTAAGTTTTACAATGTAAGGTTGATGAACATTATGTTTGTTTCTCAAACATAGGGTTCTTACTTACGTTGGTTTTCTTAACCATGCTTTCTTCTCTTAAAAAACATAAGGTTTCATCCAAACGTAAGGTTCATTAACCATACATTTTTGAAAATGTAGGGTTGTTAATCCATACGTATTGTTCTGAACATATGGTTCACTTCATATGCTATGTTTACCAATATAGGGTATGAACAATGTTTCTAGAAAATATAAAAACACATTCTAAGTGCTTTGATGAATAATCCTTGTAGATTAATGACGTTAATATTATTTCAAAATAAATATTGCAAATAATATTAATTTCCTAAAATAAACTTAAAGTAATATTATTAGTAAAACCAACAAGGGTATTTATGAGAATTAAAATATATAATATGTATAGAGTATTGTTGAGATAATACATGCCCAAAAATCTCCCCATTTTTTATGATCACAAAACCCATAAAATAATTTATGGAAAAAAATATAGGACTTTCAAAAAACTAAAGAAATAATATTTTAATGAAAATAATTATTGCATTAAAAATTAATTTTATCAATGAAATATTTTGATTTCACAGAACTATTTAGATTAAAAAAATATTTGAATGTTGTGTTTAAATGTTTTGTTTACCCAATTTTTCCCCCTTTTTGTGATATCAAAAATAAAGTAAAAGAAAAAGGATTAAAACACTTTGAATTTTTCACATAACAATAAATGAATGTTATAGTGTACTGGTTATAAAAATTAGACACTAGTTCTAGTAGTAAAGATAAACATATAATAAAATATATAAATTAATAATATAATATTAAAATAAAAATGAAATATTTATTATAAAAACTATAAAAATAAATGAGTGGATTTTTCTTCAGATAAAAAAGTTTTAAACAAAAGGACTGGTAGATGGTGAAACATTTAGATTAATAGTGGTTTCTGGTTCTAGTGAAGCCTGAGCAGCCTGGAAAACTTCTTTCAAATCTTCTATCTATCCTTGTAACCTTTCTGAAATATTTTCTACCAACTTCCATATCAAAATTCTTGAATCTTGACTTAATTTCAAATTTTCAATCAAATTAACTATCAAAAAGTCATGCATATTCTCTCCTATCTGCTTAAAATGAGATATCTTATCACTAAACTTATTAATTAGTAGTCTGATGTCGGGTTCACATGAAGTGAGTTTCTCAAAAATATATTTGTGATTATCCAACAGAACTAAAAATTGTTCATTATTACACTAGAGCGATTGAATCCTTTCATTTATATCAGCCATTACTAACTTGATAAATTGTAATATTATGATCATATCTGGTGATGTTGGAGGTGTAGAGGTGGAATCTTTTGAATTATTTATAATCCCATTTATCAATTCAAATTTACTTCTAAAATAGCATTTCAAATCTACAAAAATCTATTTTTTAAAAAGATTATAATTTCATTTCTCCAAAATGATCCAACAAATCTCTCTTGAATGCATCAAAATATATTTTTAAAAAAAAATTCTCTCTGACATCTTGAAGATGAGTTTGAACAGACTCTAATTCCTTTCTTGGAACATTTGAGTTTATAAAAACATCAAAATATTTTTTTATAACTTCTATTTCTTTTCGAAGTCTAGATTTCTCCTCCTGAACCTTGTTAAACTTTATGATAAGATATTCAATTTGATTTGTCAAATAATAAGATGTCACTTCATCGTAATTCTTTGAATAAGGAGCCTCTTCCAAAATAGCTAAGGGATTATCTAAATACTTCTCACTTGAAAAGGACATACCATAAAGTACTTCTATCCTTTCTCCAGAGACAGAGGTAGTTATTTCTATGGAATGACCAAAAGCAGAGATAAAATGAATTTCAATGATCTTAGTGGTCTCAGTTAATGATTTCTGAACATTATCTTCTTCTTATGTAGTTTCTTTCTATTGATATTTATAAGTAACAATCTAAATTTCATGAGCTTGACTTTCTTCATGTTGACCCGCAGCAAGATCAAGTTCTTCCAAATCGAGTAAATTAGTTTCATATCTAGATCCTAACATTAGATTTTCATATTGGGTTTCTCCTCAAATCCTTGGTCCTAATACAAGTTCCTTGTGGTTTCCTTCTTCTAAAACTTCTTCAGAAATATCTGTATCATCATATCGAAGCTTTTTATTGGTGGTATGATTAATACCTTCTATTCCGGATTCTCCAACTTCTTTAATTTTTAATTGAGACGAACCTAAAGACTTGAGGTTTCTTTTCTCCCCCTGAGAAAAAGCTCTAGATTTGTTTTGGTCATCTACACCAATATGTATTGTTTTACCTTTTATTTTACTCCAAAATAAAACCAAATTTTCTTAGAGTACCAATATTCAAAATATTGTTGTGGTGACATCTAACTCGATAATAAAAAGGATGAATCAAATTTTTCCTAAACAAAATAAGAGAAATTATTTTTCTATAAGGATTGAATGACATCCTTTCCTCTGAATGGAAATAATAACTTCTATATCTCAAAATATATATGGGAAAGTTAAACTTGATTTCACTGATAAACAGAAACATAATATACATGTTGGGATAAAAAAAATCATCTCTATATCAGCAACCCTTGCTGCGAAAATATTTTGAATAAACCTTACCAAAACTTTCTGGTCTTCCACAAGATCCTTTACAAATATTTTCCTAATATTTTTTGAACTAAAGAAAAAATGACATGAAATGTTCTAATTTGTGATCTTGATTTCCAACTTATTGAACATCAAAATAGAATACTCCTTTATGAGAGAATTTTAACATCTGAGCAATTCCAACTAAGAAGATCGAAAATTCCTTACCATCTACTAGAGAAAATATCATATATTCTATTTCCCCAAAGCTAAACTAAACATTCTTGTAAAATTTATTTAGTTCTACCTTATAATGAAAATCATTATTTTACTCATTAAATAAAAATTTCAAACCATGAAACGTAATAGCTTTCATGATCATAAGATTTGTCTCATACATCCATTCAAAATCTAAAACTTTTACTGGAAGAAAATTTTTGAATGGGACACACTAATTGTAACACCCAAATATTTCATAGTACATTATTTCTTCAATGTAATTCAATAACTTTCACTACATGCAACACCAAGTTCTAGCGCACCATGACTTACCAAACAAGCCGTTGAAAAGCAGTTATGAATAGTATTAACTGAATTTTGAACTTTATATAATCCTTATAATCTTAGAATCCATATTATGAGTTTCTTAGACATAATGTAATAACAAATACATTTTTTTCAGGTAAAAGAAGTATTTTTCAAAAAATACAATTTTACCGCCTTTTAATAGCGAATCCTTTTTAAATACAATATTTGAAACTTTTATATATTAAATTTGAAAAAATAAACTTCTTCATTAGAATCATGACATAAGAATTTAGTTTCGATAAAGTTTTGGTGTTTTTCTGATAACTTTCATATTTGGGTGAATAGTGAAAAATACTATATTTTAACTGAAAACAACTTTTTAAATCAAAATAATTTATATAGTTAAATTATACATTTTAATGGTTTGTAAGTATAAATAGATTATATTTTTACCATTTAATCCAATGATGTTCATTGTAAGTAATTTCACTTTTAAATTGGACATAAACAAGTGTCAAACTTTTGATAGTTATTATTTCTTAAAAATACGCCTTTTGGTTTTGATAGCGGGAATTAATTTTAAGTTAATAAATGAAACTTATATGTTTTGAATTTTTTAAAATAGACTTCATTTTTGGATTCGGAATATCGAAATTAGATTAGGGTGAAATTTTGGTATTTTTCTGAAAACTTTCAATTTTTGATGAATAGTTAAAAACAATGAGTTATTGTTTAAAACAGGATTTTTATTTAAATAATTATTTAATTTATTTAAATTTATTTTAGTTGAAAATAGATGCATAATACCTATATAAATTCGATGTAATTCATTGAAGTCATTTTATAATAATTTTAGATATATAAAAATCTTATTAAACTTTTTCACCGTCTTTTACCCACCTCCTAGGAGAATTTGTAAATTCACATAAAACTTAATTTTACCACTTCTGTGAGTTGAATTTCAAAAATCCAAGAGACACGGTTAATATCAAGGAGTAAAATGTGGTTCAATAAGATAAAAATAATTTTTGGTGAATAGTAACTTTTTACTTTTATTTACCACGGTTAAAAGTAAATAGGGAAATTAAGGGTAAAAATGATATTAATATTACCCTAACACATTTCCTAATTTTATTGGACAAGTGTATCTCGACCAAAAACAACCTTAGGAATAAAATATTATCATTTAGGTCCAATTGGATTAGATTAGGACATTTATTATTATTTAATTCAAAAAGAGTTAAAAGAGTTAAAATCAAAGTTTAATAACTAAAACATTTTTAATATAGGTTTATTCATTAGATAAATTCGATTATAAATATTAATTATAAATCTAAAACTATTTCCTACATCATGGTTTTTTATTTATATTTTTTAGACATTAAATAAATAAATTTATTTATGGCACAATGATGATGCAGTAATAACCTTATTCATGAAAGAATCAAATAAATGGTATTATAAATTTTAAAATAAATATAATTTCAATGTTTTAATGAATTCCACGAATTTTATTGGTTAATATGACATGTTAGGATTGATTAAATTAATTCGGTTCGAATTAATGAAGTTTTTTAGACTTTAAAAAAATCAATTATTAAATAGTGTCAAAATTGACATAAATTAATATTTAAAACAAATATTATATTATTAATTGATATTCTATTCCTAAAAATCTAAGGATCGGCCAAAAGACTTATATAATGATAGGTGTATCATTAATGGACCACTTGGGGGTTTCTTGGAAGTATATAGTAAGTTTATTAACTATATAATATAAAAATACAAAGAGATATGGTAAATGTAAAACTAATTAACTAAGAGTTAAAACTAAAAGATAAGGTTAATAAAGTGACCCAAACCTGTCTAAAACCTATTAGTTGAGTTGTTTTCGACCTATCCCCACCTTAGATTTTGAATAATCTACTGTGGAGCCATTAAAAACTGAATATGCTTTTATTATAAAATAATACTTTAAGTTTTTTCTAAAGAGCCCCTCCTCCCCCTTATAAAAGGACACCATTTCTAACCAATTCCTCACACCTCTCAAGCCTTTTTGGATCGTCCAACCTCTGCCCAATTAAGTTCCCAACATCCCTCTTCTCCTCCTAGAATCCTTACCATAGGCAGAAGGCACTTCAAGAGTCCTTTTTGGTTCAAATCAAAGGGAGTTACCCAAATTAAAGGTAATGATTTCTCTTAGCTTCTTTTCTTTTATTTTAATTATCCAACCCCTAAACTCTTCTTATTATTTTCTTTTGTAACAAAACCATTATACTAAATATACTAGGATATTGTTATTATAAGTATTCTAACTACACTTACACACACCTCCATCTAATGGGTGAAGAACATAATGTTTCTGTGGATGGAAACCAAACGCCTCACAAAACGATGATTGTTCAATTATCTCCTACCACCTCTCATGGTGGCTGTTATGATGGCACTATAATTAAATATGATATTAATGATATTTATTTTATATATAATATTTTTTAATTCTATTTTATATCATACCGTTATTCGTTTCATATTGTATATATATATATGATAATTTTATTTGAGGAAGTGCGGACTATCGCCCCCTCAAAGTGATATGACTCGTTCATACCATACACGGAACATATAAAGGATGGTGTTAATGAACGTAAGTAACATATATAAGATACTATATTATACTGGAATAATAATATACCTATGTATCATTTGGTTTTGATTCCTTTTAAAAAGAAAAATGAAATGGAAGTAGCGTTCGTGCATACGTACGGATTACCGTCTCCACGAACGCGATGAGATTCATTTCCCCATCATATCCATTCAAGACTAATTCTCATTTGATGATTAAAATTAATTTTTAAGGACTAGATATCATTCTGTATATGAATAAGATAAAACCTATCCATAACAAACATGTCTTATGTAACAAATCATATAAAGGAAAATGAATCATTTAACACTCAAAACAATGATAATACTAAAATATTATTAACAAAAAAATAATAAAAGATCATATATGATATCCTATTTATATATATGATTCTTGTATAATTTAATAAAAATTATTTAACTATTATACAGTAGGTTAGCCTACCCTCAACCAAGGAAAATTACAAGGTAAGGGGTTTTCATTTCACTCGTTATTCCTGTGAGATTCATGCCATATTGTCACTATTACCTTTTGTGTGGTGTATGTACTGACCATAATTGTATTATTAGTATAATTCACTTTAATTTATGTGTATTTACATATTCATTGTACGATACCTCTTTCATGGGTTGTACATTTCGTATGTTACCAAATTAGTAAGGGTTAATTTCACAATCTCTTTATTATCCGAGGTTGTTTTTACGTAAGTATCTACTGGGACATATTTATTATCCATGTCCATGTTTTATGAAAGAGTTTTCAAAGGGATTCTTTTAAGGGACTTTTTTTTACTAAAACATCATTTTAAATGTTTTAAATATTTATTCTTCTAAATCTTTCTCATTAATGTCCATGTCTTCAAAATGGTTTTTAAGGATTTATTTATATGTACATGAATGTTTTTAAAATATTAATTCCTTTAAAAAGTTTCAAAGCGGTATGGGACACTTTGATTCAAGAAATGTCTTTAAATTTCTTCTTTTCTAAATTGTGTTAATTTTAAATGTTTTCATGAAAAAGTGGTATTTCTCTCAAAGAGTTTTACAAATCATTTTCATCTATGTCAAAATATTTTAATGGATTTTAAACTTGTTTTGAAGTTGATTTATCATGATACAAATATTCCTTATTATGTTAAAGGTTTTGTGATATGTTTGACTGTGGATGTGTTATTTTTATACCATTCATGGTTTATGGGTAAAGTATTGACATTTCGTATGCTAGTTTTAATACGAATGTTTATGTTATGTTTAAACCTTTTCATATGAGGAATTTATTGGACTTAGTAAGTGACGGGTGGAGCCCGCTATAGCTCCTCGATGCATCGGTAGGTCTCATGATACAAACTAGTGTCTTGGCACGAGGCCTTGAAAAAATATTATTTGTAGTCTTGGAATGAGGCCTTGGTTATGTGGTTATGATAGTCTAGCATTCTGCATTCCATCATTATAAAAGTGGTTATTGATATTCCATGTGATTATTCGACTTGTAGAATATCCATGTGAATAAGTAAATGGCATTATTTAATTTTATCTTTTCCATATTATGTTTATGTTCAAGTTTAAAAGGATTTTGTTTTAGTTATACATTTCCTTAAATGTTTATGCGTATTTATGAAAGTTTTCGTTGTATTGTTATCCTTACTAAGCATCTGAGCTCACCCCTTTCTATGTTTTAATTTTCCCAGGATTCCAAGAAGTGTATTGTGATTGATATGCAGGGTTAAGCCAAGGTAATAATGGCGATCGTGAAGGATTATTCATGTTGTTTTGTATGTTATGTAGTGTAATGTAACATTCATGTATGTAATCTATTTTCCAAGACTTATAAACAGATCGGTCCTTCGGGACTTGATTTGTTGTAATCATGCCAATGTATTAAAATAATGCACCGACTCTGGGTAACTGGGGTCGGGGTGTTACAGTTGGTATCAGAGGAAGTTTAGTACAAACCTTGGAAGCTAGATTTAGATAAACTCTTATTATAACACATATCCCTAAGATAGACTTTGAGGATTAGTATAGAAGAACTTCCTAGAATTTTGGTATTGTAGAGATTTTTTGAGTTTTCCAAGGAATAAATACATGTCCAAATACGAGCAAGTAGAGGCGGCTCTGGCACAAATGTACCTAGGGGTAAAACCCAAAAACACCGCTTTGAGATAGACTCAAACGGGGACTGGTGCACGACAATGGGCCTTTCTTCACTCTTGGTTACGACACTCCCGGGGGATATGCTTAGGATAATTATAATTTTATTTACAAACCATTATGAAGGTTTTATGAGTATATACTTCCTCAAAGAAGACATTTTTATGATTATGGATAATATCCATAAACTGTTTAATTTATGTTAAGTGTTTTACAAGTTTGTGATTAGGTACTTCTATTCATAAACTAATCTAGTGTATGCCATTTTTTTAGAAATGGTGCCCAGTAGAAGGAATGAGAACTCCAGAAATGCGTATAATCCAAAGAGTAAGAAGGATCATATCTTTCATGGTCTTAATCCATAATTTAGAAGGGAAATAGTCTCCCATGTATTATCATCATATGAAGAAATAGTATCATGTGTTCATAAGATAAGTAAATAGTTCTTAGAGTCCTTTGGATTTGAAAGGAATCCTAAGAGGAAATGGATGGTAGGGAGAAAGACAGATAAAGGGAAGTAGGTAAAGAAGGATTTTCCCATATGTGATAACTGTGGGAAGAAACACCCTGGAACTTACCTGAAATTAATGGAAGTTTGTTATAAGTGTGTCAAAAAAGGACACCATGTATGTAATTGTAAGGGTAATAAAAATGTTTCAAATGTATAATGCTTCATCTACAAGGAGTTGGGACACTACGCGAACCAATGTCCAAATCATCAGAGTATGCCCCAAATGATGCTATTGGATAATAATCAAGTTATGATACTACAACAGATGAGGAGGAATTATTATAGTTCTTATGTTGTTATTAGAGAATTATTTCATTTGAGTGTTGTATCAACAATGTACTGGTTATAATAATTATGGAGTATATAATGATTGTACAACAGTAATATTTCATTAAGGACTTGAGATTGTGTGGAACAAAGAAAAGTGACTCAATAGCAGGTTAAATTTTTGGAAAATATATTGTTGAGAGAAATATAAACCATAATATGGTGCTGATACCGAGGTAGTGATTTTGGAATAATACATGATTGATTTAGATAAATTATATTGGAAATTATTGACTACCTTGAAATTGATTAATGATTTGTATATTCCATCATTGTTGGAGTTTACAACATTTTTTGATAGAAGGAGTATATCCAGTATTCTATAAGTAATAAGGGATCATGAATGTAATCAATAAGGTTTTATGGTAATTCAGGATGTTGTAGTGTTTTAAAATAATACATGATGAAGGTGTTCACATGTTATTACGCGGAAAAAAGGATCTTCGCTGTGTTTAAATTCCTTATAAATTTTGGACTATGAGTTTGAACAGAATTATTTTGGATAATTATAGTTTGAGATTATTTTTGGATTGTCATAAAAGTACAACCCAGAGGTCGGGCGGCAACCTGTCGCGTCCGGCAAGGCCGTGAGACTTGAACCCGCAACCGAAGGGCGACAAGGGTGTATCACCTACCACTGACCCATGTGATGTCCTGGATTGAATAATGTAGTTTTTTTTAAAAGGGACTGGTAGATGAATTATAAACTCATTTTTGGAACCCTATATAAATAGGATAAAGAGAATATTTTTTTTAAGTTCTATTATCTTTTAGAGTGAAAGATGAGTTTGTGGTAGAAATTAGTTAAAGGATGGAACTCTACTTGAAAAAGTATAATTTTTTTTCTTATCTTATTCTATAAAGAAATAAATTATTAAACATTAGGTAAGGCATCTTAAAACCAAAAATGTGTTATCCTAATACCTTACGTTTTGTTGAACCGATGGTATTTTAAATCATCATAGATTGGTGGCTTTGAGGCCCACAATTCTATAATTTTTTTTGATTTATGACCTCAATCATTCCCTATAAATATTTAAGTTTTTCCTCCAATTATATGTCTCTAATTTCCACCAATGTTCTCCTAATCGAGATCATAATTTGGTGGTGACTTTTTCATTCCCCTTTTCCTATTATTACGACTAAATTTTATTAACCCAATTTTCGATGTGAGTTTTCCCACAAAGGTATTTTCTATTTTTGACCTTTTATTTTCAAAGAATAGTTTCAAATTGCGAGGACGCAATTTATTGAAGGAGGGAAGAATGTAACACCCCAAGATTTCATAGAACATTATTTCTTCAAAAGTAATTCAATAACTTTCACTACATGCAACACCGAGTTCTAGCGCATGATGACTTACCAAATAAGTCGTTCAAAAGCGGTTATGAATAGTATTAACTAAATTTTGAACTTTATATAATTATTATAATTTTAGAATCCATATTATGAGTTTCTTAAACATAATGTAAGAAAAAATACATTTTTTCAGATAAAAGAAGTATTTTTCAAAAAATACAATTTTACTGCCTTTTAATAGCGAAGCCTTTTCAAATCCAATATTTGAAAATTTTATATATTCAATTTGACAAAATAGACTTCTTCTTTATAATCAGGACATAAGAATTTAGTATTGATAAAGTTTTGGTATTTTTCAGATAACTTTCATATTTGGGTGAATAGTGAAAAATACTATATTTTAACTGAAAACAACTTTTTAAATCAAAATAATTTATATTGTTAAATTATAAATTTTAATGGTTTGTAAGTATAAATAGATTATATTTTTACCATTTAATCCAATGATGTTCATTGTAAGTAATTTCACTTTGAAATTGGACATAAACAAGTGTCAAACTTTTGATAGTTATTATTTCTAAAAAATACGCCTTTTTTTTATAGCGGAAATTAATTTTAAGTTAATAAATGCAACTTATATGTTTTTAATTTGGTAAAATAGACTTCATTTTTGGATTCTGGATATCAAAATTATCTTAGGGTGAAATTTTGGTATTTTTCTGAAAACTTTCAATTTTTGATGAATAGTGAAAAACAATGAGTTATTGTTTAAAACCGGCTTTTTATTTAAATAATTATTTAATTTATTTAAATTTATCTTATGTAAAAATAGATACATAATACCTATATAAATTCAATGTAATTCATTGGATTCAGTTTATAATAATTTTAGATATATAAAAATTTTATTGAACTTTTTCACCGTCTTTTACCCACCTCCTAGGAGAATTTGTAAATTCACATAAAACTTAATTTTACCACTTCTGTGAGTTGAATTTCAAAAATATGAGAGACACGGCTAATATCAATGAGTAAAATGTGGTTCAATAAGATAAAAATAATTTTTTGTGAATAGTAACTTTTTACTTTTATTTACCACTGTTATAAGTAAATAGGGTAATTAAGGGTAAAAATGATATTAATATTACCCTAACACTTGTAATAATTCAATTGGAAAAGTTTATCTCGACCAAAAACAATATTAGGAATAAAATATTATCATTTAGGTCCACTTGGATTATATTAGGACATTTATTATTATTTAATTCAAAAAAAAGTTAAAAGAGTTAAAATCAAAGTTTAATAACTAAAACATTTTTAATATAGGTTTATTAATAAGATAAATTTGATTATAAATATTCATTAGAAATCTAAAAATATTTCCTACATCATGGTAGTTTATTTATAATTTTTAGACATTAGATAAATAAATTTATTTATGACACAATGATGATGCAGTAATTACATTATTCATGAAAGAATCAAATAAATGGTATTATAAATATTAAAATAAATATAATGTCAAAGTTTTAATGAATTAAACGAATTTTATTGGTTAATATGAAATGTTAGGATTGATTAAATGAATTTTTTTTTAATTAATAAATTTGTTAAGACTTTAACAAAAATAAATTATTAAATAGTGTCAAAATTGACATAAATTAATATTTAAAACAAATATTATATTATTAATTGATATTCTATTCCTAAAAATCTAAGGTTCGGCCAAAGGACTTATATAATGATAGGTATATCATTAATGGACCACTTTTGTGTCGCTTGGAAGTATATAGTAATTTTATTAACTATATAATATAAAAATACAAAGAGACATGGTAAATGTCAAACTAATTAACTAAGAGTTAAAACTAAAATATAAGGTTAATAAAGTGACCCAAACCTATCTAAAACCTATTGGTTGAGTTTTTTTTGACCTATCCACACCTTAGACTTTGAATAATCCACTTTGGAGCCATTATAAACCGAATATGATTTTATTATAAAATAATACTTTAAGTTTTTCCTAAAGAGCCCCTCCTCCGCCTTATAAAAGGACACCACTTCTATCCAATTCTTCACACCTCTCAAGCCTTTTGGCTCGTCCAAAATCATACCAATTAAGCTCCCTACATCCCTCTCCTCCTCCTAGAAGCCTTACCTTTGGCATAAGTCACTTCAAGAGTCATTTTTGGTTCAAACCAAATGGAGTTACCCAAATTAAAGGTAACGATTTCTCTTAGCTTCTTTTATTTTATTTTACTTCTCGAACCCCTAAACTCTTTTTATTATTTTCTTTTGTAACAAAACCAGTATCCTAAATATACTAGTATTTTTTTATGATAATTATTCTAACTACACTTACACACAAATCCATATAATGGGTGAAGAACATAATGTTTATGTGGATGGAAACCAAACGCCTCACGAAATGATGATTGTTCAATTATCTCCTACCACCTCTCATGGTGGACATTATGATGGAAATATAATTAAATATGATATTAATGATATTTATTTTATATATAATCTTTTTTAATTCCATTTTATATCATACCATTATTCGTTTCTTATTGTATATATATACGATAATTTCATTTGAGGAAGTGCGGACTACCCCCCCCCCCTCAAAGTGATATGACTCATTCATACCATACATGGAACATATAAAGGATGGTGTTAATGAACGTAAGTAACATATATAAGATACTATATTATACTGGAATAATAATATACCTATGTATAATTTGGTTTTTATTCCTTTTAAAAAGAAAAATGAAATGGATGTAGCATCTGTGCGTGCGTACGGATTACCGTCTCTACGAACGCGATGAGATTCATTTCCTCATCATATCCATTCAATACTAATTTTCATTTGATGATTAAAAGTAATTTTTAGGGACTTGATATCATTCTGGATATGAATAAGATACAACCTATCCATAACAAACACGGCTTACGTAACAAATCAAATAAAGGAAAACGAATCAGTTAACACCCGAAACGACGATAATACTAAAATATTATTAACAAAACAATATTAAAAGATCATATATTATATCCTATTTATATATATGATTCCTTTATAATTTAATAAAAATTATTTAACTATTATACAGGAGGTTAACCTACCCTCAACCAAGGAAAATTACAAGTTAAGGGGTTTTCATCTCACTCCTTATTCCCGTGAGATTCATACCATATTGCCACTATTACCTTTTGTGTGGTGTATGTACTACCCATAATTGTATTATTCATGTAATAAATTTTAATTTATGTGTATTTACATATTAATTGTATGATACCTCTTTCATGGGTTGTACATTTCGTATGTTACCAAATTGGTAAGGGTTAATTTCACAATCTCTTTATTATCCGTGGTTGTTTTTACGTAAGTATCTACTGGGACATATTTATTATCCATGTCCATGTTTTATGAAAGAGTTTTCAAAGGTATTATTTTAAGGGACTTTTTTTCCTAAAACATTATTTTAAATGTTTTAAATATTTATTCTTCTAAATCTTTCTCATTAATGTCCATGTCTTCAAAATGGTTTTTAAGGATTTATTTATATGGACATGAATGTTTTTAAAATGTTAATTCCTTTCAAAAGTTTAAAAGTGGTATGGGACACTTTGATTCGAGAAATTTCTTTAAATGTCTTCTTTTCTAAATTGTGTGACTTTTAAATGTTTTCATGAAAAGGGGTTATTTCTCTCAAATATTTTTACAAATAATTTTCATCTATGTCAAAATCCTTTAATGGATTTTAAACTTGTTTTGAAGTTGATCTATCATGATACAAATCTTTCATATTATGTTGAAGGTTTTGTGATATGTTTGACTGTGGATGTGCTATTTTTATATCATTCATGGTTTATGGGTAAAGTATTGACATTTCGTATGCTAGTTTTAATACGAATGTTTATGTTATGTTTAGAACTTTTCATATGGGGAATGAATTGGACTTAGTAAGTGACGGGTGGAGCCCGCTATAGCTCCTTGATGCATCGGTAGGTCTCATGAGACAAACTAGTGTCTTGGCACGAGGCCCCTGACAAAATCTTATTTTTAGTCTTGGCACGAGGCCTTGGTTACATGGTTATTATAGTCTGGCATTATGCATTCCATCATTATGAAAGTTGTTATTGATATTGCATGTGATTATTAGACTAGTAGAATATCTATGTGAATAAGTAAATGACATTATTTCATTTTATCTTTTCCATATTATGCTGAAGTTCAAGTTTAAAAGGCTTTTGTTTTAGTTATACATTGCCTTAAATTTTTATGCTTATTTATGAAAGTTTTCGTTTTATTGTTATCCTTACTGAGCATCTGAGCTCACCCCTTTTTATGGTTTAATTTTCCCAGGATTTCAAGAAGTGTATTGTGATTGATATACAAGGTTAAGCCAAGGTAATAATGGCGTTCGTGAAGGATTATTTATGTTTTTTTATATTTTATGTAGTGTAATGTAACATTCATGTATGTAATCTATTTTCCAAGACTACTAAATTGATCAGTCCTTCAGGACTTGATTCCTTGTAATCATGCCAATGTATTAAAATAATGCACCGACTCTGGGTAACTGGGGTCAGGACGTTACACTAATGCTTTGGATCTCTTGGTTCACCTTCATCTGTTCTCTTGTTCTTAATAATTTCTAAGAATCTGAAGTTTTATGGTTTACAAATTCTAGGGTTTGCAATAAAGATGAGGGCTTGAATAGGTGAAATGGTTTGAAAACAAAGGGTAATTAAAGTTGAAGGGGTTTTCTGATATATGGTGACATAGTCTAGTTTCTAATGCCGATTATGTAGGGTAATCATTAAATTTTTAGTTTTTTTAACACGTGCTATAAAAAAACTAAAAATAAAAATAAATAAAATATTTAAACAAATAAATGAAATAATAATTTGAAATAAAAAAATAAAATAAATCAAAATGATTTAAAACTATAAAAACATTAATTGAAATAAATTGATAAATATATATTTGAAGTTAAATAAACCTAACTCCCCCTTAATAAAATCAAAACATTTAGTGGGAAGTAGTTTATTAAAAATATTAGCTAATTGATAGTCATTATTTATAAATTATAAAGATATATCTTTTTTAAGTACATGATCCCTTAGAAAAATTTGTCTTATATCAATATGATTAATCATATAATGACTTATAGTATTTTTTGAAATATTTATAGCACTATTATTATCACATAAAATAGGTATATTATTAAATTTTAGTCCAAAATATAGTTGAGTGTGTATCATCTACAACACTTGTGCACAGTAACTGATAGAAAACAAATATTCGACCAAGGCTACTAACAGAACAAATGAGTGTTGTTTCTTACTCAGCCATGATACTAATGATTTTCCTAAAAAGTGACAGGTTCCTGAGGTTATTTTTCTGTCTAATCTAAAACCTCTCAAATCATCATCTAAATAAGAAATTATTTTAAAATTATAAGTTTTGGGGTAAAGAAGATATTGAGAAATAGTTTATTTTAAATATCTAAAAATTATTTTAATAGCAGTAAGATGGGATTCTTTTGGATTTGACTAAAATCTAGTGCATAAGAATGAGGAAAAAATTATGTCTGGTCTTCTTTTAGTAATATAAAATAAACTACCAATCATACCTCTATATAACTTATTGTCAACTAGTTTTCCAGCTTCATCAAAATCAAGTTTTATATCTGTACACATGGGAGTTGTATAGGTCTTACTCTATTCAAGTATGAACTTTTCCAATAAATCAATAATATATTTACTTTTATTTAAAACATTCCCATAATCCTTTTGAAAAATTTGAAATCCAAAAATGAAATTCATTTCTCCCATAATACTCATTTCAAATTCTTTTTTGCATTAGATTTGAAAACCCATTACAACACTTTTTATTTATTGAACCAAAAATAACATCATCAATATAAATTTTTACTAATAAAATATTAGAACAAACTGTTTTATTAAAAAGTTTAGGATCAACAAATCCCACTAAAAATATGTTTTCTAACAAAAAGGAGCTTAATATTTCATACTATGCTCTAAGTGCTTGTTTAAGGCTATAAAGAGAGTTGGTAAGTTTAAAAATAAAATTTGTTTTATGAGGGTTTTCAGAACCTCGGTGTTGTTCAACATAAAATTCCTCCATTAAATAACCATTTAGAAAGGTATATTTAACAACCATAAAATATAATTAATTTTCATATAAGAGGCATATTCTAAAAGGATTCTAATGACTGCTAATCTAGATATAGGTGCAAAGGATTCATTACAATCTATACCTTTTTTCTAATTATATCCTTTGTCTACTAATATATATTTGTTTCTAGTTATGATCCCTTGATCATCCTATTTATTTCTAAATATCCATTTAGTTCCTATTACTACATAATCGGATTATCTTTCCTCTAAATCCAAAAATTCATTTCTTTTGAATTGGTTTAGTTCTTATTGCAAGTCTAACATCCAACTCTCATCTTCTAAATCTTATTCAATGGATTTATGTTCTAACTAAGATAGAAATATAGAGAATTCAACTAGGTTTCCTGCATTTATTCTAGTTTTAATTCATGTGTCTAGGTCTCCTATAACAGTTTCAAAAGTATGGTTTTTTAACATTCTAGAATATCTAGGTAATACACTTTTAGTTTCTTCAATTTCATGTTCTTCTGAACTGGACTGATTTTTATTTAAATCATTTTCAAAATCAGACTTAGGAGCATCAAGTCTCATGTTTTCAAAAGATTTATTATTTTCATCTATTTGATCTTTCTCTTTATTGAAAGGGTCGGTTTCATCAAACTACTCATGAACTAATTCTTCAACAATACATGACCTTTTATTAAATACCCTATAGACTTTGGAAGTGGAATAACAACCTAGAAATATTCCTTCATAATCTTTTGGTTCTAATTTACCAAGTTTTTATTTAGTATTCAAGACATATACCTTGTATACAAAAACTTTAAAGTATTTTACTATAGGTTTTTCTTTATTTAAAAGTTCGTAGGGTTTATTTTTAATAATTGGTTTTATTAAAACTCTATTCATTATATACCAAGATATACTTATAGATTCTAAGTAGAAATTGGTTGGAATACTATATTCATCCAGGATAGGTCTTTCCATTTATTGAATAGTTATATTTCTTATTTCAACAATTCTATTTTTTGATATGTTCTTGATGAATATAATGAGTGTTTAATACCTAGATTTTAGAAAAATAATAATTATATTCTTGATTCTCAAGTTCTCCACCATGATCACTTCTAAATGAAATTATTGTAAAATATTTTTCATTTTAAACAGTTTTGAAAAATCTTTCAAAAACACCGAATACTTCACTTTTGAGTTTAAGAAAATAAACCCAATTAAATCTAGAAAGATCATAAACAAAAACATAAACATATATTTTACCAGCCCAAATTTCTACTCTAGATGGTCCAAAAAAATTCATATGGATAAGTACTGATGTTTTAGATGTAGTAATTTTGTTAATTAATTTGAAAGATGATTTGTTCAGTTTTTTTATTTGACGTGCAACATAGAATCTATCATTTTCAAACTTAAGACTTGGAAAATAAAAAAAAACTAATTTTTTCTTAGATAATTTATGTAAAACATATATATTATAGTTTCTAAGTCTCTATACCAGATTCATGACTCATTTTTTTAGAAGTTAAATAGGTTACTTTTTGTTTACACAAGGAATTAAGATTTAAAGTATAAACTCTCTCTGTTTTAGGTGCTCTAAATTTAAGAAATTTATATTTGAAAACTGGGCAGGAATAGTTAGATAAATAAACATAATATCCATCATCACAAAGTTGATAGATACTTATCAGGTTGTGTTTTATCCCTTTTACGTATAGTACTTTTTTGATTGATATGGTCTTTGGATCTCCAACCCTTCCAACTCCAATAATATTTCCTTTTACACTATCACCAAAAGTGACTAGACCTCCATTCATTTGAGTCAATGTATGGAAATTTGATGAGTTTTTGGTCATGTGTCTGGAGTAGCCAATGTCTATATACAATATGGATTTTCTATTCCTATGGCCCTTTTTTCTGCAAAAGAAATTAAAAATGTGTTTGTTCTGGTACCTATATTTTCTTGGGTCTAGTAGTGTCAGGGATAAAAGATATAGGAATATAGATCAACGTAATTTTTCCAAAATTTTAATTATCAACTTCATACATAATTTTATAAATAAAATAATTTTTAATACCATTAATTTTATTATTTCTAAAATAAATTTTTTTAGTGAAATTGCCTTTTATTCGACAATAATAGTGGGTAGAACTTTTTTAATTTGGAACAAAAAATATATATATAATTCTGATTTTTCACCATTTCTTCCTATTCTAAATTTTTCTATTTTAATAACATTATTTCCAAGAATCTCATTTAGAGAATTTTCTAATTTTTTTAAAATACTTGGAGCACTTTTATAAGATTCCACTTCATCATACAGTTCTTTAATCCTTTTGTAATGAACAATACAATTTGATGTAGATGAATGGAATATTTCAATTAGATTTTGATGTTGTTTTAGAATTGTGTCTCTTTCACCTAAAAAACCTTATGTATATTTTTTAATTATTTATGTTTACTTATTAAAGAATCATTTTTTTATTTTATCATGGAACTATAAGCATCCAATTTATCATTTAAACAAATATCAGAGTCAGAGGTAGAAGAATAATAATTTTTTACCTCTTCTTCTTCATTATCCATAAACCACATATTGGATTCTAGATTTTGTGGCTCTTTTTCTAAACTAGATTTTGAAGAGGTATTGGAATATTCAGATACACTCTACATATTTTTCATGGATATTTTTAATTTATGTTCATAATATACATTCTTATGATATTTCATTTATGTCCTCCTTTCACCTTTTAATTGTGGTCAATCAGGTCTTATGTGACCCAACTTCTTTCATTCATAACATCTCACTTCTGTTGGTTAATTTTCATCATTCTTAAAGGATTTTATAAATCCTATTTTCTTCTGGTAGAATTTACTAATCTTTATAGATAACTGAGATAGTCTTATTTTAGAGTTTGAGGAATCTTTATTTTGCTTTTGAATTCTTGTTTTAAATTTATTTCATGCTTCTAAGATGTTAACTTGAGGGATTTATTTTGTATTTTCACAACTATCTTGTAATATTCAGCTTCATCTTTCATTTGTACTTTATAAATAATCAGTGTTACAATCAGTTACTTCATAGTCAAATTCCTAATAGGTGATGATTTTTGAAGGGATGTAAATATTCCATTCTATTTTGAGGGTAGTACTCTAGGTTCCTTCAGCACTTGATCAGATTGACTAATAATATCTCACAAGGTAGTAATATTGTTGAAAATATCCATTAATAATCCATTAATTTTTGTGATTATTTCACCATCAAACATTCTAATTTTTTAAAAATTTATTTTTTTAGTATCATACCTCAGTTGTCTGATATTATCTATTACTTCATAAGCGACTGAAATTGTTTGTCACATTTTATAGGAAGTAGGACATTGTGATACTCAATTGAATTCGTTAGGTCCAATACCACATATGATAGCATTTATTACCTTTTAGTTGATGTGATGTTCATCTTTTGTTGCAACATCCCAAGTTTCTAACTTCTCAGGAATTTCATAAGGAGTGATGATCTTTGAATAGACTTTGAAACCTAGATTTTTCAGATAAATGATCATATGTGATTTCCAGCATCCATATTTGTCACCATTAAAATATGGAGCATGAACCATAGACATGCCTTCTTTAGTATCATCCATTGTCATCTAATTTTGATAGACCTAACTCCTTTAATCTTTTTATAGCTTTATTAAAAATATCTCCTTTGATACCAATTTTTAAGTCTGAATAATGAAAATATATATAAGAGGGAGTGAATTTTTTCTTTTTGAAAATATATACAGATTTAGGCTTCTAAATATCTTTTTGATTTATGAAGATATGAAATGCTCTCTTCCCTACTGGAAATCCTATATATACCAACACCCATATCCTAATGGTTTATGAAAACTATTGGGATAGGGCCCCTAGCCAATAGTTTTTTGAAACTATTGGGGAAGGGCTTTCTAAATGAGGTTTTCCCAATGGTTTTTCAAAATCATTGGGATAAAGTAGTCATATTCCAATGGATTTGAATAATCGTTGGAATATGTATTTTAATTTTAGTCTTTCCCAATGGTTTTTTAAACCATTGGGATACAATGGCCCTATTCTAATGGTTTAGAATAACAATTGGCATAGGGTTTTTAATATCAGTTTTTCCAATGGTTTTGTAAACCTTTGGGATAGATCATATATCCCAACAGTTTTTAAAAACCATTGGGATGGTTGTCCACCAAATACAGTGCCCAAACCCCCTCCCCATTCCATATTTGATTCATTTTTTCCCTACCTAAGTAGTGCTCTTTTCCCAGTTGGTGATCACTCCTCCTCTTACAACAGGTGATCCATCCTTGTTTAAATCATTTAATTTCTTCCACTTAAATTGGTGAGTTCGAGTTATAACTTCTACCTAAATTTATTTTTTATTTTTATATAACACATTTAGTTTATTTCACCATTTGCATCTATCATTTAGGGTTTTCAATTATTCTTGAATGTGAAATTGGCATGTTGCAAATACTTTAGCCTACACATAGAGAATGAATGTCCCTTCTTGAACCACTACCACCATCACTAATCTTTTCAATCATGTTACACAATATTATTATTTTAGGGTAACTATATTTTCACCCATTGGTCATGTTCACATTCATATTTTGAGGTATTTTACCTTGGAAACTATTTCCTTTCTTTGAAAATGGTGTTCCAAAAATTACTTTTTGAAATTTTTATGTTATGGTTTGGTTTTTAAGATATTAAGTGAAGATAAATTTTTCACTAATATCATTGTATGTATTCCTATATAATGAGGCATGTATGACATAAAAATGTTTAAAATTTTCTTAATGGAAAATAATTATTAAAGTATTAATATCACTTCACCTTTTAAGACTGTCCTGACACACATTTCTCATTTTCATTTTCATTGTTCACCATACATTCATAAATATCATCAGTTACCTTGATTTTGTTTAATATTACCAATATTACCTCTCCTGTATATCTTTATCATTTTTTTTATTTTAAAGGTAATCCGTGTATATTTAACACATGGGTCACAAGTATGTCTATAAATTGTGATATCTACCCGATGGTCCCCACCTATAGTTGCACTATTTTTTTAAAGATTTGGGTGAAGTAAATCCACTATTCTAAAAACTCTTCAATTCATCCTTTATATATGAATTAAAATGACTGATTACATATTGGGAAGTGATTTCCAAAAGGAAGTTGGGTGAAGTGATATGTGCGAGTTGCATGGTCTAAGTAACCTATGTGAGGCTTTTTGGTGAAGTGACATGTGGGATGTACTTGGGAGAAGTGACCTATGTGAGGCACTTGGTAATAATTCATGACTTTTATAAATTCATGTACAAGGATACACAACCCACCTAAGATGGAATTAACCCAACTTTGACCCATAATATCCTTACTCAATAATACATTAAAATAATTATATTGGTACAAATAAAATCTTGTACGAACACTTCTATACTTTCAAAGGCTTAGAAAACTGTTTATATTTTAGATGAAGAACTTGATGTATGCATATATGAGATATTGGATATTTTTGTACCATGATATTTTCTATTATATCACCCCACACTTCTAAACCTTGTGAATAATTTGAAGTACCGTTTTTATCCTAAGGGAGAAGAATTACTATTATATGACCACATAGTTAGAATGAAGTTCTCATCCTAAAGTGGGGCATCCCTTGAAAATATTGGCATCTACTAGAGTAAGGTAAAAATTAAACATTTGGGTATACCATGAAATCCATCAACCCTTCAATAACTAATCTTTTTGGATTTATATCATTTTCGTTGATCACCTACATGTTTCTAGTTCATGACACCAAGATGGATATCTTTAAAGTAATACACCCAATAAAAAATATCATTGATCACCAATAATATAATGAAACCATTGATTAGAAATATATCATTAATTATCTAATACAATGATATCTATAAATTTAGACTTAATGCTAACTATTTTCTCATAATTATCTAAGAGAGATCATTCTTTATATAATGATTTTCCATCACATACACTAGGTTTCACATAATCTCTCAATTTATTCCTTGTTATAATGACCCACTAAAATAACTTATATTGAAATGAATTGACCATAACATAATAAAAATAAATTCTACCAAACTAGTTAAACTAGGCTGTAAAATAAATGAACCGAACCTATCAACTCTTTACACACTGAAACCTACCCAAAATAAAAAAAAAATATCTATATCATAACTGAACTGATGTGACCAAACAAATTGAATTGAATTGAAATGACTTTATCTGGACCAAGTAGACTTGATTAGACCTGAACTACACTAAACTACATCAAACTAAAATAAAATAATAATAATTAAAATAAATTGAACCAACCTAAAATAAATTTTATAGTAATGATAAAAATTTAACTAACTTGAACAATCTTTAATAAAACTCTAATATGCATGCATCGACCTGATCCAAATAAATAACAATACCCATCCAAACTAAATTGATGAGAAATAAACTAAACATAAACAAACAGAACTGACAAAAACTGATTAGAATCAAATAGAAGATGGTTACCAAGAAGTAATAATATTTTATACATGAATTTATTGAATAAGTATAACATTTTTTAAATAGTGAATAGAATAAGAGAAAAAATAAAAAACATCAACTCTAAACATAATTTTGTGTAGTATTATGATTTATTATTACACATTTATATAATTGAATTCAATATCATGGTTTTATATTTATAGTATTTTGTTATATATATAGTATTTTTTTTTTGTCTTTTATATTACGATTCTCATATAGACTAGTGTGTTAGTGATGGTTTCATATAAAGTGAACAATTCTCATTTCCTTAAATATAATTTTGATTAAAATTAAATTTTATTTAATTTATTTTACAAATAACATATAATTTTTTTATATAATGGATAGAATTTGTATTTATGAAACCAATTGGATTTCAAGAGATTTTTAAAAGAAGTTGGAGTGATTTTTAGATTTTTTATTTGACAATGCTTCAGATAGTGGTCACATACACTGCCCATGTTACAATTGTGTAGGAAGACCTTGTTTGAGGTTTGAAGAAGTTAGGTACTATATAACCAAATATGGTTTTCAAATAAACTAATATGTGCGGTATCACAATTTAGAGAAAATAGAATCTCAAAATACTGATGCTTCAAATGAGAGGACTGAACTGAAGAATATGTTATATGACCGGTTTCCATTTATTCATCATCATAAGAAGGAAAATATGGATACCTAATAAGACTTTGGTATGAGAACACATGATAAATCTAATCGAAAGGATGATGTTGATAGGGTGAAAAAATTGAATGATGTTTCCACAACTATAGTATATCGGCAATGTGGAAATATGAAAAAGCTATAATTTTTAATCTGATTGTTTCTTAGGAAAACCATGTATTGAATTTCTAATAATTCCACTGATTATATTCTTAACTTCTTAAAGTAATTACTTCTATATGATTTATATATTCCCTCTAACCACTATATGGAATGGAATTTTGTTGAGGAACTTGGATTTTTAAAAACAAATCATGCTTTCTCAAAATATTTCAACTTATTCTTGGAGGAAACTGCTAAATGAAATGATTGTTTAAAATGTGGAACATCCCGATGGAAGACAAAAGATGATGGAACGCCATCTAGTGTGCTATAAAAAGTAATTTGGAAATTTTTATTGATCCCTAGACTCAATAATCTTTTAATTTCTGATTAAGTAGTAATAAAAATGTGATGGAATGATACTGAGAGAAATAAGAGTATTGAGTTGGTTCACCCTAGATATGGATTTTCAAGGAAGATATTTGATGCTCATTATCCTAATTTTTCAGTTGATGTCTGTAATGTGAAGTTGGATCATTCATGTGATGGTTCTAATCTTTTTGGGTAGATGCTTAATTCACACAGCACATGGACGATTTTTAAACAAATTTATAACCTTACCCCATGGTTTTGTATGAAAAAACCTTTCACTTTCATGAGTATACTCATATCTAAACCTTCTAATCTCAGTAATGATATAAATATATACATGCAACATTTAATAAAAGAGCTTAAACTTATTTTGTATGTGGGTGTGTACACGTATGATGCATTTTCGAAAGAAATATTTCTATTGCATTATAAACTTATGTAGACAATCAATTATTTTACTTATTATGCTATTATGTTCAGATGGAGAATGAAAAGAAAACTATCATGTCCCGTTTGTATGAATAATACACGATCTAGAAGACTAAAATATCATTGTAGTTTTAGTTTCATACGAAATCAATGATTCTTTTCAATGGACCATACATATGGAAATAATTGTCGAAGGGTTGAAAATACCATGGTCACTGACGAACCAACTCAATGTATGTCTAGAACTGATGTTCTTAATGAATTGAAAGATTTCAGTTTTTCATTCCGAAAGGGTCAAATGAAATCAATAAAGAGTAATAATTTTTCCCCTAAAACCTGATATAATTGGAAAAAAAGGAGTATCATCTTTGAGTTTCCCTATTGGTTAACCAATTTGTAACATAAATTATTTGATTTAATACACATTGAAGTAATCCGAAGACATGTTTTTTATGATGGTGATGATGTAATTGACACCATTCCTACTGTCATTGGCCCTGATCCATTTATAACTTATGATGACTCTAATAGCTCAATTTTTAGAGTTGATTGTGAACCCTAAGTTGTGGTGGGAAATATATGGAATCATCTATCCATATTCTCATTTCTTTTGGTTTAGCTCAAATTTGTATTTTAAGGTTGGTGCTATTAAAATTGATTTAATATTAATTACAAATATTTTTTATTCGACTTGACATTAATGTGAATTTTCAATATTTATTGGTTGCAATTTTATTTTAGTTTCAATTTCTAATATTTAATTGAACTGTATTCGAACCTATGAAACCAAACACAATTTAAATAATTAAATTATAATAAAAAATAAGAGGAATTGAATTGGTCATGTTAAACTTATTGATATGAAAATAAAAGAAAATGAAAATAATGACCTAACTAAAAAAATAGCAAAATTACCTAACCCAAAATATGAACGAAATGACCTAAGATAGATAATTCATGTCTCATATTTTTTCTGTTTGGGTTACACATTATTTATACTTTTATAATTAATTCCATATTTGTTTTCAAATATAGGAAATCAAACATATTGACGAGATGTGGAGAAAAATGATGACAGATAATAATTTTTGAATGAATGATGTTGGGAAAAAATCCCTCAAGGTATCATTGAAGCATTTTTGAGGTGATTGTGTTTGTTGACAAAGTGGTCCTCCCTATTGTGTTTTTGGAAAAAGCAGACCACAATGTACAAATTTGTTGACAAAGGGGGTTTACATGGTGAGTTTTCAAGTTCAATGGATGTTTCCAAGAATCCATGTTTTATTGAAGAACCTCAAAAAAGGAATGAATGGTCTGGAGGTGGTACAAAAAGAGCAGATACAAGGTGGCGCCGGTTTCCAGTGTTTTCCAAATTTTTGGGCCTCAAAATCGACAAATAGAGAAAAGTTTTTTTGGAAAAGGGACTTACACTCTGGTGTCTTGGAATCTTGGAAAATTGTGCGCCATATGTTTTTTATGATTTGAACATCAAAATATTTCAAAGGAAAGAGGGGAGCCCATGTTTTGGTTTGGGCACACAAGTGACTAGGGCGACAGAGACTCGGGTGGCTGGACTTGCGCACCGAGAGGAGACTTGCGCGCCGGTACTCATGGTACCCAAAATGCCTATAAATAGAGGGCTACCCATCCTCATTTTTCATATAGTTCAACACTTAGAGAAAATTAGAGCTCTAGTCATGCATGTGGTTTGGGTGTGCTAGTGGTGGTTTGGTCACGCAAGTATAAAGATATTCAAAAGTTGCGTGCCAATTGATAGTTTCCCACCAATACTAGTTTGGGTGTAAAATTATTTTAGTTTTCCAAGTTTTGGGTTGAAGAAGGGAGTGTCGCGCAAGTGGTTAGGTGAAACTTGTGCGCCAGGCTTGAAGAAGCGCGCCAGGTATTAGAGAAGTACTCCAGGCATAGAGAAGTGCACCGATCATTATTGGGCTGCGCGAAAAGTTGGAATTTTTTCAGTTACATCTATGGTAAAGTTGTATTCATCAATGGATGAAAGTGGAACTTCAATAGGGCATCTACTTACAGAGGAAGATGCATTCATTTGTTATAATGAAGGGAACTACAACTCCTTAAACTATGAGTGGATATTTTTGAAGATGCAGTTATCACACTTCAGTTGATAGATCAGTGAGCTTTTATATTGTGATTGGTTATAAACCAGGAGGGGTAGTGAGTCCGATCTGAACTTTGAAAACAACAGTGCACTTTTAGTGGATTTGGCACATCGGCACATCATTGGTGTATGCTCCTTGGACATAGCTCAGTGAGGGTGAACCAAATAAAAAATTTTGTGTCAGGTGCATGATTTAGTTTCTCTGTATACTTTTCTATAGGAAAGAGAGAGAATAGAGTGTTCCTTAACAGCGAAACAATATCAATAGGGGAAGTTTTTTTAATCTCTCACACCCTGATTCACCCCCCCCCCCCTCTCAGGGTATCTAACCCAGTGGACCTAACATATGAGATGGGAATTCCTCCATTAGTTCTTGTTGTGAGTATTTTATTTCAAATATATATATATATATATATATATCAATAACATATAATTTCATGTGATTAATTTTGTTCCAAACTTTTATGCAGGATTCACCACTTCGGTGTCATGTATTTGAAGAGCAGACTAGTGGTCCCAGTACTTAGGCTAGTGGTACGAGAGCTAGGTTCTCCAGTCGGAATACCCAATTAGACCTTATCCCTCCCATTGATGTATCATCTACCACACATTGTGATCTCTCGGTGTCTTTAGGTGAACATGGGATATTTAGGCCTCCCATGTTTTCATTAGCATTTACATCTGAGCCTCTAAACCCATCTTTAATATATTAGATGATGATTCTCACTCCTCATCCATATCATGCATTTGGTCATCCATTCATGGCATCTTATTTTCCTTCTAATTCCTTCTCTTTGAGCTTCTGCATTCTTTCTTATTTGAATTCTGCTCTGACACAGTCTATGCATGTGAAGCATACACTGGGACCGACTCCAAATATATAGGGGGATGTTCCTTCAGTGCATGTGGATCCAACAATGACCATTGATCATACTTCCATAGGTATATTTATAGAAACCTAATAATTTTTTTACCATAATTTATTTTCATTATAATATGTATTGATATAATATATTTTTTTCTTATTCCAGATAGATCTACTGATAGTCAGAGTAGGCGTACATGAATTTTTGCGGTGTGGAATGTCACGACCCGTCCTCGGGGCCCATGTTGTGACTACCCCAAGCCCGCCTTCCATAGGCCAGGGGCTGGAGACTAGCACCAAGGTGTAAATCCTGATAAAAATGGAAGGCATTGCCTTTATAAAGTAAACAAACACCATAGAGTAACAAGCAGAAGTAAACACTAAGTAAAACTGGGTACAATAGTAGTGCGGAAAAGTAAGTGGGTCAGAATACAAACCCAAACTGAAAGTAAAGTACAACTGGAAAGAAGTACAGCAACTGAAAAGTAAACAGCAACGTCGATCCGTCCACTGGAAGTCCCACCTGAAGGGTGGGTACAGATAGTCTCCATAGCTCCATGGGTCCAGTCGTCCGCTCCATGTACGTCTCGCCCAGTGGTCCACCTCCAGGTACCGACTCGCTCCACAAGCCTCAACCGCGATCTGCGTTGTCCACCGTCTGCATCCAACACAACGTAGTACAGGCATAGCCTGTGCAGGGGTGAGTATATGCTACTCAGTAGGGACCCCGAGACCCCCGAAGGTCTCCCAGAATCCACAAAGGATAATCCACAAAGGAAAGATACAATCATGAAGTAACATCTGACACTAATTTGGTATATTCCCATACATATACCTAAGTCATCAATTCCAGTTCGGCTCCTACATCCGAGCCCAAGTACAACCCAGTCCACACAAGAAAACATAACCCAATCCACACAGGAAAGCATAACATAATCCACACAGGATAACAAGTCAATCTTATTGAAGATAAGGATTGAAAGTCAAGACTCAGCTCACATGGGTATACTTCTTCGTAAGACGATAGAGATGATCAGATGTAGCCACTGATTCATCTAAGTCATCGGACCCACAGAGGATCGATAGGTACTAAGCCCCGCAATGACCCACACAGGATCGATAGGTACTAACCCCTGCAATGACCCACACAGGATCGGACCCAGACAGGATCGGTATGCGCTGGCCCACACAGGACCGCTGAGCGCTGACCCACACAGGATCTGACCCATACAGGATCGGTAAGCACTGATCTACACTGGATCGCTGAGTGTTGTAGTAGTCGCTGTCGAACCCACGGAGGATTTCTGTACAGCCGTCATCATCGTCGTAGTCGCAGCCAGCTCTAGGGTTCCCGCACACAACAAGCTCGTTTCGGGAGGGTCCACTCCACGAGCTGAGGGGCTGATACATCAACTGACACGAAGTCCGGAGTTGATGTATCCCAAAGTTCTGTATCGTTAAAAGGAACTCTATGTCAAAGACGGCGCGTCAATCAGACGCCCGGTCTAAGAGTTATAGGCTTTTTCATTCCAGGGGCCCGGTTGGTTTTTAATTCAAAACCAACCTGAACGCACTCCAACTGCGTCCAAAACTCGAGCGGATTAAGCCAAAACTTCTGTCTCACTAAGAGGAATCCAACAATGTCGACGACACGCCAATCAGACATCCAGAGCCCAAGTTATAAGTGTTTCCGCTCCGAGGGCCCGGTTGGTTTCGTGTTTGAACCAACCCCGTCGAACCCAAAGTTCTCCGAAACCTTTAGTGTAATATACCAAAATGACTTTCTCGATTCAAGGATCGCATCACAACTGACGGTGCGTCAATCGGAGGTCTATATCCCATGTTATGGGCAAAAGAACGAACCTATCAGGTTTTAGGGGGTTTTGGGCCCGGACCGACCCGGCTCGAGACCCCCTGGGTCAGCCCAAACCGGGTCGACCCGATCCAGGTCCAGGTCCGGCCCATTTGGGCGCGGCCCGGCCCGGCTGGCACACCCCGGCCTGGCCTGCGCGGCCGGTTGGCCCGGCGCGAGCGCGCCCCGCACTGCCAGCTTGGTCGTGCCGTTGCGAAAAGGGGGGGGGGGGGGGGGGCTGCCCCCCTTAATTGAACCGCGTCCCCCACGTGGGGGCCGCTCCCTTTGACTGCCATGGGTTACGACCCCTGGTCTCCCCCTGGTCCCGCGCGGCCACAGGACCGGTCGTCTTCCGCCGCGGCTTCAGCCACGGCGGTTCCTCCTGGCGGCACGCCGGAACGTCGCTGCCTCCGGGCGGCCGGCCGGTGCCGGCCGCCAGCGACCCTCACCGCCGGTGAAGTCCGCGGGCCACCGAAGTCGCTCCGGTGGTCCGTTCTTGCTCCCGTATGCGCCTGGGGTCGTCTCGGGACCCGTAGATTACTGCGACAGCCTCCAATCGCTCAATGGTCATGTTTCATCGTCGCACAACGTTCTGCGCATCAAGAACAGAGAATCGGTGGGTTCGGACTTGTTCGTTGGTCCGCACCCACCACATTAGTGGTTCAAACGACTTCCAACAATTTAATCATATGTCGAGGATATAATCCACATAAATTAAATTAAACCAAACCCCCAACCTCAAGGTGTCGTTGAACGAAGATTCGTCGCGGAAAAGAACGTTGCGAAAGAAAGTGTCACAGAAGAAGGTTCCGTAAGCGTCGTTGGTGTCATGGATAAGAGAATCTTCGGCGTCTCGGTACACGACGTCGCATCGTCGATCTCTGAGGATTCGGTGTTCTTCGTCGTCCTTCGTCGGAGGCCAGCGTTCTTCATCGGCGACGGTGCATTCTTCGCGTTCTTCAAGGAGGAAGAACGTTCTTCACGACTTAGATATTTCCTCTTCCAAAGCTTCTCGCACAATGAAACCACCTAATAAAATAAGGCTTTGCCTTATTTTATTTCTCATGCCAAACCTTTTGAAATTCAAACATTCGAAATTAAATTCACTTAACTTGTCAAAAATTTATTGAAGTGATAAGTTGGCAACTTAAATACAAAAGAGGTTTTAAAAAGAGTTAAGGAAAAATGAAAAGGTGGGGGCTCGTGTGGGCCCCAACTCACCTTAAATTCCTCTAAAGGGGAGTTAGTACATCAGTGGGTCCTACCCCAACTACCTAGCTTAGGTTATACTACATAAAAATAAAAATAAAATTGGTTGTACCATTTTATTTTATTCAATACTTAACCCATTATTTTAATAACCTCACCCGAGCAAACGCAACTCCGGAAAAGGTATTCCTAAGGAATTATCGGCGTTGTGATTCCATCGGTGTCCTCAGATTTCGATTCTGAGCACCAGTTTAAAAGTTAGAAAAACGTGCTCGTTCGTTCACTGAACGTACCCGAGCTAAACTTCGGAAATTGATTTCGGGCACACCGGGCCTCGGAATCAGGTACCGTCAGAAATTGCGTTCTTGTAAAATCCCAAAGAAAATTAAGAAAAAATTTCCCCTGAATTTTACGGGTATTTACATGGAACCATCACAAGTAGTTGATGGTGTACTACAATAAAGAGAGCCAAATGATCTAAAAAATTGTGTATCAATGTTAGAGTTTTTTTGACGCTTGTCAAATACTCTAACACAATTCATTTCAACCCACTCTCATGGAGATGAGCACCATGGAAGTGTACGCTACCAACATGGTAAGAGTATAGTCACGATGAGGTATTTTCCACTACAGGTTCCATTTGTAGTACCACTGAGTTGGAAAAGTTTAAGGAATGGGTATAACATGCCTAAAAAAGGGTCACAAAGGTGGAAGAATGGGTTGAAAGGGAAAAACTAAATTTATAAAACTGATGAAAGGTTTATGTTCATCACTTCCACTAGATATTAGAATGGCTTATGATTAATATATGTCATCGATGTGTTCATTATATACTGCAACATGTGGTAGTCCTAGTGTTTTTCGAGATGATTTAGTTCTCATAGATGGTGATGGAGATAGAAAGGATGATAGAAAGGATGAGGCCAAAGATGAGGACGAGCCTAAGACCAAGCCTGAGGATGAGACTGAGGCCAAGACCGAGGGGAGGATGAGGCCAAAGATGAGGACGAGCCCGAGACCAAGCCTGAGGATGAGGCTGAGGCCAAGACCGAGGGGAGGATGAGGATGAATCTGAGGCTGAGGTAGAGGAATAGGCTAAGGCTGAGGTCGAGGTAGAGGATGAGGGTGAGGATGAGGCTGAGGATGAGGATGAGTATGAGGATGGGGATAACAATGGATATAGATATAAGGATGAGGATGAGGATGATGATGATGGTGATGAGGGACAGATTGATCTGTTACATTTTCGACTGATATTTATGACATTTTATGTTTGATGATTTGATGTGACTGAATATATGTGTGATATTTTTTATGTTTGTTATCAATGGTTTAATGAATCATTTTATTTATTTTGTTATCATTATCATTGTATTGGTTTGTTGGTATTTAAGGATTCTTTATTGGTTTCATTGAAGGTTTTTTTTTAGGTTATTTTTCTAGTTTCATTACAGGTTGAGGATGTTATGTTGGTGTTTTGATTGTAGTGGGTAGTTATTTTGACTATTTAATATGTTTTGTTTTGATTTATGGTAGTTCTGATTGTAGGTGAATTATGTTTTGATGTTTTGATCGAAGGTGCATTGCATTGTAGGTAGTTCAGTTTTGCAGGTAGTGAATTGTGTTCTGGTTGTAGGTAGTTTTAAGGATCGTTAAAGGTGTTGGGGTACAGAGGTGAATTTCATTGCAGGTAGTTCTTTATCACTCATGGAATGATGAAATTTTAATTTGAAAACCTTTGTTAAGAAAGTTCACCATTCCCTCACTAGTGATTATGTCCCCTATGGAAATATTATACTTTTTCATTTTAGGTTGTGTTATCCTATTTCACATCAAAGATGTTTTCAAGTGATCTATATTTAAAGTTATTTTTCATGGTTAATTAATTTATATAGTTTTTATATATTATAAAAAAATTCTCTAGAATCCCTTGGTATTTTCACTCGAATGAGTCCCTTCCCTCACTAAGGATTATGTCCCCTATGGAGATTTTATCCTTTTTAATTTTAGGTTGTTTTGTTTAACCAGGATTCTAAACTTAGTTTGGATATTTATTATTAATAAATATTCTCAAATCTAACTTTGATGTATCACCAGTTTTACCAAAAATCCTTTGCCTCTATATTTTTTCATTGAATTATTTACATACAATTGAAACATATTTACCACCCCAAGAATCAATATGGTTATGATATATTTATTCCTTCATCATGATGTGGATACTTCTCCATATGATCTAACACATCCTTTACATCCAAAATGAGTCCCTTTTGAGGTAAAATCGTCTCTAAAACTATAGTGGAAGTACATCTCATATCAGTTATTTAAGAAGGTCTAATTTAAGTGGATTTCATATTTTTCAACTTATCTTTAAACTGCAAGAATGTTATATTAAGATAATATTTCTCTATATCAACTTACTTCAATTTCTCTTACCGATTACTATAAAACTTATGAACTAGTTCATCATGTATCCTGCTAACCTCTTGTAGTGAACTATCAATCTCTTTCTCTCTTTTTGTATTCACATATATCTATGCATCCTTGACACTCTAAATCAATTTTTATAGATCTTTTAATGCATTGAGTACTTATAAAACAAAAAACCTAAATTCTTCCTTATCAAAAACTATTATTTGAAATTATTATTTAATTATAGATATGTTATCATTAGAAATTAAAGTCGTTTCACCCTTGTATTTCACTAGTGTTGAGAGGGTATTGTCTCCTAATCTTTTTATCCAATGAAATCTCCATAGAATAAAAAAATTCACCTTGAACGATCCTTATCTCAGACCTCCAATATCTCAAGAAGGTCACCTTGAAATCTAAAAACACGCAACAGTAGATTCAAAAACATCTATGTCGCTATTTTGAATCATTGATCCCCACTCTACCTGATCCCAATGATATTCTCGATCCAGAATGTAGTCATTCTCCCCTTCTTGGTGAAGTATTATCCCCAATGCTGATTCCAACTTTTTCTATGCATGATCAGAGGATCTTTAGTGAGGTGCCTAATGTCCTTCCAGTTTATAGAGATTGTCTATAGTTTCATGCATCCCCTTAGTTTGATAGTGAGGCCCCTCTTGCTAAAATTTGAGAGTTACACTCATCTAGACTTCCTGCACCTGTAGTGTATGACCAAAACATACAAAAAAAGTGCCTAGAATAATCTTATTCACTTTTGAATCATTAAAATTTCAAGTAGTTAGAATTTTTTGTATTTATATCATGGTGAGAAGTGGAGGATCCATCATTTCACTGCCTTTTTTGAATCCTCCTGCTAACTTTCTGGTTATAAAACTTATCGGAAGAAAAAAATAAAAGATGTCATTATAAAGGTAATTTTCTGGAAGATATCCAATAGACTGAAAATCCACAAAAAATGGAGGTAATTTCTCATACTTAATATGAAAATTAATACCATATTCTGATGTTAAAAGAACAACTTGATCTACCAAATCTGAATTAAGGTCAATTTAAACTAATATCATATCATATTAGCAATACCCATCTATTTTTATAGTCATATACATCTTCATGGAAATACCCACACCCAATAAAATATCAAACAATATATGAGGATTCCATAAGATCTAATTCAGATTAATTATTTTAACCCATCCCTAAACTCTAGTGTTCTTGATGGGGAAAGTATTGAATCAGACATCACACTCTTGTATGATGACCATGACCAGATTTAGGTAAATGGAACCAAATACATATGCCCTCTATGGATTATTCTCTTTGAACTAACTTTTATATAGGTGTTGAATTTCACAGTTGACCCTTTTACATATCATGGATGACCTTTACAAAGGTACTTACTTTTACACAACAAATATGAAACTTAGATCTACCCTTATATAGGTGAAATTTACCCTTATATGGGTCCTCTATTACCATTATATAGCATACTAAATTGAATATCTAGCCATATACAGATGCAAGTAACATTTATGTTGATCTTCATTTCAACACAAAATAAATTCATCTTTCTACAAGGCTTCTTTAATCCATCTCCAAGATATCCCAAGCAGTCACCAGCACTTCAAAACACATCAAAACACATTTTGGGATTTTACAAATCTTATAAATCTCTTCAACTCAATTATCAAGATCACTTATAACTAATATACTCAAAGTTGAGTATTTTCATGCACATACACTGCCTGTTCACATAAACTTCACCATAAATCCATGGATGGTTTCTTAAATCTCTCTTTGAGTAAGAATTATAATCAATTTCATCACAACCCTTCATTTAAATATGTCTATAAAAATCATTTTCCACCCTCAAAAACATATTCTAAAACATCATTCAAGTGTTGTAAATACTAATCTCATCAATCAATAATAGCAATACAATAAGGATGGAATCTCAAATACATATTCACTTCATCTAATAATTTATGCTATCTTTAACCTATAAAAGTAACAACTTATTCAAACTATTCCCCCAAAAAAACTTCACATACTGTTAGAATATTGTAATTAGATACTTTAAAAAACATATACCATACATTTTACATCAAAGATATTTTTATTTTAGATCCTTCTACTCATATTTATTCCCTATTAGTTTCATTTACTCCTATTTTTTTTCTTTTTCTCTCATATTTCCATAATGTTGAATTCATCATTTTTATGTTCATTAAGAGTTATTTTTCCCTATAATTATTGTTTATCCTAGGTTGGATTTCTATTTCTTAGTCTATATGGTGTTCTTTTTCCGCAGTTTTCACTTTGGTGTGGATACCATCCTTGTTTTGGTGGATATCATCCCCTACAGGTGCAGGGATAGGTGGTTTTGAGTTTCATTGCAGGTGTTGGGATGGTGAATATAAAGGAATATTTTATTTTTTCCATTGAGTTTATATTATACTATATACATTTATGTTGAGTTTTATTATTTTTCCATGCCTATATAATTATTATCAAAAGATAATAGTTTTTGAACAAATTAATATATGTCCTATAGGTGAATAATAAAATATGAAAAAATGTATACTGTAATTGAAATTCATAAGCAATATGTGTCCATAATATTTCAATTTCCATGGATAGGAATAAAATTTGATCTCAAGTGGCATGTTGTGCTTTCCAATAGTTTTTTTTTCATAATTACAGCATGAATAATTAGATATGAATGACTTGTAAAAATCTAAATTCATCATACATTACTCAGTATATTATCTTCATTAGTTTTTTTTAATTATGTACATTTTATTATAGTGTATTTTAAGGTGTTTAATTAGTTTTTTAAATTATGTATATGGTATTGTATTGTTTTTACAGATTTTTTTTATTTGTGAAAAGGAGGGGAGGGTGTTGAATGCAAAGGAGGGGAGGCTGCTGTCTATTATTTGGAATTTTTGAAAAACACTATACCAATGGTTTATAAATCGTTGGTATAGTTTGAAAAACTAAATGTATACAAATGATTATTAATGAACCATTGAAAAAAAATATATACAAATGGTTCTTCCACATTTAGTATAGTTTGATGGATAATGATATATACCAACGGTTAGAAAACCATTGGTATATAACTATACCAACAGTTGTAAAAACCCATTGGTATACTATAATATTGAATCTCCTATACCAACGGTTGATCAATAACCATTGGTATAGGCCTATACCCATTCCATACTACCCAATGGTTTGGAAAGTCATTGGTATAGGTTATACCAATAGTTTTTCTACCAATACCAATAGTTTGAAACCGTTGTTGTAACCCAACTTTCCAGTAGTTATTTTAGGATAATTATGAGCAGAAGATAAATAGAAAGAATGAACATAGTAATTTTATTATTGTTTGAGACATAAAGATTCTCTATTTCACTCCACCAACACTCTCTCTGAGAACTTGGTTAATTTCACTGGAGAGATCCTCTTATCACAATACCTTTAAATCCACAATAGAGTACAGCAGTTGAAACCTTTATAATAAGGCTAAATAGATCCTTATGTCTCTTTTATAGATAACCATTTATCCATAACTTAGTACAAGAAGTTGACACTTCATCCATGACTAAGTCCGAGCAGTCAAAACTCCACTAATTCAAAAATAGTTTGATTTGATGATGGTTTGGTTTGAACATCAAAATTTTGGCAGTAGTAACTGATAGTATATGGATCTTCTTCTTCATAAATTAAAGTATTCAAGAAATAATATCTCTGAAGCAATCATGGTTGCAAATGATATTCAATAAAAGTAGTAACAAAAAAGCAGTGGTTTGAGGTAGAAAATGTATGTCTCCAAAGTGTAGCCTCTTTAAAAAATAATAGAGTCAATTTTTTGATGCAACAGCACTATAAAAAATATTCCCAGGTATACAGTCTTATATATATTTCAAAAGAAATTGTGATAGAATATATAAAGAATATATCTTTCTTAGGTATTTTAGATCCCACAAAATCACTTGACAGATTGCATATATTAAAATATGAAATAATTAGGGGATATGTAACTTCCCTTAATAATAGGAGTAACTTTCTCTAATGAATACGGTTCTTTGAATCTATCAAAATGAGCCTTTGAATTGGTCATAAGTGGTATTTTATTAGATATTTAATTCTAATAAGACCATTGCATGAATCCTAGATAAAATCACATATTTAAATTTCCTACATTAAATAGTAAAACATAAGGTTCCTTCGTAAAATGAAAAAATACCAAATATAGGGATCAACCACATAGTGTGCATTCTATGAATATAAGGTTGAAAAAGTAAGGTTTATCATAAAAGTAAGGTTGATGAACCATACATTTGTTTCTCAAATGTAGGGTTACTTACATAAATAGGGTTCCTTAACCATACTCTATTCTCTTAACAAATGTATGGTTCTATCCAAACGTATGTTTCATTAACCATGATTTTCTGAAAATGTAGGTTTGATGAACCATATATACTGTTTTAAATGTAGGGTTCATTCCTTACACTACGTTTACCAATGTAGGGTATGAATAGTGTTTCCAGAAAATATAAAAATGCATTCTAAACACATTGATGAATAATCCTTGTAGATTAATAACTTGAATATAATTCTAGAATAAATATTGCAAAGAATATTAATTTCCTAAAATAAAATTTACGTAATATCATTAGTAAAGAAAAAAAAGGGTATTTATGAGCATCAAAATCAATAATATTTATAGATTATTGTTGAGAAAATACATACCCAACATATACATACTGATAATGTCATATATGATCCACTAATAACATTTAAATACCTACTTATTAATAGTTATTTATTAAAATCATTGTTTCCAAGTGTTAATTATTTCATTTTTTATGTATGTTTTGATTAAGTAGTTTTGGTAATTGTGACTTTATAATGGTTCCATTATCTCTAGTATTTTATTGATAATAAAAAGATCATATATATTCATTATATAAATATTTTCAATCATCCTTTAAAGTGATATATAGAAAAATGAATTTCACCATTCATGGAAACGATAAGTCATACGTATGCATTAACATTGTTTTCACTTTTCAAAATATGGAATGAAAAAAAGTTAATTAATAATTAAACATTAAAAAATAATTATTATATCTTATATATTCATTAAATATATCCTTATTACTATCCATGAAAAGTATAAATGAAAAAAAAAATTGCATCGCTTCGTGGAGGTGGTAGTCCACACGTAAGCACAAGCGATGTTATCCTTTTCTAACTGATTAGACGGTAAGAAGGTAGATATAATATTATAATTATTGAATCATAATTATGTCACAAATAACATATATATTAATTATTTCTATATTTATAACCATCCAATTTAATTGGTTATAAAATACAAATTACACTGCTACGTTGAGTTAGTAAGACGTACCAACCCAAGAGTGATGTTTTTCACTTTTCATAGAATGGAAAAGAGATGGAAAATGGTTATACCATAATAATAATAAAATTTCAATATATTTATTATACTTTAGTAATTATTTTATTTTGTATAGAACAAATTTATAGAAATTATAATAAGAATTATATTTTAAATAGTTTTAAAAATGATTACCTTCTCTTAGAGAAACCTATTTGGATATCTTATTAAGGAACCTTGAGTTGGTCTTTTAAGAATATCATAACAAATATGATGTTTATAAGGATTTTGGGGGGATATTTTTCTCAGGTTTGGTCAAGATAGATGGCTCAATAGATGTAACATCCTGGATCTTTGATGTATTTTGTATCTTATAAGTGTTTTCAATACATAAGAATGCAAAATTTAAGAACAAACAAGGAATATTTTATTAATAAATCACTAAATTCATTACATATTTACAAAACTAGAAACCATGGATAATTCAGTGAGATCACTATGAGTGATATCAACACAACTAGAACACCATAGATTAATACAATAATTTCAAACATGTTACCCACTTCCCCTGAATCATCTATAATTAGAACAGTGATAACAAGAATAATAGAAAAAAAATATTAAGAACAAGAGGAAAGTAGAGAACCATTTTTTGAAGTAACAAATGAAATTCAATTAATTTTTATGTTTTTCAAATACCTTTATACATAAGTATTTATAATACTTTTTTACCAATGGAAATATAGTCGTTGATGTTTTAGAAGTTGTTAGTTGACTTAAAAATTAATTTAAAATTAATTTAAGATGATCTTTAAAATGATATAAATTAATGAAAACTGAGACATTAAATTATTTTTAATTTAGATTTGAATTATAAAATATGATAACTAGTATTTAATAATAATAATAATAATAATAAATTTCAAATATAGTTTCAAATAATAATCATAATAATAGTAATATAAAGTAATGTTTAAAATGGTATAAGTAATCTAATAATAATTTCTAAATATAAATAATAGTAATAAGAACAATTCTACTTTGATAATTATTTTCTTTACTTTCATTTTGTATAAAAAATTTAATTTAACAAAAAAATATCCCACCCACCACCTAAGGCATCCTAGTGAAACCACTACTTAGGTGCGCACTGGCTAATCCATTGGTGAGAGTGGGAGTACTCAGGTGTAGAGCACCATGTAAGCTACCAGTCTTGGGCATAGCGCCCACCAGGGTCAAGCACAGACCCATGTATAGGGCTCGCTTAATGGGCGCATAATATTGGCCAATAGGCCATGGATACCATGTATAAGGATCATTTTTGTGTGTTCTTGTGATTTTTGGGATGAGCCTTTATGGTTTTTAATATAAACCATCACCATAACATCAAAGGACTTGATGTGGGATGAGTTTTAAAAACACCATATTTAATCTGAGTCGTCAATTTGAGATCGAGCTCATCTGATATGTTCACTAGTTTTTCAAATCATCTTATTCACTAGTTCTTCTTCCACGCATCTTAGAAAAAGTAGATCTTTTTTTTAAACTTCTCCACCGTTGTTTTCCCCTTCTAATCCATGGCTCAATCGATGTTGATTTTCTAAGTGGCATGATTAAAATATAAATATCACCCTTGACTCAGTTTTGATTATCATTTTTTTATTTCTCTCCCTTAGCTTCCAAATAAAGCTATATATATTGCCTATATTTCCAAATAATCCAAATAATCGAGTTTATGAGTATCATAAAAGCTTAATGAACACCATTATTCATTCTACTTTGGTCAATTTTCAAAACCCCTTTTCATATTATTAAAAGTGACAACCTGAATGGCCCAACGGCCTTCTTTTTATTGATTTTTGATAATCTCCCTTTCAAGAGAAGAGGGGGAACCCTTACAAGTCCCATAGTCATAGAGATTACATGACTAGTAGGTCTTATAGGAAATATCCATACTATAACTACATGAACTGCTCCTCCCCAGCTTCTAAATCATGATATTTTCTCTCCAAAAGTAACAAAGAAACACAATACAAACATACATACATACATACATACATATATATTATTTTTCATCAAATGAGGGTAAACTGGGCACTTGGATAGGTAATCTAAATTATTAATTTCTATTTTTGTAAGGAATTTGTGCACTAATTTTCCAAAAAACTAGTGTAGAATATACAAATGACTTTTATATATATATATAACCCTCATTTTTTATCATATAGGATACCCTACCCTTTCTCTAAATTTCCTCTCTCATTATTTTTCTCTATGTACGGAATCCAACAACCTTGGATTCATCCATTTAAGTTAAGGTATTAAGTTGTTTTTACAAATCTATATATATATATATACTAATATTTCTCTTAAACCCTTGTATGGGAATTTTTTTATAAAATAATTTTATGGTCTTATATTAGTAATTATATTTTCAAAGTTTATTTTTATATATAATGTAAAACAATAAAAAAAATTATTTTTTAAATTAAAAATTTAAAGGCTTTTGATTTTACTAAAATTTCAATATTTTAGTTATCATTTTATGTAAATAGAAGTTATCATTTTACGTGTGGTTTATATTTACAATAGATTTAAATAATAGTGGTCATTTTATGTGAAAAGTTTCCTTGTAAATTCATGGATGTCATTCATAATTTAGATATGACCATCATCTATATCTATTATTGACATTTCATGTATTTATCATAAGTATTTGTTTTAAATTTTTATGCAATTATGTTTATGACTTTTTAAAATTAAAGTAATACTATGAAGGTATGGATTTCTCCTAAATCTTTTATAATTTATTAAAATAAATATTATTATATGTAAATAAATTCTATGATTATTTTCTTCTATGAAAATAATTTAACTATAATTTTGAATTGATTTTGGGTTAAGAGTGATAAAGGTAGGACCATTAAAAATGTTTTCTTAAATTATGCTACTAGGGTGTCGAATGATATGATATGGTATGGGGAGTAAACCCATGAACTTAAGGAGGTGTTTTCCTATATGTGATGTGGCCAAGTTTCCTCATTCTTTTTCTTATGGCCAGTTAAGTATCATACATAATCCATAAAAGTTAATATTTTCAATAAGGTGAAATCCAAATAAGATTTTAAAAGGATTTTTATTTTGGAAAATGAATGGTTTTAAAGGTAATATACATTTATCAAGGATATTTAGAAAATATTTAAATTCTTTAAAATCCTTTTATAAGTATATATTTTATTTAATTAATTATTTTATAAAATATTTCCAAATAAATTTATATATTTCAAAAGAAAGGTATTTAAAAATATCTTTTAAAACCGTTTACTAGGCAATTTAATGCTTAACCTATGTTTTAAATTATTTTTCACATGTTTATAAGAATTTAAATTTATAATGAGGTAGTTCATATGAATAAAATTCCATAAATTTTGTATAGCGTTGATAAATTGTATTGTATTTGTCTAATTCTCCAAAACCTAGAATGAAAAGGGTCCTGGAATATAAATTGTTCTGTGTATTTTTCAGTTTTCTTTTATATATATAAAAAATACACATAATTTTTAGTATTGAACCAATAATTTCATGTTTGTGGCTTTATAATATATGTGAATAAGTAAAGTTAGGGGTTCCCTTTTATAATTGAGGTGAGTGTCACACTTGTAATTCTTAAAAGTTTTAATATATTATTAAGTCAATTTCTTAGAAAATGGTTTCAAAATGACTCATATTAGAGGATGATAAGGATAAGGTATAAAAATAAAAAAATAGGTTTAAAAAAGTTTTTTTTCATTTTAACCCTTATCTTTTTAGATTAACCATTCGGTAAACATATTTTGACCTTAACTATGATAACAACCTTTTCAAAATTAAAAGGTTATAATTTTAATTATAAGATAATAGTTATCTCATAAATGTCTAATAGGTAAAATTTTCAACCATTTAAAATAATAATTTTTCTCTATCAAGAATTTTATTATTTTTAAATAAGTTAATATAATATTATTTTTCATAAAATATCAATTATGTATTTTGGAAACTATTCATTTAATTTGACTTTAAATATATAAATTTAGAAGTGGAATTTGAATATAAATTTTTAACACGTTATAAATGTGTTATAGTAATCTATAAAATTAATGGGACACTGTAAATCATCCATACAATATTACGTTTAGAGTTTTTAAAATTATTTACATTATTTTTCTACTGCTTGCACAAGTGTTGTGTCGGCATTGTGTAAGCATTTAATGTAATTATTTCATCAAAATATTAAAATAAAATAATATGATAAAAATTATTATTGGGTATTTAAAATAAATATTTATAACCTAAATTATCTTCTTTTTATCCTTATGTAAAAAATATTAGAAATATTAAATTCAAGAGAGGGATATTTTGGAATTTTCTTTATTTAAAATAATATTAGTGTAGTTATCAACATAAAATAAATAAAATGCCATATATTCAAATTTGGGATTTATATGGTCTAACTTTTCCCATAAAATGAAAATAAATATCGTTTTGAGTTGATTTTGAGACTTTATTTCATAGTTTTAACCATGTTTTACCCATTTTACCCTCACTGAGGTGAAAAATGTTTACTACAGTTACTATTCATAATGACCAAAATTAAAGGGACATATTTACCAAATTTGAACCTCTTGATTCAAAATATGGTATCCATTTTTCGAAATTCGATTTCTATAAGTGTATAAAATTAATTTTAATATAGATGCATAAAACACACTGAAAACAGTTTTTAGAAATATGTGTTTTAAACATAAAAAATAACTTATATAAAAATCATAAACATTTATAGAATTAATTATATTATTCTAAATAAAATGGATGATATTTTACTTTAATACCAAATCAAAAATATAATGGGACTTCTAAATATAATGAAAAGAAATATCAGTATTTGAAAAAACATTATTTTTTACAATTCACTGGAAAATCAATCATTTTAGAAAAATCACAAATTTTCACCCTAAGTTAATTTTGATATGATTATTTAAAAAATAAAATAAATTTAAAGAAAATTAAATTTATAAAATTTTATAATCTATGCTTTAATCACATTCTTGAATAAAACTATGTGTATTGTGATATTATTTCTCTAGAAAGGAAAGGCTTATTGTAATTAAAGAACAAGTGTTACATTATTTATATGTTGTTTTTGGTTGGTTGTTATGTATTAGTGGTAGTACTTTATGGTGAAATATCAGTGGTGACCTGACAGTGGTTGTGGTGGTGTTTCTTGTATGAACCCGTAGGTTTGGTCTTGTGTGAGACTATTATATACTTATATTATTTTCTGACTTTTCTATGCACCACACCCAAGTCGGGTAACCCAAATGACACTCATATGAACTAGGGGTGTTTTCCCTAACATCTAGTATGGGTAGTATATATACTGATGATTACCCACTCTCCACCACTCTCCCTTTAGCAGTAGTTTCTGGTGATACCAGTGGTGGATGATGAGATATGTGGTGGCGGTCATGCGTCGTGGGTGGAGGATATGAGGTCGATGTAATATGTGGTCATGATACCCTACTAACCTGGTTATCAGATACAAGATATGTGATTCATGATGAAAGACTTGATATACAGTTGGTACTATGAGATATGATATACCGTTGGTGTTGTCATTGGTGTATATGAAAGGGATGGGAGAAAATGATGTCTTTTCATTGGGAACGAGCAGAAAATTAGTGGGTAAGTAGTTATGAGGCTCCTATAATTTTATTTTACTAATTATTATTTTATTTTTCTTTGATTTATTATTTGGGGAGTGAGACCTGATGATGTTGGGGGATTATTTAACTTGCGTAGGTGTTGGTTAGTTCTGATGTTTTTTCACCAAGGAATCGGAATAAACTTTTCACATTTTCACAAGAGACCTTGGGTGTGATCATACTGGGTAAAAATGTTATGCTCACCCTAGATATTGAAAAAAATCAGGTTTCTAGGATATATTTGGTGGTCAATCTGAAAAATACTAACTTGGATCTTGGGTTTTTGCGGTTTCTGCCACCATATTTACTTTTAGTATTATTTTATCTTTAGAGATATTTGTTTTCATTTTATGTTCATTCACATGGGATATTTTTTATAGAGGATTTTTGGTTATTTATTTTATGTTGTGGTGTATTTTTTGATAGTTTTATTTCAGGATCCAAGGACATTGACGGTAATGCCTCCCATTTTAATGTTTTATACCCTAGGTTCTAGTATCCTACTCAAGGCCAACATGGAGCGGGACTTGGTGGTCACCCCTTATCTTCACTAGTATCCTAGGAGGGTTATTGGTGTATGGGAGGGTCGTGACATTATGCATGATTTCATTTATCTAGCATGGTTGATCTTGGCTTATGGTTCTTTATTACTTATGTTGTGATTAACAAGTTTTGTTAGATCCCTTGAAACCTGAAAGTGGTACCAGTGCATCTATATGACTTTATATTCATGAAACCATGATGATAAATGAAGATTTTGAATTCATATTTTATATAGTATTGTCAATCATAAAATATGATTTAGGTTTTTGTTCTGCTCGGTTGAATCATAGCTTATGGTATGGGGTATCATAAGAAGTAAAACTATACAAAACCCTTGGATTTGTATGAGTCTTAGTGTATGATTCCCAAATATCATATCCTATGATTGCAATACACCATGCTTTTTGAAAACTAGTATATCATAACACCTTTAAGATATCTCAGTGAATCATAAAATTTGATTTTTAATAGTATTCAACAATTGAATTATTAGTTGTAAATTATGATCGATAACGTATAAAAGTTTTATAAGTTGTAGAGTATTAGTTTTAGCCTAAAACTAAACATGAATCTTTAAATATGATTAGATTTAAAAAATATTATTAAATTAAATTATGAAATTATATAATTTAAAAAAATTATAAATTTTATTAGAATTTATTTTGGGATATTTGTTAATTTATAAAGGTGTTTAAAAATTAATTAATTATAAATAGTTTATAATTAATTAATTAAAGGTTTTTGAAACATTTATTAATAAATATTCCATAATATTATGTTTTAATATTGAAATAATTTTTACCAAATTATATGGTATGCCTTATGATTTAAAAATAATGTGTTTATTTATAAATCAAAAAGGCGATTTAAAAAAATTATAAATTACAAAATAAGGCTAAAAATAATGTTTTTGTATTTTAAGATTATGAATTGGTCATAATATTAAAATTTAATTATTCAAATTAAGGGCCTTGTTGTGGATATAATTTATACCACATCAAAAATTATTTGATGATTGATTTATTCAAGGTTCAAATAATGTTAAGTATGTGATATTTATATTATGTAAATAGTCTATATAATAGAAATCGAAATATAAAATGATTATATTTCATGTAATATCATATATTTAAAGTGAAATAACATATAATTATATTATGAAGGATTTCATATTATGGAATTAATATAAATTGTTTATATTCAAGATTATGGAATGTTTATAATGAATAGCTTAAACCATAGTGTTTATGATTAACTCTCAATTAAGAACTATTCATAAATATTTATCTCATGTTTAAATATATGAATTTTTTATTTATTTAAATTTTATTCCCTTTTTTATTATACATGGATATAAAGTGTTTATATTATGAATATGTGGATGATTTGTTTTAAATTGTTAAACTACTTCTAGAAATTACCATACATTCATTTAAAAAGTTACATTCTAGGTATAATACTAGATTTATTTTCCATATACCTTGAATTTGACTTGTAATTAATGTTATTAGCTTGAATTTATTTTTTGAATATAGTTTATACATATTAGGGTATTTTTAATTTCATATAATTTTAAACCTTTATAAGAAACAATCATGAACCTTATGTATAATATATATTTGGATTTGTATAAATATGTTTTGATTCAATTTTTTTGGTGAATATAAAAATTGTGAGTTGTGTAAAGTGGTACACATCAAAATGGTTTGAACATATTGGTTTACTATAAGGAATAGGATTCCACACTAAATCACTAGAATCAGGCATATATAAATGGAATGACATGACATAATATGGTGAAATTAAAACCCCTTCAAAATATTAAGTATTGGAATCCTTCTAAAGTGGAACTTGTCACGACCATGATCATACTAATTGGTAGATTCACACTAAATATGGGTACCCCAAGATTATATTATGTAATGAAATCAAGTAACAAGGTAACCCTGTGAGTTATATTCCTTTTTCTTAGTGTTTTCTTTGGGTTACACTTAGCTAGTAATCCATAATAGTTAGGATACCAGATGAATATAGTTGAGTCTTTCCATATGTTGGATTTTTATGATTGACTATAAAAGATTCATATATGATGTGATTGGGATGATGAGATACCTAAATAGTTAATTATTGAGAGGATCTCCAAATAAGACTCATTGCTTTTTGAATTATTGATCTCAGCCCACTAATTGATGTGATGAATTTAAAAAGGGTTGTTATTTTAATAGAATACCATTTAATAAAATTACTTATTTAATATTATTAAAAATGATACTCATCTGATAATAGGTTTAGTTATAGATAAATATCATCATTTTCATAAAAAAAATTTGAGATCAATCCTTTAGAAAGGACAATATTAATGTAATAAACTCCTATGATCGGTGAATTAAGAAGAGTTATTAAGTAAGTAGAAATTATATATTTTAGAGAAACACCTTCCTAAGTAACCATGTGTTAAAGTTATTAAAAAGGTGTATCCAAATGCTTGTGAGAATCATAAAATAATTCAATTAGGGTTCCAAAGGCATTTGAATAAAAATAATATAGTTAATTTTAGTCTCCTCTCATATATTCAATATGATTAGATATTTCAATTACATGGTGAGAGTAAAGGTTTCCTAGATTCTTATTCTAGTTGAGGCATTCATCATGTTGTTATCTATCGAAATGTTTTGAAAATATAAATGAGTTTTTGAAAAGTTTACTTGATATTCTCAAGTGTTTAGAATAAATTAACTAGGCATGTGATGTCCAAGTTCTGGTGCTAGGTCGATAGTACAAGTGGGTAAAAGTTGAAACCAGAATAAGAAAAGTCAGTTGGAGAGTCAAAAAATGTTTATTTTGGTATCTAATTAAACTTATTGAAAGATAGGGTTATCAGGAGAGAGTAATGATTCAATAATATGGAATTATTATGAAATCTAATGGGGCTATTGAAAATTCATGAAATGTTTATGCCAGGTTCCAGTTCTATAGAAATTAATTCTTTTCTTTTGAGGTATATTTGGTACCAAAAATATAATTTAAACATTTTATGAGTTTACCAGAGTTCAAAATCAAGGGAAAAATAGATAGATCTTTTATTTTTCATTCAAATTATAAAATAAAGGAGTTTTACATCAAATGTTGTAAATGTTAATGAGTTTATCAATCACAAATAGATTTCAATAAAATATGTGTATAGTTATTTCATTTCTAATATCTGATAAGTGGATTTATTTGTTAACAAAGAATTATTATAAAAAATATGAGACAATGGATTCAATTCATATGGTTCATAATGCATCAAATTCTATAACATGTTTTGAAAAGGATAAAATGATAAATATGTTTTATCGATGGTAAAAAGTTTATCTAGATATTTATTAAAATATTATTGAAAAATTTTCCATAACCCATTAGTGGTATATTTTATAGGATGAAATATTATTTTCATAAATTGATCCAAACACATATAATACCATACAAGATATAGAAATTGTAGTATATTTGTTAAATATTCCTATAAAAATTAAATAATAATTATTTTATAAATATAAATAAGTTTGTGCATCATTACATGATATTCCGAATAGAACATAGTCTCTAAGAGGCTTATAGGAGTATATTTGAACTTAGAGAAGTTCAATGTTAATAAATAAAATATTACAATAGTTAAAATTTTAAATTTATTTTCACTTAATATCCTAAAAAATTTAAAATATGTAATGGTAATGAGAAAAGTAAAGAGTTACATTTTTTTATCGTGAGAAAGTGAATATCACTATTTCATAAAGGATTATACCAACTAAAATTCAAAGTTAATTTCACATAATATCCTAAAAGAGTTTTACGATTTGTTGATAAAGATAAATATAAATATTTTCATCTAGTTACCATAACAAAGTGAATGTCACATTATCCAAAATGATTTTAGGATGTGCTGACAGTTAATAATATAAATAGTTTCCTTAATTATCATAATATCTAAAATAAAAAGTTTGATGGAAAGGGATAAAAGGATAATGAAGTAAAACTTAAAAGAGTTATAAGTATACAATAGATGTTGAAATCATAATATTTTATGTTGTGGAGTTAAGGAGTCTAAATATGTTCAAGGAGTTGAACATTGTGAATATGATTCCAAAAAACTCACCAATATTCAAACTTACATTCTTCATAAATGTTACTCACTAAAGAGCTTAATGGTAGGGTTTTATTAGGTGTCCACATAGATATGTTGTAGGAATTATATATAAATATAATAATTTATCAAAACCCCAAAAAAGTATAGAAAAAATAATGAAAATATGGTAGTATACCATATATGATAAAATAGACTGGTGCTTATCTATGGATTTGTTAAGTATTCTTAAAAGAGTATATGAATATAAATGGATAATATAAAATAAAATATTCACTTTGTCATTATTTAATGGTTTTTGCATATATAAGTATATATATATATATATTGATATATATTTTTTAAATTTTCATGATAATTTACCTCTCAAAGTATGAATTTGAGTTATCCCAAACTGATGTTCATCATGGAGTATTGTAGGTTATGATGAAATGTTAAGATTAATGTATGTGGGATTCTTATATGGAGATATATAATAAGATCATGAGGCACAACAAGTGTTTTTGTGTGATGGGTGACCTATTAAGTATATCACATGGAGTTTCATACATTATGTCTTTGGTGTACTCACTAAAAAATAATTAGCTTTTTCCAACATGGGTATATCTTTTGGTAAAAATGAATTTTCTATCGGTAAAAAGTTTTACCCAAAAAAATTGTCTTGTCACTAAACAATCGGTAAAAACGTTGTCGCTAAATGGTATTGAAACAGATAAAATAGTTCTATTACAATTATAATAATACCAACAGATAATATATATGTTGGTTAAATTTTTTATCAACGGACTCAAATGACAAATATATATGTTGGTAAAAATATTACCTACATATAATATATGTTTATAAATTACATTTAAATAAATATTATAAATTTTTATTACTAGTAAAATTTCATATTATATTTATTAATTTATCATATATAATACACATGTTTAAATTATCAAACCAAATATTTTCACACATGTTCAAACATAGAAAAATATTAATTTTTTATTAATGGAATTTAATAAAAAAGAGATCAATACATAGTTAAAGTTGATTAATACCTAAAAAACCATAAACTCAAAAACCATGGATCCATATATGCAGTTGTCGCCACCGCTACACCCCCACCACCCATATCGTATCTTGAATACAATCCTCCAACACTATCATCTCTTGACTACAATCCCCCAGTACCCATCATGGTAGAAGAGTAGTTACTTCCACCAATGATCTTTCATCACCCCAAGTAGGTCACTATAAGAAAAAAACCAAATCTATTACCATTGAGGAACCTCAATTTGATGTTATGTCACACCCTTCAACTCCAAGATCTATACCACACACAATCAAAAATAATACCCAAAAATCAGTGCAAAAAATCTATATAAATTGAAACCAAAAAACATTAAAGAATAAAAAATGATCTAAATAGAATATGTGTTTTTCATTCATCATCCCTGTAGAGATCTCAAAAAATCAAGTCAGCTCCAGTACCAGTGAGTAATCTCATGTCACTTTTATAACACACCCTTGATCTCCATGATCTACACCAAATAACCAAAAAGATCACCCACAAATAAATGAAAATATTAAAATTAATTAAATCCAAAATAGAAATAAATGAAAATATAAAAAAATGCATTAAATGGAAATTTTTCATTCATCATATATATTGACAACTCAATAAATAAATTCAGATCCAATACAAAAAGGAACCTCAAGTCACTACTATGCCACACCCTCCAGCTCTAAGTTCCACACTACACACAACGAAAAAGAATACCCACAAATTAGTGCAAAATATCTGCATGAATTGAAACCAAAATAGAAATAAATAAATGTATTGAAAAAATATTTGAAGGTGAATGATATAATAAGCATGAAAACATTATATAACATTTTGAGTTTCCTAATTGAAATTGTTTGTCAAGCTAGTGGATAAATAGTATGGGAATGAAAATGTAATTTTGAAATAAATCTAATCAATCTTGTCGGTCTTCATTTTATTCATGTTGAAATCTATAGTAATTTGATTTATACTTTTCATCTCAAGGTTTTAGATGTGAAATATATGATAATAGAACAAAAAATATGAATAAACATGAATAAAACCTCAACACCAAAAATAAAACTTGAATGAAAGAAAAAATATATAGAACATATAGATCCAAAATCACTATTCAAATTCCCGTTTTCTATCAGTTAGAGGATATCCATTTCATGTTATATCCTTATAATTATTAACCCATGTTTCTCAACAAATGCTGACCTACTATCATATTATCGGTGAGAAAGCATCAGTTCATTCATCTACAAAATCTGTCAACTTATATAAATGGTAAAACCATTTTCTAAAAAGATAAACAGATTTCGAATTACATAGAAATCATGGAAACCGAAACTAAATAAGAAACATATCATATTATTATGTTACCTTTATTATTTGAACCATGAGGAGAGACTCATATATAAAGATAAGCAATCCAAACTCTTTCCATTAAAATTTTATCAATATAGGAACCTGGGGATAACAATGGGTATGAGTTAGTACAAATGAAATGAGAGAAAACAAAAATGTGGAATCCCCCAGACCTCATAAAAATAATAATACTATCATATGATTGGTGAGAAATCATAATTTCATTCATCTACAGAATCTGTCAACTTATGTAAATGGTAAAATATTTTTCTAAAATGATAAACAGATCTTGATCATCATCCATTGGTACTTAAACCTAATACAACACAAATTCATTTCAAAAATGATTTGAAATGAAAAACATGAATGAAAATATCACTTAATCTATTAATACTTCAGTATAGTTATGAAAAACAACACCTAAATTGAGAAATAAGTAAAATAATTCAACTTAGCATAGAAGAATTCATTAATGAAGTAAATAAATATCTTAGAAGAGAAAACTAGAATTTCTTAGATAGAATTTAAATAGAAAAATTGTTTAATATCACAGATTAATCTAGTTCAAAACACATATTTAAATGATCAAATGATATAATTATGAATTGAATCAAGATATGAAGATACCTCTGTAAAATTATTGAATCAATCAAATATCCCTCAACTCAATGTTAGGAATTAGATCAGGGTCTCCTTCCGTGTTCTCCCATTATAAATCACAGCCATGTTCACTTCTGATAAGTCTTAAAGCCTCACTTTTATCATGCTATCAACTCCATTTAATACTCACTCTCTAGATATTATTTCTACCACTGGATTAATTATGTTTACCAATCAACTAAACAAATCCAACCACCTTCCATGTTATAAACTTTGAGACCCTTCCTCTAATTATTCCAAATCTTTACTAGATAATTTTATTCCAACTATGTCAGTCCTAGTTGAGGTTAGTATAACTCAAAAATATTTAAAAAATTGAGAAAAAACTGAACCAGTACCTCATTTGGCCTTTGGTCAGCTCCACACATCAACTTGGCATCCAAACCACTGAAAATAATAGTTTCATTAGCTTTCTCAACATAGATGAAGGGAACCAACTTCATTATTCAAAAATCTGCATCAGATTAAGTAGTTAAAATACCTAGAAAATAAGACTGTCCTAAAATTGTTCAATAAGGCTATCTTAAAATAGTAGTGAACATACCTAGATAATAATTCCATCCATAGTTTTCAAAAAAAATCAACAAGATTGTCCTAAAATAGAATTATAATATTGAAGATTAGTTAATTGAGAAGAAAAATGAATAAGCATTCCACACAAACCAAAAAAATAGTTGAAAATTCAAAAGTAAATAGTGGTAGAGAGAAAAAACGTTATGGGTTAACACTAAAAAAATAAATGGCACTTGAACACTCACAGAGAGTGTGTGCAGTAAGGGAAATAATTTTTAGTAAGGGAAATGGCACTTAATTAAGGGAGAGTGTGAGTGGTGTTGTAATGAGAATGAGTGTTCCAATGCACATAGAGTGTGTGTGGAAAGGAAGAGTGTGTGAACAAGAACACCCCATGAGTGTTGTTCATAAAGAAAACACACTCCATTTATACACACACTCATGTAGACACAATAGTGTCATGGATGGAACACAATAGTGTCATGGATGATACATCTGAAACACAATAAGGTGAAATAGCGCTAGAACACTCTTCATGGATGAACCTGATTTATCAAACTGAAACACATCATGAGTGTTCTAGTGCACACTCCCCCCCTACTTCACACACTCTCCATAGATGAAACTGATTTCCCTTACTGAGAAACAGCATGATTTTTCTAGTGAAAACTCTCATTAGAGTGCATTACTCGTGTTACAGAATAAGTGTTCTAGTGCACCTAATGTTTCATAAAGAACACAGATAGATATTTCCATTGTTCTTATGCACTCTCCAAGGATGAAACTAATTTCCATTACTAAAGCACAACAAGAGTTTTCTAGTGCACACACTCTAACTCATTGCACACACTCTCACATAATGTACACACTACACCTAATTTTTTGCAACTTAATTAGGTGGTTTTATCCTGGAATTTAAGTTATTTTTTCATAAATAGAACTAACACCACTTATTTTTTGGCATGCTCATTACAAGTGATAACTGCTATAAGTGTCCCAATTTTTGAAGCATGTGAGATATTGAGTTAAGATGATCAATGACATAAAGATTAGATACATATAACTAGGCCTGAGTGCAAGGGACTATATTCAAGTAAACAAGATACAAGCAAGATTGCACAAAAATAGGTTTTATACAAACTTACTCCCCATAAAGAGAGAAATAAATGTCCTTGTACAGAATTTTATCTTGAGTTCCAAGTAGAAAGTTCACATATAATTACATATTTGAGCTTATGAAGGCTTGAAAAGTGAATAGAATAACATGTACATAATATATTCAACAAATATTTTTTTCATCAATGATATAAAACCCCTCAAATTTATCAATTTATTTGAGATGAGAATCATGCATACATGTCTTCATATTTAAATCATTATTGTGTTCATGTTTCTCAAAATTGAATGCTTTTTTCTTTCCCATCATGGTCATTTCAATCTGAAAATCCATTTCATAATCTTCTCTCATGGAAAATTATTTTAAAGTGTGAAATACTAACATTATCAATCCAATGGATTTCAAAATTACAATATGTTTTAATGGTATAAAGGATAAAATGTTACACGGCTATTAGCAGTAGATCACTATGTTGTAGAATTTCATGTGGAAAATATGTAATAAGTCTCATAACATAACAGTAAGGGAATCTGATACTTGGGAAGATGAGAAATGTGTGCAGTGATGAAAAAGGGGATACTTGTAGTACATAAATTAGTATAATGAAATCAAGATATTTAAATTTTTTAATGTATAATATTTGTAAAAAGAAAGTAATTTGATTAAATAAATGTAATAAATAGTGAAATAAGGTACAGAAGTAATTGTATGGTTTTCTTCGAATTATAAGGGATTGGTAATGGAAATGAAATTACTCGAAATTCATGTAATATATAGAACATATTCAACTACTGGAAGTTAACTAATGAGTATATAGTAGACAATTGTAATATCAATTTAATGATGTTCTGGAAAAAAATGGAATACTGGTTGAGAAGATAAAAATAGAATAAACTTGAAAACACAAGAGGTGACGAAGAGATATTACAGAAATAAACTAATGATTAAGAGAAAATTAAATCAAGGAATGAAATTAGGTCATGAAACTCGGGTTTCATGTACCGTGGAATAAAAAATAGAACCCGAAACGAATGGAAAAAATCATGTAACCTAATACATACAAGAAGAAGAGGAGAAGACAATTAGGGTTATGGAATTTCAGGTGTGTTAAAGTGATATTAATGTATGAGAAGCACAAAACCAACCTTACTCCTGCACAGTGATGATGGTAATCCGAGAAGGAAAATCTACATCTGATTTGTGGGGAAATGGCTGGAAGGTCGCAAGGGAGCTCGTCGATTTGGTATAGTGAGGCATGGAGAGAGTCTGAAAAAAGGGTGTCTTTGCAAGTGGGCCGATGTGGTAAAAGAGGGGCACAATTTGGAGAGGAATGAATTTATAATGAAAAAAGTTTTAAATTTATATATTTATTGAATAAAAAATTATATCATATATATATATAACGAAATTATATATAATCATTTATCATCCATTTTATATGTGATATATATATATTAAATACCACAAATATGTAATTTTTGAATGAAAAAATATGACAATATTGTTTTATTAAAATAATTATAACCAACAGAGATATCCGTTGATACTGATCGTTTAACACCAACAAATATTTTACCAAAATTTATATCTATTTCTATATCATATCAATATTAACATTTAATACCAATAAATATTAATATCTGTTGGAATTGCTCATTTTTACCAACATATAAATTATCTGTCAATAAATTTGTGTTGGTTTAAGTCATTTTTTTGTAGGGAATTGGGGTGCATGAATCATATTTAGAGTCCCCAATACCTAATTTTAGAGAGATTCTTATAATTATAACCTTCAAACTTTGATAAATTTCTTAGAAAATACTTCAGGATTAGAAAATTAGGGGGTTTGGGTTTTTTTAACATCTCGTTGATTAGAGCTTGATTAAGTTGGGTTTTTTCTCTTTTATGGTGAGTATGGAATTTGGGCCCTTGATTGAGATAGACTAAGGAGTGTGTGGACAGACCTAGACAGTACATATGATGTTCTAATCTAAGTAGGTGAGGAACATGTGATGTTATCATCCATAAAGGTGAATGACATGTGATTTGTAACACTCCAACATTTTAGAATTTATTTCTATTTAAATAAATTTTAAGTTTTATATATCTTTCTTGACACACAACATCGAGATTTAATGATGGTGAAACATTATTATTTAAATATGACCATTATAACCTATCCATTTAATTGGTGGGTATGAATATGAGTAACTAAATTGTAAAATTTATAAATATATATATATATATATATATATATATATATCCTAATCAATACATATTTATTGATTAATTCTTATGAAATAAGCACTTGATTTTTAGCAAAGTCATTTTATGCTTTATAAATAGGTTCTCTTCTAAAATGGTTTTTATATCTTTTTATGAGAGAATATTATAATAAATTTATGAAACCTTTAGAAATTTTATTTTATAAAAATGAAATAATTTTTGAAATCATTATATCAAAATTATATTCGGATGAAATTTTAATATTTCTCTAAAAAGATTAATTTTTTAGTTAATAGTGAAAATATCAATTTTATAGAAAACTCTCTTTTCTTTTCAAGTATTTACAAAGAATAATTTTATAAAATTAGTTTTAAATTTTTATTTGTGACTTTTAATTAAACATAATCAAATTAATGTCATTTTAATTTATATTATTCTTATTTTCGATATAAAATCATTTTTATACTTAAAAATGAATTTTTCTAGAAAATCATTTTTCATCATGTTTTCCATGATTATTTTAAAAGTAATTTATACCACTTACAGGAACTGAATTTAATAAAATTGATTCCAAATTTGAAATGATCATTCCCAAATGATATGAAACCGGTTGATGACATTGACTTGATGGCATGTGTGAAGTTGGATTTTCATGTCCAAATGATGTAAGGAAGATTAAAGAGACTACAAGTGGCAACGAATGCCCATCTCGCTGCATTAAAAGGCCCAAACCTAAGTTTCATGCACAAAAGTGTAAAATGGGCTTATTATCGCTCTTATTTAAGCCCAAATGAGATACATAAATCCCAAGACACATGTTTGCACGAATTCTGGAAGTCTTGTCCACTTGGAGATTCTAGAATGGCATCTTTGGACACCAAAGTCAAATCCGGTGGGCAAGGTATTCAAACTAAAATCTGGTGGGCTATGGGTGGAAAGGCATGGGCTACTTTTCCCAAAATTCATTGTTAGACTTTATCTTTTTGACTTTAAGGGGAAAAGGTAGGTTTAGCTTTTATAACTTTAGGGTATTAGACCCTTGACTAATATATCATCCCTTGGCTATAAATAGCCACCCCATGGTATTGTATTTTGATTCAAGATTGAATTGAGAGCTTATTCTTTATTTCTCACCATTGTGTTAGAATTGTTCCGAATTTCCCCTTGCTCTTATGCATTATTGCCTTGTAAATCTACAAGTTAGATTGGTGATCCAAGATCACAAATCCCCCAATTCCATGCCTCAACCCAAGTGCGTTTTTGTGTGGATTGGCTATCACATCCCTCCCTTGAGTGTGTTGTCTAAGTAGTAGGTTGCGTTCCTTATATCGTTGATTAACTACTTGCATCCACTATCAGTACCCATCATCCACCACTTATCCCTGAACCACATCCTTCAACCGCCGCATACGCTGTGAAGATTGAGCCACCCCGTGCGTCTCACATCTGTTGGTATCAGAGATCCGGTTGACACAGTATGCATCTATCACCCTCTTTTATCCCATATATCTATTAACCTTGTCGTATTTCCTTATTATACATCCATTCAAAAAAACCTTTTCTTTGAAAACCCCCAGAATTGGCCTTTGTAGGGAAAGATTGAAATTTTTTTACATTGAGTCAATTGTTCATCCATCTTCTTTTCGCATTTAATTCACTATATGTGATTTGTATAGGAAAAAAACACAAAAAAAATCTCTCAACTCATCATTTTGTGCTTTTCAAAATTAAGCATGTTTTTTCTTTGAGTGATTTCAAAAAAAAAATCTTACTCTCTGTTCATCATCTTGTACTTTAAAACCCCAATCAAAACAATTTTTGGGGAGATTTGACGAAAAAAAAAGAAAGAAAAAAAGTGGATACAATTACTTAATCATCGTTATTTTCATTATTAGCACTTTCCATTTCCATAGATCACTTTCTCCATCATTTTACTTCATCCCCATATCATTTTGGGATCATATTATTATTAATTTTTCTTATCTTGAACAATCAAGAAAAATCCACATACCACCTTTCTACCCCTTCCTTCCACCCTATTTTTAACCCTTTACCATTTTTAAACCCTTTAAAACTCAAGGGGGTTGTGTTAAACCATCCCCTGACACAATCTTGGTTTGGGAAGGATTGGTGGCACATGATCATCCCAAACAAGGTGTTATATTTCAAAAGAGCTTGGGATTTAAATTGAGTGTAGAGAGTGAAGAGAAAATAAGCCAAAAAAACATTCTTGAGTGTGTGTAACTTGTGTGCGTGTGTGTGTTAGTGTTGTGTGCACATGTGTGAGTGTGTATCCTTTCGAGAGTGTGTGATTATCCTAGTATTCATGAGTTTGTGTATCTTGTGTGAGTGAGTGTGTATATCTTGTTGTGTGTGTATGTGTGTACATCTCGTGTGTGTGAGTGAGTATCCTTGTGATAATATGTGTGTATTCTTGTGTGCGTGAGTGTGTATATCTTTCGTGCGTGAGTGTCTATCCTTATGTGAATGAGTTTGTGTGTGTGTATCTTTTGTGTGTGTATGTGTGTGTACATTTCACGTGTGTGAGTGAGTGTGTATCATTGTGTGTGTTTCTCCTCGTGTGTGTTTGCATTTGTGAAATTCATCATGGCAGAAGATCATGGGAAGAAAATTGCTCATGTTAGCAATGAAGGAAGTCGAAGTAGATCTCCCACACCCAAAGCTACGAAACTCAAAATGAAAGCTTTGGCGAACCACTTTGAGAAGCTTCGTGATAGGAAGTTGGAAGTGTTGCATGAGAGTATTGATGAATTGGAGAATAAACCACGCCTGAGGATGATCCAGGATAACCCACATCACACTTCGGCACCACATCTTCCTCGCATCCTGGAGGAGAAGATAGATAACTTTTATAATGATTTTGAGGATATCCCACAAAGGAGGAGGTTGTACCAATAACATTGAGGAGGCCAAAGGAGACCACATGAAGATGAACTACTTGGCAGGATCAAGGTAAAAGTCCCTCCATTTCAAGGGAAAAGTGATCCAAAAGCATACTTGGAGTGGGAGATATGGATCAAGCAATTTTTTTCATGTCATACCTATTCTGAAGATAAAAAGGTAAAACTTGAAGCCCTTGAATTCATTGATTATGCATTAATATGGTGGGATCAAGTTCAAAAGGAGAGAGCCCGATATGGAGGATGTCCTATCCAAACTTGGGAAGACATGAAGTCTGCCATACGGAAGAAGTTTGTTCCCTCACACTACAATAGAGATCTCCACAACAAACTTCAGCAGCTCACCCAAGGGAGTAAGAGTGTAGAATACTACTATAAGGAGATGCAAATTTCTATGATTCGAGCAAAGATCGAGTAGGATATGAAGGTAACCATGACATGGTTTTTACATGGGCTCAATCGGGAGATTGTTAATCAAGTGGAGATGTACCACCATGTGAAAATACAAGATATGATCCATCAAGCCACCAAGATCGAGCAATAAATCAAAAGGAAGAGAAACATGGGGAAACCCTCTATCCCTTTCACGCCATGGAGAAATACAAGGAAGGAGATTGGAGAACCATCAAAGGAAAAAGAGGTGGTTGATCTCAAAAGTGACAAGGTAATTCTTCCACAAAAGAAACCTACTTTTGAGTCTAACCAAATGAGGAATCAGGATATTCAATGTTTTAAATGTCAAAAAAGGGGTCACATTACTAGTGAGTTCCCAAACCGAAACACCATGACCGCCAACAAGTATAGATAATGGGATACCGATGGAGAGATCTCGGAAGAGGAGGAGGAAGAATCTCCAGAAATTGATAGTGGAGAGTTTTCAGAAGATGGTAAGATTATTGTCACTAGGAGATTTCTAAGTGCACAAATGACCATGGGAGATAATGAGCAGTAGGAGAACCTTTTCCATACATGGTGCAAGATCTATGGGAAGGTATGTAGTGTTATTATTTATGGAGGAATTTGTAGTAATGTTGTGAGCACTAAGTTAGTATAGAAGTTGGGACTTCCTACATTGAAGCATCAACATCCATATCAGCTTCAGTAGTTGAATGATTGTGGGGAGATGAAGGTCACAAAGCAAGTGAAGGTACTATTCACCATTGGGAAGTACAAAGATGAGGTCTTGTGTGATGTTGTTCCTATGAAGGCTTTCCATTTGTTCTTGGGACGAACATGGAAGTATGATCAGCGTGTTACCCATGATGGTTTCTTGAATAGTCATTCTTTTGTACTCCGAGGGGGACCTATAACCCTCAACCCCATGTCCCCCAAACAAATTCTGGAAGATCATATTTTGAGAGAGAAGAAAAAAATTAGTGATCAAGAAAAAATTAGAGAAATAGAAAAAGGAGAGAATGAGGGGAGAGGTGATAATGAGAGAAGAATATTTATTGAATTTAATGAAAAATCAAGAGAGAAAAGAGAGGTCAACAAGTGGAAAAATGAAATGATAGATAAGAGAGAGGTTAAAGAAGCTTTGATTCCTTAGCAGAACCTTCTAGTACTTATGTACAAAGAGGTAATGTTGAACACTAATGACTTAACTTCTTCATTGTCAACTATTGTGAAATATTTTTCACAGGTGTATGATGGATTCATTCTTGAGGAGGCACAACCTTTCCTTCTTCCTATTAGTGAGAAAATTAATTCAAGGATTAATTAACGACATCATGGTTCTAAAGGATTGGAAGGAGTTTCTATCTCATGCATAGTCATCTTACAAAAGGGGATATCACTCTATAACTCAATTTTTTCAATCTAAAACTATTTTTGGATTTATCTTCCCCACCACTATTAATAAAGTTTCATTTCCTTTGTAGGAAAGTAGAAATATGGAAGGAAAACAACATGTTAACCAATACTATGGGAAATCAAAGAAGCTAGAGAGACTTTAAAAGAATTGTAAGTCAAAGATAAAGATACATGGAGATGGGCCAGACTTGGTGCTTGATATTATTACATACAAAATCTCATTTTCGAAGTTATTTTTAAAGTCAATGTTTCTAATCTGCCCTCATATTTGGATGTAGATAATGAAGAGTCGAGGAAGAATCCTTTTCAAGAGAGGGAGGATGATATGAAACTGGCTGATGACATTGACTTGATGGCATGTGCGAAGTTGGAGTTGCACGTCCAAATGAAGCAAGGAAGATTAAAGAGACTAAAAGTGGCAATGAAAGCCCATCTCATTGCATTAAAAGGCCCAAACCTATGTTGCAGGCACGGAAGTGGAAAATGGGCTTATTATCACTCTTATTTATGCCCAAATGAGATGCATAAAGCCCAAGACACATGTTTGCACGAATTTTGGAATTCTTTCCCACTTGAAGATTCTAGAATGGCATCTTTGGACGCCAAAGTCAAATCTGGTGGGCTAGGTACTCAAAGTCAAATCCAATGGGCTATGGGTGGAAAGTCATGGGCTACTTTTTTGAAAAGTCATTGTTAGACTTTATCTTTTTGAATTTAAGGGGACAACGTAGGTTTAGCCTTTATGAAGTTAGTGTATTAGACCCTTGACTCTTATATCACCCCTTGGTTATAAATAGCCACCCCATGTCATTGTATTTTCATCCAAGATTGAATTGAGAGCTTATGCTTTGTTTCTCTCCATTGTGTGAGAATTGTTCCTAATTTCCCCTTGCTCTTATGCATTCTTGACTTATCAATCTATAAGTTAGATTAGTGATCCAAGATCACAAATCCCCCAATTCCATGCCTCAATCCAAGTGCATTTTTGTGTGGATTTTCTATCACATACCTCCCTTGAGTGTGTTTTCTAAGTAGTAGGACGCGCTCCTTATAGCGTTGATTGACTACTTGCATCCACTATCTGTACCCATCATCCGCCACTTATCCCCGAACCACATCCTTTAAACGCCACCCTATGCCATGAAGATCGGGCCACCCCGTGTGTCTCACATCACCAAATTTGGTAGATATGTCAACTGTATTTTTTTCATAATGAATAGTAACCACTGATAAATTTATCACCACAATAAAGAGTAAATTGGGTTAGTTAGGGATAAAACTAATGTGAAAAGGCATTAAAATCACCATAAAACTTTAATTTAATCTATTTTATGATTTTTTTATACCATAGCCATCATATATTTGAAAATATATCATTCTTGTGACATTTATTCTTTATAAATACCTTTATATTAGTTTATGTAAATAATAAATACAAAATGTCACTTTCTTCATTTTAATATCTTTAATATGTTATAATAAGGATAAAAACAATTAATTAATAGTTATAAATGGTTATTTTTAATGTAAATAAATTATTTTTATGATGGTAATTTATTTTTAATTTTTAGTAATGAAATAATTACCTTAAATTCTTACGCAACATTGACATAGTGCTTCTGCAAACAGTAGAAAAAACAAGTAAATGAATTTCAAAACTTACAAAGTAATATTTTTTGAGTTAGTTATGGAGTTATAAGAATTTTTTAGATATATATAATGTATTATTTATGTTTTAAAAGTTTATTTTTGAACTTCATTATTATCTTGATATTTTTTTAAATTCAATTATCTGAATAGTCCCGAAAATGACTTTAATGGTATTTGATGTTAAATAATATCATATTATATGATTTAAAGTTAATAAAAAAAATTATATTTGTCCAATTTAATGATATATGTTCTATAATATAAATAATTATTCAATTATGTGTAAATTTTACTTCTATTGTAACTTTATTGGCTCATAAAATGTAAAAAATGCTATTATCGTGGTAATCGTTAATAGGGTTAACAAGAAGAAAAAACTGAGATAAGGGTTAAAACATCACCTAAACTTGTATAAATTTTATTTTATGAGATTATTTAGACTCATTATCATATTATACGAAAAATATATCAATTTTTTCCACATTAATTTGAAAATTAATTTATATTAATTTAATACTTTATAGAATTCCAAGGGTACCCCTCCCCTCTAAAATATAAGGACACCAAACCTCCACCCTTACTCACACTTCATAAGAATTGTTTCTCACCCATAATATACTCAAATGAAATAAAAAAAATTCTCCCCACTTTATATAGGTCCTGGTATCACCAAAATACCAACCTATAAGTCTTAATCTATAAGCGAAAGGAGGTTCTTCAAATAGGAGGTAATTGTCTTAATCGAGCATTTTCATTTTAATTAATATTATACCTCCATAAATTTTTTACTAAACATTAAAATATAATAAATTTAGTATCTATAATATACTAATATGTTATAATGTTAATTTTATAAACTTATTCATCTCTTTTTCCATCAAATGGGAAAAACCATCATTCATTTGTGCATGTAGACTACCACCTCATGAACTGATGTATTTTGTTTCTCATAACCACCTTTCATGTTTGTTTATTATGATAGATTAAATTTTTATATATTATATTTATGAAATAATTTTTTTCATTATAATATCTTATTTACCTTCTTACACTCTCATTTGTTGGAAATCAATAACGTTGCTTGTGTGTGCATGTGGACTACCAGATCCACGAAGCGATGCAATTTTTTTTATTTCCAATTTACATGGTAGTTGATAAGTATAAATTTTATTGTTATATATTATATTTATTATATAATAATAATTCTATAATGGTTAATTATAATTTACCCATATTTTTTATATCCATAAAAAGTGAAAACATCACATGTGTGTACGTATGGAGTGTCGTCTCCATGTAGTGATTTAATTCATTTTTCATCCCCAGTTTATATGAATTGTTATAAAAGTGTATATAATGAATTTATATAATACTTATTTCTTGATTAATATTATGTATATTATAAAAACCTGACCAAGGTGAAATTACCGAAACCATCAAACCAAAACATTCCTAGATAACACATAAGTTTTCACCTAAATGTTTATTTTAATAATGAAATTATTAACAAAAGGATAATTGGAAATTATAAAGGAATGATAATTAGTAAGTTATTTATGAATATAGTTCTATAATATATATATATAATAAATCTATATTTATTATATAGGAGGTTTGAACTCATATGAAACAAGAAGAGACTTGAGGTAAGGGGTTTCTTAACTCAATTTCCTTTCATTGGGTTATAACACTTCTTTGTTGATTTTAATATGCCCTGATTATGTATGAATGGATCTATAAATTTATTTATGTTTTATTTACACATTTTTGTGTATATTTAAATATTTTCATATAATAAAATCATGTATTAATTATCACTTAAAAATTTATGATCTTTTCAAGGTTCTTCTTTGTCTCATTCACATTTTCTAGAGACATATGTCATCTCATACACTGTGATTTATTTGTATTGTGCTATTATTACCCAATGAAATGATTTTTAAATATTCATTCATTTAATTCTGGTGATTTATATATCCATATCATATTATTTCTTTCAATTACTTTTGATTTGAAATTTATTAAAGTGGTAAAGGCATTATGTTAAAATCTGATTTTTTTTGATTGTTTATGTTTAAGGTTCCTTTGGGAGAAATTAAATGGTATTAATTTCAAGAACCAAATATCTATTATTATCTTATATTTATTTATGAGTTGTGTGTGATTTAATTTAATTTTCTACTCTTTAGTACTTAAAATTAATGAGAAAATGTATTTATCAAAAACCATCATTATTTACTCTCCAGTCAAGACTCATTTTCTTCCATGTCAGTATTTTATTTAAAATGTTTTAAATAATTTTTTTACTATTATATAATGATTCAGTAAATTAATTTTTACCAATGTTTTATTTTCTTTAAAATGGTTTAAAATGAATCTTCTTATCATTTTTTTAATGAGATACTTTTTACCAGAGCTGAGATCGGAATATTTCTTTTAATGTATACCGCACAAATAGATTTTAACACCATCAAGAATACTATTTTTTTCTAATATTCCTTCAGAATTTTACATGGTTCCTTTCAAATAAAATTTCTTCCTAATATTTTGTAAGTTTTTAGACTTTAAACAAGTGAATTTAAAATGAAAAGGGTATTTCCCTCTATGAATATTTTAGTGATATTTTATAGGTATTTTCATCTATAAAAACATCCTTTGATTTTATTTTTGCTTCATTAGGGAATATTATCCAATCATTCCATTCTTATTCTTTATCAAGAAGGTTATTTATTATGGTGATAAAATCTTAATGAAACCCATTTTTTCACAGGTTAAGCTATAACAAAATGATAAAAGTTTTCATAACCTTATGGAATATATATGAATGGATTATGATTATGTGACGGTTGATCTCATTATATCCCTAAAATTAATTGGGTAATATTATATAGATATCTCCTGAGATAATGATGATAATTGTGTTCATGGTTTTGAATGTCTATCTCCACATTTTGATGCGTGATTTTGATTGCTTCTGGACATGTTCATAAGATTATGTGTAATGGATATGTTCACATTTTAATGTTTGAGTATAATATATTATATATGTGATAACAATATTATGAGTGAAAATGATTTTAAATAGATATGATCATAAGATTATGATTTTCTATACATATGATGCTATATGTCTATGTTAGAACGCTTGAATAATGATTTATTCCTTGAAACCCTTATTAATCATGCTTCAAAATATTAATTGATTTTGGAGTTTATGATCTAATATTTTCAAGATTTGAACATTTTAAATTTAAAACATGTACTTTATTATGTTATCATATCCTTATGATAATATTATGTTCACTTATGATTGATATCTACCATATTTACCCTTATTGAGCATCTAATCCCACCCTTTATTATTTTTCAATTTTACCCAGGTTATGAAGAATGATATTATATAAGATTGTACTAGAAGGTTATTAGGTGTGGATATTTTTGTGTGATTTATTGAAGTATTATTATGTAATAAGAAAATATGGTTATAATTGTGAAAATTCCCATTTGAGGAGAAAGACATGGGGTTTTCTACGTAATGGGTTTTTCATAATTCTCTAAAACTCAAAACATAAAAGTTCTTAGGTATGAAATTGAATCATTTATTTATATGGATATTATAATTATTTATGGTTAAAATTGGTTCATTTTGGTTGGTATGAAAGTCAGTATGTAAATAATATATTTTTATCACCGGATCTGGGTGTATAAGTTCGTGACTTTTATAGTTGGTATCAGAGCACAGTTTAGATAACTTTTTAGATTGTGATGTTTTAATGTAATGTTATTTTAAAATTTATGTATACCATCATGGGTTTATAAGTTTAATATTTATCATAAGATCAAATGAATAAACACCCCTTTTGATGTTTTATGTGATGCGGTTTTAAGGTGATTAATGATATTTTGGGAGAAATTTTACTGGGTTGAGGTATATGTAACCCTTAGGTTTAACATAAAGGATTTTTTTTTAAATAATTATATTACTTTTTGGTTATGTAAAACGAATGGTATGAGATAACCTTTAATGTAAAATCATTCATTAATGTTGATGTTTTTAAGGTTAATTGGGACATAGAGTTATTTATTTATGAAATGATCTAAGTTAAACCTTTGGAGTTATTTTGGAAATTTTAGAGTTAAGGTATTACTTATTCATATAAATTTTTATACATTTTGGGTATTATATTACCTTGTTCTAAACATTTCATTTCTTAAAAATATCTAGAGATATGAAGAATGAATTTTCATTCTTTTGGGGATCTTATGATCCATTAAAAGTTAATTTTAGTGAATCTGACATGAAAAAAATCAATATGGTTATTTATCATAAGGAATACGAGTTGACTCAGGGATAAAAATGGATCAAATTATAATAAAAGGATTAAATTATGCTTTTGGTATGGAAAGAAGTCAAGTAAGTATCATATCTCATATTCTCTACCTTTATGGTAAATAATTTACTCAACTCAAGTAAGAGGAAGATAAATTTATCGAGTATAATGTGGAAAGTATCGTTCAACTATAAAGGTATTTTTTATAAACCCTTGAGACATATAATGATACAAACTTGTTTTTAGAAATAATTAACGAGGAAATACCAAGTTTCCTTATAGTAATATAGAAATTAGTTATCATCATAGAATCTAAATCAGATTTTATTACTATGTCATAATATAATAAATCTAGTAGGTGGTAATTAAAATTGAAAGCATGAAATTTATTTAAATATGTATAATTTAAAAACCTAATATTTTTTAATATATTTATCTTTAAATAAATTGGAAGTGCTTGATAGTCTTCTTGACATGCAACATCGTGCCTTAACAACCATAGAATATTATTATTTAAATATGACTCTTCTAACCAAGACATTCAATTGGTGGATGTGAATATGAGTAACAAAATTATGAAATATATATATAAATTCTCAAATAAATAAAAATTTATTAATTAATTCTTAGGAAATAAGAACTCAATTTTTTTAAAGTCATTTTAAGCTTTAAAAATATGTTTTATTCAAAAATGGTTTTTATTACTTTTTGTGAGTGAATATTATAATTAATTTATTACAATTTAAAAAATTATATTTTATAAAAAGGATATAATTTTTAAAATAAATACTGCAAAATTATCTTAGAAATAAACATTGATATTTTTCTAAAAATATCAATTCTTCAGTGAATAGTGAAAATATCAATTTTATAGAAAACTATTTTTTTCCATTCAATTATTTATAAAGAATTATTTTTTTTAATTGGTTTTAAAATTCACTAGTCTATTTTTATCAAAAATAATCCAATTAATTTCATTTTAAATAACATTTTACTTAGTTTTGTTATAAAAACATTTGTATACTAAAAAATGTCTTTTTCTGGAAAACTTTTTTCATTGTATTTTGTGTGTTTATTTAAAAAATTAGTTTATACCATTTATAAGAACTGAATTTGATAAAAAAATTAAATATTTTTAAATATAATTTAAAATTTTGGTAAATATTTCAACATTATTTTTTGTCATAATGAATAGTAACCATGGTAAAATTTATCACCACAGTTAAGGGTAAATTTTTTTAACAAGGGTAAAAATAATGTTAAAAGGATTTAAAATCACCCTAACACTTGAATTTAATCTATTTTATGAGTTTATTTAATCCATACCCATACAATATTTAAAAATATGGAATATTTGTGCCATTCTTCCTTGATAAATAATTTTATATTATTTTAAGGAAAGAATAATTCCAAAATGCCCCTTTATTGATTTTAATATCTATAATATGCATTCACAAGGTTAAAAAAAATTTATCAATGGTTATAAATATTTTTTTAATATGAATAAATTTCTTGGATTATGATAATTTATTTTTAATTTTTAGTAACAAAATAAATACCTAAAATTCTTAAACAATGTGGAGAGAGTTCTTGTGCAAGAAGTGGAAAAAACAAGTACATTATTTTAAAAACTTACAAAGTAATATTTTCTAGGTTAATTATGGTGTTAAAAAATTTTCATATATATAATTTATTTTTTTGTGTTAAAATTTTATATTAAAACTAAATTATTTTCTTTGTATTTTTAAAAAAAATCAATTTTGTAAATAGTACTGAAAATGAATTTAATGGAATTTTTTGTAAAATGATATCATATTAAATGATGTAATATTTATAAAAATATAATAATTACACAATTAAATGTTCTATAAAATAAACCACTTCCCACTTATGGTTCACTTTTACTTTTATTGTAACTTTCTTGACACCTAAAGAATAAAAAACATTGTTATCACATTAATCATTAAAACGGTTAACATGAGCTTAAAACTAAGAGATAAGGCTTAAAATATCACCACAACTTGTCTAAATATTAGTTTAAGAGAGTATTTAAACTCATCCTTATCCTATTTTTGAATTATATCAATTTTTTCCACATGAGAAAGAAAATTAATTTATACTAATTTAATACTTTAAGTAATTTCAGCGGTGCCCCTCTCCTCTCTTATATAAGGACACCACCCATACTCTCTTCCTCACACTTCGTGAGCATTTTATCTTTTCCAAGATATGAAAAAATAACTTCCCAAAATTCATTCCCACTTTATAGAGATATTGGTCTCATAAAAATAGCTACCTATAAGACTTAAGGTGTAGGCAAAAGGATGTTCTTCAAAGGGGAGGTAATTGTCTTAATTGGTCATTTTTATTTTACTTCTTCTTCTACCTCCTTTAATTTTTTCCTAAAAATTATAATATAATAAAATAAAAATCTCTCAATTACTTATATTTTATTATTTTAATTATGTAACCGTATTCATCTTCTTTTCCATCAAATGAGTAATGAAACCATCGTTCATGTGTATGTGCGGACTATCCTCTCACGAACTAATTTATTTCATTTCTCATAACCGCCTTTTATAATTGTTTATTATTATGGAATAAATATTTATATATTATATTTATTAAATAATTATTCTTCTATAATTATAATATCTTATATGCCTTCTTACCTTCTCATCCACTAGAAAATGATAACATCACTTGTGCGTACTTGTGGACTACCACCTTCATAAAGTGGTGTGATTCATTTTTCATTTCTTCCTTACATAAATGGTTGTAATGATAGATTTAATAAATATATATATTTATTATATAATAATTATTATTTATATGTAAATTATAATTTACATTTCTTTTATTACATCCATCAAAAAGTGATAACATCGCCTGTGAGTATGTACATAGTATCGTCTCCATGAAGTGATGTAATTCATTTTTTCATCACTACTTTATTATAATGGTCATAAATGTTTATATGTTTAATAAATATTATAATTATTTAATTATTAATATTATATATATGATAAAACTATGAACAATTTTTAAGAACTAGAACCATCAAAATAAAACATATATGGAAAATGGACAAGTTTTCACCTCGAATGTTCATTTTAATGATGAAATTGTTAGAAAATCATAATTATAAATTATAAAGTAATGATATTTGGTGATTTATAAATGAATATAGTTTTATAATATATTTATAATAAATATTTATTTATTATATTGGAGTTTTTAACTCATATAAAGAAAGATGAGGTATAAGGTAAGGGGTTTCTTAACTCAATTTCCCTTCTTTGAGTTATAACACTTCTTCATTGACTTTGTTATGACATTATTATGTGTGAATTGATATATAAATTGTTTTAGTATGTATTTAAAATTATTTTATATGTATTTAAATATTTTCACATAATCACTTCGTGGATAAATTATCACTTTAAAAGTTATGATCTTTGCAACGATTTTCTTTATCTCGATCTCATTTTCATGATAGATGTTTCATATCGTGTACCATGATTGATTTTTATGGTGTAATTACTACCCAATAAATGAATTTTAAAATATTAATTAATTAAATTGATGGTATTTATTGATACATATAATATTATTATTTTCAATGACTTTTCATTTGAAATTTACCAAAGTGGTAAAGGCTTTATGTTACAATCTCATTTCTTTTTGGGATTGTTTATGTTCAAGGTTCCTTTGGGGGAAATTGTATGATATTAATTTCATGAAACATATATATATATATATTCTTATAATAAATTTAATTATAAAGTTTACATTATTTCCTTTCATTTTCCTCACTTGGGTACTTAAAATTATTTTGAAAATGTTTTTAAGAAAAACTGACCATATTTCCTCTTTGGTCGGGAATATTTTTCTTCCATGTCCATATTTTATTTCAAATCATTTCAAGAATTTTTTCACTATTTTCTATTTATTGATTAAATTAATTTTTACCTATATTTGACTTTATATAAAAAGTTTTAATATGATTCTTCTTATCATTTTCTGAATGAGGTACTTTTTACCAAACTTGAGGACATAATATTTATTTTAACATATACAACATTAATCAATTTTCCTTCCATTATGAATACTATTTAATTTGAAGATAATTTTATAATTTCCCATGGTTATTTTCAATGAAGTTTTTTTTCCCTAATATTCTTGAAATTTTTAGACTTTAAAATTGTGATTTCAAAATTAAAATTTTTTTTCCTTGAGAAATGTTCTAGTGATATTTTAAAGATATTTTCATCTATGAAAACAAAATTTGATTTTTTTTATGATTCGTTATAGACATAATCTAATGATATCATCCTTATTTTTCCTTGGGTTTTTATTTATTTTGGGGATTAAATCTTGATAAAACTCATTTTATTTTCCACGGGTTAAGCTATAATAAAATAATAAATACTTTCATGACCTTTTAGCATATATATAAATGGATTATGATTATGTGATGGTTAGATCCATTATATCTCTCCAATTAATTGGGTATTTTAATATAGATATATTATGATATTATGATGATAATCATGAGAATTATTTTGAATGGCTAGGTTCACATTTTTATATGTGGGTATGAATACTACAAGCTATGATAAAAATATTATTTATGGATATTATTTGGAATGGATATATTCACATTTTTATGCATGAGTATGATCTCCTCTAGATATGCCCAAAATTTTATGAGTTGAAATTATCTTCAGTAGTTGTGTTTATAATATAATTATTTTATATTCTTATGATTTCACATGTCTATGTTAGATCTATTGAATAGTGATTTCTTCCTTGACACCCTTATTAATCATGTTTCTAGATATGAAATGATTTTGGTATTTATGATCTAATATTTCTTGAGTATAAATATTTTACATTGAGAACATGCACTTGATTATGTTTTCAAACCCTTATGATCATATTATTTTCACTTACGATTTATATCTACCATGTTTACCCTTAATGAGAATCTAAGCTCACCCTTTCCTATGTTTCAATTTTCCCTGGATTATGAAGATTTATATTATATAATATTAGTCTATAAGGTTATCATGTGTTGAGAATTTTGTAGAATATTTTGAAGTCTTCTTATAGGATAAGAAAATCTGGGTATAACGAGGAAAATTTTTATTTGAGGATAAAAACATGGGTTTTGTTTTGTAAAGGTTTTTTCATAATTCTCTAAATTCTAAAACTAAAAGGTCTTTGGTGTGTAAGTGACTCAATTTTGGATATGGATATTGTAATTATAGATGGTTAAATTGGGTCATTTCGGTGGGTATCAAAGCCAGTATGTAAAGAATACATTTTTAGCATTGGATTCGGGTATATGGTTTCTAGACTATTATATGATTTATTCATTGATTTGGTCAGTCTATACTCAAAGATTCAATAACATATGAGTTAGATGTATGAGATTTTCATAATGCATGTCGCATGGTCACTCGGTGTCTTAGATAAAGTGAATATATGAGAATTCATTCTATCATATGATGAAACTGGTGGACATAGGTATAGAGATACATGTATTTTGTAGAGATCATTCTAGATCACTTTATATCTTTAGTATAATTGATAATTTTCTAGAGGTCACTCTTTGCTTACATTTATGAATCTGGTGATTTGTATTTATTTTCAATGTTATAAATGCACATGGGATCAAAAAAATTAAGTGAATGAATGGTGATTGAGTTTAATTTAGGGGGATTCTCAAAATTTGTTTTGGAGATTAATCCAAAAGAGTTTTGGATGAGTATACACAAGGTATTTCATATGATGTGATACATGGTGTAGTTGGTGATAGATTTTCGAATGATATTTAAAAGATACCCAAAAAGGTTTTGGATATATTTTCAAAAGCTATTGTATACAATGAAATATAAGGTGAAATAAAATATAATTTTGTTTGGATTTCATAAAATTGGGAGATTTAAGGATATATTCCCTAAATCTTATATATATATGATAAATATAAGTTATATTTTATTGTATGATATAACTAGTCATTGAAAAAAACTTGCATGCAACAAACTGTTTTTATTTATGAATTTGAGGTATATAATTTTATTTGATTGGATCATATCGTAAAGGCACTATCTATATAATTAGTAGTGTATTACTGACCATATCACAAGTCTTTTTCATTATTTTGTTTGTGGGTAGAAATTATAATAATCATCATTTGGATAATCTTCTACGTTGTTTATTATATTGTAATAATTGTTTCATGATATGAAAATAATAAGAGTAAATTCGTTCACGCAAGGTTTGTAATAACACCGAAAGAGAATCCCTGAAGGCTTTAAAGGGGTAATTCACCATGATATGGGTATGCATGCTAGTCTCCCTAATCCCCAACTAAAACTCCTCTACTCATATCTCTCTTCTCCTACCTCTTTTACATGATGAGGCAATAAAATATCAATGAGGGTCAATAAACTCACTTATATAAAGAGTAATTGCAATTCAATGGGAGGATAAAAAATAGGAAAAACATTCACCAAAAGTGGGGTTTTTCAGTTTAAACCACGATGAATTTTTTTCATATAAGTTAATATGAAACTCTAAGAAATAAGGTGTCAAGAGATATTTCAAGATGTTTTTTTAATTGTTCAGAAGTCTAATGAAAATTTCACAAAACAAATATTTAACAATTTTTTTTGCATATCTCATGTTGGTTTTATTTTTCATTCTTTCCTACCATCACGTGGTCGTTTCATCTACCACAAAATAATGAAAACTAAATAGTGGTAGATCAAATCATCGTGAGAATATTCAGCGGGAAAAAATTATATCAAACCATCTATCATATAAAATACAAAAAAATAGACATACATTTTGGTATCATTATCAATTATAGACATTAAAATAACATATTAATAAATTAATTCTTATAATATCTCAAAACCATATGGGTCACATACAAAAAATTACCACCCATGAAGAACATAAATTTAAAAATAGATAGGGATGTTGATCTCTCTTATTGTACTACCACTCCTAGGTTCCTCTATTAATTTAAAATTAGTTACATAATAAAATATGTAATGGAATTAATCTACTTCACACTACCTTCTCATAGTAAAACTATATTTTCACAAATAACTTAATGAATGAAAATTAATCCACTATTCCCAAGATACCCTAAATAAGAATGAAATTTAGATCAAACACATACCAATATAATTATAGATATAAAATATATTATTAGCTCACCATGGTTGTGGTGGATAGTAATTATTCCATGAATTATTTAGAAAATTATAAAATATCTCAAATCACCCCATAACATAGAGTATAGTTTACACCCCTACAAAAAAATTTATTTCCAATATCAAGGAAACCCTTTTAGTAAAAACTGATCTCCCACTTCAAGCTTGATAAATTTTTATCTATTATATATATAACACAATAGTATATCATTCTATTATAATTGATAAATTGAACACAAAATGTGTTATATTTTACCTTCTTAATATTAAAAACTATTTTATTTCCAAATTCTTCCTAATATAATGAAAACTCACAAGATCACCAATAAATTTACTTATATAGTCACATACCTATAGATAATTGACAATTTTTCATATGTAAACATTCATAGTTGAAGTAATTACACCCAATTTTTATAGAATTCAAGAACATGTTTCCAAAAATAATAATTTATAAATACTCATTTTAGTTATTTAAAAAAATCACCAACATAGATTTTAGAATCAATCCTCATCATAACTACCACCGGATAAGTGATGGTCAACTCCATATCCACTCTCTACTTTTAGTATCTATGTTTTAATTTATTTGATAATTAAAAAAAGTTATATATATCTATGTGTGTATATTTACTTAAATTAATAAAAATTGTTATTATAAAATTATATTGAAATTTTGAAGTTTACCAACTGAATTGGTCTAGCCACTAAGGAAATCTCATCTGGGATATTTTTAGTCATCTTATGATATAATTCAACCAGTACATTTTTTAGAGCGATGACCTTCTCATCCTGAATTTTTATATGACTTTATTATTCTTGGATTGTGTTCCCCCACTCTCGAATTTTGTTTTTCAGAAAAAAAAATTCCCCTTGAAATTTTAGAGTTAGAGTAGAACTATATCCTAGAAAAGATATATAAATATCAAATGAACACAATTTCCTGCAAAATACCTAAGATTGGGATGGTCCATAAACCATCAAGCACACCAGACCATGACACTCCTTCCTAATAACCTAACCTGCAATATCATCTAGATAAACTGAGTATGGGTGTGTGGGGTTGGAATCCCATAATTCTATTATTTTTAATTTCTAATCAAATATCATTTTTATTAATAATAAAATAAAATTAATAAAAAATATAAAAGATAGAAGGTTTTTCCCTAGTTTCTTTAGAAGAATCATTCAAATAACTTCCATTGGATTTGGTATGGATATCTAAAAAACTTTTTTTCAAGAAACCTATCACCCTAGCACCTTTTTCTATATGAAAAAAGTGAAAATTAAATATTTTAAGATATTAAACACATAATATTTAATATATAAATATTTAAATTCATGAAAATATTACCATGGTAAATCTTTTGGTCAAAAAACTATCCAAACTGGATGTGTGAAGGATTTTTTGTATCTTTGTTCTTGATGAATTTTTCTTAGAGACTTCCTATAATATATAATAGGAAATTTAATATGATTTTTATACTTATTTATAAAATTATATTAATATAATAATATATTATTCAATACTATATGCTTATCATGGTGAAGACTATCAACAAAAACTTTACACTCGTCCTGAGTACACCTCTTGGTACCTTATAATACAACATTTGAGAAATAAATTATGTATCATTGAACTCATTCCACAGTATCTATTTAAAATCTTTACTTTCCTTGCCTAAATTTTTTAAAATCCATGGATGTTTGATAGCATTAGGAACAATAAAATAGAAGATCATCTATAAAAAATTGTCTAAATTATTAAAATCTTTTTACTTAATGAAATTAAATTAAATCAATGATGATTAATTTATTAAAATTACCTCAATATATGAATCAAATACATAATTATTCCAAGATATAATTTTATCTCTCTAATATAAAGAATTAATGGGAATGGTCATTTTCTCACAGACCAACTCACCTAATATCTGCCTGATTATTCCCCTAGAATCCTCTATCATAACCCAAAATCTATCAAAGGGTAAAACTATCTTCATGTCATTTAGATTCCACACTTATAAACTATTAGTGTTTGTCTCTATATACTTGGAAAAAATATGTTATTACTATACTAAAATGAAAAAAAAATACATTAATATTTATACATATAATTATGACCCTCCAATATTCTCATGAGGTAACTGGAGTGATGACCTTCTCCCTTAATGTATGAACATCTCTTATACAACCTAATGTACTTCCATTGTGATCTGATGCAGTAATTTTATTTATATTAAGTGTACTAGATATTTTTGTAGGGACAAATAGGGTGTTCTAGATGATGTTTATAGGGAACCAGAGGGCATTCTAGATATAATATGTGGGGAATTGGCTGGAAAAGTTGATGATTCTTAGATAGAGAGTAGACTATCTATCACTGATTGACTGTTGTTACTAAAAAAATCCATTATCATTCTTATTATTAAAATAGGAAAAAAAATAAAACATATATTTTAAATAAATTATATCATTTAATTTTTCAAAATTAAGCACTTAATGCATAAAAATAAATTTAAATATGATAATAGATTCACAGTACTAGAAATAAATACTATAATACATAGTTAATTGATAATTTAATGGGTGACTACACATACAATCATTTTCTCCTTAAATGTTCATATTATTATCATGATCCCTCATTAATTTTTCTACTTTATCCTCCCTTGAAAGATCAATATTCTTAATATCATCACAGATAAACAATTTGATGTCTTTCTACTAATGGGATTCAATCTCACAAGTTAATTCCTCCACTTCATCTGTCGTATCATACAAGACTCTTTGTTTTATGTGCAAAAATACATTATACCCTTCATCAACAACATCTTCCACATAATATACCATTTTTTCATATGATTTGAATATATACAAAGCATTATCTTCAAAGCCAAAAATATCCATCAAGTGAGATAAGTTTAAAAAATTAATTTTAAGGACCCTCTTTTAATACCCTGCTAATATTGACTCTCTTTCATTTCAATAAAATAACTGAAAAATATTTTTGGTAGTTTATTTTGATTATATAAGTTAAAATTTAATAATATCCTAGTTCAATGATGGTAAATATACCATTATTTTATTTTTTAAAACTTCTTCTTAATAAAAAATATGAAATTTGAAACCATTCACATTATAAGCATCAAATTTTCTATCCTACTTTAGAGGACCCAGTTCTAAGAACTTCAAATCATTTACACTTTATCTCGATTATCAATATTCTTGATATATAAGAATTAATATAAATTATTACATTTTAAAAATATATATATTAATCTACTATAGATAATTTTAGGTATTTATGAACATACACGTCATGAAAAGTATTATATTAGTTATTTATGAACATATTTTGTTATATATTTCTCATTATATGTTCAATATATCAGACATATCTTTATTTGTATCCTTAGTTATTCAATGAATGGTTTTACAAATTCACTATTTGGTGGCACATATCTAGGTTACTGTAATAATTACAACTATGTTAGTGTAATATTTTAGGTCCTCACAACTGTTCAGTCAATAGTAAGAAAGATTCTCGATTTCTTATTGGATTGTTATTGAGTAGATATATAATAAACAAGAAAAAATATATTTAATCTTATCTCAATATTAATTATGTTCCTAGAAAAAAATTAAGACAATCCTCCACCAAGTAACCTTCAGAAATAGAGCCTTCTATTTGGGATTTGTTTTTTACATATGATTTCAAATGACTACTGTATCTATCAAAAAAATTAATTAAATATAATTATATATGTATGTAATGAATTTTAAATAATGGTTTAATTGAAAATAAAAATATAAAAATAAATATTCTTTTAATTAGATACATCCATTAATAATGTATGGGACCTCTTAATTTATTTTCCTCGACCAAATGCACATTCAAATGCATCATAAAAATAAAAATTATAGGTTATTATCATCTTCATTTGAAAAAGTGTCATCATAATTATTTCCTAACTAATTTAAAGCTCAATTAGTTATAGTGTTTTCACATAATGTTTAAAAAATGAGAAAAACTCCATTATAATTACACTTACATTTTCATATAACAATTTATACAATGCCAATGGTAGTAACTTCTCTAGAAAAATATGTGAATCATTAAATTTCAATCTATATAACCTATGATTCTTTAAGTAAACATATCTTGAAATGTTACTTTAATAACCATCAAGTACTTTCACATGTTTTAATATTCAAAGGAATATATCTTTATCCTTGTTTTTCATTGTAAAATTTATTAAATCATGTTTCCCATTCACATGTGTTCATAGTATATGCTTTATATTCATTAATTTTAATTCCATCCGAGCATTAATATAGTCCTTTCATTTCCTATGCTCATTAAGTAGTTTTAAAATCAATTTTTCACAAACATTATTCTAAATATGCATGACATCAATATTATTAAATAGAAAATTAATTTTCCAAAATGTAATTTTGAAAAATATACTTTTCTTCTTCCATTGTTGTGTTCCATATTCAATTAATGATGTACATAAAACTTGTTTCCCACTCTCATTCAAATGATAGACCTTCCTAAATTATCCTGCAAAATTTACTAGTTATACCAATATATATAAACCCATGAGTGAATTTTATGGTGATCTATGGTCAATAAATACATTGAATTTTGACTTTTTCAATCGAAATATATGAGATACATTGATAAATCTATGATGACACAAGAAACACCATTTTTTACTATAAGTAAATATTTTAAGATCAAAATCAAATATAAAAACTATAAAACCCAAATTAATGTGAGTGTTCCAACTAGATAAGTTCCCAAGTATAGGTAAGTTACTAATGTCTCACATTGAAGCATCATGAATTTTAAACGTTTTCACAATAGATACATCATATGTTTCAACACCGTTGTTCTATAAATCCTTTAATTATTCAATAAAAATGTAAAATTATACATAAATATCACTTCTAGGCCTCTTTTTTCTAGGAATAATCATTAAAATTTTGAATTATGTTTACCGTATACATGCCTAAGGAGGTAGATTGTAAGGGATAAAAATAATATATAAATGCTATAATTGGTGCTCAATGTTCTGAATGGGTTGAATCCTTTAGTATCCAATCTCAATCACATATTACTATTATTAGATGAAAAATATATATATAATAAATAAATAAAAATTCCATGATTTCATATCTCTTGTATGTCACATTAACCATTCATTTTTATTTTTCATAACATTTCACTTCATGTATGTAACATTCTCGAATTTCAAGGTTTTTTGTCTTTAAATTACAATTTATCTTTTCTTATTTTACTAACTAGAGGTGTAACTTATTATTAAAGGGGTATCAATATTATTTTTTTATATATTGAAAGATTTTTGGGCTGCATTGTGGCTAAAACAAGTCCATCGGATAGCTAATGGGGTGCATTATATTTCTAGGGGTAATAGAATTGGAAATTGAATTTCTATATATCCCATTAGACAGCTCGTGGGTACCCACTTTCTAGCTAGTATTCACGGTTGAATGCTAAAATTCCTCCCAAACACGCTATCCATTTGAGGGAAAAACAAAAGCTAGGTGGTGGTTCCAGAATTTGGCATCATTAAGGGTGTTTCCATATTTTTCCTCTAGTCAGATTATTAAACTAACCCTCACTCATTTGAAACCATAATATGACTAAAACCCCCTATAGAGCTCTCCATTTATTCTCTAGGATTCTCCTTCCTCTCCTACTAGGTTCTTAAAGTCTAGATTGATCTAACAATTCAATTAATGTTAGATCTATCCATTTTAAGCCAAATTATCTTTATTTGTCTAGAATTTATCATAGATCTAATCCATGTTGGCTAAATCTATGAGTCTTTACCTTGATATAATGTATATTTCATAATATATTTATAAATAAATGATGGATTATAGGAATCGGTGGAATCACCTTGATTGATCATAAATCGACCATTGACAATGAATCCCTTTGGGTAAGTTAATGTGGATTTCTTCTCATAGTGTGAAATGTTCCTAGAATTCCAAATCTAAAGACTCTGTGATGAGGGATTGGGTATTTTTCTAGTGAATTTTTGTGTATGAGTGTGATTTGGGTTTCATTCCTCGATGGATCTTAGAATTTGACGTTGACATGCTTAATGCAGAAGGTCCTTACCATCATGGGCCTTTGAATGGAATTTTTTATAATTATTGGATTGTGTGCATAACTAGTGTAGAGAACCTTTAATAATAGGTATGATGGGTTTGCTTGGGTAGCCGTGATAAATTATCTTGGTATGGCTTGTGTGTTCCTTTCTATGTTGTGTGTTATTTGTATAATATTTCATATCCCTTGAAATGTTTGGTATTCCATGTTTTATTCCTTATAATGGTATTTATTACTTGTGTAATATTTCATAGCATATGGAATACTTATTATGATATATTGTTCGCTGCTATTTTATGCCTTGCGTGTGTATTTTTATATAGATAATGGAATATTTGTTCACTTATCAGGTTGATAGGTGGATGTGAGGGACTAATTCAACTTCTTAAATGGGGATCATGGATGACATGAATCATTAGGGATGGCTCTAAATAGGTTGGTTAGTTTCTCAACTTATATTTCATGTAGTAACACCATACTCTATTAGAAGAGATTCCATATATGTTGGTGTGATATACCAATGGAAAACATCTTTGTGTATCAGATAGGTCCATTTCTTATAGAATGTCAAGTGTTCATATCATCATAGGTGATATGGTGTCCATGAGTCATGGGTGAGACTTTCCCTTCAAGGTGGACATAGATTTATTCCTTGAAGGTGAAACATACATTGTACTTAAAAGCAAACAAAGTTACATGTCATTATCTAAGTTATGTGATGACTACATATGATATTCATCTAGCATGGTGCCAAAGAAAATATGATTAGGTTTATTGGAAGCTTTGTTAGCACACGGTCACTTGGTAAATGATTTATTTTATGATTATATATAAATTTAATTTTACATCATTTCATACACTTTTATATGCAGGTGAAAACATTTTAAGGACACATTTTTGGTTTCCTACTGGGTTTATACTCACACCCTTCACAGGAATCCTGATGCGCATGTAGAATTCATGATTATAAATATGGAGAAGGGAAAAGGCCTTGTGGTAGGTTGCTAAGGATATTGTATTTGGGAGATAGACTTGGTACTAGGGTAGACTCTAGATAGTTTTTGAAACACCCTTTTATTTATTCTTACTATGTTGTACTATTATACCATTGACCTTCCAAATTAGGGTCCATTTAATTATTTTTTTTATAGCCTTACATGACATCTATTATCATATATTATTATATTATTTTCCATTTTGATGCTCAGATGAATTATTTTATCATTTTTATTTATCTAATGAGGGTTATGATTACTAAGGTTATAGTATTCTAATGTTACTTCAGACCCTCACTACTAGTCGAAAGTCTCTTATGTAAGGGAGGTGTGTGTGAGGTTATGTGGAACTTCAGCATGGACCCATTGATTTGGGTCAGGGTGTTATAATGTTCTTAGTGGTTTTATATGACATGAAAAATATTTTCAATTTATGGTTAAAAAGTAAGTAATGAAAAACCTTTGTAGGAGTATTATTTTTTATTTCTTAATAGTAGTATGTTGATTCAGACCTATAAAATTACTTTTTGGCATTCATCTAGAAGTTAAACGTATTTTTCACTCTTACCTACTCAAATCTTCTCCCCAATGTAGCTTACAACCATTGGGAAAATCATGTGTTTTTTATAATTGAGACCAATCTTGTTAACAACTTTATTCATGTCATAAAAATACTCAAGGATCTTAGCTTCAAGAAATGTGTCATGAAAAAATTCTAATAACATAGACATTACTTTATTTTTAATTATACATAGGCAATTAATATTGTAAAACCTCATAAAAAATAAATTTTTTAACAGTTGAGGCATCCTCTATACAACTGTTTATTTCCATTATCAACTAATTCATAGAATGAATTTTTCAACTCAATAAATTTTTCCCTTTCATGAATCTCCATAGAATCAGGAAGAGGATCCAATGATATTTTACAATCCTAATTTGGTTGTCATAATGTTCCAAAAAATAATTTATTAAGTTAATATCTATAGTAGCATCAACAATTTTTACTTTTTTGTTTTGATTTTGATGATGTTTCCCCATAATACAGAAGGAATCATTTATCAAGTTATGAATTTCATTCTCCACTATTAGGGATGTACCATGTTTATTTTTTAATTAACATCAGTGTTTAAACTTTTTGTAACATTCAAATCCCCATGACTAATCCTATACACATATTGAATAGATAATTTCTTTAATATCAATGGTTTATAAACTTCGTGTCCCTTAAACCATGTTATTAAATTACATTTAGGACATGGAAATTTAATTATCCCATCCATTAATCGGTTTTAAATTAAAAAATATAATAACTCCTCAAAAATGCTAGCATACTGAGGTGTGTTTCTAGGAAATTTAGGCCAACTTTTATCCTTACATCACCAATTTTATACATTCACAAAAACAAAACATAGTTATATAATACTGTAGGACTGAATCAAGGTTTATATTCATCACATTCTATACATAAGGCATCTCATAAATCCCTTGGCTTAGCACATGTCCTGTTAAGGGTTCATATATTTGTATCATACATTTTATCCAAACCCAAGGCTCCCTAAAAGTGACTAAAATTATTTAACTTTTCAAAAAAATGTGTTAGTGGTAAAAATTCTAAACCCTACATAAATCCAAAACATTCATTTATACTTAAACACCTTAATTCCAGAATGTATGTTATAAATTTTAATCCTTATTTCAAGTCACTTAAACTCACATATCGATTTAATAATTATTGATAAAGCATGCATCACTTTATTATCACTTTAAATTGTTATAAATGTAGTTATGGAATGTATACATCACATTATATTTCATTATTTTCTTGGTAAAAATCATTAAAAACACATATCTAATCCCCCAATGTTAATTAGATGTGTTTATCCCCATTAAAAATTTATTTTTATATACTAAAACATTAATTATAGAATTTTACCCTAACTAAAATACTCACAACATAATCCAATTAATCCATAACTATTCTCTAAAGTTCATTCACTCAAAATAAGAATTTTTTATAGTATTGGATAACTCCTCAACACACTAAATTGACATTTAAACACCATTCTCAGCCCTCAATTTTCAATTAATTTTTTCATAAGTAATTATTATGAAAATTTTACAAGTTAATCTATCATCTTCCTCATTAAAACATCATTTAACACATTAAATTCTATAATTTCATCCTAAAAATACATTTATGGAATATAAAACACTCTTAGAAATTCGTGAAAAAAATTCTATATCATTAAAACTAGTTTCATATGGAATGTATTCCTATAAATTTATAAATAAAAAATTTAGTGTAAAATTAAAATAAAATCAAATAATAAACACCAAAGTGTGTAAGAGGTTACTTACCTCACCCTAAGTAAATTATTAATACCGAGAGAGAAGAATATATTCCTTCTAGATCATGTGAAATTCATAAAATTCCAAAACTATAAGAAACGAATGATAATTAGAACATGATAGTGGGAGATCATATATATCTAGGGTGTAAGGAACCATGATGATTGCTAGGAAGGAGGGGATCTTGTACATCGTCTGGTGTCATTGTACCTCCATAAAGGATAAGCCTTTGATCAGCCTTATTTATCCTTTGATCGGAAGAAGTTTGTTTAGGATTTGGATGAGAAGGGTAAGGTGTGGATCTTGAAGGAAGAGTGATTTCTTTCATTTTTTATATATTAATCGGTGTTTTTAAAAAATGATTCTAAATAAACCTAGAATTTTTTTGTGTTGTTTTCACAAACCATGGATAAAAACCACCTTTAAATATAATAACTAGTGTATTGATACCTCTATATGAGGTATTTTATTTGGATTCCTCTTGGTGATCTTTATCAAACTCGTACGATGATGGTTGGTGAAGAGTAATGCAATAACCATTTATTATGTAAGGTAAACTTATTTCTTCATTTACAGTTTACGCATGATTTGATTTATATTTCATGGTTAATATTGGTTTGCATTTCTTTATTACATTTTTTTACTAACAAGTTCTATTAGATCCCTTGAAGCCCAGTACATATGGGGGATTCATGCCTTACAGGAATCAAGGGAGTACCAAATTCAATGTTCATGTGATGGATCCATGCCTTATCATCAGGATTTCACCAAGGAAGTACTAACCCCATGCCTACTCAAAATAGTTTTCTCACACCTCATTCATTTTCTCCTTGAAGCCAAAAAACACCAATTTCACCCTTAAAAACAACCCTTTAGGAAACAATGTTATACACCATCACATCCTATGTGAAAAAATCTTAAAATGGACTAATTTTTTATTTAATTCTAACACTTGGAAAATAAGATAACATAAAACACTAAAGGGCACACATTACACGACATGTACTCAATCTAGACATTGAATGTGCATGTCGGGTAGTATCCAGCCATGTACTTTTGATGTCTAGTAATGTGGAGTCATCCTATATGGTATTTCAATAGGGTAAAAAAATGTTTCAACCCCCCCCCCCCCCACACACACACACTGAATCCCCTCATGTGTTAGAGATAAAGATGAGGATAACCCCCAAAACTCACCTCTAATAGGCCACGAGTTAGAGACGAGAACTGAGGGTATAGAACTCATATAAATGGGAGGAATTTCATTCTTTATTTAAGATTAAGAATAAGAGATAAGAAGAGACCCACTAGATAGAACAATCACATTATTAAATAAACTATCTCAATATATGAATGTAATGTTATACAAAATGGAAAAAAACTGGGAAGTGCCAAAAAAATCCTACTGAATGACCATGAACTTGAACAGCTCCTGAACAACCACTCTAAGTTGGTAACACCTAACTCAATCACCAACCAGCTCATAAAGACTTGAAAAACAATTTATATATATACATGGGGTGATCATACAAGTATAATCAATAGGATATTCCCTAGAATCTCTCATGATGATATGAAGGAATCGTAATAAAGCCCAGTGAATAAACAAATGAAACTAACTCATTGCCTAAATATGTAAATCTGTATCCCATCCTCACCAAGTAACACATCTAAGTATTTCATTTTATATCAAAATAATATACATAATGAAGGAACCTCACCTCCACATTCCCACTAGTTTTTCACTCTCACACCCCAATGCCAAACATCTTGTGCTATAATCCCATTCATAAGTCATCATTCACCCTACACACATATCACATCACATCCTACATCCCATGCAGATCATTGCAACCTCATAACCATCTAATACATAACCATATAGTATTTCTAAAATCCACTACAACCCATATATCTTGTATTATACCTCAATCCATCACAGTTCATGCTAGTTCACCTATAATAAATCATATACACTGCATACGGATACATGTATGTGTTATAACCTCAAGATACTATAGCCCACACACACATGTATAGTAAAACTGAGAACCATAATAGTCTGTTTATACATGTACCATACGCCTTAAGTAATTACATCACATATATGCCTACACATCATGTTGTACTAAAGGGAGAGTGTGGAGGTGGGAGAATTCAGTCATTCGTTCCCTCACTAACTCGGATGTTAGAGAAAACATCCATACCCAAAACATTTAATCATTGACTCCCCACTCAACTCAAGTGGTGGGTCATATAAACTGATAAAGTATAATGAATAGTATATTAAACAACTAGAATAAGTGTAACAACCTTGGATTAGAATCAACTACGGCTATCATCCCACATGACACTCGGCTTCCACCTCTGAGGTATAGAAAACATGATTTCATAAAATCACATAAGCATCAAGACTCAATCATCATTAATCATTTCCACTTAGAAATTAGAAATTACTATCCATTTATTAAACCCTATTAAAAATCATGGTTTAACCATTTCATTTCATTACAATTAAAAAAATTCATAATTCATATCCTGAATTTTTCATATTTTTATTTCATGCCCTCAGATCATTCATTCCAACCATCCCATAGTTTACATTATTCAACATCACCAACATCAACACCCGCCCCATGGTTTCATTATAAATTCATTTAATCTTCAATAAATTGTGTACTCTATGACTTGATAAGAAAAAACCACAAGAAAGATACACTTATAGTGAATAAGACAACTATATTGGGTAGTTGGTAATCACAACAACGGACATCGGGAAAACTAACCATCAAAAGAAAACATAAATAAAGATGGGTAATCCAAACTCTCAACATGTACTAATTAACCAAACAACCATCCAACACAATAAACAAACAAAAAAATCCCATCTCTCAACCTGCATTATCTAATCCAACATCAACTTCATCTTAACAAATAGGAAACAAGAACTCCCTGGGCTTAGCTTGTGTTTTCCACCCCTTGTATAATATCCCAACAATACTAAGTTTCACAACTAATCACAATAAGTACTAAACCATCATAGAGAATAAGTAATTAGAAAAATAAGTATATTAGGCACACAAATTCAAGGGAAAATGAATTACATAACTCTAAGTCATGAAAGGCTATTATAACATACTAACTTGAATCACCCAGTCTAGGCCAAAGGGCCACATGAACACATGCATGTCTCCCCATATGCAAGTGTTTGTTGACTAGAGATGAGGTCCTGGGTGACATTGTAGGGAGTTTATTCCCCAAGTAACAAATCACCAAAAATCACATACATAGAAGAAGCAATAAATAAATAGTAAATAACCAACAACATAACACAAACTATTGATAATAGCACCCCCTCTATAATAATATGGAATACCAATGTCATAAAATGTAATCAAAATAGATCCCCTCATATGGTGGTTAAATATTAAAAATGACCAAAAGAACAAAATAATAATGAGGGATGACAAAAAAATATCCTAGAGTGTATCCTAGAATCTTCTCAATCCATCTCACTCCTTCCCAACTACTCGATGCAAGGTCATTTCTATTGGCTGGATCACTGACCATAAAGTCTAAACTTGCACTGAAATGCATGTGTACGTTGTCACTATAAACCTAATAGGGCACCACCAATATGTTGTTAACATAAGTGAAGAATCCATATAAGTGTATAAAATGATAAAAAAAATAGATACATAAATAAACAGACAACCTACTAGGTCATAGTGCACTAACCAAACTGCCAAAAACCTCGGCCCTACATGTTTAGGATCAATGCCAAAAGGAATGGTCATGCCATATCACCAAAAAAAACTAATATATTATTAATCAAGGTAAAATCACACAACCATACCCCAACTTTACCATCTCACTAATAGTATCCATCTTCATCACAACAAGACCCATCCATCTTACTCATGTTCATCCTCATGTTACACATCAAGTTATGCCATATCACTCATGACCATCCCATGTTTCATCTCGGACCCAACCATATCACTCATGTCAAACCATTATCACCATTACAAGATTAAACATATCACTCATGGTTATCCCATATCATCATATGAATCCAAACATCATCATACCACATCATTCTAGCCTTTCCTAAGCCCAAACAGCACTTTGCAAGCCTAATTACCCATGTGGATAGTCCTATAATTATCCATGGTACCAGGATCTAGTTCATCGACTATAACATACACATCTCATACTCCCACTATAAGGGACCAACTACATTGATACATACCTCACCTGGTCACTTTCATACTAATATCAAAGGTATCACAGTGCTATACATACACCCGCATTAAAATCAAGGCATAAAATTCCATACAAGAGTTGTAGCATGGTAAGGAATTCTTACCTCAAGCATGATAAATCTCAATATATAAGAATCACCACCCAAATCAGGCATAACACAAGCAAGAAATGGAATAATAAAGGGGTACTTAGGTCTTATATAGAATTAGACTTAGTGAGAGAGAACTCCAATAGTGAATGACACTTCAATCAGGAAATATATGTATATAAGGGAGCTAAAATCATTAAGGATAATCCTCTATATCACCAAAATCATTAGTGAGGGCTGAGGGAGGTAAGGGAGAATCAAAATAAGGGATAAGGGTAAATTTACAATTTTAACCCTCATAATTTTTCTTATAGGAGCCCATTCATGATATAACCATATGGTTCACACTACTAACCATTATAGGCGGAATGCCTATAGTTCCACCTAATCAATTCATGATGTGAAACTCAATGGTCATGTTGTGAATGCCTTCTACTATAGAATTCAAGTTGTAGGCTTAGTTACTTTCCTAAAAAAATTATGATCCACTCTTGACCCCATAAATGGGTAAAACCAACCAATATACACAAGATTAGGAAAAAAAATCAAACCATAATTACCCTTGAGATTCTAAGGTCATTACACACTCCCCTATAAGGGTCTCTCATCCTCTAGAATCATATATAGTGGTCTTATATGAATAACTCGGGCCACTGATCCCATATATATTACTCTAACTCCCAAGTATCCTCCAAGATGAATTCATACTACCAAAAAACCCAAACAATAGGCATTATTCTCCCATACAGTACCTTCTCTCTTTGGTCCATGATCAGCACTAGATGTTCCTTGAATGGAGCATCTTCCTCCAACTCAATATCTTCACTATAAATCTTGTGTGTAGGGTCTAGCTCATACTTTTGAAGCTATGAAACATAAAACACATCATACATACCTTGATGTCATGGAGTATAATCCAACCAGTAAGCCACCATCGCAATATATTCCAAAATCTCAAACAGGCCAACAAATTATGGTTCTAATTTTACTTTTTTCCTAAAATATTGATGCCCTAACCGAGTTTATACACACAAGAACACTTGTTCTTCCACAGAAAACTCTAAGGTCTGTTTCCTTCAGTCAGTATATGAATTTTTCCTTCTCTGAGTGGTAACCAACCAATTTCGATTCAACCAAACCTACTTAGAAATATCTTGCACCAATCTTGGCATGATCACTATCAACTCTCCTGTGTCAAGCCAACACAGTGGAACATAAGTTGTTCAACTATAAGGAACCTCAAAAATCACCATCTAAATTAATCATAGTAGTTTTTATTATATAAAGAATATTCTAAATCCATATGGTCAGCCTATTCTTTTCCAAAACCAACCATGCATACTCTAAGAAGGTCCTATAGTATCTTGATTGTCCTCTTGAATTGTTCATCTATCAATGGGAGATACCTTGTACTCATATCTAGTTTTGACCCCATTACCTTTTGCAAGCCCTTCCAAATCTATGATGTGAAATTAACATCCTAGTTTATGAAAATAGTTATAGGAACATTGTATAACCAAACCAATCCTCGCACTTATATCCTACCCAACTCATCCATAGAGTCTCTTAAATCAATAAAAAGTGTAAAACCTTTTTTAGCTGATCAACCACCACCCACACCACATCTCGACCCCTCAGGGTCCTGATAAATTCTATAATAAAATCCGTAGTCACCTCATCCTACTTTCATATAAATACAGAAAGAGGATGAAACAATACAAGTAGTCGTTGGTGATCCTATTTTATCTTCTTATAATTAATTCAATGAAATACAAACCCTATAACATCTTTCCTTATACTCGAACATTGAAAATGTCATTTAATGTCATGATACATCTTGGTTGATAATGGATGTACCACCAACTATGAGGCATGGGAGACACTCATGTGAACTCCTTCCTTATTAATGTGGTAACCAATACCTTTCCATGGACATGTAACACATTTTTCCCATCCAATAATCATCCTAGAATAAGATCATTCCCCATCAATTACTCTCGCATCACCATAAAATCTGAATTAGTCTCATAGTTAATATTTAATCAATCCACCAATAAGGAAGTAACAATCATGGGAGAACATTTTACCACCCCTTGATCCTCAAATAAACCCACCTATAAATCTTATAGAAAGTTCATAGGATTTTACTCCTCCTCTTATGCATGTTTCACTATTTTATGTGATTTCTTATTGTGATCATATGTGGCAACATTCCCCTTTCTCAGAGAATATATCATCTCAAATTCAAATTTATTCAATAACTCAACCCAAATTCTCTATCATAGGTCTATGTAACATTGAGAAAAGACATATCACAAGATTTTTTATCCATATAGATGAAAATATCTCACTAAATAGATAATGACACCAACACATCAAATCATGAACCACCATAGCTAACTTCAGGTCATGAGTGGGGTAGTTATGCTCATGGGGTCATAACTAAAAAGACGCATAAGTGACCACTTAGTCTCCTTACATCAAGAAAGTCCCCAAATGGACTCATGAAGCATTATAGTAGACTATATAACTTGTCATTGGGTCTGAAAGACTCAAAATTAGAGTATATGTCAACCTCCTCTTTAAATATCTTCATCCTCACACTGATTCATCAACAAAAACTTCAATCCCTTCCTATTAAACTTGGGTATAGGGGATTCCAAGAGAGATAAGACTCAGATAAACCTCCTATAATACCTGATCAACCAAAGAAATACCCAAACCTAAAACACATTTCTTAGTGGTACCCAAAACATAACTACCTCCACCTTCTCTAGATCAACAGAGACTCCCACATCATAAATCATGCGCCAAAGGAAAAATACCTATTTAATACAAAAGTGACAGTTTGAGAACATGGAAAAAAAATTATGTGCTCATAGTGTACTCAAAACAATCTCAAGATTCCCACTATATCATTCTCAGATCAGTGAATATACCATAATATCATCATCGAATACCCATATGAAGGAGTCCTTGTAAGGTGAAAAACTAAGTTAATTAGAGCCATAAACACTACTAGAGAATTCATCAAACCAAATGGCATCACAAGATACTCATACAACCCATACTTCCTCCTGAATATCATTTTTTTTAAATCCCCAACCCTGACCCATAACTGATGGTAGCCAAATCACATTTCAATCTTGGAGAACTATTAGTCTCCCCTAAATTGGTCAAAAAAATCATTGATCTTTGGCAGTGGATACTTTTTTTCATTGTGACTTGATTTATATTTTGATAATCCACACATAATCGAAGTCTTCTATCCTCCTTTTTAGAAAATAATACTAGAGTACCGCATGGATTAGTTCTTGACTGAATAAATCCCTTTACCTCTAAGTCATCAAGGTACACCTTAGGCTCTCTCAAATTAGTATGTTTCATTCGATATAAGGGAATCAATATGGTATGTATACCCTTCATGATTTCAATATCAAACTTGATCCACCTCTTATGAGGGAGTTCTGAGAAATATTATAGAAAAAAATCTTCATAATGATTCTCCATGGGAAGAAAAATAGAAGTATCTATCACTTGGCCTAATGTGACAACCATACCCACCACCTATGTTGTAATGGCCCCAATCTGGCTATGGTCTAGTCTCGTTCTTCCTGCTTTGATATTCTATTCCTTGGTAATAACATGCTCTACATCCTTATTAGAGGTAAATGTCACCTTCCTCTAATAAAAATTGATATAATATCAAAAAAATGTCAACCAATCCATGCCAAAAAAAATAATTGAAACCTCTTATCTCGAAAATAAAATAAAAAACTATAGATTTTTCTATATTTTAACCACTATAGAAAACTTTGGGAACCTCTAAATATCAAAGAATAATAACATATGAGATAAATTCACCAAAAAATCTAAACCCAAAACCACATGGGTAGAAATAAATTGATGAAACTCTCTTGTATAAAACAAATCGTTAGAGATATTCAAGATAATAAAAATTGTACCACTAACCATTAAAGTCCCCTCAACACCATTTATTGGAACCCATTCCAATGCATAAACATTTCCTATCTCAGATGCACGTCTCTGTCCCCATGATCCTTGACTCATAGAAGTAACTAAACCTTGTAGTTCCTGAAACTTCTATTATTGAGATCCCTAAACTTCTCTACATCCAAACCTCCTCAAAGAAGATCATCTATCCATATTAGGTAACCCTAATCAAGTCCTCAAAGCATGTTTCTCTCTAGAACCTCTCTTGGAACTAATATATGATACCCTTAATAAAAACCTTAGAATATATCCCATTTTCCAAATTGTTTTCACTCTCTCAAAGGACTAGTACAATACATGATTAAATACCCACTCTTATTGTACATATAACACTAAGGGAAAGATTCTCCCATATAGAGGAAAAAATAATCTCTAGAATTATCTTACTATTTCTCACCACTCGGGAACATCTTCTCTGACCTCCTCTTTCTACCGCTAAAATAGGCACCCTACAGAATCCCATAGATGTGACGATCAAATTACATGACTTAAATAAAATATTTCATTACAACACGTTCCAAATCCCATTTAGTTTTATATTTTTTGAGAATTATAAAAAACATTAACTAACAAAACCCATGTTATTTGTATAAATTGGGCGTTCTTCCCTTTATATTCATAACTGCTTAATCCATAATGAGTCTTCAATTTCTCCCAAAAATTATATATATTAGAAAATCTTCTATACACTTCATACTTTTCATATCATCATAGCTAATGGAAATGGAAACATAAGAAAGGGGTGAGATTAGATTCTCACTAAGTGTAAATACAAGTGATAAGAATCAAAATTCATAAGTGATAATAGGATAATAATATTAGTATAATCAAGATACATGTGAAAGTTATACCAAAAAACTAATAGATCATAAATTAAGGAATAAAATAATAATACATTATTAAAGTTCATAATATCATAGAAATAAGGCATGCTTGGGAGTCAATTCATATATATAATCACAAAAATAATAACATAGTGGATTAGGTATCCCAACTTTTTTCCCTCAGTGGACTCGGATTCACTCACCTATTTCCCATGGTGGATCAAGAATCAAAACCTATTTCCCATTTTGGATCAAGCATAAATACTTATTTCACTATTATATCATGATATTTAAATATTTACCCAATGCATTGGAGTTCTATATAAAGACCACCCATTACTTAAAAATTAACCATACACATGTGTGACACAAAAAAACATTTAACAATCACATCATTAAAACCTAGAAATAAGAATGGATTTCATAAAATTTTCAAAGTAAAATCATTCCCTTTTATATCATAAAAACCCCATGAAAATAAAATGGATTTAATTTAATACATCATAAAGAACCTATGGAATCAAATGGGTCTCTAAAGATATTAAGTAATTTTCTAGGTAATTATCATTCAATTAAGATAAAAAATCATGTGGTATTTACACTATATAAATAAATGGTATGCAGTTAAGAAAATAATTTCCCTAATAAATAGATGAATGTAATTGAGTTGAACACCATTCAATAAAAAGAATCAAAAATATGGTATTCACATAGGAAAGGAATTGGAATAAAAATGACATTTGTACACCGAAAATGATTAGGAAATACAAATGAAATGATAGATTGTTTATCCAAAATATAAGAACATTACATAATCTATACAAACAAATAATGTTGATGGTTACATTTGAAAAACATACTTGAACAAGCATAATATATTTCAAATTATAATGTCTTAGATAAAAAATACTTTTAATTGGTATTGGAAAAATCAATTTGGAAAAAATAAATATACTTGATCATTTGAAATGAATTTAAAATAAATATTTTATAAATATAGGATAAAAATAATTTATTTTAGAAACCATTAACATGTTGGTAGAATGTTTTATATAAAATTATAAAGTTGGTGGAAATATGTGTTCATGTGAAAGAAAACTTAAAATAATATTTTATAAAAAAATTATTATTATTGAAAAATATGAAGTTATAATTCCTTTCAAAAGTTAATTTAAAAAGGGTGAAGTGAAATATTTTGAAAAAAAATACTTTTAAAAATAATCTCTAATAATTGAACATTATAAATGACTAAATTTTTCTATAGGAAATGTGGAGATAAAGATAAAACATTTTATGAAGAAAGGAAATGACCCTTTTTAATACTTTGAAAATACCTTTATTGAAAACCAACATAGTAAAAAATTATATTTTATGAAAACATTATTGTTTAAAATAGTAATATAAAATAACATATATTAAAATATTAGTGTGTAATAACCCAAGAAAATTTCAAGATAAAATATTATAACTCAATGAATGAAAATTGAGTTACCAAAAAGTCTTGAAACTAGGGTAAAAATTAGGTCAAATTCTATTTAATGAAATGGAACTGATTTGGATTAATATTTCCCATTAATAAAAAACATATATTATAAAGATATACTGATGGGAAGAAAATAAACCATATTATTAAAAACATGGTGTATAACATAAATATGTCTCAAAGGAAAGAATTTGAGATGAAATACCCTTACATTGGTGTTGATTCATCATTCACTTGCACCAAAAATCATGAATAATTAAATTAATTTTATTAAATACATACCTAAAAACCTTATTCATAACTATAACCATTTATACTTCTCATTTATTATCATTATATATTTATATTTTGTTTTTACCTGTATTTATTGTCTAGTTTAAGTAATCTTGATCGTTTCTAACTAGTTTTGTAAGAGCGGTGTTAGAATTCACTATTCTTAAAATATTAATAATTACAATATAATTAAAGTTAGTAAAAGTAATTAATTATACTTATTTATTAAATTTTAACTTCCTTTAAAGATTGGTTCATTATATATCCCCAAATATTAAATCGATAACAAGCATATTTTAGTAATTCTTAACCGATGAAAGGTGTTTTCTTAATTAATAAGTTAAAAATTTGATTTAAACTTTAAAACACCAAAAATAATAATTATTTACATATTTATATCATATTATACTAATAATTACTTTCCCATTATCATCAATGATATAAATTCATATCATTTTTCAAGTAGGTAGTTAAACTGGCCCAAACATGAACATATCATGATTAATGTGTGATTGTGAGATGGTATAGTTAAAATATTATTATACCAGTAGAATAATGTTATTATTTAAGGATAATTTTTGTGATATATCCTAATTATAAATAATTTAGAGAATAATTTATGTATATCGAACAATTACATAGTATGAATAAATTGTTTTTCCATCTTAGTTATCCTGTTTAAGATGATTAATTTTATAATGATAGTTTACCATTCATATCATTAATAGGTTATTCAATTTGTATTAAAAAAAATTATTCATATCATAAAATATATATTTATACTTTAAAACCATTCCTAGATCTATCCATGAAAGGTTGTAATGAAAACCATAATACATAGTTCCATAGAGGTGGCAGTCCATACATATGTGGGGGTGATGCTTTTTTCCATAGAATGGAAGAGAGGAGTAATATGGTTTATAATTTTAGAGTATTAAATAAGTTATATATATAATAATTATATATTAAATTCTATTTTATAACTATCTGTGCTGGATGTTTAAGGAAAATGTATACGTTACTTTGTAGAGGTGGTAGTCCGCACAACGCACAGTTAATGGTTTCATTTTTATTAATAAAAAATGGAAAGAGTTTTTAATGATTATAACATAATTATAATAACATATAAGTATACTAAATATAATTATTTTATCATTATTATATGTTTTATTGAAATTTTAAGAAGAAGGAGTGTACTAAAAGAAATATAAATGACAAAGAGATGTCAGGAACTTATACCTCGCCACATGGATTATCTCCTTTGAAAAGGGGGTTAAGCCTTTGAAGAATGGTATTTTAAGAATATAATAAACTCTTGAAGTTGTATAGGTATGTTGAGGATATTTTTGGGTATATTTTTTCCAAGATAAATGAGTTATGGTGTGAGGGGAAATGAGGATATAAGTGTTTCTTTTATAAGTGAAAAGTGGTGATATTTCTGTAAATATCCAAGAAAATTGATAATGGGAAGTTTCTCTCAATTATATTTGATCAAAAATTGATATATAATGGAGTATAAAATATATAAGGTCTATAAAAACCTCAACCACTCAATAAAAAACATTTTTTAAACATGTTAGGCCCTATACTTATTAGGTTACTCATTTTTACCATTTTGGTTTTTACCACTGTAACTAGTTTTTACATGGTTAATTCATACTTTGGGTAAAAAAAATATTATGGTACTAATTATATAATTTGGACCATAAAATTATAAATTTTAAATCCATTTTTATTATTCAATTTCACAAATTTATTAAAATTAATTCGAAAATACTAAATGTATAATGTATTAAAAATAGTTTTTTAAAGAAATATAACTTAGGTTATAAAATGTAAAATATGAGTTTTTAAATAAAAACCAAAATTTTTAAAATTATAAAGTAACTTAAAAAATACATACTTTCCCTTACAAAAATTTTTCATAAATTTAAAATTCAAACATATATACTAATAATATCATAAAAGTCATGTTATTTGTAAAAATAATATTTTTCACTATTTAGCTAAAAAATCAATATTTTTTAAAAAATACAAAATAAATAACCCTAATATAATTTTGAAATTGTAAATTAAAAAATGAATTTATTTTTTTATCAAATTAAAATTATAAAATTTATATATTTATTAATTTAAATAAAAATACAATATATAAAGAAAAACTATTTTTATTGGAAAATGACTTCTTAAACTTCAATTTTCTTTAATATTATTCAATGTAATTTACTAAATAATTTAATATTGAAATAAAAGTTTAAAAAAATATTCCCTGTTATAATAAACTTTTAAACGTGATAAATTAAATTTATTAAGTTAATATACTATAACCCTTTTTGTAAATGGTTCTTTGGAATGAATATTTTTTTTAAATATTAAAGAAAAATAAAAATATGTAATTATTTTATTTGATTATTATATTTTTATCTACTAATGATTATATTCTATATCTAATTTTAATATGTCTCGGTTTGTTTTACTTGGTTGTTATGTTAGTTCTATGTTTCATATGATAAAATCTATTGAATATCGTTTAAATTTAAAGGATACAAAATCTTGGGTCATTACATTCTATAGTCGTTAAATAAATTACATCATCTCAATTTTAGTTATCACTTACAAATGAAATTCGGAGAGGGTACTCTTAACATATTCATAATTCAGGATATAACTTCTAATATGAAATATACCTTACTACCATAGGTTGTATCAAGTAACTTATTTTCCCTCAAACAACAATAATCATTCATATAATCATATACTGATGTATGTATATACCTTAATCATATATACCCCATAACATACCATTCCCAAAACCACTTGAATATCCACAACATTAAACCTTATTGAAATCATATATTCTTTCAAAAATTAACTCTTATCTTTAACCATAGGTTCCTAAAGTAACTCACTAGTCTATATATAACATGATCCCAAAAATTAGATAGACTTCACCAAAAATATCATTCATCATGTTTTCATTAAATCTATAATCAATTCCAGTGATATAAAAACTATCTAACTCAGTTTTCTCAAAAATCAATAAACTGTTTATTATCTCAAAATCAAGCATATATTAAAGCTAATATTTTACCATACCTCAATCATGTGTTCTCCAATAGTTATCCCTAAAATATAACCTTGTTGAAAAATCTTTTTTAATAGATGTTGATACCATTTAATATATGTTTCCAATTATTTAATGAAGAACTATTGAAGAACAATCCTATAATCCTCATAAATTTAAACATATACCAAAATGTCATTGATAAATATCACTCACTAATGAAAAACTTTTTGAGTATCATGATTTATTTCATGTTAAGATATCAACCCCGCTACTATAGGTAAGACTAGGAAACTCACATTTTCTATAAAAATGGGAATATACTAATATTATCAACCATTTATTTAGGCTACCTTATTCGTTTATAAGACATTGGTGTCTAGACACATACCTTTCTCAGCTTAATTTCTATCATCCTGTTTCAACCAAATATAAACACCCAAAATATTTATCAATAAAATTAGATTAAATTATCATATTAATATGAAATATCAATCACAAGATGTATTCTACAATGAAACATTCATTTAAACCTATGATACTTTCAATTTAAGTATATCGCACTTGGTTCATCCTATAACTCTCTTGGTTCTACCTAGCCTACTTTTTTCTCTCATACTTATTAACTTAATCCCTTAAAACCATATCCCTTAGGAGTGTTTAGCCAAGTGTGCAATATTATTCCCACTCATCATTTACCAGAGTAAAGATTGAGTCAATGTTAAACTAGCCTTTTTCAAGGTGATGAAACCTAGGTGAATCTATACCATAGTTGCATCCACTTATTAGTATCCAAGCAGGGATGTATTTTCTAGTAAAACCACACTATCTCTATTTTACAAAACATTCAGTATATTATCCTATACTTAGACTTATCCTAAGGGTTTTCACTAAAGTTATCTTATCTTAATCCCTATAATATTACCTAAACTAACATAAGGTTTATATATACCTTTGAAATTATGATCAACCATAACTTATCAAACATTGATGAAAGTTCTAACTCCTAAATTATCCTCAACTAAAAACATATTAATCTCAAAATTTATCTAAACCCTTTACTGATACTAATTATAGAATCCCATAGATGTGACCATAAATTTATATGACTTAAATAAAATATTTCATTACAATACATTTACAAGACCTTTTAGGTTTATATTTGTATAGAATTAGGAAAAATCATTAACTAGTACAACCCATGTTCATTGCATCAATTGGAAATTTTTTCCATTATATTCAAAACTAATTAATCAATAATGATTCATCAATATCTCCCATAAATTATCTATATAATAAAATATTTTATGCACTTAATACTTTTATTATTCTCATACCCTAGGGAAATATAAACATAAGGAAGGGTTGAGCTCAGATGCTCAATAAGGGTAAACATAAGTGATAAAAATCAATGATCATAAGTGAGCATAAGATAAGAATATGGGTATAATAAAGATATATAAGAAATTTTTACCCAATAAATTATAGATTATAAATTAAGGAATAACATAATAACATATCATGAAAGTGTTTTATATCATAGAAACAAGACATACTTTATAATGTTGTCACATTCATAAGCTTGGAAATCATAAAATAATGGATCAAGTATTACAACTTTTTTCCCTTAGTTTATTAGGTTGCATGCACCTACTCCACTTGGTGTATAAAGAATCATAACCAATTTCACATTTTATATCGAATATCACTACTCACTTCACAATTTTCACATGAGATTTACAATTTTACACAATGAATTGGAGGTTTATATAGGGCACACTCATCACTTAAATATTAATCATAAAGATGTGTTTCTTAACAAAAAATCTAACCATCGTATCATTAAAACCTATGAATAATAATGAATTTCATAAAACTTGAAAATGAAAATCATTCACTTTTTATAGTATAAAAACCCCATTTAATGAAAATGGGTTTCATTCAACGCATCATAAATAACATTTGAAAACAAATTTGTGCACAAAGATGTTCAATAACTTTATTTGTAAATACCATTCAATCAATATAATAAAGAATGTGGTATTTACACCGTATAGATAAAGGGTATATAGGTAAGAAAATAATTTCCTCATTCAATCAATGAATTTCATTTAGGTGACCACTCTTTAATTAAAAGAATCAAAAAAAAATTATTCACATAGGAAAGGCATTGGAAGAAAAATTATAGTTATAAACCGAAAACAATTAACCAAAAAAAAGTGAAGGATCATTTATAAAAAATAGAATTACATTACACAAAAAATTAATAGAAAGAATTTGTATGGTTATATTTTAAAAATATCCACAATTAATCATAATATATATAAAATTATAATAACTTAGATGAAAAATAATTTTAATGAGTTTTAGAAAAATCCATTTGGAAATAAGAAATATCCTTGATCTTTTGAAATAATTTTGAAGATAATATTTTATAAATCAAGGAAAAAATAATTTTTTTTAGAAACCATTAAAAATTGGGGTGAAATTTTCATATAAAATGACAAATTTGGACAAAATATGTGTTCATAAGAAATAAAACATAAAATAATTTTTCAGAAATCGTTTTTAACATTATTATAAAAGATGAAGTTATGCGTCCTTTCAAAAATTATTTTCAAAAAAGTGAAGGGAAATATTTTAAAAATTTTACTTTTAAAAATAATATATAATAATATATCATTATTAACGATATAAATTTTTCTATAGGAAATGCAGATCCAAAGATAAAATATTGATAATGAAAGGAATGAAACATTTTTAATACTTTGAAAATACATTTGTTGAAAACCCAAATAGTAAAACATTATTTTATATTAAAAAATAATTTTTAAAAATATTAATATAAAATACCATATAGTAAAATATTAGTGTGGAATAACCCAAGAACATTTCAAGATGAAACATTATAACTCAATGAATGAAAATTGAGTTACCAAAAATCCTTACAACTAGGGTAATAATTAGGTCTAATGTATTTTGATGAAAAGTAATTCATTTGGATTAGTTTTTTCAATTAATAACAAAAATATATGATAAAGATACATTCATTGGATTTAAATACACCATAGGATGAAAAAAATGGTGTATAACATAAATGTGTCTCAAAGGAAGTAATTTGAGATGAAAAACTCTTACTTTGGTCCTGATTCATTCTTCACTTGCACCAAACATCCTAAATAATTAAATTAAGTTCATTAAATACAGAATTAAGAACCTTATTCACAAATTTAACACTTTATACTCCTAATTTATAATCATTCTATATATATAGTTATTTTTTACCTATTTTCAATATCTGGTGTAAGTAATCGTGATCGTTTCGAATTAGTTTTGTAAGAATAGTGTCAGTATTCATTATTATTAAAAATTTAATCATTACAATGTCATTAAAGATAATATAATAGGTTAATTATAGGTATTTATAAAATTTTAACTTCCTTTAATGAGTGTTTCACTCTTTAACCTTGAAGATGAAATTGACAACAAGCATATTTCAATGATTCTTAACCAATGAATGGTGTTTTCTTGATTAATGAGATATATATTGATATAAATTTTACAAAAAAAAATATGTAATTATTTATATATTTATATCATGTTATAATAGTGATTAAAATACCATATTCATCCATGATAAAAATTCATATCATTGTTCAAGTAGGTGATTAAACTGACCCAAACATGAACATACCATGATTAATGGGTGATTATGAGATGGTATAGTTTAAATATCCTTATAAAATTAGCATAATAATCCTATTTAGTATTAATTAGTGTTTTATATCATAATTATAAATTATTTTCATAATAATTTATGGATGCTAAATAATTACATAGTATAAATAAATTATTTTTCCTACTTAGTTCACTTTATTAAGACATTTAATTTTATAATGATTGTATATAATTCATATCATTAATATAATATTTAGTTTGAATTAAAAAAACCATACTCATATAATAAAAATAATATTTATCCTTTAAACCCATTCTTAGAACCATCCATGAAAGGCAATAATAAAAAACAGAACACACCATTCCATGGAGGTGGTAGTCCGCACAAACACATGGATAAGGCTTTTGTTTTCCTTAGAAAATGAGATAGGAGTAATATAGTCTATCATTTAAGAATATTAAATAATTTTTATATGTCATTATTATATTAAATTATGGTTTATATGTTAAATTCTTTTTTTAAACCGATCATGTTATGCAGTGAAGGAAAACATACACGTTACATTATGGATACGGTAGTCAGAACAACCCAGTATTAATAATTTCATTTTTTCTTAAAAGAAAAAGTAGAAATATGGTTAATGATTATACCATATTCATAATAAAATATAATAATAATAAAGATACTTATGTTATCATTTGAATATTGTGTAGTGAAATTTTAAGTAGAAGGAGTGCACAAAACGAAATATAAATGATAAAGATTGTTTAGGAACTTATACGTCACTACATGGATTATCTCTTATGTGAAGAGGGTTAAACTGTTGAAGGATAGTATTTTGAGAAGAATAAAAAACATATTTTGGGTGGATAATAATTTTTATGAGAGTTTTGGGTGGAGTTTGGGCCAAACATAGTGAGTTTTTGAGTGAGGGGAATTGAGGAGAGGCATGCCCCTATTATAGGTAAAAAGGGATGACATTTTTGTAAATACCCAAAACTTTTTAATAATGGGAATTCACTCTCAAGTAAATTGGATCAAAAATTTAGAAATGATATAGTGGTAATATATAAGTTTAATACACACATCAAACACTCAATTAATGGTATGTTTTATATATGTTTGGCCCTTTACCTATTAGGTTACTCATTTTTTCTATTTTGGTTTTCACCACGGTAACTAGTTTTTACCTAAGTATTTTATCCTTTGTGTCCAAAAATAAAATGGTCTTTATTATATAATTTGGACCATCTAATTAAAAATTTTAAATCCATTTTCTTTTATTCAGTTTCTAAAAGTGATAAAAAATAATTTTAAAATACTAAATGTATAATGTATTATAAACAATTATTTTGAAAAATATAACTTAAGTTCATATCAAATATGGGTTTGTATATTAAAATAAATATTTTTAAATTAATAAATTCACTTATAAAATAAATAATTTTTTTTATAAAAAGGTTTCATGAATTTCAAACTAATACTTATATACAAATAATGACATAAAATTCATGTTATTTGTAAAACGACATTTTTTACTATTCACCTAAAAACAAAATTTTTAGAAAAATCAAAAAAAAATTAACCCTAAGATAATTTTGAAATAATAAATTCAAAAATTAATTTATTTTTATCAAATTAAAATTATAAAATTTACATATTTAGTTATTTAAATAAAACTAAAAATTATAAAGAAAACTCGTTTTTATTGAAAAATGGATTCGTAAACTTCAAGTGTCATTAATCTTATTTCATATAAATTTATAAATAATTGAATATTGAAATAAAAGTTTAAAAATATAAATATAAACTATTATAATAAACTTTTAAATGTGATCAAATTTAATTTATTAAGGTAATATTCTATATGAATTTTTCTAAATGGTTCTTTAAAAAACATCATTTCATTAAATATTAAAGAAAAATAAAAATATGTAATTATTTTGAATTGGTTATTATATTTTTATCTACTAATGATTATATTCATTAGTTAATTTTAATATTTATTAGGTTTTTTTAGTTGGTTGTTGTGTTATTTTTTTTGTGTGTGTGACATGATCTATTGATGATAGTTTAAATTTAAAGGATCCAAAATCTCATGCTGTTACACACCCACAATAGCATTAGAAAGGTCAATCATAAGCCCATTAAAATTAGGAAGAATACATACCTATTTATACTCCTCCAAAACATTATTGATCATAAAATCCTTATATATAATGTCATGGTAATATGTCAAGTTGAAAATCCTCATTTGACGCCTCACCATGGTCCATAAATAAATTTCAAACCTTCAGGCCTTTTCGTCCTCATTTCTTGATAACAGATTATCAAAATGAAAAAACACCACAAAATGAACAGTATGACTAGCTACCGATATCACTCTCTACTAGAGTTATATGAACTCCTATTCTCAATCCAAACTCAATACCTTGGGAAATAACTCTATACAAAATAAGTCCTTGAAATACTCCCATGTCAAACCCCCATTCCTCCTTACCTATATCATCACACCCCTCCACTTTTGGAAGTTCCCTAAAGCATATAAGTGGATAACTTCAATATCCTCTCTTTATGAGTCTCGATCAGCTCAAAATTTCCTTTTATATTTTTAATATAATCTTATGAATCCTGAAGTACTCATATTCCTTGTAATGATGGAGTATGTTACAACCAAAAAACATAAGAAAAATAAACCATTTTGGTCCACCCTTATAAGATCCTCCACCCTGAATTGGAAATAACCAGAAAAAAACTAAGTTGAAGTGGATATACTACCTAGACCATTGGGGAAACCACAATAGCATGCTCATCTGCACCCTCCTATACATCCTAAGGAATAATTGTAATATTCCTTACCACATGACCCTCCTGACCCGGGCCCCTAGGTGGCACCATGGGACATCAATTCTTTGGAATCTCTAAAATACCACAACATGATTCAAATATGTCTTTAATGGATTAATTTTTTAAAAAATTTAAGAAAAATAATAGGCAAACACACACCAACCCAGGAAACATACTCTAAGGGTTTACCCACAGTCACTAATCCTAAACACCCCAATCTACCCAAAGCTTAATCCCATATCACGATACCTACATGTTATTCATAGTCACATATAAATAAAAAATCACAACATGATCGAGCTAATTTAATTATATTCCACTAATAATGGATTTGGTAAAACACCAAATATTTTTCTTTGGTATTTAATTAATTTAAGCATCTATAATCTATATGTAAATAAGCTCATGAAATGTAAACATACGTTTCTATCCATGATTCATGAACTCACCCACTCTTTCCAATCTGGACAAGAGAAAATCTCGTAAACCATAACTGCACAATAACAAACATGTATAGCATGAAACTATAATATCACAACCAATAAAAAAATCCCACTTTCCTAGTAACTTTAAGGTCCACTACATAGGTGTTACTCAAGCATAATCTTAGTACCCCTACCCAAGTCTTATCCATCCTATCTCTATTCTACCAATCCCTTAAACTTAACAAAGTAAAAAAGAAAAGGGGCTCTAATACAATTTTGTAACCCGACCTAAATCACCTAGTATGGGTCAAAGGGCTACATGACCTCATTCGCTCCTCCTCATAAGCAAGAGGTTTTCAACTAGCGGTGAGGGTATGAGCTGCATAATGGGGAGACTATGTCCTTAGAAAAATATCACCAACAATTACATACATAGAAAAAGTAATAAATAAATAATAAATGACTCATATAACATCATAAACTATTATTAATAACATTCATTATATAACAATATGGCATACCAAATCCATAAAAAGAATAAAAAATAGATTCTCACATCTGGGGTATCGATATAAAAATTAATCAAAAGAAAAAAAATAATGTGGAATAAAAAAATATCTCAAAGTCTATTTGTTGTACGGTCCTTTCCCTTAGCCATATCCTTGACCAAAAAAATCATGTGAACTGAGATTGTCATGTAGAGTGTGAGTATAAACTTAGTATGACACCACCAATGTATCCTTAACATAATTACAAAATTCTTATAAAAGTGTATGAAATGATATAAAATGAACACATAAATAAACACACAAACCACTAGGTCATCATGTGCTAATCAAGCTACCATAAACTATGGACCTACCTAATTTGGCTCCATACTAGAGGGAATAGTCATGTCAGGTCACCAAATATCCAAAAAAACCATTCTCTTCTTACTCAAGGGAAACTCATACAACCATGCCTTAGACTAGCCATCTCACTCATGGTGTTCATCTTCATCACAACAAGTCCTAACTATCTCACTCATGGTCATCCTCACATTACACATCAATTTATTCTATATCAACCATGATTAACCCATATTTCAAGTCGGACTCGACCATCTCACTCATGGTCATCCTCAATCTCCATGTCAAGCTCAACCATATTGTTCATGGTTATCCTACATCATCATATGAAACCAAACAACATCATACCACATCATTATAGCCTTTCAAGAGCTCAAACTAAACTTTTAAATCCTAATTACAAATGTTGATATCCTCACCCATATCAATGGTAAAAGTCTCTCGTTCATTAATTTCAAGGTTCATAACTCATACTCCCCCTCTAAGGGACCAATTACACCAATACAGACCTCACCTAGTCCCTTTGATACTAAAAGTAGAAGTCTTATAGGTATAAACATTCACCCACTTGAAAATCAAGGCTTCAAATTCCATACAAGATCCATAACATGGTAATAACTTCCTTTCTCAAGTGTGGTGAAGCTCAATCACCACCCGAGTCAAGCCCAATGCACAAAATCCCTAAAATATTCCCCCATTATTCTAATATTAGGTTTTTAATAATGAGAAAATATCACAAATACCTCCCTCCAAAGGTACCCCAAATGGGAAAATAAGGAATAAAGGGAGATAACAACCCATAAAGCATGTGTCCAGTAGGTCATGGGTTGGATACTAGAACCAAGGGTATATGAATCACACACATGAGAGGAATTACCCTCATATAGATTTAAGGAACAATGTATAATAAGTTAAAACAGTAACCAAAATGATATATAAATAAAATAAGTAATCCTAATACATCTAATGTCGTGCATAAACTAAAACAAGTGAAAATAAAATTGAAAGTACCAAAAATAAAACTATGTAGTGATCACAAGATCTAGTAACTCCCGATAGATGCTCAAAAAATCCTTCAAACTAGTAACATCTAGCTCAATCACCAACCTATTCCTGCTAACCTGAAAAACAGTTTGTATAAATGTAGGGTGAGAAAAACATGTATACTTAATATAATCCTCCATGAAACCTCTTGTAAAAATTGCGAGAGAATCATACCCAAGTCCAATTAATAAAAAAATGAAACTAACTCATCACTAAAATAGGTACAACTATATTTTTCATCCTCTATGTGGCTCACTCACCAACTATCACATATAAGTAAATCATTCTATATCAAAATCATATATATAAAGAAGGTAACCCACTTCAACTTCCCCACTTGTATTTTTCTCTCATGCCCCAATGTCACGCATCCTATGATCATCCCTTACATAATTAAATCATCCCTGATGTGATTTTATCCTTGATCCCACCAACCCTAGGCCCATGTAGGGACCAACATTTCATATTGGAATTAGTCCACATGTCCATCTCATCATCAAAATCATACCATTCATAACCAAGTACATTTCTATAAGCCACTACAACCTATCTAAATGAATTATACCTCAATCCATCATAGCTCGTGTGCACACACCCATGAGAAGCTGGATCCACCATGAACTGATACAATTATGTGCTATACCTAAATCCATTACAACCCATACATTAATGTATAGTAAAATTGATAGTCGTCGTAACCTAGGTAGGAATGAACCATATACCATAAGTCATTATATATCGAGATATGATTACTCATATCTACATAAAAATGTATATTATAGGAGAGGGAGAAGTCATCCATCTATTCCCTCACTATCCTAACCCAACATTTGGGTGTGGTGGTATATGAAGTCCAAAAATATATAAATAATATCACTTAAAAACCATACTAAGGTCCACTACCATGCCTTAGACTAATCTACCATTGACATCATAATGGGACTTCGGTTTCCATTATTAAGGGCTAGAAATCAAATAAGCATGAAATCATAAATTTCATTATTAATTAATTAATTAATCATTAATTAATTCACATTAACATTTTCCAAGATTAAAATTTTAATCTTATAAAGCCAAGTATCGATGGAACTATTAATTATATTACTTATATTCTCAAGTATGTCATCATCATTAACCACTTAACAAATTATAGATTTAAACTCATGATCCCTGGAGCATCCCTTTCAAGCATCCCATGGTTTCTATTAATATAATATAAATTGTTAAACATCACTACCAACAAAAATACCCCATGCCAAGGGATAATTTATTTATTCATTTATCATTCATAAAATCATCCAAGTACTCTAGGGCTCTACCGAAGATACCACATAATAACTATACATGTCAAGAAAAGATTTTGACGACATCAAGTAGTGGGAAACCAATAAATAACATTTGTACAATAGACCATCTAGAAAGTAACAATCAAGAAGTAAGCATTGATGATTAATCCCCACTCTGAACTCATCCTGACTTCCCTAGTGTCTCACACCACTGGTCAAAACATTAAACAATATTGTCATCACTAACATAAATCATTACTATAGCTCAATATCCCAATCCATTGCTCATCCAAGGTTACCAACCATATCAAAACAACCATCAATCAAACTACCTCCATCACCAAACCCATAAAAAAACTTGGGCCCCTTGCCCTTTACTCATCAAGTATCTCAACCACATGTGGTTACAAACAAACACATCAAGGATCCAAAATTTCTAGAATTCACATACATTTAAAATTCATTTTCCACACACAGGAAAAGACTCTAAGTCCATATAACAAAGGAATTTAAGTCTTTAATAATAAGAACAAGCTCACTAATCCCCAAAGAATTTTCCAATAGAAAATAACTATGTTAATTATCATATTTAATTAATTATCTTATTATACATAGTTTTCCAGCAATAAGAAACCTAAAACATATCAACTATCAACATCTACAAATCAACATAAACATGCATCTATAATTACTTTCATATTCCATAAGAAACAGGGAAAAACAAATATCAAATTAGCATGCATCTCTCTTTAATTACATCACCATGAATCTGGATATAATTTTTTTATCATATTTATTGTAAGATAACATGATAAGAATAAAAATAACCACAATGAATAGATATTTCACTCTCTATAAAAACAAGAGGCAACAATAACATAGAGAGATACACATGCGATCACAAAACCCAAACCAAAAAAAAATCATTCCTTTATTTATGTATTCTTATATTTGTCTGGTTAATTCAATCTTTACCCAGAGGATTAAATAATGATAATCTAACACTTTCACTTTGAAAAATATATAGGTAGTATATCTTCTACCTCAACACAAAAATCTTAATGTTCTATGAGAAATAATGGAACACCAAGTGCCAAACTATTATTACTTCTTCTATAGGGAACTGATGATCCCTAAAACACCTTCCCAACAAAATAAATATATCATTAATTGATATAAATTGTAGGAAAGGTGAATAAAAGAACCCACCATAGCATGGAAAATGAAGAATGGAAGATAATGAAACTATTAAAGAAGGGAAAACTTGCCTCAAATAACCACAAATTGATCTCTAGTATATGGAGGGGTGAATTTGATTGGAGGGACTTCAAACTAATTTGAAAAGGATCTATTGGTAACCTAGGGTTTGAGAGAATAGAGGATAATAAGATAATTCTTAAGGGTCCTCCATAACTTATACCCTGGCTCATAAATCTGCATTCACGATGTGAAAGGATAATTTATGCCGTGAATTTCTCAAACCCAGCATCTTCCAAAAATTAAGCACCCAACATGGAAATCCAAGAAAACCCATTTAAAGCCTGAATTTTTTATTCTCGATGTGAATTATTTTTTGGTAGAACCACTTAATTCCAACTCAAAACCCTTCAAGATATGAACTATAATTCAAGCATCAAATCTCAATTCAAAATGTGAATGTTGATTTTATGTCATGAATCTATCCAACAACTATATTCCTAGATTATAACCACCCACTACTACCTCAAAATCAAAAAGGGAAAGACCTGGGAAAACTAGTCCCTTCCATCATATTCCTCACAAATATTTTTTATCTTCATGAATTTAAAAGAAACCTAGAAAAGGAAAGGTGTCTGAATAACCACCCTAAAAGATACCTCTCAAGGGCCTCACTACATCAAGAATATAACCATACCACCAGAGGAATAAAGTAAAAAAAATTATAACATCACTAATAAACATCAAAACACATTCCAATGGGTTATAACAATCAAGGTAAAGGTGAAAAAACACAAAACCAAGGAAGATAAATGATCTTATACAATAGGAAAGGGTTTAAAAATCATCCCAAAAAGGACCAAACAAATCATCAAAATATCTTGGGATATCGAGTGTGAAACTATGAATCTCACTCCCAAGTTCTCTTCTATAAGACACTATGCCACCACAGGGAATGAATAAATGGGATAGCATGAATGTGAAACACATTCTCCTGATGGTCCTAAATATTTAAAAGATTCTCCCTGATGGTCACACTGTCTTCAACATCCAATGCACCCTAATCGATTACATGAGAATAATCATGTAGATACTGGTAAATATTTGATGTGTGGAAGGCGTCATGAATTTGAATCATCTATGGGGGTAGTGTTAACCTATAATCCACAACTCCAACTATGGACAACACCTCGAAATGTCCAATGAACTAGGGAGAAAGCTTATTCCTATGACTGAACCATCACTACCCATAAAAAGGAGACACCTTTAAGAACATGTGATCTCCAACATCAAAATATATAGGCCTCCTCCTATGGTCATAATAGAAATTATCATGATATTTTTATACCATAATTCACTCATGAATCACTTGTACCTTATTTTTCATACTTCGTGCCAATTTTGGTCCAAGAAAAACTGACTCTCTGACCACAGTCTAGAACAATAAAGATAGGAAATTTCATCCATATGGATCATTAAATAGAGTCATACCAATAGTAGAGAGATAGTTATTGGTGTAATAAAACTTCACCAAGGTTAGGTTCTTGTAATGTCCTCACCCCAATTCACTATAAGTTGTAACCAGACCAAGTCATTCTGTGACCTCGGGAATGTATCCCTATATGCCAGAGGTTTCTAACTAGTAGGGGGTCCAAGATGTGATAGTGGAGAGAGTATACCCACATATTAGAGTGTAAATAAAACCAAAAACAACCAAATATCATCCATAATAAAAAAATTAACAATAGATTACATAGGATAAATAAAAAATAGAAACCATTAATAATAAATATTGAAAAGAAATATACAACCTTAACATAAATTAACTACTCATTGGACCAGTCATAAATTCAAATAAAAAAATAACCAAAATATTTTGAGGCTTTACTACATCCCTGATCCCCACCTCATCACAATATCCAATCCTATCTAAGCTATCCATTTTGAAAATAATAATCTTAAGCCATAGCCCAACCTAAACCTATGAATAGTGAATTCTACTTGAGTACCAAAGTGTGATGGCCGCTTGAGTAAGGTGTAAGTACATAACTCAATATGGAACCACCATTATGGTATAATACATTGTTAGTAAACACAGTGACATATGTAATTGATATACTTAGTTAAATAAACAATCAATTACTATTAGATAAATAAATACAATTGTCAATACACTGAGTCTAACACGATAACCAAGATCGACCACACCTGCTTCGGCCAAGGACAGATGTTGTTATCCATAGTACCAAAGTTTTTTATATAAATATATGGACACACTAGATACAAGGAATAAGTCCAAGTTCCCCCAAAAATATAATAATAATAGGAATACCAGATTCAAGGAACAATGTCCAAGGTCCCCCAAAAATATAATAATAACAGGAAGACCCAATCCTTAGAATTTCCTCAAGGTCCCCCAACAAGGAAGAGGTCTCCCAGAATTCACCCTGGAACTATTTGGATCTGAAAGTTCTAACAAAGGAGGAATGACAAGGGTTTTTTGGGAGAAATAGAGTCATGTGTAACCTAAAGACCCAATATTTAAGAACACATGTGACCCCATCAATGGGATTAACCCCCTTACAAAAGACTAATCGGCCGATTCATCCATTCAAATTAATATAATTGATGACACCACAACATGTGACATAGAGGACCCTTGTACATGGGTTGGACATCTTGTTCACCAATGGTCAAGAGCATAACTAAAAATATGTCTCTTATGATGCATGAACCCATGACAATAACTAAGTAAATAATTATATGAACTTATGAACCTAAATTATTTTCTTAGCATTTTCCTTTACCTATAAGTGATGGGAGTTTCCATAGAAATGGTATTGGTTAATGATTAAATGTTTTTACCAATAATGCTTAGAAGATATCCTAATATCTAAGACATGAGTTGAATGTTGAATTATTAATTAAATAATTTGATTAAATACTTAAAAGATGTGATATATTGATTAAATGGTTTATTGATGTGATATATTGATTAACTTTTTTATTGATGGAATGTATTTATTAAATGGGTATTGATGTGACATATTGATTAAATATTGTTATATTGATATATATTTTTTGGGGGACCTTGATGTGATACCAAAGAACTAGTGTAACCTTTATTATAATATATATAGTTAGGGTGCCTTTATATTATTCCAAGGATATGGTGCACCTATTATTATTATATATATTTTTGGGGAACATTGAGGTGATTCCAAGTATCTGGTGTGCCCGATATTATTATATTGTTGGGGGACCTTGGATGTTGTTTCATGGATCTGGTGTGCCCATTATTATTATACTATTAGGGGACCTTGTTCTTAGTCCTTGGATCTAGTGTTACCATATATTTATATACATGACTATGGTACTATAGATACACATCTGACATTGGTTGAAGTAGGTATGGTTGATCTTAGGTGTCATGTTAGACTCTGAGGATTGACGGTTGTATTTATTAATGTAATTACAGTTTATTTATTATGTTGAGTATATCACCTACACATGTAATTTCATTTACTAGATATGTATGGGACCATGATGGTGGTGTCGTACTAGGTTATCTACCCACACCTTTATTAGGAAAACATATCACTTGGGTACCTGAGTACCTTTCACCGTTCACAGGTTCAGGTTGGGATGAGGCTCCGGATTAGTTTGATCAAGAAAGTTAGCACATATGGGAATAGATAATGTGATGAGATGAGGCTTAGATTTTTAGTAGATACTAACAATGTTTTGGTTATTTTTTATTTGTATTTTTGACAGGTCCAGTGGTTGGTTGGTTTGAGATAAGGTCATATGAATCATTTCATTATTTATTATTGATGAATTTTATTTATTTATTTTATCTGCATACTCTATTGATTATTTATTATTGTGGATGATATTTTATTATTTATTTTTTTATTAGTACTCTTATATGAGGCTATATTATACCTAATATCACATCATAGACCTGTGATGCTAGTCGGGAGCATCTAGTGTATGGGGAGGCATGCTTGAGGTCATGTAACGACTCGATAAAAACATTTAATCATTAACCAACACCATTTCTATGTAACATCCCACCACTCAAGGGTAAAGGAAAATTATAAGTCACCAATTTAGGTCCTATTAATTCATATTGTTATTTAATCAATTCTTCTCATGTTTTTATACATCATAACGAACATAGTTTTGGCTATAATTCCAAACATTGGTGTTTAGGGTGTCAGGGAAGTGCACAAGGGTCTTTTGTGGCCCTTGACACTTTGTGCATTCCATAGTATGGGAATATATTTGATATCAGGAAATTAATTCTTAATTAAGAAATAATACACCCTAAACTAGAAGTCCCACATTAATAACCTCGTATTAAAAAGACCTTAGGATATCATAGACTTCAGTTAGAAAGAAACATGAGGCGAGTGAGGTAGAAATAAAGGGATAATGAAGGGATACCACATACCTCTAGTCTAGATGCACCTCTAAATCATCATAGGTGTAGATCAAATTTTAAGGGATCATATAAGGTTGCTATTAAAAAGATTAGGTCACTGATAATTCACCCTAGAACCATCTAGATCTAAATGATCTAACAATGAAGGAATGATCATGGGTTTTTAAAGGATAAATTGAGTCAAGTATAACCTAAATACACCATCTTTAGGATCACACACACCTCCATCAATGGTCATAACCCCCTTCTGAAAGACCAATCATCTAATTCAACCATCCAAATTTCTAGAACTAGCAAAACCATGGAAAGGGGGTTTCTACCACACCCATGGTGGATTGGATCACACCATTCCAAAGAGATTAACCATAGGGATGGACCACAATATAGGGGGAAAAGACTGGAAATTTTAGACCCACCATGCCCTACACCATCGCATGGTGATGCCATACTAGTTGTGGTCTATTGGGAGACTTAATCACACTATAATTGAGACAACGCCCAGCCATTGGGAGAGTTTTTCTCCCTATTTCACACAGACTTACTCCAGGTTCAACATGGCTTCCACTATAGTGTGGTCCTACCCATTGTGAACCTAAAAATATCTAAACAGCTTGTAATATCATTCCAAGATCAATTTCTCAAAATAGAACTTCCACTAAAATTCAAATTTAAATTCCTTATGAATTTCTTCAACTTTTCTTAAAACGGGGTGTTTTAGTGCCACACCCACAAACTTATAAAATACAGAATACATGTGTGAAACATGTCCATTAGAGTCTGAATAGTTTTCTCTATATGATTTCTTTTCTATGGATGATATGTAGTGATAAGTCATAACTAAGGGAAAAAATAATGTCGGAGGACTCTCAAAACCCTATAGGTAAAATGGTGATACCGATCAGAGATGATCATTTTTGAAACCCCATGAATCCTCACTATATCCTTCAAATACTGCATTGAAAAAACCTCTACCATGATCTACTCCTTAATCACTAGAAGTGATATAACTTCATCAAGTGTCCCATGATCACCCATACAACATCATAACATCCCTAAAATCTTGGTAAACTACTGATGAATTCCATTTAAATTTCCTCCCACATATATTTGGGAACATCATGTGGATAAAGTAAACCACTGGGAACATGATTCTTAGCATTCACCATCTGGTAGACCAAACATAGAGAGACAAACTCTAAAACTGGGCAATTCAGACTAGGACACTAAAACTAATTTCTCAAAGCATGATACATATTTTTTTCACTAGGATGTAATTACAAGTGATAAATATGGAACTCATGGAGTACCACCTCACACATTACTAAAGAAATGAAAATATTCCCTTGAAATAGCACCTGATGTTTTATATCCTCTGAACAACTCTCAAAAGCATCGTAATAAACAACTCAATCATGACACACCTCTACCTTGATATCCCCCAACTGGGACTCCTACACTTTCTACACTAAGGATAACTACATTATCATCTGATAAAGAAAAAAATTTCCATAAAATTCACCAATATCAAGGTGTATCACAACCAACTCTTTCATTACTTTGTAAGAGTCTACATAATCACGCACAAAACTAACACATGACTTCCTGATCATGGAATCCTCCATAATATTCCCTTTACAATGTGTAAAGGAAATTTAAATTTATAGTCCGATAATAACTCCATCCACTAGCACTACCACAAATTCAAGTCAAATTCAAAGAAGACATACTTCAAACTCTTGTGATCCATGAATACTATGAAATGTTTACCAATAAGGTAGCGTCTCCAAAACTTCATAGAAAACAATACCACAACAAGATAAATATTATAGTTAGAAAAATTGCATTCATTAGGTTGTAACTAATGAGACTCATAAGAGATAAATGATAAATGTTTCATCAAAACATATCCCAAACCAAGATGTGAACCATCACATTAAACCTTGAATGAAATGACCTACTTTAATAGACAAAAAACCATAGAACTGATCAGCTTATCCATCAAACACTCAAAAGTAGTATGGAACTTGTTAGTACAAACAAACTTCAGATCCTTTCTAGTTAATACTATCATAAGAAATTTAATTTCGGAGAATTTGAGTACGTACCTCCTATAATATCTAGCTAGACCAACGAAACTCTGCATATATGCAACAATCTTGGGTGATACCTAATAAACCATTACCTAAACCTTCAAAGGTTATACAGCTACTCCATGCTAAGATGTGACATGACCAAATAAATAGACCTCACAATCCTAAAACTCACACTTTGACATCTTTCTAAATAGTTGATGAAACTGAATAACTCCCAACACAGCTCGCAGATGCTCGGTATATTGTAAAAGTGGGTTCCCTATAACCAACTTGAATAGTACTTTTTTATTACCATATCATTTATATAGTGAATATTTCATGATGTATTCTTTCCATAATAGTATTGATATTTTTCTATCCAATATTTACATGGTAATGTCCATAGATTATTTATCATATCAACAGGTTATAGCAGTTCCTAGCTATAATGTGATCTTTAAGATACTACAATAATAATCTTAAATATAAGTCTTATGGTCTAGATATATCATACTGACCAAGCAAAGATGATGTATGACTATCAAGTTCAAGGGGTTCATATGCATTAAGACTTATTCTCATGAATTTTATACTAGGTTATATCAAGTAGAGTAGATCATGATGACTGACCTGGTAATAGTAACACCACATGTTTCAAGTGTTATTAGTTGTTTCAATCTATGAGCATGTGTATTGGTATCTTGTTTTGAGATAATTATCAATGTAAAATATTTTATAATGTACTTTAATTCAATATTAATACCATGTAATTTATATCATGGTGAGGTATCTTGTGTTTGGTGTGTCATTAGTGGTATGCATTGGTTTAATGGTCAAAATAGAATATGTCACTTCTGAAAGAAAGTGATACCTCGGGTATAGTTAACTAGTATGGTAGTAATATTATTAAATCCATGGACATGGTGATTGAAGGTAATTATATACATGGATTTAATGTATAATTAAACTAATAATGGATGATTATAAAAAGTTTTCATCCTGCTTTATGAGATATCATGATACAAAGAGATTATATTATACAATGTGTGTTCGTAAGAGGTTATCGTTGTTATGACTAAACCTTATCTCATTAGGGGACTTGATGGGTTAATAGAATATGCTTTTATTTTTTGAGTATCACTCACTACTATCAATATAATGTCTTATAGGGTCACACACAAATCATATTAAAAAAAATTCCAATTTTATTGAATTGATGTTTTAGGACATTTCGGGCCATGTGGCTGGGGATAGCTAATATTTGAGTTTAAATGATTTGATGGAATAAAAAATTCAATATTATTAAAGATTATAATAATATCTATTGAATTTATTTACTTATTATATTCATGATTTATTTAGTGAATATTAAGAAAAATATTTTTTTAATGCATATTAAATATTAAATATTTGAGTTTTGTTAAATATTTAGGTGGGAGAAACAAGTTGAGTTAATGACTCATATTTTATCCCATAATATTATTTTAGTGTTAAAAGTATGTGATGATTTATTTATGACCATTTCAACACATTCTCTAGGTTATAATTAATTTTTGGGTATATTTAGAAATTTAAACTTATTAAGGGGATAAATTGAAAATTTTAATAAGTTTAACCTACTAATATAAGACCAGAAATGTCCAAATTCAGGGGTATTATTACTCTCATGAATTTGAGATAATTTATATCATCTCCCATAAGATATTGAGAGATAGATAAAGGAGATTTTAATTCACTCTAGTATAATTTCTCCCACCTAGTAAAAGAATTAATGATCACATGATCGTATCAATGTTGAAAGTGCTTCGTCTCTCCATGCTAGCACCCAAAGATAAAAGGATATAAATTGATAAATATTTTGATATGTGTCTGGATAATCTATAGGGATATGTATTTGGTTCCTTAAAGTAATGATCTATGATGATAATTGAAATGTGATTCCAATTAAATTCAAAGAGGTAAGGTTTCAATTTTAGTTTTTGTGTTTAAATTAAATTATGTTTGATCCACATGTTGTAACTGGGATACAATTATGCGGGTGATGAAATCATGAAATTAATCGCAGCATAAAAAAATTAGATTCAGGATTTTTTAGGTTTTAGTTTCATGCCCAGTACCAATACTAAGTACTCCACCTATGACATTGAAAACACAGGGATTTCATTAATAACGACCACAAAAAACCAGTCTAGAAACTCATAGAACATTGCATTAATCAACCCCATGAACACATTCTAAGTGTTCTTTACACAAAATATTATCACAATGAACACATAATACTAATAAAAACATCTGAAAATGGTCTTATGAATATCCTCAACCTTTACCCACATCTGATGATACCCAAACTGAAATTCGGTCTTTGAGAACCAACTTTCTCCCATCGATTGATCAAATAAATCATCAATATATTGGAGAGGTTAGTGTTTCCTCACAGTCACCTGATTCAAATAATGGTAATTGACACACATCTATAGACTATCATCGTCCTTATTTACAAACAGAACTAGATCTCACCAAGGAGAAACACTAGGCTAAAAAAATACTTTTTGTAAGAAAACATCAACTAGAATCTATAGAAATATCAATTCATATGGGTCCATCTAATATGAAGAAATTGATATCATAAAAACACATAGTTGTATCTCTATCTCGAACTCAATCTCTCATTAAGGGATTATGTCCCAACCTCTTCAAGGTAGACATCGAGGTACTCTTCAACAACCCTAGAAAATATCAATGTTCAATCCTCTAAAGAACCCAACATCACCCCAGACATTAAGGATAGAGTCTCGATATGCGTATGACTCATTTGAGGGTATCTCTCACCAACGAACACTACCTAGTTTCCATAAATGTCATAGAATATGACATTCTTACTTCATAAATCCATCATAGTATCAACATAATACATCCAATCCTCATTGAGGATGTTTTCATAGGGATATATCTATAAACATAGGAAATATCCCCAAGAGATATGTATCCCTAGAACTATATCACAATATTTTCACACGTCAAATAATAAAGATCAGCCTCCAACTAGCATAGTCAAGTATAAGGGAACTGGAAGCCTCTCTACCTCATATCCCAAAACATGGACTATAATATGTGAAAAGGAGTTCATATCTCCAAAATCAAACAAGGCATAAACCTAAGTAGAAAACATGAAGATAGTATCTCATATGACATCAAGCTCTCCTAAAGCTGACAACGATAATGCATGCAACTTTTCCTGAACTCCTCCACGGCCTCTCTAGCCCTAATGGAGACAGCCTCCACAATTTCACTCTTCCCACAACCCCTAAAGATGGGGGATATCACATGGTTTTCCTCTGTCTTATCCATCCCCTCCATAATAATCAAAATTCATAATTTCCTCTTACTTATGTTTCCTTATCTAAAGTTGTTATAAAGGTTTGGCATGAAATGGGCCACCATCAACATGTTAACTACTAAGAAATGTTAGGCACTCTTTCTCCTAATGTCCACAAACACCTAAAAAAATAAAACCATGATCGACCCACCAGTAAGGGCCCAAGAACTTATATCTCCTGTGAATTAGGTTGAATAGGGATGAAACATGCTCCTTGTTAACTAAAACTTCTTATGACCAGGAAACTGAGAACCCTTGAACACTGTTATGCTCTGAAAATTTTCGCAAAGACTCTCATCGCATGGTAAACCAGTCTAAACTAACATACTATCTATGAAATTTCCCTTATCCAACACATTTAGATATGAATTCAACATAAATGGAGTGACATGATAGTGGATCTATGGGTGAAAAACCTCCTTGAAATTTCTCACCCTTGCCTCATCATATGGAAAAAGGTATGAAGTATAATTTTGTAGGTTCTTATAGTGGATAATGAACTCTTGAACACTAGAACTCCCCTAATGAGTGGTAATGATCTCTTGATGACATGCCACCATAGCATTAGAAGATAGAAAATCGTTCTAAAACTGATCCATGAAATTTTTCAACAAAAAAAATCCAAATCCTCGTGATCCTCAAGGATAAAAAATCCACCACTTTCTATCTAACCCACAGAGAATCATCACAACTAAATAAACTCAGTGCTCTTTCCAATCATGGATCAAACTAAAGTCCATCTCCGCCTCCTTCATCCAATAATCTATCTTCTGATCAAAAATAGAGCCCTAATACTTTTACTAACACTATCACTGAAACTCTTAGAGTTTTTTCCTCCAAGTTTCATCATTTTCAACCTCCAATATATGGTGAACCACAAGAACATCCTGTTGAACATATTCTATGGGAACCTGATGAAGAAGTTACCCTGGTTCCAAATCTGAAAAAGAACAAATATTAGAAACTCCTAAACCTGGTACAAAATAACATTTGAAGGTTGATTAATTTAATTCAACAACTCTTTTATCTAATTTTCTAATGTCTACCCAATTCAAACACTAGTTTATATAATCATAATACATGATCCTCTTTGAGGACTATTCCCTATAAGAAACATCACATTACATATTATATTCAGTAAAATTGAAGGTCCTTGTGTTGGATCATAGGTGGCCATAAAATTTTATTCCTTATCTAGTCTCTCATGTTTACACCACACACTAAGCTCAGTCGATGTTGTTTCCCTACCAACCCATGTATCATCATTAATTTATTAATCTAAAATCCGTCATATATCTCAACTATATCCTTTGGTAGCGCTCTATCATGATCCCCTCTCTCTAAAAGCAAACCACATGGGATGGTAACAAACAAAGAGAGATAATGACTCCAAAATACCACCTCTAGTAGGACACAAGTTAGTGACTAAAACCGAGGGTATATGAATCACACACATGAGAGACATTACCCTTGTATAGATTTATGAAATAAGAGATAAGAAGGGAAACCACCAACCAACACTATGTATAAAAAAAAGAAGTTGTCCCAATATATTCAATGCCATACATAAACTGAAAAAACTAAAAAGAAAAATAGAAAGTAAATAAATTAAAACAATGAAGTGACCAAAAACATCAGTAAATCTTGAAATTTTTTCAACTCCTCCTCCAAGATAGTAATGTATTTCCCTATCACCAACCTTCTCCTACTGACCTAAAAACAGTTTTTATATATGTATGGTGATCATAAAATGCATACTCATTAGGATCATCCCTAAAAACTCTCATTAAAACTATAAAAGAAGAATATTAAATCCCAATTAATAAACAAAATAGAACTAACTCATCTACTAAATAGGTGAAACTATATTTCTCATCCTCACCATGGATCACTCACCATGTAATGCATATAAGTAAACCATTCTATCAAAATCACACATATATATATAAAGAAGTTATTCTTCTTCCACTTCCCTATTGGTTTGTCACTCTCAGGCCCCAATGTCAAATATCCTATGCCTATCCCTTCAATAAGTAAATCATCCCTAATATGATCCAAGACTTGTATGGAATCTTACCTTTTAAAAAACATAAAACATTCATTACATGGTATAATAATTAGCAATACAAAGGATCTTTTAAGGTTTAGTTTCTTGGAAATTAGGAACATAAAACAATGATAATGTAAAAATTCTTCCAATACACTGGAAAGGATTCTTAATGGGTTAATATTAAGTTAAATTTAATGTATCACATATCCTGGGTACATACATAAAAAAAGGAGTGAGCATAAATCCCAGTAATGGAATAAATAGAGATATTTAGCATGTGACATAAAGGTGTACCAATAGCTCATGATCATAGGATCATGAGGTGTATTATAATATAAATATAATGAATCATAATATGTAAATGTGGATATAGCATAAAAATGATACATTCATAAGAATATCACCAAGGTTTACACCAATGAGTCATAAATCATAATTACCAAGGTTATTTCCAAAGTTATCATAAAACATGTCATCACTAGAGATTAATTCTTTACCCAATTAATTGGATTTCTATTAGTGTGCACCCTTAATATGTATTAAATCATGTGAGCCACATTTATCATAATAAATCATTTCATCAATAACCCAAGGATAATAAATAATGTGTTTAGATAAAAATATTAAGTATATCAGTGCTTAAAAATTGATCATTACATCATTTTTAACCCATGGAAAGGGAATGTGACTTGTATATATGTAAATACCACTAAAAAATATTTACATCTAGGTGAATAAACATGGATAAGAAACTTTTTGGGTATTTAAAATATAATATTTTTTCATGTAAAAGTTAGAAATTCGAGAAATGAATTTGGGAGCATGAAGATATAAAATGTGGATTAAGGAAATGTCATAATGGGAGGGGATGAAGTTTTCCCATTGATAAAAAACTATTTTAGAAGTAATGGGATAATAAAAAAAGGTCATTAAAAGATTTTAATCCAATATTTATAAAACATTAGACAAAATAAGTACTTGAACAAAAAAGAGGAACTTGAGAATTCCCTTACCTTAAATCCCACTTTATTTCATTGATTTTCTGCCTCCGAGATAATAAAATTTGGTTTATTAAATCATCGACATAGAAGTGAATTATGTTTATTTTTTTCAATATTTATAAATTATAATCATTGGATTATATTAATTAACTTCCATCGTTAAAGGTGAAACGTTTTGATATGATATTTTTCTTAACATTTTCCCACCATTCTGTGATTTAATGATCTTTCTTAATTTCTATTTGTACATTATTAAGATTAACCCCATATTATTAGAAATATTTATATTTATCCATTTTATATTATAAATAATTTATTATAAATGTATATAATAGTTTTGATATGTATAGAGTTTGTAATGTCCTCATGGGTGGTTAACAGACTATTGATAAGACAATGTTAGAAATGGAGAAAAGTGAAGTATAACATTTAAATATGTCATAAATTAAATAATTAAAATAGGTTAAAAACATTAAGTTAACATTTAAATGATATTTAATTAACCTTATGATATTTTTCTCCGAAATTTATAGAGAAAAATAGAAATACAATAGGAAAATTATAGAAAGAATTGGTGAAAACTAACCCTCTTCTCAGTGTTGCTTCTTCACTACGGCACTAAATTCCTTTGATGATTGGAGTTGGTTTACTCCATAAAATCCCTAATTATTCAAAATGGGATTAAGGGATGTAATATGGGTAGTTATTTTCCTATGTTAAGTGAGATAGGATCGGTTTTCTATTGGATATGGGGTTATTTATACATGATGAGATGGGCATTTTTAGGATAAAATATTAAATAAAATATAATATCAAGAAAAACCTTTCAATAGTAAACTTTTTTACATTATAAAATATATTTTAATTAAATAAAATTATTTTAAGACTCTAAAACACATTATAATCCAAATTTTTTAGTTTTATCAAAATGAAAGTGAAAAAAATAAAAAATTATTATTATTTTAATGAAATCATTTTAACATTAGACTTTGAAAAATGATTTTTAGGTTTGGAAATTCAGTATACTATTTTTAAATGGAAAATTTATCTTATTAAATTATTTTTGGGTTTAAATAATCAATTAAAAATGTATTAATTCATTTTTTCATCATCATTATGTCATAAAACATTAGGTAGTTCAAAAAGAGTAATATTGTTATTCATGTAAAAATTGAAGTATTTCAAAAAATCACCAAAAAACTATACCTTGAAAATTTTCAACATTATGATTCCAAATATGAAATTAATTTTATCAAAATAATTTTATAACATATGAAATTTTAATTTTAATATAACAATAAGGTTTTTTTTAAATCCATTAAAATACAGTATATTTAAAAGAATGCTTATATTTTTAATCTTGATATTTATTTTATGGAATTATAATATTTATATTTTCTTAAATTAATAATTAAAAATATTATTTATATCACATTTTATTATTTTGAGGTCAAATTACAATTCCAACGGTCTGGTTACTATTCTCAATGGTCGGGATACTATTTATAATGGTCGTGTTACTATTCTAATAGTCATGTTACTATTATAATAGTCATATTACCTTCTATAAATACCTATTAACTATTTTATTAAACATTCATAAAAATTCCTCCTAAGGTTATATATTTTCATTTTCTATAATGGCATTGGTTTACTAATATTATGTTTCTTTTATATAGTGTTGTTCATGGGGTAAATGATTCTAGAAGATCAGATATATCTAAATTTTCCCATTCTGCTTTTCTAATTTTTTTATCCCATTGTATTGTTTTTCATTTTCATGGGTTTAGTAACTAAATAATGCAATGTTCTTAATTAATGAAATAAAGTTTTGTTTGTTTTTCTATATGTTTCATGTGTATAATTCTATATAATATAATACATGTTATTCAATAAAAAAATATTACTAATTATTTCTAGGTTGTTACATTCTTCCCCATTAAAAAATTTCATCCCGAAATTTTTAACTCATATTCTCGATTGAGAATATATGAGGGTACTTATAATTCATTGTTTCCTTCAGTTCCAATGTTTCCTCTTTATAATTATGGTTCTTCCACAACACTTTTACCAGGTGAATTGTCTTATTTCATAGAACTTTATCTTTACAATTCAAGTTCTTCACCATATTCTCCTCATAATAGAGGTCATTCTCCAGTTTTACCACCTCTGGCTTCAATACATATGAGGAATCGGGTATGTACTTCCTTAGGAATGATACATGGAACACATCATGAACTTGAGGCATGTTTGTTAAAAGTTCTAGTTGATAGGACACTTCTCCTATGGAATCAAGGATCTCAAAGAGTCTAGTGTACCTAGATTTCAGCTTTTCTTTCTTTCAAAACTGTATAACTCTCTTCAATGGTGATATTCAAAGGAATAATTTGTATCCAGCATCAAACTCCAAGTCCCTTTTATGGTTGTCACCATAGCTTAACTTCGATAAGATTTTATATGTTGTTGGATGGATTAATCCTTTTTTGGTCATCTATTTCTCAATATTAGGTCCAAGTATCTTTTTTCACCAACTTCTTCCCAACAAGTAGGAGTTCTACATTGCTTCCCATATAATGATTCATATTGAGCCATTTTAATACTTGAGTGGAATTTAATGTTGTATGAGAACTTTAATAATGGGGGATGTTGATCCCATCTACCTTTAAATTCCATAATCAAGATCTTATCATTTATTCGAGTGTCTAAATGGTCCTTTCATGTTCGTCGTCGGTTTTGGGGTGATATTTTGTACTAAATTTCAATTCTGTATTCAGATCATGTTTAGGAATTCTCCATAATTTAGAAGTAAACCTAGGATCACAATTAGAAATGATTGAATGTGGTTCCCCATACATCCTAACAACATACATTATGTATATATTATAAAGTTGGTAAAGGTAGAAATATTTCTGAATAGCAATTAAGTGAGAATCCTTGGTGAGTCGATCCACCACAACCCATATCGTATTGTTTCATTTGGATGTCTTTAGGATACCGGTGAAAAATTCTATAGTGATGTTCTCTCATTTCCAAATGGGTATGGGAAATGGTTTCATCATCCCTTTGGACTTCTATCACTCTACTTTAATTTTTTGACATACCAATCTCATTGATATATACTCATAAATCTCCTTCTTCATGTTTTCCCACTATAAGTTCTCTCAAATATCATGATATATCTTGGTACTTCCAAGATGGATGGAGAAATATGGGTTGTGTGTATTATACAATATCTATTTCTTTATCTCAGGTGATGAAGGCATAGAAATTCTAGTACCAAACTGAATGATACCATCATCATTGATGTGGAATTCATGAATCTTCACATCTTTAACTACTTTCACCTTATTTTGAAGCCATGGGTCATCTCTTTTTGCCTACTTGATCCTCTCTTGGATAGATGGTTGGGAAATCATTTCGAAAAGGTATGATATATAACCTAACATTATGATTTTTTGTTTTATCCTTTACATATCCAAAAATATAGGGTCTTTCTCAACCCACATCATGGATAATGTATAAGGTTCTTTACTAATAAGAGCATCAGCTACCTAATTCACCCTTCTTGGATGGTGATTAATAGAGTATTTTTAGTCTTTGATTAGCTCTAACCACCTTCACTGGTACATGTTTAGATCTTTTTTGTGGATATAAACTTAAAAAAAATTGTTCTATGTATATATCACATTTTTTTCATAAAGATAGTGTCTCCATATCATCAGAGAAAATATGACTGTAGCTAACTCCAGGTCATGAGTAGGATAGTTCTGTTCATGAGGCTTTATTTTTTGCAATTCATTGTCATTTTGAATTAGTACACATCTAAATGATTTTATAGATGTATCACTATATATGGAAAATACTTCCCCATTAGAGGGTAATGTTAGCATGGGTGAACTAACCAACCACTTCTTCAATTCATGGAAAATTTCTTCACACTCATTTTTCAAGATAAACTTAACTCCCTTTTAGGTTTACTTGGTTAGTGGATTAGAAATCCATGAAATTTTTTTCACGAACCATCTATAGTATCTTTGTAGACTAAGGAAAATATGAATATTGGTTACATTAATAGTACATGGACACTCCTTCGTGACATTTTTCTTTGTTGGATCAACTAATATTCCATCACTAGTCATGATGTGCCCCAAGAATAAAACTTGTTACAACTAGAACTCACAATTTTTAAATTTACCAAATAGATTCTCCTTATTCAGTTTTTTTAATATGACCCTTATAGGATCCTCATTCTCCTCTCATCTTTTGAAATATATCAAAATATCTTCAATAACGACCACCAAAATATTATCAAGGTAATATTTAAATACACTATTCATCAAATCCATAAATATGTAAGAAGCATTAGTCAAGCTGAATGGGATAACAAAAAAATCATAATTCCCATATCTTTTTCATAATGAAGTCTTTGGGATATCTTCTTTCTTCACCCTTAACTAGTGATACCCAAATCGAAGGTCAGACTTGGAGAAGAAATTAGCCCTCACAAAGCTGGTCAGACAAATCATTAGTCCTCAGAAGAGGATATTTTTTCTTCATTGTGATTTCATTATGTTATCTATAATCAATGTATATCCATATTGATCCATTCTTATTCATTAAAAAGATAATAAGTTCTCCCTAAGGAGACACACTTGGTTGAATAAAACCCTTCTTTATAAGATCTTTAAGTTTCTTATTTAATTCCTTTAACTCCACATATTCTATTCTGTAATGGGTATTCTATATTAGCTTTGATTCTGGCATGAGTTCAATTGAGAAATCTACCTATCTTTAAAGAGGAGATCTCAATAGCTCTTCAGGAAATACATCAATATATTCCCAAACAATGGGGACATTTACTATCTTTATACATTATTTTTTTTCTCCATATTAATCGATCATCTCCATAAATAAGGCTATGGGAGGTGATTTTAGACAAAGTTTGGGTTGGGATATCTCTCCTTTGAAAATAGCTCTAGGTTGTCCATTTATTAACACTAATATTTCTTTAATTCTTCGGTTGATCTTAGAATTATACTTTGAGATCTAGACCATCCATATTATAGTACCAAATTTCACCATGGGGATGAGTAATAGATTTTTGGTGAGATTGTACTCACCAAAGTTGATACTAGAGTTTCTATACAACTTTGATTCTTAGATAATTACATTATGAGTCTTAACTAATAACTCTACATCTAGTAGTTATGGGTTTGATTCAATATACTTTGCAAACATGGATGAAATAAAAGAATTTTTATAACTAGAGTCAAACAAATTACTTGATATCTTTGAGAGCACAGTGATTTTACCTTCCACCACAACATTTGGGGCCTCTAGTTCATCTGTTCTGATTATGAAAGCATGACCTTGATCCCTTATCCTATGATGAGGTTCATAGTTCTTTTCCTCCATTATCTTCTAATTTGGACATTGATTTGAAAAGTTCCAAAGTTGTTAACACTTCAATAATTGAACTTCAGGTTGTGCTTGCATTGTCTTCCCTTTTTCATTTTCATTAAGATGTTGATGATTCACCTCACTATAGTAGTTCTGAATTATATGACCATATCTTCTGCACTTTTATCACTTTACACTCCCATGAAAGAAGTTACCTAAATTTTCCTTGACATATTTTCTATGCATGGTCATTTTATGTTTCATTCCCACTCTTCCATGATCAAAATTATTTCCTAGGTTTGGATATATTTCTCTCTTATTTTTATTTGGCATATGTGGCCACTATGTATCTATAAATTTCATTTTAACCTTAAAAGAACTTCGCACTAACTCCTCATACCTTTCATAGTCTCCATTTTCTAGATTCCTCCATGTATTTATTCTTAGCCCATTAAATAACCAATTAAAATTTCCCTTATGATCTATAAAAAGCTATATGAGGATCAATAAAGTCTTGTAAAGTCCATTTTATAGATTCCCATTGATTCATTTTCCTTCTACTTCAAATCTAATAATTCCTTATCCATTTTTGTTCTCATAAAATTGGGAAAATATTTACTGAAAAATATTTTCCCGAACTCTTCCCACTCCATAGCATTAATCTCCCTTATTGGATTTGTGTTCTTAATCAGTGTCCACCACTGATCAACTTCTCCTTCAATGTGGTATACAGCCAAGGTGAATTTCTCTAGATCTGAATAATGGAGTATAAAAAATAAATTTTATATAGAGTAAATCCATTGTTAAACAATTAATGGATCAATGGATCCACTAAAGGAAGGAGTTCATTGACACATGAAGAACCCACCTTCATGTAGTTCTATTCGCGGTGAATCTATCCCTCAACATGATTTGGGTTATTACTCATAACCTAAGATAGTTGATCCATCATCCTCGCTAATTTTTCTATTCAAAATTCCATCATGTTAAGAAGGCCATCAGTGCATCTTCCATTTCACTCATCATTTATGTGATTCCTCCTATTTCACTCCATTTTTCTATAATAAGAAAAAAAACATGTTACATTTAGGAATCTTTTAATTCTAAAGGGAGTTTAAGTTCTAAAACAACATAATTAAATATGTTGTTTTGTAATATCTCCTAATAACAATTAAATTTTCTATAAATCCTTTATAATGGTTCATAAATATCTATGATTAACCAAACATATCCCCTGAGAGTGTCAAACAAGGTGTGCAGTAAGGCCCATTGTTTTTCGTCAGGTAATGATTGAGTCAAAGTCCAATACAACCTTTTCGGGGTTATTACCCCAAGTTACAATTATTCTAGAGCCACATTACTGGTAGTATCTATATAGGGATTTAATTTCTTTGAAACCACTAGATCAATACTTCACCAAAATTCCAATAAGTTCTCCTATATTTAGAATTATCCCTAAGGTTATTACTAAAGTTTTATAATATTAATTTCCACAAATAAATATACCTACCACTGATACCAACTATGGAATCTCACCTTTTTAAATACATAAAACAATCATTACATGGTACAATACTTAAAAATATAGAAGATATTTTCAGGTTTAGTTCCTAGGAAATTAGGAACATAAGACATGAATAACATAAAAATTATTCTAATCCACTTGAAAGGATTATTCATGGGTTCATTATAAGTTACTTTTATTTAATCTAATATCTTGTGTAATACATCAAAAGAAATGGGTGAGTGTAAATCCCAACAATGGTATAAACAAAGGAGATATTTAGCATGTGATATGAAGGTGTACTAATAGGGAATGATCATAAGAGAATGATGAATATAAAAATATAAATATCATGAATCATAATATGGAAATGTGGATACTACATTAAAATTATACATTAATAATCATATCACCAAGTTTTATCACCAAGGTGACATAAATCATAATTACCAAGGTTATTCACCAAAGTATCATAAAACATGTCATCTCTAGAGATTAATTATTTACCCAATGCATCAAAGAAATATCAGGGAACACCCTTTAGATGAATTAAATCATGTGATCCACATTTATCATAGTAAATAATTTCATTAATATCCCAAGGATAATAAAGAACGGGTTTCATATAAAAATATTGAGTACATAAGTTCTTAAAAACAAGGCCATAACATCATTTTTAACCTATGGAAAGGGAATGTGGGTTTTGAACTTGTAAATACCCAAATAAATAAATTATATTTACATCGAGGTGAATACCCACGGATAAGGAAACGGTTTAGGTATTCATAATATAATATTTTTCATGTGAAAGATATAAATTCAAGAAATGAATTCGACAGCATGATAGTATAAAATGTGGATTAAGTAAATGACATAATGGGAGGGAAAGAAGTTCTCCCATTGATAAAACACTATTTTGGAATTAATTGGATAATAAAAAAGAGTATTTAATGATATTAATCCAACTTTTAGAAAACATTCCACAAAATATGTACTTGAATGGAAAAGATGAGGTGAAGAATTCACTTGCCTTAAATCCTCATTTATTTCATCACTTTTCTGACTCCTAAATAATAAAGATAGGACTATTAAATAATGGATCAAGAATTTAATTATGTTAAATTTTTTTACTATTTATCAATTATAATAATTGGATTACATTTCTTAATTTCCATCGTTAAAGGTGAAACATTTTGATATGATATTCTCTTTAAAATTTTCTTGTCTCTATTTAATTTAATGACCTTTATTAATTGATATTTATACATTTTTAAGATTAACTATATAAGATTAGAAATGATTATATTTATCTATTTTATATTATAAATAATTTATTATAAATATCCATAATAGTTGTTATGTGTATAGATTTGGCGATGTCCTCATGGGCAGTTAACCAACTCATAATGAGACATTGTCAAGAATGGGGAAAAGAGAAGTATGAAATTTAAATATATCATAAATTAAATAATTATAGTAGTTTAACATCATTAATGTAACATTAACATACTACCTAATTAACCTTATAATTTTTTTCTGAAATTAATAGAGAGAAAGAGAAAGAGAAGAGGAAAATGAGAGAAATAATTGATGAAAATTAACCATGTTATCAGTGTTGCTTCTTCTATACGGCACTAATTTAATTTGATTCTTGGAGTTGGTTTGATCCAAAAAATCCCTAGGTATTATAAGGTTCTTAAGGGGGTAATTTTTAATGAACTTAATATTTATAAATGAAATCCATTTTTAAAATTAATGAATGCCTTATTAATAAATGGAATTATAGAAAACACATACACTACTTTGGTTATTTTAGAACATTATATGGTCTATAAAATTTAAAAGAACATTAAACATCATAACTGTTGATAATATAGTCATTTTACATTGAACATTAATATTAGTTTATTAAGGGTTATGATAAATTCCTTTTTACATAAACGAAGGAAGCGATGGCCTCAACCAGTAGGATTGTACCCTATAAAGTCCATTTATTAGATCTTATAAGGGAGATAGAATCATTAGTATTTTCCCTTGACCAAGAAAAATCTAAGATTCAACAACATAATCTTGAAATAAATCATTTAAGGGATAAGTTCAAGATCATCAAGATCATGGCCCAAACCATGTTCACCAAACTATCCCATGAAAATCTCACCATGGCACACCATACTCTTAGTGAATTCGCTAGTGTAATAAAGAGTTAAGTATGTAGACTTTAATAGTATGGATTTGTATATTTTTATTTTAAGTAAAATAATGATTTTGTTTATCCATTTTTATTATTACTTTATAAATTATTAGATAATGAGTTTGATAAAAATTATATTTTAATATGATAAAACTCGAATTGTATTTTTGGGAAATGTATAGTTTCAATCAATCCACTCTATTTTAATGAATTCAAAAAAAATAATTAAATGATATTTTAACGAAATATTTTTATTAATTAATAATTAATAAATATAAATGATAATATATGTTTATGAAGTCAAAAATAATTTTTACAAGGGTCAGAAAACTGTTATTGTCAAAAAAATAGTATTTTTTAATAAAGGTGGATTATTTATTTTAAAGTTTAAATTCCAATACTTAGATAATTATTTGGATAAAATAAATATTAATTTTGAAATTATCACATCAAAATTATCCAATGATTATTTTTTCATAATTTTTGGAGAAAGTCCAATTTTTTTATCAAAATTAAATACGATATAAATATATGGTATGTATTATGACATCGTAAAATCAAAAAAGCGATGTAATAAATACTATAAAGAGCATACACAATAAAATTAGGTTTTATATTTAAAATAATATTTTTGTTGTTATTTGATGAATTTTATAAACCCTTAATAAATCCTGCAAAACTTATATTATATTTTAATGTTTTAAAATAAATTATTTATAAACATGACTCACTTCCACATCACCAAGGAAATTATTTTAATGAATTTAGTTATGAACTTTATAAAATAATTAAAACCACTCCTCTTTATTATACACTATGGGTAAAACCATGGGAAGTTTTTTGGTTTTTATTACTTTATCATGTGGAGTCCAAAACCTAAGTTTGTAAATTAATGAAGAGCTCTCCTCTCTTTTGATATATAAAACCACCCAATATCTCATTACTCCTCACTCAAAACCATTGTATCATTAATTTACTCTTACTTACCATCTCTATATCCTTCCCATGGTTCCCTCAAGCTCTTAATAATCTCCTCTTAAGCTTTTATAAGTGTCCTCTCAAGGTAAGGGGTCCTCTTCTCCTTTTTATTCAAGCACCTTCTTTGTTCATGCCTTTTGATTTCCAATTTTCCAAGTTGGGATATGTTTTTACACATACCTATTACTTTTCTTATGATTCCAAAGTAATTATATGCCACTTTCACTCTCATTCACTCCTTCTATAAACCTTTATGTATATAATAACCCTAGTCTTTATTTTATATTTAATCATGATTTATTGCATGGATTTTCTATTAATACAACTCAAATGATTGAGAGGTCTAGTTCTTTATGAAATTAGGAACATTACATAAAAACTTAAAACATTAAACACAAAATCTTTATTAAAAACTTATTTTACATGACCATAACATTCCTTCGTACATAACACTGCATGGGATAACCTGAGGACATACATAAGAAAGGGATAAGCTATAAAGCCCAGTAAGGGAGTAAACAAGGCATAACATGAATAAGAAAATACATGTTAGACAATAGTCATATCAATGGATCATAAAATGAACATGAATATAAAGGCATGATAAATCATAATAATCATAATATGGAACTATGGAAACAATATACAACATGATATTAGCATGAGCCAAGGCTCATTACATATGGAGAAGCATGAGTCAAATCTCATTTCACATGAAGTAGAATGAGTAAAAACCCATTTCACATGAAGTATCATGATTAAACACCCATTTCACATGATTTATCATGATACTAAACATTACCCAATGCATTGGAGCACTGTAAGGGTGCACCCTTCATAATCATTTCATTTTCATGCTTAAGTTTTCCACATAGATCGTACAACATGGATTCATTAATCATCATAGTTTATTCCATGGTCAAGGAAATTTGTAATACATACATATATATTCCAAATAAATAATTATATGTTCATAAAGGTAAATAATCTTGATAGATAAATGGGTAAGGTATTCACTACACAATGATTTTGGCATGGGAAATCGCAGTGCAATTTTGGCAACATAACGGCGTCATGTAGAAATTATTAAAATGGGTTGATAAGAGATAAATGGGTATATAATCATTTAAAAATGAAATGGATAGTAAGGGTGATAGGTACGAATTTATACCAACTTAAGAAATTGAAATTTAAAAGGCATATCATAAATGAGTTTCTTGATAAATAGAGGAGAGAGAGAAATCCCTTACAGAATTTCAGCATAGTAAAGGTTTAGGTAAGCGTCCAAATGGCGGAGGATAAATGATCCCTCATTGAAGTAACATAAAATGGACAGTATGTAATTGGTTATATAAGGATGAAAATATAACGAATTTAAATTAAAAATACTAATTTCAAATAAGGTTCCTAAGGTCAATGGGATTAACCCCCTTACAAAAGACTAATCGGCCGATTCATCCATTCAAATTTATATAATTGACGACACCACAACATGTGACATAGAGGACCCTTGTACATGGGTTGGACATCATGTTCACCAATGTTCAAAATCATAACTAAAAATATGTCTCTTATGATGCATGAACCCATGATAATAACTAAGTAAATAATTATATGAACTTATGAACCTAAATTATTTTCTTATCATTTTACGTTACCTATAAGTGATGGGAGTTTCCGTAGAAATGGTATTGGTTAATTATTAAATGTTTTTACCGATAATTCTTAGAAGATATCCTAAGATCTAAGACATGAGTTGAATGTTGAATTATTAATTAAATAATTTGATTAAATACTTAAAGGATGTGATATATTGATTAAATGGTTTATTGATGTGATATATTGATTAAATTTTTTATTAATGCAATGTATTTATTAAATGGGTATTCATGTGACATGTAACGTCCCTGACCCGGAATCCACTAAACCAGTGCTTCGAGCCGGGTGGTTACATGACCTTAAGCTCGCCTCCCCGTATGCCCAAGGATTCCGACTAGTAGTGGGGGTCTATGTAGTCAAGTGGGGAGACTATACCCCCTTTTTATCAGAGTAAGCCACAACAGAAACAATCAAATAGCGGGAACAATAACCGACAACCAGGAAACAAGTACAACAACCATTTCCAACAATAAATATGTCATGTCATACTACAGTGCAAGAGTGAAAAAAAGCCCAAAAATAAGGACAACGGCCAAAATCCCAAAATGGTCCCAACTCCAAGTCTGGATCCTCCACCAAGTGCTACCCATGTCCACTCAGCTAACTAGCAAGGACCCTTTCCCTTGTCCTGACCTGCAAATGTGAAGTCTGCTCGGGTACCCAACGGCGGCCCGAGAAGGGTGTGAGTACAACTCAGTAGGCCACCACCAATGGTGTCTACAAAATATCCAGTATAAACAGTTGTGCATGAAAAAGGAAAATGAATGATAAATTCCAAGTAATTATTTAAGGAACCATTAACCAGTTTAGAGCCTAGATCCAATGCCACTTCCATTACCATTAATTTCACACTAATTACCACCATTAACCATTTCATCACATTCCCACGGTTTAATCACATACATTATGTTACATGGGTCTAAGTCCAACAATCACATGCAAGAGGGTAAACACATTGTTATCCTATCTCACTAGGACTAACTCCCTCATAGAAACCATATCCTCACCTCGAAGCCTCAGTCCGGGTGGATGCAACTGTTAGGAGAATAGAACCTCAGTCCCCTTTCCTAACCCGTGCATTTAGGGTAAAGTTTAGAGCCTCAGTCTTCACTCAACCCATGGGCGTAGATCCTCATGTCATACCCCACTCTACTAAACCATGTGCACATGATTATATATAAGAAATCATCAACCATCCAAACCATTGCCCTACGGAAAACACTATTCACAATACCCCACATGGGAATTCCACATCATGCCTTAACCCATTAACACATTACCCTTTCACATCATTTAACCATTCACCCAATTCCCATGTGTTATGCCTAACTCACTAAGCATTTAACACTAAACCCATAACCCATCCTGTTATGGTCTTTAATCAATTTACACATTAACCCATTTAACCCGTTCACCATTTCCATGATTCAACCATTCATCCCATTCCAATTAACCCTTTGGTTATTGCCAAGTCTAGGTTCATCACCTAACTTCTATTCCAAGTTCAACCAATCATTCCAATATATTCATTAAAGTCTCCACCCTTAATTACAATAAGGTCACTTGTTCAATTACAATCCCTAAGCCCGGGAGAAGCCGGCACATCCCATGGATGGCCTCAATTAGGTCAATTCAATCCAAACACATCCCATAGGGATCGTGAGGGTTCCCATTTTCCATTTTAAACACCATTAATTCCAAACATTCCAAGGTTATCCAAAACGTAACCATAGGTAAACAATAACATAACCCAACATGCACAATTTACTCAAATAACTGTGGGATATAACTTGTAGACCACCAACCGCGTAACTGCGGTTGAATGCACCCTCAATCGAGTCCTTAGACTTCGATCCAACCAACCTTTGGAGCTTCAACCTAAAACTCACCCAAAAGATAGGGTTTTAGGGATTTGGAACGAGAGGGAGAAAAGATATCAACTCTAAACCAAAAAGAGAACCAAAGATGGGATTAGCCTTACCCGGAGCTTCAATCCTCAACCAACAGCGCTCTAAACGGCCAAGAATCGAAGAAGAACCACCCTTGGGAAGCTTGGATCGGCCATGTTCATCGCTAGGGTCGGGAGAGGAAGAGGAGAGGAAATCCCAAGAGGGGTTTAAAAGCTTGGAGTGGAAAAACTGTAATTTTTCCCAACTTTAAGTGTTCGCATGGTTTAGCCGCACGGTTTAGCAAACCGTGCACAAACCGTGCGCATGCTACTGTCTGAAGGAGGAAGGGTCGCACGACTTCACCTGGGCAGGCCGCATGGTTTGCTTGGTCGTGCGCAGGTCGTGCGCCCTGTCCTGTCTTGCCCAGCTCTCCCTTCTTCTGTGCCCCGAGTCCCTGAAACACCCCCAAATCCCCTCATACTTTCAGAAAACATCCCTTGAGGCCCAAAACAAAGGATTCAACTGAAACATAACGAGAACATACCTTTTTGAAAACCTTGATCTTACAATATCCCCACCTTATCATGGCTCGTCCTCGAGCCGAGCTCCCAAGCCTCATCGATCCACCAAAGAGAAAAGTTCGGGCCACTGAGCCTGCATATCTAATTCTCGCTCCCAAGTTTCTTCCTGAACTTTCCCATTCTGCCATAGTACCCACACTAATGGAAAAACCTTTCCTCAAAATACCTTCTCACTAAGATCCACCACACGGACTGGATGCTCCTCAAAGGACGCATCGGCCTCAAGTTCCACATCCTCAACATCAACCACGTGAGATGGGTCCGGGTGATACCGTCGAAGCTGCGACACATAAAACACATCATGCATCCCACCATACCTTTATGGAAGAGCCAATCGGTAAGCCACTGGTCCGATCCTCTCCACAATCTCGAAAGGACCCACATATCTGGGCGCCAACTTACCCATCTTTCGAATCCGACGGTGACCCAACCTTGGCGACACCTGAAGGAATACTTTATCACCCACCCCAAACTCAAGAGGTCTACGCCTTTGATCTGCATACGACTTCTGTCTAATCTGAGCCGTAGCCATCTGCTTCCTGATCAACTTGACTCTCTCCGAAGTCTCCTGCACGAGACTTGGCCCCAACAACTCCGATTCACTAGCCTCTAGCCAACACAACGGAGATCTACATGGTCTCTCGTAGAGTGCCTCAAACGGTGCCATCTGAATCGTAGCATGAAAATGGTTGTTATAGGAAAACTCAACCAATGATAGGTGCCTCTCCCAAGATCCACCAAAGTCCAAGACACAAGCTCTTAACATGTCCTCCAACACTTGGATCGTACGCTTCGACTGCCTGTTCGTCTGTGGGTGGAAATCCATACTCAAAAACATCTGCGTACCAAGCGCCTTCTACAACTCTTGCCAGAAACACGACGTGAAACGCGGATCTTGGTCTGAAACTATGGTCTGCGGCACCCCATGCAACCGCACTATCTCCCGAACATACATTTCACCCAACTGGTCGACTATATAGGTCTCCTGAATCGGTAAGAAATGAGCCACTTTCGTTAACTGATCCACGACCACCCAAATTGCATCGTTCTTCCGAGGCGTCCTCGGAAGACCCACAAAAAAATCAATTGTTACATCATCCCACTTCCACTCCGGAATGGGCAATGCATGCAACAAACCACCTGGGAATTGATGCTCGGCCTTTACCTGCTGACAGGTAAGGCACCATGCCACAAAGCCCGCAACTTCCTTCTTCATTCCAGGCCACCAAAACTGCCTTCGAAGATCACGGTACATCTTGGTCAAACCAGGATGCACTGCCCACTTTGACGCATGGAACTCACGCATCAACTCTTCCCGCACACACATGGGCACAACCACATGATCACGAACACGAACAACACCTTCCGCATCGACGGACCAACCAGAAGGTAGCTCCACACCTTTAAGCTTTTCCTTTATGGCCAAACACTCAAGATCATCAAGTTGACCTTCCTTAACTCAAACCAAAAGCGTCGACTCCATCGTTAAGGAAGAAAGAGTGACCTGACCAATTTCCTCCTGCACCTTCAGGTGCATCTCTACAAACAAAGCCATCACCCTCCACTCGGTGTTGGACTCCTGAACTGCCTGATTCTTAATCTTCCTGCTCAGATCATCAGCAACACTGTTCCCCTTTCCCAGCTTGTATACCAACTCAAAGTCAAAAGACTGGAGATATTCAACCCATCTTCGCTGCCAAAGATTCAGATCCCACTGTGAGAATATGTACTTTAAGATCTTATGGTTCGTACACATGGTAAACTGTTCCCCCAACAGATAGTGCCTATAGCACTTCAAGGCGTACACTACTGCAACTAACTCAAGGTCATGGTGGGATAGTTCCTCTCATGGGGTCTCAACAGCCTCGACCCATAAGCCACAACCCGCTCATCCTACATCAACACAACCCCAAGTCCGATTCTGGATGCATCACAAAACACGACGTGTTTCTTACCCGGTTCAGGTAAGATCAGGATAGGTGCGGTCGTCAACCACTTCTTCAACTCTTGGAAGGCATCATCACAAGCCCCCGACCACTAGAACCTGATTCCCTTCTTGTTCAAGCCTGAGAGTGGTGATGCAAAGAGAGATAAATCCTGAATGAACCTTCAGTAATACCCAGCCAGACCTAGAAAACTCCGAACATCATAAACACTCTTGGGCTGCTCCCAAGAAACAAATGCCTACACTTTCTCTAGATCCACTATCACACCTGCTTCAGAGATGATGTTACCCAGAAAATTAACCTCACCTATCCAGAATTGACACTTGGATAGCTTGGAGTATAGCCGATGCTCTCTTAGCATACCCAAGACGATGTCAAGATGTTGGACATGATCGTCATGAGTTTTCGAGTAAACTAAGATATCTTCAAAAAAGACAACCACAAACTGATCTAGATAGGGATGAAAGATATAGTTCATCAAAGCCATAAACATCGTCAGTGCATTGGTCAAGCCGAAAGGCATTACCACAAACTCGAACAACCCGTACTGACTCCAGAAAGCGGTATGTGGTACGTTAGAAGACCTCACCCTCAACTGGTGATAACCTGACCTCAGATCAATTTTAGAAAACACTGATGCACCCCTCAACTGATCAAAAAGGTCATCAATTCTAGGAAGAGGGTATCGATTCTTCACTGTCATCTGATTCAACTTTCGATATTCCACGCACAGCCTCAACGACCCATCGGACTTCTTTGCAAAAAGCACAGGAGATCCCCAAGGAGACGTACTAGGATGGATAAACCCCTTACACTACAAATCCTCAATCTGAACCTTCAGTTCCTAGATTTCTTTCGGTGCCATTCGGTATGGCAGAATAGAAACTGGCTCCTCTCCCGGCAGCAACTTGATCGTGAACTCAACATCCCTCTCAGGTGGAAACCCCGAGAAATCCTCAAGAAACACATCCTGGAACTGTTCCACCACAGGAAGAAAAACATGATGTTCCCCTCTTTCATCATCATTGAGCATGAGACATGCCACTTGGGCCATGATTCCACTCATCTGTTGGAAAAACGGCCCTGCACGCCCTGCTCGAACATCGCAATCGCCACGGTGAACATAAGCATCACCCTCAAGTGACCTGAACGATACTCTACGATGATAACAGTCTATGTGTGCTTGGTACAACACCAACCAATCCATCCCCAAGATTATTTCAAACCCTGACATCTCGAGAATGAACAAATTCCATAGAAAACGATACCCACCAACTTCCAAGGCACATCCCTTGCACTACTTGATATCCTCAACTCGCACTCCCAACGGGGTGTCAATTGACATAACTCCACACACCCTCTCCACAGGTAAACCCAGTACTACCACAAGTTGATCAGAGATAAAAGAGTTTGTGGAACCTGTGTCAAACAACTCACTAGAAAACGTAGAAGCTACAAGGATCATACCTCGAATAGTTGACGGTCCGACCTCACCATCACTAGGCGCAAACTAAACTGCTTGAAGCTGACTTGCCCCTCTACCCTGGGCTCTAGCCAGAATGCCCTGCACTACACTGCCCTGCTAGCATGAGTGATCTTGCCCGGGAGTTCCATGTCCACTACCCCTGCCAGTATGGCCCGTGTAGCTCCAACTGCTTGCCTGATACGGGGCAACTGATCCCCTTCCCGTATCTGGTATTTTCCTTCCACCATCATGCTCACCTGCCTGCCGAGGATTCCTGCAGAACCTCTGTACATGTCCCATCCTTCCGCACGAACGGCACTCAACTGGAGGTCGAGGACATTGACCACGCATATGCCCCGACCTACCGCACTGATAGCAGAACACCTGATCCCCACTCTGAGAGGCGGACCCTCTCTTCTAGCTTCTTTTCACACTTCCACCATACTATGAGCCCTCATGGCGTCACTTCCGACCCTCGGTAGTTGTACTACTCTTCTGCCCCACTGGCACCACTAGCCCACTACCCGAAGCTCCCTTCAGGTTTCCTTCCGAGATCAATGCCTGATCTACTACCTATGTGAACCTCTTCAAGTGGAAGATATTTACTTGAGACCTAATCTCATGCCTCAGCCCATCCTGGAAACGTCTTGCTACTACTGCCTCATCCCCTGCTCACACTGGGACAAAGACTCTCAAATCAGTGAAGTGACTTGCATAGTCCATCACCGACAACGATCCCTGAGTTAGGCTCATAAACTCTACATCCCACTCCTGACTCAAAGTCTCTGGGTAGAAATTCTCTAGAAACTTTTCCTGAAAAACCTTCCACGACATTCCCTCATCCTTCTCAATTTGAGCCTAAATGTACCACCAACGCCTAGCATGGCCCCGCAACATATAAGCGGCCAGCTTCACTTGCTTTTCAACTGAAGTCTCCAGATGGTCCAGTATTTTCTAGACGGACTCTAACCAGAACTCTGATGCCTCTGGTCCACCCTCTCCAGTGAAAGTCGAAGGGTGCTGCAGCTAGAATTCCCTGGTCAGCTCAAACATACTCTGTGCAACCCGCCCTGGGTCCTGATCCATCATCTTCATAAGGCGAGCCAGGTTCTCTCGGAACTGGTCTTCTCTACCTTCGTTGATCACCACATTTTCTTGCTCCTCTGTAGGAGGAGTGTTCTCAGCAAAATCCTCTCATTGTCCAATTGGAAATTGACGTTGTGGTGGCATCTCTCTACAATTCCAAGCACGAGATTTAGAACGTGTACCATAAAACTTCACAACTGCAACAAAAGCTCTTCACTAGCTACACCCGCCCCAACCATCCCTACCGTAGCCATGGTCCATATGGGGTAAACAACCATGCACTACCACCAAACTCACACAATGTTTTACACAACATTTTCCACTTCATTTCAAACCCTTATATTTCATTTTCTCATTATTTCTTGGTTTCATGAAATGCATGATACACCCTACCTTCTTGCCTCACACACCCACCCCATGCGTGTGCCTAACACAATGTATGTCACCTACCTCCCTAGGTTCCTAAAATGATGCATGAATGAAAATTCTCATGCCATTAAGGTCATGAGCCAAATATCATAAAATAGTCATATCAAACCACATGTGCATCACCCAACGGTGAAATATCGTCAACTGTAACAACACACAATCAAGAATAACATTTCCCACCCAGGTTGACTTGGATTTTTCCCTCGTACCTGGGTTAGCTACTCCCAAGCACGAGCTCATTTCCAAGGTCTGACACATCCTAACCCTTGGCTACCAATCCCAAATAACAATACCTCAGAGAAGGAGAAGAAAGACCTCCTTTGATACCAATTTGTAACGTCCCCGACCCGAAAGCCACTAAATCGGTGCTCCGAGCTGGGTGGTTACATGACCTTAAGCGCGCCTACCCGTATGCCAAATGCTGCCGACTAGTAGCGGGGGTCTATGTAGTCAAGTGGGGAGACTATACCCCCTTTTTATCAGAGTAAGACACAACAGAAAAAATCAAATAGTGGGAACAATAACCGACAACCTGGAAACAAGTACAACAACCATTTCCATCAATAAATATTTCATGTCATACTACAGTGCAAGAGTGAACAAAAGCCCAAAAATAAAGACAACGGCCAAAATCCCAAAATGGTCCCGACTTCAAGTCCGGATCCTCCACCAAGTGCTACCCATTTCTACTCAGCTAACTAGAAAGGACCCTTGCCCTTGTCCTAACCTGCAAACGTGAAGTCTATTCGGGTACCCAACGGTGGCCCGAGTAGGGTGTGAGTACAACTCAGTAGGCCACCACCAATGGTGTCTACAAAATATCCAGTATAAATAGTTGTGCATGCAAAAGGAAAATGAATGATAAATGCCAAGTAATTATATAAGGAACCATTAACTAGTTTAGAGCCCAGAGCCAATGCCACTTCCATTACCATTCATTTCACACTAATTACCACCATTAACCATTTCATCACATTCCCATGGGTTAATCACATGCATTATGTTACATGGATATAAGGCCAAAAATAACATGCAAGAGGGTAAACACATCATTATCCTATCTCACTAGGACTAACTCCCTCATAGAAACCATATCCTCACCTCAAAGCCTCAGTCCGAGTGGATGAAATCGTTAGGAGAATAGACCCTCAGTCCCCTTTCCTAAACCATGCATTTACGGTGGATTTTAGAGCCTCAGTCTTCACTCGACTCATGGTCATAGATCCTCATGTCATACCCCACTCTACAAAGCCATGTGCACATTCTTATATATAAGAAACCATCAACCATCCAAACCATTTCCCTACGGAAAACACTGTTCACAATACCCCACATAGGAATTCCATATCATGCCTTAACCCATTAACACATTACCCTTTCACATCATTTAACCATTCACCCAATTCCCATGTGTTATGCCTAACTCACTAAGCATTTAACACTAAACCCATAACTCATCCCGTTATGGTCCTTAATCAATTTACACATTAACCCATTTAACTCGTTCACCATTTCCATGATTCAACCATTCATCCCATTCCAATTAACCCTTTGTTTATTGCCAAGTCTAGGTGCATCACCTAACTTCTATTCCAAGTTCAACCAATCATGCCAACATATTCATTAAAGTCTCCACCCTTAATTACAACAAGGTCACTTGTTCAATTACAATCCCTATGCCCGGGAGAAACCGACACATCCCATGGATGGCCCCAATTAGGTCAAGTCAATCCCAACACATCCCATAGGGATCATGAGGGTTCCCATTTTCCATTTTAAACACCATTAATTCCAAACATGCCAAGGTTATCTAAAACGTAACCAAAGGTAAACAATAACATAACCCAACATGCACAATTTACTCAAATAACTATGGGATATAACTTATAGACCACCTACCTCGTAACTGCGGTTGAACACACCCTCAATAGAGTCCTTAGAATTCAATCCAACCAACCTTTGGAGCTTCAACCTAAAACTCACCCAAAAGATAGGGTTTTAGGTCTTCGGAATGAGAGGGAGAAAAGATATCAACCCTAAACCAAATATAGAACCAAAGATGGGATTAGCCTTACCCGGAGCTTCAATTCGAAACCAACGGTGCTCTAAACGGCCAAGAATCGAAGGAGAACCACCCTTGGGAAGCTTGGGTCAGCCAAGTTCGTCGCTAGGGTCGAGAGAGGAGGAGGAGAGGAAAATCCCGAGTGGGGTTTAAAAGCTCAGAGTGGAAAAACTATAATTTTTTCCAACTTTAATTGGTTGTACGGTTTAGCCACACGGTTTAGAAAACCGTGCGCATGCTACTGTCCGAAGGAGGAAGGGTCGCACGACTTCACCTGGGCAGGCCGCACAGTTTGCTTGGCCATGTGCAGGCTGTGCGCCCTGGCCTGTCTTGCACAGCTCTCCCTTCTTCTGTGCCCCGAGTCCCTGAAACACCCCCAAAGACCCTCATACTTTTATAAAACATCCCTTGAGGCCCAAAACAAAGGATTCAACTGAAACATAACGATAACATACCTTTCTGAAAACCGGGATCTTACATGACATATTGATTAAATATTGTTATATTGATATATATTTTTTGGGGGACCTTGATGTGATACCAAAGAGATAGTGTAACCTTTATTATAATATATATAGTTAGGGTGGCTTTATATTATTCCAAGGATCTGGTGCACCTATTATTATTATATATATTTTTGGGGAACCTTGAGGTTATTTCAAGTATCTGGTGTGCCCGATATTATTATATTGTTGGGGGACCTTGGATGTTGTTGCTTGGATCTGGTGTGCCCATTATTATTATACTATTATGGGACCTTGGTCTTAGTCCTTGGATCTAGTGTTACCATATATTTATATACATGACTATGGTACTATAGATAGACATCTGACATTGGCTAAAGTAGGTATGGTCGATCTTAGGTGTCATGTTATACTCTGAGGATTGACGGTTGTATTTATTAATGTAACTACAGTTTATTTATTATGTTTACTATATCACCTACACATGTAATTACATTTACTAGCTATGTATGGGACCGTGATGGTGGTGTCGTACTAGGTTATCTACCCACACTTTTCTTAGGAAAACATATCACTTGGGTACCTGAGTAGCTTTCACCGTTCACAGTTTCAAGTTGGGATGAGGCTCAGGATTAGTTTGATCAAGATAGATAGCTCATATGGGACTAGATAATGGGATGAGATGAGCTTAGGTTTTTAGTAGATACTAACAATATTTTGGTTATTTTTTATTTATATTTTTGACAGGTCCAGTGGGTGGTTGGTTTGTGACAAGGTCGTACGAATCATTTTATTATTTATTATTGATGACTTTTATTTATTTATTTTATCTTCATACTCTACTAATTATTTATTATTGTGGATGATATTTTATTATTTATTTTTTTATTAGTACTCTTATATGAGGCTATATTATACCTAATATCACATCATAGACCTGTGATGCTGGTCGGGAGCATTTAGCGTATGGGGAGGCATTCTTGAGGTCATGTAACGACTCGATAAAAACATTTAATCATTAACCAACACCATTTCCATGTAAAATCCCACCACTCAAGAGTAAATGAAAATTATAAGGCACCTATTTAGGTCCTATTAATTCATATTTTTATTTACTCAATTCTTCTCATGTGTTTATACATCATAAGGAACATAGTTTTGGCTATAATTCCAAACACCGGTGTTCAGGGTGTCAGGGCAGTGGACAAGGATCTTTTGTGGCCCTTGACACTTTGTGCATTCCATAGTATGGGAATATATTTTATTTAAGGAATTTAGTTCTTAATTAATAAATAATACACCCTAAACTAGAAGTCCCACATTAATAACCTCGTATTAAAAAGACCTTAGGATATCATAGACTTCGGGTAAAAAGAAACGTGAGGGGAGTGATTTAGAAATAAAGGGATAATGAAGGGATACCACATACCTCTAGTCTAGATGCACCACTAAATCATCATAGGTGTAGAACAAATTGGAAGGGATCATCTAAGGTTGCTATTAAAATGATTAGGTCACTGATAATTCACCCTAGAACCATCCGGATCTAAATGATCTAACAATGAAGGAATGATAATGGGTTTTTAAAGGATAAATTGAGTCAAGTATAACCTAAATACACCTTCTTTAAGATCACACACACCTCCATCAATGTTCATAAACCCCTTTTGGAAGACCAATCATCTGATTCAACCATTAAAATTTCTAGAACTGACAAAACCATGGAAAGGGGGTGTCCACCACACCCATGGTGGATTGGATCACACCATTCCCAAGAGACTAACCATAGGGATAAACCACAATATAGGGGGAAAAGACTGGAAATTTTAGACCCACCATGCCCTACACCATAGCATGGTGATGCCATACTAGTCGTGGTCCATTGGGAGAATTCATCACTCTATACTTGAGACAACGCCCAACCATTTGGAGAGTTTTTCTTCCTATTTCACACAGAATTAATCCAGGTTCAATATGGATTCCACCAGAGTGTGGTCCTACCCATTGTGAACCTAAAAATATCTAAACATCTTGGAATATCATTCCAAGATCAATTTCTAAAAATAGAACTTCCACTAAAATTCAAATTCAAATTCCTTATGAATTTCTTCAACTTTTCTTAACACGGGGTGTTTTAGTGCCTCACCCAAAAACTTATAAAATATAGAATACATGTGTGAAACATGTCCACTAGAGTCTGGATAGTTTTCTCTATATGATTTTTTTCCTATGGATGATATGTAGTGATAAGTCATAACTAAGGGAAAAAATAATGTCGGAGGACTCTCAAAACCCTATAGGTAAAATGGGGATACCGACTAGAGATGATCATTTTTGAAACCCCATGAATCCTCACTATCTCCTCCAAATACTGCATTGAAAAAACCTCCACCAAGATCTCCTCCTTAATCACTGTAAGTGATATGACTTCATCAAGTGTCCCATGATCACCCATATAACATCATAACATCCCTAAAATCTTGGTAAACTATTGATGAATTCCATTTAAATTTCCTCCCACATATATTTGGGAACCATCATGTGGATAAAGTAAACCACTGTGAACATGATTCTTATCATTCACCATCTGGTATACCAAACATAGAGAGACAAACTCTAAATCTGGGCAATTCAAACTAGGCCACTAAAACTAATTTCTCAAAGTATGATACATATTTTTTGTACTAGGATGTAATTGCAAGTGATAAATATGGAACTCATGGAGTACCACCTCACACATTACTAAATAAATGAAAATATTCCCTTGAAATAGCACCTGATGTTTTATATCCTTTGAACAACTCTCAAAAGAATCATAATAAACAAATGAATCACGCCACACCTCTACCTCGATATCCCCCAACTGGGACTCCTACACTTTATACACTAAGGATAACTTCATTATCATCTGATAAAGAAAAACTTTTCCATAAAATTCCCCAATATCAAGGTGTATCACTTCCAACTCATTCATTACTTTGTAAGAGTCTACATAATTGTGCAAAAAACTAACACATGAGTTCATGATCATGAAATCCTCCATAATATTCCCTTTAACATGTGTAAAGGAAATTTTAAGTTATAGTCCGATAATAACTCCATCCACTAGCACTACCACAAATTCAAGTCAAATTGGGAGAAGACATACTTCAAACTCTTGTGATCCATGAAGACTATGAAATGTTTACCAATAAGGTAGCGTCTCCAAAACTTTATAGAAAACAATACCACAACAAGATAAATATTATAGTTAGAAAAATTAAATTCATGAGGTTGTAACTAATGAGACTCATAATAGAAAAATGATAAATGTTTCGTCAAAACATATCCCAAAACAAGATGTGAACCATCACATTAAACCTCGAATGCAATGCTCTACTCTAATAGATAAAAAACCATAGAACTGATCAGCTTATCCTTCAAACACTCAAAAGTAGTATGGAACTTGTTAGTACAAACAAACTTCAGATCCTTTCTTGTTAATACTATCATAAGAAATTTAATTTCAGATAATTTGAGTACATACCTCCTATAATATCTAGCTAGACCAACGAAACTCTGCATATATGCAACAATCTTGGGTGATGCCTAATAAACTGTTACCTCAACCTTCAAAGGTTCTACAGCTACTCCATGCTAAGATATGACATGACCCAATAAATAGACCTCACAATCCTGAAACTCACACTTTGACATCTTTCTAAACAGTTGATGAAACTGAATAACTCCCATCACAGCTCGCAGATGCTCTGTATATTGTAAAATTGGGTTCCCTATAACCAACTTGAATAGTACTTTTTTATTACCATATCATTTATATAGTGAATATTTCATGATGTATTCTTTCCATAATAGTGTTGATATTTTTCTATCCACTATTTACATGGTAATTTCCATAGACTATTTATCATATCAACAGGTTATATCAGTTCCTAGCTATAATGTGATCTTCAAGATACTACGACAGTAATCTTAAATATAAGTCTCATAATCTAGATACATCATACTGACCGAGCACATGTGATTTATGACTATCAAGTTCAAGGGTTTCATATTCATTGAGACTTATTCTCATGAATTTTTCACTTGGTGATATCAAGTAGAGTATATCATGATGACTGACTTGGTAATAGTAACACTACATGTTTCAAGTGTTATTAGTTGTTTCAATCTATGAGCATGTGTATTGGTCTCTTGTCTTGAGATAATTATCAATGTAAACTATTTGATAATGTACTTTAATTAAATATTAAAACCATGGAATTTATATCATGGTGAGGTATCTTGTGTTTGGTGTGTCATTAGTGGTATGCATTGGTTGAATGGTCAAAATAGAATATGTCACTTCCGAAAGAAATTGATACCTCGGGCATAGTTAACCAGGATGGTAGTACAATTATTAAATCCATGGACATGGTGATTGAAGGTAATTATATCCAAGGAGTTCATGTATAATTAAACTAATAATGTATGATGATAAAAAGTTTTCATCCTGCTTTATGAGATATCATTATAAAAAGAGATTATATTACACAATGTGTGTTTGTAGGAGGTTATCTTTGTTATGACTAAACCTTATCTCATTATGGGACTTGATGGGTCACTATACTATTCTTTTAGTTTGTGAGTATCACTCACTACTATCAAGATAATGGCTTATAGGGTCACACACAAATCATATTCAAAAAAAATTCCAATTTTATTGAATTGATTTTTTAGGACATTTCGGCCCATGTGGCAGAGGATAGCTAATATTTGATTTTAAATGATTTGATGGAATAAATAAATTCAATATTATTAAATATTAGAATAATATCTATTGAATTTATTTAATTATTATATTCATGAGTTATTTAGTGAATATTAAGAAAAATATTTTTATATGCATATTAAATATTTAATATTTGAGTTTTGTTAAATATTTAGGTGGGGGAAAAAAGTTGAGTTAATGACTCATATTTTATCACATAATATTATTTTAGTGTTAAAAGTAGGTGGTGATTTATTTATGACCATTTCAACACATTCTCTAGGTTATAAGTAATTTTTGGGCATATTTAGAAATTTAAACTTATTAATGGGTTAAATTGAAAATTTTAATAAGTTTAACCAACTAATATAAGACCAGAAATGTCCAAATTCAGGGGTATTATTACTCTCATAAATTTGAGAGAATTTATATCATCTCCCTTGAGCTATTGAGAGAGAGATAAAGGGGATTTTAATTCACTCTAGTATAAGTTCTCCCACCTAGTAAAAGAATTAATTATCACATGATCATATCAATGTTGAAAGTGCTTCATCTATCCATGCTAGCACCCAAAGATCAAAGGATATAAATTGATAAATATTTTGATATGTGTGTGGATAGTCTATAGGGATATGTATTTGGTTCCTTAAAGTAACGATCTATGATGATAATTGAAATGTGATTCCAATTAAATTCAAAGAGGTAAGGTTTCAATTTTAGTTTTTGTGTTTAAATTAAATTATATTTAATCCGCATGTTGTAACTGGGATACAATTATGCAGGTGATGAAATCATGAAATTAATCTCATCATAAAAAAATTAGATTCATGATTTTTTAGGTTTTAGTTTCATGATCAGTACCAATACTAATTAGTCCACCTCTGACATTGAAAACATGGGGATTTCATTAATAATGACCACAACAAACCAGTTTAGAAACTCATAGAACATTGCATTCATCAACCCCATGAACACATTCTAAGTGTTCTTTACACAAAATAGTATCACAATGAACACATAATACTAATAAAAACATCTGAAAATGGTCTTCTGGATATCCTCAACCTTTACCCACATATGATGATACCCAAACTGAAATTCGGTCTTTGAGAACCAACTTTCTCCCATCAATTGATCGAATTAATCATCAATATAATGGAGAGGGTAGTGTTTCTTCACTTTCACCTAATTCAAATATTGGTAATTGACACACATCTATAGAATGTCATCATCCTTATTTACAAATAGAACTAGATCTCTCCAAGGAGAAACACTAGGCTAAAAAAATACTCTTTGTAAGAAATCATCAACTAGAATCTATAGCTCTCTAAATTCAGATGGTTCCATCTAATATGAAGAAATGGATATCATATAAACACCTTGTTTTATCTCTATCTTAAACTCAATATCTCGTTAAGGGATTGTGTCCCAACCTCTTCATGGTAGACATCGAGGTACTCTTCAACAACCCTAGAAAATATCAATGTTCAATCCTCTAAAGAACCCAACATCACCCCAGACATCAAGGAAGATAGAGTCTCGATATTCCTATGACTCATTTGAGGGTATCTCTCAACAACAAACACTACCTAGTTTCCATCAATGTCATAGAATATGACATTCCTACTTAATCAATCCATGATAGTATGAACATAATACATCCAATCCTCATTGAGGATGTTTTCATAGGGATATATCTATAAACATAGGAAATATCCCCAAGAGAGATGTATCCCTAGAACTATATCACAATATTTTCACACATCAAATAAGAAAGATCAGCCTCCAACTAGCATAGTCAAGTATAAGGGAACTGGAAGCCTCTCAACCTCATGTACCAAAACATGGACTATAATAGGTGAAAAGGAGTTCATATCTCCAAAATTAAAAAAGGCAAAAACCTAAGTAGAAAACATGAATATAGTATCTCATATGACATCAGGCTCTCCTAAAGCTGACAATGATAAAGCATGCATCTTTTCATTACCTCCTCTACGGCCTCTCTAGCCCTGATAGAGACAGCCTCCACAATTTCATTCTTCCCACAACCCCTAAGGACGGGGGATATCACATGGTTTTCCTCTGTCTTATCCATCCCCTCCATAATAATCAAAATTCATAATTTCCTCTTACTTATGTTGCCTTATCTAAAGTTGTTATAAAGGTTGGGCATGAAATGGGCCACCATCTACATGCTGACTGCAAAGAAAAGTTAGGCACTCTTTCTCCTAATGTCCACAACCACCTAAAGAAAATAAAACCATGCTTGACCCACCAGTAAGGGCCCAAGAACTTCTATCTTCTGTGAATTAGGTTGAATAGGGATGAAACATGCTCCTTGTTGACTAAAACTTCTTATGACCAGGAAACTGAGAACCCTTGAACACTGTTATGCTCTGAAAATTGTCGTAAAGACTCTCATAGCATGGTAAACCAGTCTAAACTAACATCCTATCTATGAACATTCCCTTATACAACACCTTTAGATATGAATTCAACATAAATGGAGTGACATGATAGTGGATCTATGGGTGAAAAAACCTCCTTGAAATTTCTCACCCTAGCCTCATCATATTGAAAAAGGTATGAAGTATAATTTTGTAGGTTCTTATAGTGGATAATGAACTCTTGAACACTAGAACTCCCCTAATGAAGGGTAAGGATCTCTTGATGACATGCCACCATAGCATTAAAAGATAGAAAATCGTTCTAAAACTGGTCCATGAAATTTTCCAACAAAAAAAATCCAAATCCTCGAGATCCTCAAGGAACAAAATCCACCACTTTCTAGATAACCCACAGAGAATCGTCACAACTAAATAAACTCAGTGCTCTTTCCAATCATGGATCAAACTAAAGTCCATCTCCACCTCCTTCATCCAATAATCTATCTTCTGATCAAAAATAGATCCCTCATACTTTTACTTACACTATCACTGAAACTCTTAGAGTTGTTTCCTCCAAGTTTCATCGTTTTCAACCTCCAATATATGGTGACCCACTAGAACATCCTGTTGAACATATTCTATGGGAACCTGATTAAGACGTTAACCTGGTGCAAAATCTGAAAAATAACAAATACTAGAAATTCCTAAACCTGGTACAAAAGAACATTTGAAGGTTGATTAATTTAATTCATCAACTCTTTTATCTAATTCCCCAATGTCTACCCAATTCAAACACAAGTTCATATAATCATAATACATGATACTCTTTGGGGACTTCCTTATAAGAAACATCACATTACATGTTATATTTAGTAAAATTGAAGGTCCTTGTGTTGAATCATAGGTGGCCATAAAATTTTATTCCTAATCTAGTCTCCCATGTTTACACCACACACTATGCTCAGTCGATGTTGTTTCCATACCAACCCATGTATCATAATTAATTTCTTACTCTAAAATTCATCCTATATCTCAACCATCTCCTTTGATAGCACTCTATCATGATCCCCTCTCTCTAAAAGCAAACCACATGGGATGATAACAAACAAAGAGAGATAATGACTCCAAAATACCACCTCTAGTAGGACACGAGTTAGTGACTAACACCGAGGGTATATGAATCACACACATGAGAGACATTACCCTTGTATAGATTTATGAAATAAGAGATAAGAAGGGAAACCACCAACCAAGACTATGTATAAATAAAAGAATTTGTCCCAATATATTCAATGCCATACATAAACTGGAAAAACTAAAAAGAAAAATCGAAAGTAAATAAATTAAAACAATGAAGTGACCAAAAACTTCAGTAACTCTTGAATTTTTTTCAACTCCTCCTCCAAGATATTAATGTATTTCCCTATCACCAACATGATCCTACTGACCTAAAAACATTTTTTATATATGTATGGTGAGCATAAAATGCATACTCATTAGGATCATCTCTAAAAACTCTCATGAAAACTATAAAAGAAGCATATTAAATCCCAATGAATTAACAAAATAGAACTAAATCATCTCCTAAATAGGTGAAACTATATTTTTCATCCTCACCATGGATCACTCACCAAGTAATGCATATAAGTAAACCATTATATCAAAATCACATATATATATATATATATATATAAAGAAGTTATTCTTCTTCCACTTCCACATTGGTTTGTCACTCTCATGCCCCAATGTCACATATCTTGTGCATATCCCTTAAATAAGTAAACCATACCTAATATGAGTCAGGCCTTGTATGGAATCTTACCTTTTTAAAAACATAAAACATTCATTACATGGTATAATAATTAATAATACAAAGGATCTTTTAAGGTTCGGTTTCTTGGAAATTAGGAACATAAAAAAAAGATGATGTAAAAATCCTTCCAATACACTGGAAAGGATTCTTAATGGGTTAATATTAAGTTAAATTTAATGCATATTATATCCTGGGTACATACATCAAAAAAATGAGTGAGCTTAAATCCTAGTAATGGAATAAATAGAGATATTTAGCATGTGACATAAAGGTGTACCAATAGCTCATGATCATAGGATCATGAGGTGTATCATAATATAAATATCATGAATCATAACATGTAAATGTGGATATAACATAAAAATGATATATTTAAAATAATATCACCAAGTTTTATCACCAATGAGTCATAAATCATAATTACCAAGGTTATTTCCAAAGGTATCATAAAACATGTCATCACTAGTGATTAATTCTTTACCCAATTAATTGGAGTTATCTTAGGGTGCACCCTTCATATGTCTTAAATCATGTGATCCACATTTATCATAATAAATCATTTCATCAATAACCCAAGGATAATAAATAATGGGTTTTAGATAAAAATATTAAGTATATAAGTGCTTAAAAATTGATCATTACATCATTTTTAACCCACAGAAAGGGAATTTGAGTTGTATACATGTAAATACCACAAAAAATATTTACATCTAGCTGAATAAACATGGATAAGAAACTTTTTGGGTATTCAAAATATAATATTTTTTCATGTAAAAGTTATAAATTCGAGAAATGAATTTGGGAGCATGAAGATATAAAATATGGATTAAGGAAATGTCATAATGGGAGGGGATGAAGTTTTCACATTGATAAAAAACTATTTTGGAAGTAATGGGATAATAAAAAAATTGCATAAAAATATTTTAATCCAATATTTAGAAAACATTCCAAAAAATAAGTACATGAAAAAAAAAGAGGAACTTGAAAATTCCCTTACCTTAAATCCCACTTTATTTCATTGCTTTTTTGCCTCCTAGATAATAAAATTAGGTTTATTAAATCATAGACATAGAAGTGAATTATGTTTCTTTTTTTTAATATTTATAAATTATAATCATTGGATTATATTAATTAATTTCCATCGTTAAAGGTGAAACGTTTTGATATGATACTTTTCTTAACATTTTCCCATCATTCTACGATTTAATGATCTTGCTTAATTTATATTTGTAAATTATTAAGATTAACTCCATATTATTAGAAATATTTATATTTATCCATTTTATATTATAAATAATTTATTAAAAATTTATATAATAGTTTTGATATGTATAGAGTTTGTGATTTCCTCATGGGTGGTTAATAGACTAATGATAAGACAATGTTAGGAATGGAAAAAAGTAAAGTATAACATTTAAATATGTCATAAATTAAATAATTACAGTTGGTTAAAAACATTAAGTTAACATTTAAATTCTATTTAATTAACCTTATGATATTTTTCTTTGAAATTTATAGAGAAAAATAGAAATACAAGAGGAAAATGATAGAAAGAATTGGTGAAAACTAACCCTCTTCTCGGTGTTGCTTCTTCTCTACGGCACTAAATTCTTTTGATGATTGGAGTTGGTTTACTCCATAAAATCCCTAGGTATTCAAAATGGGATTAAGGTATGGAATATGGGTAGTTATTTGCCTATGTTAATTGAGTTAGGATCGGTTTTCTATTGGATACGGGGTTATTTATACATGAGGAGATGGGCATTTTTAGGATAAAATATTGAATAAAATATAATATCAAGGTAAACCTTTCAATAGTAAATTTTTTTCATTATGAAATATATTTTAATTTTATAACAAATGAAATTTGAATTTTAATATAAAAATAAGGTTTTTTTTCAAAATCCATTAAAATACAGTATATTTAAAAGAATGATTATATTTTTAATCTTGATATTTATTTTATGGAATTATAATATTTATATTTTCTTAAATTAATAATAAAAAATATTATTTATATCACATTTTATTATTTTGAAGTCAAATTACTATTCCAACGGTCGGGTTACTATTCTCAATGGTCGGGGTACTATTTACAATGGTCTTGTTACTATTCCAGTAGTCATGTTACTATTATAATAGTCATATTACCTCATATAAATACCTATTAATTATTTTATTAAACATTCATAAAAATTCCTCCTAAGGTTCTTTATTTTCATTTTCTATAATGGCATTGGTTTACTAATATTATGTTTCTTTTATATAGTGTTGTTCATGGGGTAAATGATTCTAGTAGATCTAATATATCTAAATTTTCCCATTCTACTTTTCTAATTTTTTATTTTTTTATCCCATTGTATTGTTTTTCATTTTCATGGGTTTAGTTACTGACTAATGCAATGTTCTTAATTAATGAAATAAAGTGTTGTTTGTTTTTCTATATGTTGCATGTGTATAATTCTATATAATATAAGACATGTTATTTAATAAACAAATATCACAAAGGGTTTAGTGTACCTAGATTTAAGCTGTTCTTCCTTTCAAAACTGCATAACTATCTTCCATGGTGATATTCAAAGGAAGAATTTGTATCCAACATCAAACTCCAAGTCCCTTTTATGGTTGTCAGCATAGATTGAATTTGATAAGATTTTATATGTTGTTGGATGGATTAATCCTTTTTTGGTCATCTATTTCTCAATATTAGTTCCAAGTATCTTTTTTCACCAAATTAATCCCAACAAGTAGGAGTTCTACATTGCTTCTCATATAATGATTCATATTGAGCCATTTTAATACTTGAGTGGAAGTTGTTGTTGTATGAGAACTTGACTAATGGGGGATGTTGATCCCATCTATCTTTAAATTCCATAAGCAAGATCTTATCATTTCTTCGAGTGTCTAAATGGTCCTTTCATATTCGTCATCGGTTTTGCGGTGATAGTTTGTACTAAATTTCAATTTCGTATTCAGATCATGTTTAAGACTTCTCCATAATTTAGAAGTAAACCTAGGATCACAATTAGAAATGTTTGAATATGGTTCCCCATACATCCTAACCACATCCTTTATGTATATCTTATAAAGTTGTTAAAGGTAGAAATATTTCTGAATGGTGATTAAGTGAGCATCCTTGGAAAGTGGATCCACCACAACCCATATCGCATTGTTTCATTTGGATGTCTTTAGGATACTGGTGATAAATTCTATATTGATGTTCTCTCATTTCCAAATAGGTATGGGAAATGGTTTCATCATCCCTTTGTACTTCTATCGTGCTACTTTAATTTTTTGACATACCAATCTCATTGATATATACTCATAAATCTCATTCTTCATGTTTTCCCGCTATAAGTTCTCTTGAATATCATGATATATCTTGGTACTTCCAAGATGGATGGAGAAATATGGGTTGTGTGTATTATACAATATATATTTCTTTATCTCAGGTTATGAAGACATACAATGTCTAGTACCAAACTGAATGATACCATCTTCATTGATGTGGAATTCATGAAGCTTCCCATCTTTAACTACTTTCACCTTATTTTGAAGCCATGGGTCATCTCTTTGTGCCTACTTGATCCTCTCTTGGATAAATGGTTGGGAAATCATTTCAGAAAGGTATGATATATTTCCTACCATTATGATTTTCTCTTCTATCCTTTACATATCCAAAAATATAGGGTCTTTCTCAACCCACATCATGGATAATGTATAAGGTTCTTTTCTACTAAGAGCATCAGCTACCATATTCACCCATCTTGGATGGTGATTAATAGAGTAATTTTAGTCTTTTATTTTCTATAACCACCTTCACTGGTACATGTTTAGAACATTTTTTGTGGATATAAACTTAAAAAAAATTGTTCTTTGTATATATCACATTTTTCATAAAGATAGTGTCTCCATATCATCAGATAAAATATGACTCCAGCTAACTCCAGGTCATGAGTGGGATAGTTCTGTTTAAGAGGCTTTATTTTCTATAATTCATTGTCATTTTAAATGAGTACACATCTAAATGATTTTATAGATGTATCACTATATATGGAAAATCCTTCCCCATTAGAGGGTAATGTTAGCATGGGTGAACTAACCAACCTCTTCTTCAATTCATGGAAAATTTCTTCACACTACTTTGTCAAGATAAACTTAACTCCCTTTTAGGTTTACTTGGTTAGTGGATTAGAAATCCATTAAAAGTTTTTCACGAAACTTCTATATTATATTTATAGACTAAGGAAAATATAAATATTGGTTAAATTAATAGTACATGGACACTCCTCCATGACATTTGTCTTTGTTGGATCAACTAAGATTCCTTCACTAGTCATGATGTTCCCCAAGAATAAAACTTGTTACAACTAGAACTCACAATTTTTAAATTTACCAAATAGCTTCTCCTTATTCAGATTTTGTAATATTACCCTTATAGGATCCTCATTCTCCTCTCAAATTTTGAAATATATCAAAATATCATCAATAAAGACCACCAAAATTTTATCAAGGTAATATTTAAAGGAATTATTCATCAAATCCATAAATATGTTAGGAGAATTAGTCAAGCTGAATGGCATAATAAAAAACTCATAATTACCATATCTTTTTCATAATGAAGTCTTTGGGATATCTTCTTCCACCACCCTTAACTAGTGATACCCAAATAGAAGGTCAATCTTGGAGAAGAAATTAGCCCCCACAAATCTGGTCAAACAAATCATCTGTCCTCAGAAGAGGATATTTTTTCTTCATTATGATTTCATTATGTTATCTATAATCAATGTATATCCATATTGATCCATTCTTATTCATTACAAATAGAATAAGTGCTCCCTAAGGAGACACGCTTGGTTGAATAAAACCCTTCTCTAGAGGATCTTTAAGTTTCTTATTTAATTCCTTTAACTCCACATATTCTATTCTGTAATGGGTCTTCTATATTGGATTTGATTCTGGTATGAGTTCAATTGAGAAATCTACCTCTCTTTAAAGAGGAGCTCTCGATAACTCTTCAAGAAATACATAAATATATTCCCAACCAATGGGGACATTTACTATCTTTATAAATTCTTTTTTTTCATATTAATCAATCATCTCCATAAATAAGGCTAGACAAAGTTTGGGTTGGGATATCTCTCCTTTGAAAATAGCTCTAGGTTGTCCATTTATGAAGACTGAGATTTCTTTAATTATTCGGTTGATATTAGAATTATACTTTGAGATCTAGACCATCCATATTATAGTACCAAATTTCACCATGGGGATGAGTACTATATTTTTGATGAGATTGTACTCACTAAAGTTGACACTAGAGTTTCTATACACCTTTGATTCTTAGATAATTCCATTATGAGTCTTAACTAATAACTCTACATATAGTAGTTATGGGTTTGATTCAATATCCTTTGCAAACATGGATGAAATAAAAGAATGTGTATAAATAGAGTCAAACAAATTACTTGATATCTTTTAGAGAACAATGATTTTACCTTCCACCACATCATTTGGGGCCTCTACTTCATCTGTTCTAATTATGAAAGCATGACCTTGATCCCTTGGCCTATTATGAGGTTCATGGTTCTTTTACTCCATTATCTTATAATTTGGACATTGATTTTAAAAGTTCCCAAGTTTTTAACACTTAAATCATTTAACTTCAGGTTGTGCTTGCATGATCTTCCCTTTTTCATTTTCATTAAGATGTTGATGATTCACCTCACTAGAGTAGTTCTGAATTATATGACCATATATTTTTCCCTTTTATCACTTTCCAATCCCAAGAAAGAAGTTCCCTAAATTTTCCTTACCATATTTTCTGCACATGGTCATTTTATGTTTCATTCCCCCTCTTCCATGATCAAAATTATTCTCTCAGTTTGGATATATTTCTCTCTTCTTTTTATTTGGTATATGTGGCCACTACGTATCTCTAAATTCCATTTTAACCTTCAAATAACTCCGCACTAAATCCTCATAACTTTCATAGTCTCCATTTTCTAGATTCCTCCATGGATTGAGTTTTATCCCATTAAATAACCTATTAAAATTTCCCTTATGATCCATAAAAAAGCTATATGAGGATAGATAAAGTCTTATAAAGTCCATTTTGTAGATTCCCATTGATTCATTTTCCTTCTACTTCAACTCTAATAATTCCTTATAAATTTTTTTTCTCATCAAATTGGGAGAATATTTATTGAAAAATATTTTCCCGAACTCTTCTCACTCCGTAGAATTCATCTCCCTTATTGGATTTGTGTTCTTAATCAGTGTCCACCACTGATCAAATTCTCCTTCAATGTGGTATATAGCCAAGGTGAATTTCTCTAGATCTAAATAATGGAGTATAAAAAATAACTTTTATATAGAGTAAATCCATTGTTAAACAATTAATGGATCAATGGATCCACTAAAGGAAGGTGTTCATTGACACATGAAGAACCCACCTACAAGTAGTTCTCTTCACGGTGAATTTATCCCTCAGCATGATTTGGGTTATTACTCATAACCTAAGATAGATGATCCATCATCCTCACTAATTTTTCTATTCAAAATTCCATCATGTTAGGAAGTCCATCAGTGCATCTTCCATTTCACTCATCATTTATGTGATTCCCCCTATTTCCCTCCATTTTTCTAGAATAAGAAAAAAACATGTTACATTTAGGAATATTTTAATTCTAAAGGGAGTTTAAGTTCTAAAATAACATGCTTAAAGATGTTGTTCTGTAATCTCTTCTAATAACAATTAAATTTTCTATAAATCCTTTATAATGGTTCATAAATAGCTATGATTAACCAAACATATCCCCTGAGAGTGTCAAAAAAGGTGTGCAGTAAGGCCCATTGTTTTTCGCCAGGTAATGATCGATTCAAAGCCCAATACAAACTTTTCAGGGTTATTACCCCTAGTTACAATTATTCTAGAGCCACATAACTTATAGTATCTATATATGGATTTAATTTCTTTGAATCCACTAGATTAATACTTCACCAAAATTCCAATAAGTTCTCCTATATTTAGAATTATCCCTAAGGTTATTACTAAAGTTTTATAATACTAATTTACACAAATAACTATACCTACTATTGATACCAACTATGGAATACCACCTTTTTAAATACATAAAACAATCATTACATGGTAAAATACTTAAAAATATAGAGGATCTTTTGAGGTTTAGTTCCTTGGAAATTAGGAAAATAAGACATGAATAACATAAAAATTCTTCTAATCCACTTGAAAGGATTATTCATGGGTTCATTATAAGTTACTTTTATTTAATATAATATCTTGTGGAATACATCAAAAGAAAGGGGTGAGTGTAAATCCCAACAATGGTATAAACAAAGGAGATATTTAGCATGTGACATTAAGGAATGCTAATAGGGAATGATCATAAGAGAATGATTAATATCAAAATATAAATATCATGAATCATAATATGGAAATATAGATACTACATAAAAATGATACATTAATAATCATATCACCAAGTTTTATCACTAAGGTGACATAAATCATAATTACCAAGGTTATTCACCAAAGTATCATAAAACATGTCATCTCTAGAGATTAATTATTTACCCAATGCATCAAAGAAATATCAGGGAACACCCTTCATATTAATTAAATCATGTGATCCACATTTATCATAGTAAATAATTTCATTAATATCCCAAGGATAATAAATAATAGGTTTCATATAAAAATATTGAGTACATAAGTTCTTAAATACATGGTCATTACATCATTTTTAACCTATGGAAAGGGAATGTGGGTTTTGAACATGTAAATCCCCAAATAAATAAATTATATTTACATCTAGGTGAATACCCATGGATAAGGAAATGTTTTAGGTATTCATAATATAATATTTTTCATTTGAATGATATAAATTCAAGAAATGAATTCGACAGCATGACAGTATAAAATGTGGATTAAGTAAATGACATAATGGGAGGGAAAGATGTTCTCCCATTGATAAAACACTATTTTGGAAGTAATTGGATAATAAAAAAGGGTATTTAATGATATTAATCCAACTTTTAGAAAACATTCCACAAAATATGTACTTGAATGGAAAAGAGGAGGTGAAGAATTCACTTGCCTTAAATCCTGATTTATTTCATTACTTTTCTGACTCCTAAATAATAAACATAGGATTATTAAATAATGGATCAAGAATTTAATTATGTTAATTTTTTTCACTATTTATCAATTATAATAATTGGATTACATTTCTTAATTTCCATCGTTAAAGGTGAAACATTTTGATATGGTATTCTCTTTAAAATTTTATTCTCTATATTTAATTTAATGACCTTTCTTAATTGTTATTTATACATTATTAAGATTAAATATATAAGCTTAGAAATGCTTATATTTATCTATTTTATATTATAAATAATTTATTATAAATATCCATAATAGTTTTTATGTGTATAGATTTGGCAATGTCCTCATGGACGGTTAACTAACTCTTGATGAAACATTGTCAAGAATGGGGAAAAGAGAAGTATGACATTTAAATATATCATAAATTAAATAATTATAGTAGTTTAACATCATTAATGTAACATTAACATACTACCTAATTAACCTTATAATTTTTTTTATGAAATTAATAGAGAGAAAGATAAAGAGAAGAGGAAAATGAGAGAAATAATTGATGAAAACTAACCATGTTATCAGTGTTGCTTCTTCTATATGGAACTAAATTAATTTGATTCTTGGAGTTGGTTTGATCAAAAAAAATCCCTAGGTATTATAAGGTTCTTAAGGGGTTAATTTTTAACGAACTTAACTTTTATAAATGAAATCCCTTTTTAAAATTAATGAATGCCTTATTTAGAAATGGAATTATAGAAAACACATACACTACTTTGGTTATTTTAGAAAATTATATGGTCTATAAAATTTAAAAGAACATTAAGCATCATAACTGTTGATAATATAGTCATTTTACATTGAACATTAATATTAGTTTATTAAGGGTTATGATAAATTCCTTTTTACATAGACGAAGGAAGCGATGGCCTCAACCAGTAGGATTGTACCCTATAAAGTCCATTTATTAGAGCTTATAAGGGAGATAGAATCATTAGTATTTTCCCATGACCAAGAAAAATCTAAGATTCAGAAACATAATCTTGAAAGAAATCATTTAAGGGATAAGTTCAAGATCATCGAGATCATGGCCAAAACCATGTTCGCCAAACTATCCCAAGAAAATCTCACCATGGCACACCATACTCTTAGTGAATTCTCTAGTGTAATAAAGAGTTAAGTATGTAGACTTTAATAGTATGAATTTGTATATTTTTCTTTTAAATAAAATAATGATTTTTTTATCCATTTTTATTATTACTTTATAAATGATTAAATAATGAGTTTGATAAAAATTATATTTTAATATGATAAAACTCGAATTGTATTTTTGGGAAATGTATAGTTTCAATCAATCCACTCTATTTTAATGAATTCAAAAAACAATAATTAAATGATATTTTAATAAAATATTATTATTAATTAATAATTAATAAATATAAATGATAATATAAGTTTATGAAGTCAAAAATAATTTTTATAAGGGTCAGAAAAATGTTATTGTCAAAAAAACCAGCATTTTTTAATAAAGGTGGATTCTTTATTTAAAAGTTTAAATTCCCATTCTTAGATAATTATTTGGATAAAATAAATATTAATTTTGAAATTATTACATCAAAATTATCCAAAGATTATTTTTTCATAACTTTTGGAGAAAGTCCAATTTTTTGATCAAAATTAAATACGATATAAATATATGGTATGTATTATGACATCGTAAAATCAAAAAAGCGATGTAATAAATACTATAAAGAGAATACACAATAAAATTAGGTTTTCTATTTAAAATAATATTTTTGTTGTTATTTGATGAATTTTATAAACCCTTAATAAATCCTCCAAAACTTATATTATATTTTAATGTTTTAAAATCAATTATTTATAAACATGACTCACTTCCACATCACCAAGGGAATTATTTTAATGAATTTAGTTATGAAATTTGTAAAATAATTAAAACCACTCCTCTTTATTAGACACTATGGGTAAAACCATGGGAATTTTTTTGTTTTTTATTACTTTATCATGTGGAGTCCAAAACCTAAGTTGGTAAATTAATGAAGAGATCTCATCTCTTTTGATATATAAAACCACCCAATATCTCATTAATATTCACTCAAAACCATTGTATCATTAATTTACTATTACTTACCATCTTTCTATCCCTCCCAAGGTTCCCTCAAGCTCTTAAGAATCTCCTCCTAAGCTTTTATAAGTGTCCTCTCAAGCTAAGGGGTTCTCTCTTCCTTTTTATTCAAGCACCTTCTTTGTTCATGCCTTTTGATTTCCAATTTTCCAAGTTAAAATATGTTTTTACACATACCTATTACTTTTCTTATGATTAAAAAGTAATTATATGCCACGTTCACTCTCATTCACTTCTTCTATAAACCTTTATGTATATAACAACCCTGGTCTTTATTTCATATTTAATCATGATTTATTGCATGGATTTTCCCTTAATACAACTCAAATGATTGAGAGGTCTAGTTCCTTATGAAATTAGGAACATTACATAAAAACTTAAAACATGAAACACAACATCTTTATTAAAAACTTATTTTACATGACCATAACATTCCTTCATACTTAACACTGCATGGGATAACCTAAAGACATACATAAGAAAGGGATAAGCTATAAAGCCCAGTAAGGGAGTAAAAAAGGCATAACATGAATAAGAAAATACATGTTATACAATATTCATATCAATGGATAATAAAATTAACATGAATATAAAGGCAACATAAATCATGATAATCATAATATGGAACTATGGAAACAATATACAACATGATATTAGCATGAGCCAAGGCTCATTACACATGGAGGAGCATGAGTCAAAGCTCATTTCACATGAAGTATAATGATTAAAAACCCATTTCACATGAAGTATCATGAGTAAACACCCATTTCACATGATTTATCATGATAATAAACATTACCCAATGCATTGGAGTGATATCAGGGTGCACCCTTCATAATCATTTCGTTTTCATGCTTAAGTGTTCCACATATATCATACAACATGGATTCATTAATCATCATAGTTTATTACATGGTCAAGGAAATTTGTAATACATACATATATATTCCAAATAAATAATTATATGTTCATAAAGGTAAATTATATTGATAGATAAATGGGTAAGGTATTCACTACACAATGATTTTGGCATGGGAAATCGCAGTGCAATTTTGGCAGCATAACGGCGTCATCTAGAAATTATTAAAATGGGTTGATAAGAGATAAATGGGTATATAATCATTTAAAAATGAAATGGATAGTGAGGGTGATAGGGTAGAATTTATACCAACTTAAGAAATTGAAATTTAAAAGGCATATTGTAAATGAGTTTCTTGATAAAAAGAGGAGAGAGAGAAATCCCTTACGGAATTTCAACATAGTAACGGTTTAGGTAAGCGTCCAAATGGGGGAGGATAAATGATCCCTCATTGAAGTAACATAAAATGTACAGTAGGTAATTGGTTATAAAATTATGAAAATATAACGAATTTAAATTAAAAATACTAATTTCAAATAAGGTTCCTAAATTGAAAGAGAGGAAGGTGAGGATCCCTTACTTGGATGTGTGACCCCAAAGGCTTAGGAGAGGATTATTGGGAGCTTGGGGATTCTTTGGGAGGAATCTAAGGAGTATAGATACAATTTTTTTCAATATTCAAGAAGTTTTTGTGAAGATAAATGGGATCTTGGGTGGGTTTATATAGGAAATGAGGGGGATTTTCTTATTATTTTGGTTTTGGGCACTTCACAATAAAATATTCAAAACCAAAAATCATCCCATGGTTTTTTACCATGGTTTCTATAAAAGGGGAGTGTTATAAATTATTTTATAAGTCCAAGGGCCAAATATATTATAATATTTCCCTTTCTTATGTGAAGATGAGTCACACTTTCAAAGAAATTATTTTAAAATCCTAAAATATATTATATGTCTTGGAGGATTCACTAAGGCTTTGTAAAATAAACCAAAAAAAATATAAAATAAAATTATTTTAAATTTAAAACATATATTTATCCTAATATACCTCTTATATTATTTTTTCATTATTGGGTCATTATGATGTCATAAAACACATCATATATTTATTTGGTATTTAATATTTACCCAAAAAGATGATTGTCTCAGAAAATTATGAAAAATTTACTGTCAGATAATTTTAATGTCATGATTACAAAAATAATATTCATTTTATCTAAATAATTTTCTAAATATGTGATTTTTCACTTTTAAAATAAAAACTGACTTTTATTAAAAATTGATGGGTTTTGAAAAAAATGGTTTTCAAACCTTAATAAAAATTACGTATGACTTCATAATAATTATTTTATCATTTATATTTAATAAAATTAATTTAATAATAATATTTTATTAAAATATTATTTATTTAAAAAATACATTAATTTATCAAAATATATTTCTTAATTGAATTTGAATATTAACCAAAAATACTACTTGTGCTTTAAAAATCATTTGCAAAGTAACAATAATAAGAAGAAAATATATTAATTATTCTATACCAAAATTAATTTAAATATTCATAATTATAGGTTCTTGATACATATTCATTTATTACACTGGTATATGTTCTAAGAGTAAGGCGTGCGATGTTGGGGATTTCATGGGACCGTTCGGTGAACATGGTTTGGGTCGTGATCTCGATGAGATTGAACTTATCCCATAAATGGTTTCTCTCATACTTAAGTTATTGGATCTCATATTGGGTTTAGTTTAGGGATAATCCCAGAAATTCTATCTCCCTTGGAAGCTCTAATAAATGGGCTTCATAGGGAACAATCCTACTGGTTGAGGTCATCACTTCCTTTGTCTGGGTCAAAAGGATTTGTTAAAACCCTATATTTATACTAGTCATGTGATTACTATTTAGTAGCTATATCAATGGTAATGATACTTAATGGTCATTTAAATCAAATTGGATATCATAAAACAAAAGGAGTTCATGTGTTTTCTATATCCATAATACATTTAATTAAATCAAAAAGGGTAATTTTATTCATAACAGTTCAGGTCGTTACAAATCTACCCCCTTAAGAAATTTCACCCTTAAAATTCCCTTTTCCCACACTAAAACAGGTGAGGGTAACTCTAATTCATCACCTCCTCGGGTTCCTATGTTTCTTCTCCAAACATGTGGTTTTTACAAAACACTTTGATGAGGGGCATTGTCTTATTTCTTAGAACGTTTTTTCTACAATATAATATCTTCACCGGCTACTCCTCATAGAAAAGGTCATTCTCCAATGGTACCACCTCTTGATTGAGTACATGTGATGGGTATGGTATGTACTTCCTTAAGAGTGATACATGGAATGCATCATGTACTTGAGATAGTTTAGTGGGAGTTCTAGTCTATAGGCCACTAATCTGATGCGATCAAGGATCTCAAAAGATCCAATGTACCTTGGACTAAGTTTTCCCTTATTTCCAAATATCATCATTCTTTTCCCTGGATATATTCATAGGAATACCATGTCTCCAACATCAAACTCTTGGTCTCATCAACGATTGTCATCATAGCTATTTTTTTGACTTTGATCAACTTTGATGTATTGTTGGATGGTCTTAACCTTCTCCACCATTTCTTCAACCATTTCAGAACCTAGAAGTTTTTTTCCCCAAATTCATCCCAACATGTCGGTGTTCTACACCTCTTCCCATAAAGGGATTCTTAGGGTGCCATTTGAATGCTTGAGTGGAAACTATTGTTGTAAGAGAACTCCACCAAAGGAACATATTGGTCACATCTACCCATGAAGTCCATTGAGAAACATCTCAACATGTCTTCAAGTGTTTGGATAGTATTCTCGGATTGGATATAAATTTGAGGGTGATAATCCATACTGAAGTTCAGCTCATTTTTTAGAGAATGCTGGAGACTTTTCCAAAACTTATAGGTGAATATTGGATCTCGATTGAATACAATCAATGGTGTTACTCCATGTAGCCTTACCAATTTTATGATGCATATCCATGCCAATTTATCTAGTGTGAAATCCTCTTGAATTTCAATGAATTTAGAAATATGTATAAGACAATCCACAATAACCCAGATAGAATTGTTTCCCTTGTATGTATTTGGAAGTTTTCTGACAAGTTCCATGGTTATTTTTTTCTATTTCTATATTATTATGGGTAATGGTTGCATCATCCCCTTAGAAATCATCCTTTTAACCTTCACTTTCTGACATACAAGACACTTTGATGTATATTCTACGATTTCCTTATTCATGTTGTCCCACCAATTGTGCTCTCATAGATCTCAAAATATCTTTATGTTTCCTGGGTGAATAGAGAAAGTTGAACTATGTGAATCATCCAAAAGTTATTACATTAATTCAAGATTTTATGGAACACATAGTCTTGACCCAAATCTCACAATTCCTTCTTTGTTGACATTGAACTCTGAGGATTTCCATTTTCTGATAGTTTCCATTTTCTTATGAATTCTCACATCATATTTTTGAGCATCCCTTAACCTTTACAAAAGATACGGTTGAGGAATAATTAGTGAAAGTATTGATGATGTTCCTTTATTTATGATTCTCATTTCCATCCTTTTCAAATATAATATGATTTCATCCTTTTCAATTCTCATCGATTATAGAATTGGTAGTTCCTTTATACTTAGAGCATTTATCACCTTATTCACTTTCCTATGATAGTATTGTATTGAGCAGTCATAATTCTTGATTTGATCTAACCATATTCATTGGCACATATTCATCTATTTCTATGTCAATATATATTTGAGACTTTTGTGATTAATATATATTTCCCACTTCTCCCCAAAGAGATAATGTTGCCAGATTTTCAATGAAAATATTGCAGCTTCTAACTCTAGATCATGTGTGGGATATTTTTTCTCATGAATTTTCAACTACCTTGAGGTGTAGGGAATGAATTTTTCATTTTACATCAACACACATCTCAATCCCTTCATATAAGCATCATTGAAATTTGAAAAAATCTCCCCACTTATGGGTAGTGTGAGTAAAGGGTCAATGATAATATAGCTTTTCAACTCCATGAATATTTCTTCACATTCAACATTCAAATAAAATTTGAAACCCTTCTGAGTTATCTTGGAAAGAGGGTTTTACAATCATGATAAATTTCTCACAAATCAGTGATAATATCGAGCTAACCCTTGGAAGCTACTGATATCTATCAAATATGTTGGCATCAGCCATCCCTCAATTTATTTTATCTTTGAAGGATCAAAAAATATCCCATTTATTGTGGAAATATTCCCTAAGAATGAGACATATTTCAACCATAACTCACTTTTTTTATTTTTCATAGATCTTCTCCTTTTGTAAGGTCTTTATCATATTGCTCAGATTCTCCTCATGATCCTCATTGGTTTGGATTATATTAGAATATCGTCTATGAAGACTACCACAAATTTGTCGAGGTAATCTCAAAAGACTCTATTCATCAATTCCATGAATATTTTTGGATAATTAGTGAGTCTGAAAGGCATCATTATGAACTTATAGTGCATGTAACTTGTATGAAAAGAAATCTAGGGGATATCCTCCTTATTCACCCTTACATGGTAATATCCTGACCGTAGATCCACCTTGGAGAAGTATTATGCTTCATGTAGCTGATCAAACAAGTCATCAATTTGGGGAAAAGGATACTTGTTCTTTATTGTGATTTTGTTGAGCACGTGATAATCAATTAAAAGGTGTATTGACACATCCTTATTCACACGATTTGGGCCTTAGGGCCACCGATTTGGGCCTACGGGTCTCCAGGGCCTTCGAGTCATCAAAGGCCTTCAGGCCACAGGGCCTTCGGGTCACGTAGACCATGGAGTAGTCCAGTTCACATAGAACAGGTCCCAGAAGAGGATTAGAGCAATAGGAGTAGCAGCCACCAGATGCAGAGCTAACCGGATTGGAAGAATGAGAGGGTATGGCAGCCGCCATCAGGACCAGGCACCGTGCAGCTTTGTACGGGGCAATGCTAGATGATCAACAATGCAAGGTGGGGAGCTAAGGAGATCAATTATGCAAGATACTGGGGAGGGGTAGTTCTAGTGGGCTGGGCCTATGGGTCATGTAATGGGCATCGTATTCCTCTGGGCCTTCAGGTCATGTATTGCGGGTCATGTTGGGCCTTGTGCCTTGGGCCTACGGGTTATGTACGGGTTCCCCTTCAACCCTTAAAATGGGGATTATCTATAATAAAATAAAAAAAGGCCTTCGGGCCATTCTGGGGGGGACATGTCTTTGAGGATGGTTCCTTCCTTAGACTCAATCATTTGATTTCGATATGCTTGCTCAAAGGGCAGTCATATCCCTGATTAAGATGATGGTTCTAAAGAATATTTATCCTTCTCATTGAACTTGTATAGAATTGGGGTTTGATTCACTATTTGGAGAGTGATTCCCCTCTCATGGAAATTTATGTTGGCTCTATATAGAGAAAGCCAATCCATGCCCAAAATTGCATCAAATTCCACCAAGGAAAGTATGACAAGGTTCATTGGGAAGCTCAATCCAAAAATTGTGAAAGGGGAGGATTTATATACATGGAATGCAATAATTTCCCTATTTATCATTTCCACTGACATCTCTACTTCCATGATTTTTGGGTGTGATTGGATTGTTCTACTAAACATTCATGATATAAAAGAATGCATAGAACCGGAATAAAAAAGTATGTTCACTATTCTTCAATGAATAACTAGAGTGCATGTCACCGCTTATTTTTTGGGATTCACTTTGGTGGTAGTGATGGAAAACTATCACCCTAGATGCCTTGGAGGTTGTTGGTTGCCTCTAAAAACCCCTGTCTTAGGGAAATGGTTCACAAAGTGACATCGTTCCTTGCATTTGTAGGAATGAAAAACATGTTGAGGGTCAACCAGAGTGTTCCTTTACTCTATCAAACTAGTGGGTTTCTCCTATCAATGATTATTGGCCAAGTTCCCTTCTCTTCTGCACTTAAATCATTTCCTTGATCCCCTTAGGCAATTTCCAAGGTGCTTCTTTTCACACCTTTGACAAGTGGCGTGCTTGAATTTCTTAGCATCATTTAATTTATCTATAGAACCTTCAGAATTAAATTCCACTTTCCACTTATTATCCCCATGATACCCCAGAGATTCACTGATATCCATCTCAAATTTTAAGGAACATCAGAAACTTTTCTCATAGCTATCAAATTCACAGATTTCCAGTGCTTTTCATGGGCTAGGCTTTAGCCCACCAAAGAATTGGTCAACCTTGCATTCGGGGGTAACAACAAAACCATAGGCATATTGTTCAAGTCTTGTGAAGTTTTCTTCATACACCCCAATAGATTCATCATCCCTTTTCTTGAGTGCAACGAAATATATTTCCATCTTAAGACAGACGGTGCGGGGAAAATATTTATTGAAAAATATTTTTCGGAATTCCTTCAACTCCATTGCTTCGATCTCTTCCTTAGGATTCATATTCTTGATCAATGTCCATCACTGATCAGCTTCACCCTCCATATGATAAACAGCTATAATAACCTTCTTTTTTTGGAATATTGAAGGATGGAGAACATATTTTCAATGGAATTGATCCATTACTCCATTATTAAGGGATCAGATGATCCACTAAAAGTAGGATGTCTTTGTCGCATGAAGCTATTGACTTCTGGTTTCTCTGTCTTTGGGTGGGTTGGGAACTCCTCCTAGTCTATGTTTCTTTTCAGAACTTGAGTTAAATGAGAGATTATAGTGACAAAGTTTTCAATTCCCGCACCCATCGGGTTGGGAATCTCATTGAGGCAATCATTACATTTCCCTTCGAATCATTTTTTAGCATGATTACTCCTATTTCCTGCCATTGGATAGAGTAAAAGGGAAATTAGGGATGAGTATCTTAAAATATTAAACACATAAGGGGGGATACAATGAAGATAAAGGGATAACTTATAAATTAAATTTATCTCCTTAACTTATGAGTTTCTAGACCTCAGTCTATGTTATCAATGATCTACTTCCTAACATATATTCTTATGAGATTTTTTTCTTTATTACTTTAATAATGGTTTGTAATGAGTTTATGAATTTAACAAAGCATATCCCCTAGGAGTGTCAAACCAAGTGTGCAGTAAGGCCCAATGTCGTGTACCAGGTTACCCCAAGTCATCCCAGAACACCTTGTCAGAGTTATTACTCCTGGGTACATCTATGCTTGAACCATGTCCACTTATAGTATCCAAATAGGGATGTATTTTCTTTATAAATGACTTCTTCTATACTCACCAAATTTAGGGATGTTATCTTACACTTAGTCATATCCCAAAGGGTTTTCACTTGGTTTTTCAAATCATAATCCCAAAAAATAACTAAACCTATCCTCTGATACCAACTATAACAACCCTGCTTTTTATTTCATATTTAATCATGATTTACTACATGGATTTGCACTTAATACAACTTCGTAGATCAGGAGTTCTAGTTTCTTGGGAAATTAGGAACATTACATAACAACTTAAAACATGGAATACAACATCTTTATTGAAAAATTCTTTTATATGACCACAAAATTCCTTCATACTTAACACTGCATGGGATAACCTGAGGACATACATAAGAAAGGGGTGAGCTATAAAGCCTGGTGAGGGAGTAAACAAGGCATAACATGAAGAATAAAATACATATTATACAATATTAATATCAATGGATCAAAAAAGTAACATGAATATAAAGGCATGATAAAGCATTATAATCATAATATGGAACTATGGAAACAACATACGACATGATATTAGCATGAGCCAAGGCTCATTGCACATGGAGGGGCATAATTCAAAGCTCATTGCATGTGAAGTGGCATGAGTAAAAACCAATTAAAAATGAATTAGCATGAGTCAAAACCCATTGCACATGATGTATCATGATACTAAATATTACCCAATGCATTGGAGCACTATCAGGGTGCACCCTTCAGAATCATTTCATTTTCATGCTTAAGTGTTCCACATAGATCATAAAACATGGATTCATTAATCATCATAGTTTATTCCATGATCATGGAAATTTGGAATCAATAAATAAATATTTATAATCAATAAGTATATGTTCATAAAGTTGAATACCCTTGATATAGAAATGATTATGGTTTTCACTACATAATGATTTTGGAATGGGAAATCACGGTGCAATATTTTCAGCATAACAGCGTCATATAGAAATTCATAAAATGGGTTGATGAGAGTAAAAGGGGTATATCATAATTTAAAAATTAAATTTAAATTAAGGGTTATTTTAGAATGTATCCCCACTTAAGAAATTGTAAATTAAATGGCATATCGTAAATGAGGTGCTTGATAAAAAGAGGAGAGAGAAATCCCTAACAGAATTTCAGCATAGTAATAGCTTGAGTAAGGGTCTAAATGAGGAAGGATAAATGATCCCTAATTGAAATAAAATAAAATGGAAAGTATTTTATTTATTATAAAAGGATTAAAATGTAACAAATTGAAATTAAAAAGACTAATTTCAAACAAGGTTATTGAATTGAAAGGAAAATAGGAAGGGGAGGATCCCTTACTTGGATGTGTGACCCCAAAGTCTTGGGAGAGGCTTATTGGAAGCTTGGTAGAACATTAGGATAACTCTAGGGAGTATAGGTAATAGTGTGGTAGAGCTTCAAGGATTATGAGTGAAGATAAATGGGATATTTGGTGGGTTTATATAGGAAATTAGGGGGATTTATTTATTATTTTGGTTTTGGACACTACATAATAAAATATTCAAAACCACAAACCATACCATGATTTTTTCCCATGGTTTCTAGAAAATGGTAGTGGAATAAGTTATTTTATAAGTAAAAGGGCCTTATATATTAAAATATTTCCATTTATCAGGTGGTGGTGAGTCACAGTTTCAAAGAAATTATTCTAAAATCTTAAAATATATTATAAGTCTTGGAGGATTCACTAATCCTTTTTAAAATAAATAAAATTAATCTAGAATCAAATTATTTTAAATTTAAATAATATATTTGGACGAATAAACCTTTTATAGTATTTTTTACATCATTATTTATCCATTATGATGTCATAAAACACACCGTATATTTATACGGTATTTAATTTTTACCCAAAAATTTAACTATCTCAAAAAATAATGAAAAATTAACCATTGGATAATTTTAACATATTAATTCCAAAAATAATATTAATTTTGTTTAAATAATTTTATAAATATGTGAATTTTCACTTTTAAAATAAAAACTGACTTTTATTGAAAATTGATGGGTTTTAACAAAAATAGTTTTCAAACCTTAATAAAAATTACATATGACTTCATAATAATTAGATGATCATTTATATTTATTAAAAGTAATTTAATAATAATATTTTATTAAAATATTATTTATTTCAAAAATACTTTAATTCTTCAAAATAGATTTCTTAATTGAATTTGAATATTAACCAAAAATTCTACTTTTTCTTTAAAAATCATTTGAAAAGTAATAATAATAAGAAGAAAATATATCCATTGTTCTATACCAAAAATAATGTATAGATTCATAATTATAGGGTCTTGATACATATCCCTTTATTAAACCAGCATATTCCCTAAGAGTAGGGGGTGTGATGGTGGGGCTTTCATGGGGTCATTCGGTGAACATGGTTTGGGTTGTGATCTCGATGAGCTTGAACTTCTCCCATAAATGGTTTTGCTCAGACTTAACTTTTTAGATCTCAGCATGGGATTGGTCTAGGGATAAGACCATAAATTCTATCTCCCTCGAAATCTATAATAAATGGGCTTCGTAGGGAACTATCCTACTAGTTGATGTCATCATTTCCTTTGTCTATGTCAAAATGATTTTTTGAAACCCTATATTTATACTTGTCAAGTGATCATTATTAAAAGGCTATATTAACAAAATTATAGATACTTAACAGTCATTTAAATCCAATTTTATATGATAATAAAAAGTATTTCATGTTTTTTCTATATCCATAAGACATTTAAAGAGTATGGGCCTTTATAAATTTGGGATAGGTGATGCAATTAACTAGATTTAAATATCTAAATTAAAGTAAATAATAATGAACTTAAATAAATTAAAGTTTTAAATTAAAAAGGTTAACTTTAGATGATGATTCCAAATACAAAGTTAATGATGTTTTCCTCTATACCTTTCACTTGAAACTCCATATACTATAACCTCTATTGTGTTATACAGGACCTTGACCCTAACCTAATATTTGTAGTGGATAGTAAGTTATGTCTCCTATAATCCTTTTGTGACCTTTTCTTATCCCTAGAACTGGCTCTAAGAGTAGGATAAGGTTTGTAAATCGTTATAGGAATTCATTGTGCATGTTCCTTACTTTATCGCTTTCCCTGTCTATTATGAATCTTATCTGAGGAGTGTGCTTGGAAATGGTAAAGGTATGCCCCCATGAAATCTTTGTGTCGTATTCCAAGAAAGTGGTGATGAGCGCGTTCCAAAGATGGTGGTCACTAAGAAACCCATATTACCTCTTGTAGTGTCACCTAAGGAACATCCTGTTGATATCCCACTAGGTGTTAATGATCAGATCCATGATAGTTTTTTTTGTTCATCCAGTCATTACATGGTGCTCCCCAACCAACCCCTTCTATAGAAGATCTGAATTGTGAGTTTCAGCAGCAATAGCACCCCACCTTCTTGGGGGATGGTGGACCTCAGGCTACTTATTCTTAGATAGAATCCATGGTATCAATCTTTTACCATCTTGAGATGCCTCCAGAGTGAAGGGTTAAGCTCGCTACCTACATGATATGTGAATCCGCCAGGAGTTGGTGGGATTTTATCTCTCAGGTTGAGTGTCATCAGGGTATGGTCTGGGTAGACTTCCGATGGCCTTCTACGGTCACTTATTTTTATACTCTAAGTTAATACTGTATCAGGGAGTTTTTTGCATCTTTATCAGGGAGCTATGATCATGTTAGAGTATTTTTCTCACTTTATTGAGTTTTAACATTTTTCTCTAACTCTAACTGGTGATGAATTGATGACTTCGAGATGGTTTTAGGATGGGCTTATATATGTTTTCTGATCACAGTTTAATTTCTTTTGGTTGGCTATCATTTTAAAGATAGTGAATTGAGCCCTTGTTATATAATGGAACCTTAAAGAAGGTAGAAATGTGAGCTAGGGAGGTTCAGTTCTGAGGCAGGGTAATAGTTCATCTGGTAGTGGGAAGTGTCATTTTGAGGGTTCACATAGGGGTGGTGCCAGCCAGGTGACACTCACTAACAGATTTTTGGTGTGTTACTAGTGTGGTAGTTCAGGCCATAAAAATCCCCAATGCACGAGGAACCTAGTCTAGTGTCGAGTCTATGGTGGGATGGGTCACCTTCAGTTATTCAGCCAATATTTTCCTCCAGTACCCAGTGAACATGGATCTATACTGACGCCGCTTTCAGGTACCATATCAGTGAATCCCCGTTAGGCTGGGATTTGTTCTTATACCAGCTGATCAGACCGAGGAGGTAGCTAAGGCTGAGGTATTCACACCTCAGAGCTTCAACACCAATAGAGAGGACATTCCTAGTATAGTCAATCAATATCTCAGGGGTGTAGTTCAGGCCATATCTATGTAGTTAAGCCTACGCCTGAGGAGAAAATTCCAAGGCCTTCTACTATAAGATGTTTTATTCTGGTATACTCTACTCTAGTTTCTTCCCTTTTTGATATGGGTGATTTTCAATATTTTCTATCTACTACTACTATAGCGATTTTGGTCCTGGAAATAAAGTATTCTAGTGTCATGATGACTCTTGATACATCACTGGTGGTCAGATCAGAGAGTATACACCAGTGCAAGGAGTTCCCCCTAGAGATAGGTGGGTATCATTTTTTCTGGAGTTTCTTCATCCAAAAGATGATCGACTTTGACGTCATTCTTGGTATGAATTGGCTTGTGCCTTATCATGCTCATGTTGATTTCTATTGTTAGTGGGTGTCATTCACATCACCTTAGGGCGGTGCTTACATTCATAAGGGTGAATGGGATATCTAGGTATGTCGAGCTGGACTCGAGCGTACTGGGTTGGGTAAGGTGACAACCTAGATGAAGAGTGAGTGACCAAGGAATGTATCTTGTAGAATTACCTCCTATTTTGGATCATTTTAGTGACATCTTCCCTGATTATTTCTCCATATTACCTCCTAAGAGAGAGGCAGAGTTCACTATCGATCTAGTGCTAGGTGTGACACTAGTGCCAATTCTTCCCTATAGGATAGAACCTGTAGAGCTCTAGGAACTCAAAAAGAATCTTGAATACCTATAAGCTAAGGGATTTATATGACCCAGAACATCATCATGGGGTTCACCTCTCCTTTTCACCAAGAAGGGGGGTGATACCCTTAGATTTTGCATGGATTACCACTGACTAAACTAGCTTACTATGAGGAACCAGTATCCACTACCTCATATAGACAACCTCTTCAACCATCTTGGAGGAGCGAATATTTTCTCCAAGATTGATTTTATGTTGGGATACCACCAAGTGCATGTGATGTAATCATACATACCACATAAAGTGTTATAGAATAGGTATATCATGTATGAGTATCTAGTTATGTTGTTCATCCTTATGAATGTTTCGGCCGTTTTCATGGCTCTGATGAATCTGGTTTTCCACCCATAATTTGATTCATTTGTGGAGGTCATCATAGATGACATATTAGTGTATTCTCACACCTGAAACGACCATAACAATGATCTTTAGATCGTTATGAATACACTGAGATAGAATCATATATATGCTAATATTAAAAAATGTCACTTTTGGATCAATAAGGTTCACTTTTTGGGTCATATAATCTTAGAGGAAGGCATATCTATTGAATCGAAGAAGGTTAGTGTCGTGGTTTCTTGGAAGCAGCCCAAGAATGTTTTTTGAATATACAATTTCTTGGGGATGGCTAGCTATTATAGGAAATTCATTTTGGATTTCTTCTATTTAGCAGTTCCCCTTATAGTCCTAACAATAAAAAGTGTAATGTTTATCTAGTCTGAAGCCTGTGAGACATCCTTTCAGAAGTTTAAAGGGAGATTGACTTTAGTTCCGATCCTGATTCTTCTAGATCCATAAAGAGGATGTACTATTTATTTTTATTCTTTAGGGATTGGGATAGGAGTAGTTCAGATGTAGGTTGATCGAGTTGTAGTGTATGGGTCCCACCAATTAAGGCCTCTTGAGAAAAATTACCCTACACATGACCACAAGATACCAGTTGTGGTTAATGCTCTACGCTATTGGAGGCACTATTTATTGGGTGAGTGGTTCATTATTTACATGGATCAAAAAAGTCTCAAATACATCTCCACACAGAAATATTTGAATATAAGGTAGTTCAAATGGATCGAATACCTGAAGTCGTTAAACTTTGAGCTTTCTTATACACCTAGAAAGAGTAATGTCAAGACTAACACCTTGAGCTAGAAGACTTAGACATAGGTCATTCAGGAGGCCAGTAGTGAGTGGTAGTTGATGGATCTATTTTATGAGATAAACTTGTAGGTTCAAGAATAGCATGAGTAGACTATTTTAACAGCTCTATTTGTTACATCCTTCTTTCCGTAGAAGGTTTTCATGATACAACTCTTAGATATCAAAGGGCTTGTACTGAGGGACAACATCTCAAGGGAGAACCCACCTCCTGGTTGGGTTGTTGATGAGAATGAGATATTGATCTTCTGTGGGTGTGTTTGGGTACCTTATGATATATGGGAAGATTTGATGTGGGAATATCATACCTATTTTTGGTAAGTTCACCTTGGTCTTACCAAGATGTATCGAGATGTACGATGTTAGTAATGGTGGATAGGTATGAAGAGGCAGATTGCAGGCTTTATCACTCAGTACTCTACCTGTCCACAGGTGAAGGCTGAGCATCAGTGACCTACTAGAATTCTACATCCTCTATTAATTACCAATTAGAAATGGAATGAAGTTACCATGGATTTTTTGAAGGTATTACTGAGATCCCCTTGAGGTAGTGATATGGTATGGGTGATCATTGATAAATTGACCAAGGTTTCACACTTCCTACCAATCTAGGAGACCTTCTCAATTGATGATCTTAGAAGGATTTATATTTGGGAGAGAGTGAGACTTCATGGAGTTCCCCATTACATTGTATCGAACCAAGATTCTCATTTTACCAACAGGTTTGGTATAGGTTGCAAAATGCATTGGGTTCACTGGTTCTCTTTAGTACATCATATCACCCTCAAACCAAATGGAAATCGGAGAGGACGATACGAGTGCTATAAAACCTAATCTAGGCATGCATACTTGATTTTCTAGGTTCTTAGGAGAAACATGTTCCTCTGTTAGAGTTCTCATACAACAAAAATTTCCAAGAAAATATCCAAATGGATCTGTATGAATCCCTTTCCGATAGTCCATGTTGTTCATCTCTATGCTTGTTAGAGGTAGGTGAGGTAGCACTACTGGGAACTAATCTCATTCCGGAGACTTTAGAGCAAGTCTGGATGATTCAAAAGCATATGGATATAGATCAGTCTAAAAATAATTCTTATATAGATCATTTCCATGGACATCTGTAGTTTGAGGTGGCACATTGGTTCTTTCTGTGTGTATCACCTAGATTGGTTCATAGACGAATTTGGAGACAGGAAAAGTTATCGGCTCAATATGTCGGGCTTTTAGAGATGGTGGAGAGATTCAAGTTGGTAACTTATTGGTTGAAGCTACCTCAGAGGTACTATTCCATGCACGATGTCTTCCACATATCTCATCTTCTTCAATATCATGTTGATCCATCTCATTCATTTGACCTCAGGGATATTGAGCTGGAGGAAGATGCATCCTTTGAGGAGCATCTGATATGTATCGTTGATCAGAGAATGAAGGCTCTCCGAGGTAAGTCCATTCATCTGGTCTAGGTGTTATGGTAGTACAGATACGTACAAGATAATTCTTGGGATTGAGAGGCTTATGTACATGCATAGTGGCTAGAACTTTTGTTAGAAGACTTTTTACCACCCTTGGAAGGGAAACTAGTGGATGAGTTATCTTAAATATGGGGCATTGTAATGTCCTGGATTTTCTTACTGGTACATACCATTTTTTTGGCTTAAATTCCTTGGTTTTTCCTTTTCATTGTTTTCTAATGTAGTCATGGGGGTCACAGGGGTGTCTAATTCTTGTTTGAAGCCCGAATCCCCAAAGTTTGGAAGAATAGGATGGGTTGCACAGTTAGGAGAAATTGTGCTTCGCATTCTGCATGGTTTTCCTAACTAGAGGGGGTGTGATAGATTGGATCAAGGGGATACACAGTTAAGAGAAACCATGCTTCCCAATCTGTATGATTTCCCTAATCATGCAGGGGTGTGAAAGAAGGGAGTAGGGGTCCACACAGTTGTCTGCAACCATGTGAGCGAGGGAACATGCCCATACAGATTGTGTTGTCATTTTTTATAGTGGATTACACACATCTTGTGCATGGTTAACCAAACCATGTGACTAACCCATGAAGGGTCCTCCCTTAAGTAGAACTGGGCACATGGTTAGCACAAAGTTTGTCCAACCATAAGGAAAAATCATGCGGCCTAGTAATTAAAGGGGAAATGACCTTTTTTCCTTGAAATGTTTGTAAATACTTTTTCTTATTCCCCCTTCATTTTCCTCCTCCATCAGTATTCCAAGAACTCACCTTCTTCTATCCTTAGGGATTTTGATCCCTCCTTCATACGATCTTTAAATCCTTTATCATTGGGTGCATTAGAAAGCTTAAGTTAATCTCTACACGCCTATTATTTCTATTCTTCTTTTTTCCTCTTCTCTGTTGTGCTATTTAGGTGTGACCTATTTTACCCTATTTTCAGGGATTTTGGAAATTTCTCCTATATATTCCATTCTATCTTGATTCAAAGGTCGATAAAGTACAAGGGGTATACTAAAAACCTAAGGCATGTGGTCTCGATTATTTCCCTATGTTTCATCACTTTTATATCGATCATCATTGTGTCATACAATATACCCATATAACGTTGCCTCTAAATTGTTAAATAAATTAATCTAAAGGGTTTATAATTCTTGTTGTGACCTTTTCTTGCAGAAAAACACTTCCTAGGTTGTTCACCTTGGTGCGTATTTCCCCTTTGGGTGTGCCCTTCCTTTTTATCCTTTTCAAACTACTTTAAATTGGTTAGAACACATCTTGAGGTGTGATTCTTGGTCATAAATTCCTTAAGAAAATGAAATGAATTGAGATGAATTATAGGGAATGATTTGTACCTTAATCCTCATGTTTATGCTTAATGCTTATTCCATACTATGTGCCTCATATTTTAGGCTTACTTCTTGGTGCCTTGTGCTTGTCACCTTATGCCTTAGTTGTTTAAATTAGATTAAATGTTTTGGAAAACCTATTTAGAATGTGATAAATGTAATTCCATGTTGATGATATGTAATAATGGTTGTTATTTATTACCTTCTTATAGGTCAGGAGAAAACATGGGTCCCAGTTTAAGTACATCATGGATTGAATCACCATGCTCAGTTATGGATCTGTTGGATGTTCCAAGAGCAACCCTTGGCTTTCCCTAGACAGGCTCTCTGGGAAAATTATTTATACCCATGAGTGACACTAGTTCCCTAGGAGAGAAACTATGGACATTCCCATTGGCAATATAGTTATACCGTACCTCAGGTGATACTTTCTCCCCTATGTGAGATACCTAGTATGGGATTAGTGGTTTATAATTACACCATATCAAGAGTGATATAAGGATAATATTTATGGGTCACCTTGGATAGTCTTTTTGGTATTGGGTATTATGGAGAAACCTACAGTGACCCCTGGTATTCCTTTATAGATCGCCTCAGATGGTCTAAGGATTCCCACATTGGATTTGACGGATTGATTGAATGGTTTATATGTAATGCCTTTTATTAAATTATGATCATGCCCAATTGATGTTATAGGGATGTGACCGCCAAGCCAAATCACATACTTGGGGTAAGTTTATCATTGATGCCTTATTTGTTGTGTCCCATATAAACACCTTATCACTTTTCTAAAGGTTCCTTTGGTTCAGAGACATTCAGCTTAGTCCAAAATAGGTAGCGGTGGTTGGGTATCCAGGTGGAACCTAGACCATCATATTTATTTATTTATTTATTTCCTTTGATTTATTATTAAGGGAACATTGGTCATTTTATATTTCATGAACTATATTTATATAAACATAATTGGTGGTGGCCTACTGATTATATCTCACACTCTTCTTGGGCCGCCCTTGGTACCTAAGAAGACTTTATGATTGAAGGTATAGATAAAGAGAAGCGGTCAGATTCTGATGTTAGATTAACCTTCTAGGATGGAGTACGAGAGTAGAGGACTAATCATATTCTCATGATGCAAGTAGTTTCTAATTTTTGGCATTTTTGTATCCTAATATCATGTGTTATATTTCTGTATCCCCTAATCTACATGTACTCATTTTTTATAGTTACATTACATCATGATCATTGTCTTTCGTATCTATTATTTTTCAGCTTTATCTTGTTTAATTATTCTAGCTATTTATTATTATTTCATTGTTTTTTTTTGTTTCTTATTACTGGTTCTAATATGGTGGGTTAGTGGTCTTGTTTTTATAGTGTCTGCCTCTGCTACTTACCACTAATATATAATGTTGTGTTACACTCTGATCAATAAGGGCATAGTCTCCTCACAGACACACCCCAGGCCCTCACTTCTAGTCGAAAACCTATGGCGTTTGAGGAGGCGTGCTTGAGGTCATGTGGCCGACCATCTTAGGGAACTACTACATGGATTCCGGGGAGGGATGCTATAATAATACTTTCACGATGCGACTCTATCTTTGACATTTCCCCCAAAATTAAAGTTGGTTACTTCTTTGGTCGACTAAAGCCGAGTCTACAAAAATTGTTGACTATTTGGGACTTTGACATCTAAAAGGAAATTTTATGATGTTTCATTAAAGTTGAAATGGATATTGGTGAATATAAAGGGTCTCTTGGGACTGGTGACAAGAAGCGGAGAATGGATTTGAATTCTGGTGGTGTGGTGGAAAAATATCTTAGGGTAAGAAATTCAATCATACCACTTGTCAAAGGTGTGGGAAGAAGCATACTAGAAATTTCCTAAATGGGATAGGTAAATGCTTTAGGTGTGGGAAGGAAGGGAACCTGGATAGGGATTTCCCATGGGACAAATGCATCAATGTGATGGAAGAAAGGAATGCTCCAATCAACCCACATCCTATCATCCAATATTTCAACTGGAAGGAGTAGAGACACTATGAGAATAAATTCCCTAATACAAAGGTTATTGATAATAACTGACGACAAAAACCTCCTAGGACTAGAGAGTACGGGTGAGTGTATTTCATCGCAACTGCTGAGGTGGATCTCGAAAATGAAGTGGTGATAGGTACGCTATTTATTCTTTCAAGGATAGTGAACATACTATTTGATTCTAGTCCTATGCATTCTTTCATATCACATAAGTTTAGTATAATTATTCAAATACTACCTCAAAACATGGAAGTTGAGTTATCGATGAAGATGGAAAATGGATCAATTATTACATTCCAATCTAACTCATCCCCTATCCATATTTGTGGGATAAATTTTCCATAAAACCTTATGATACTCCCCTTAGTGTAATTTGATGCTATTATGAGCATGGATTGGATTTACTTGTATAGAGATAACATAAATTGTTGAGAGAATGAAATCACCCTCTATATCGCAAATCACCCTTCAATTTTATACAAGTGCAAGGAGGAGGATGAATCTTCTTTAGTACGATATATCAAGCATGGATAGTATTTACTTTCAAGTAAGTGTACATAGCTCAAATGATTGTGACTAAAGAAAAGATCATCCTTGATGACATTCCCATTTTAAGGGAATTCAAACCTCCAAATCCATATTTTTTATTTTATAAAAGTCACTTTACGGTTAAGTGAGAACCTAACAGATACCTAAAAAAATCCAACAAACAAGCATCACATATTCAAAATTCAAAATATTTTCAGAAAATTAAAAATTCAAACATCCACATACAGATGCACCTATAGATATACACTTGTTTCAACACACCACACATCAACTGAGGTCGCATCGCCTCACAGAAATATAGACATGTTATTGAGGTCACATAAAGCAATACACCAACATCATCATCATCCCCTATACCATCAGAAACACAACCTATGGCCATTGAAAACATCCAAGACACACAATGTATGAAAAAATCTAATCAATAAAACCTTCAAAACCACCAAAAACATCCACCATCATGAAAGTAGAAATAAACAACCCAAGCAAGACAACAATCATAAAACCATGAACCAAAGACTTCAAGGATGAGACAGCCTGATAAAACAATTTGGACCATAAAGAACACCAGTGAATAAAACTAAGAACCATCAAAACCATAATGAACAAGTAAAATGGAACCACCATCATCATTGTGGATGAATCACCTCGAACCTCAAACGTTGTACAACATGAACATCTAGAGGAAAGATCTATCAGAAATTCATAAGAACCCGATGAGGGATGTTCTGCCTGGTACGTCATCGAATGCCTTCACAACTTCACCATGAACAACTAAAATCCTCTATAGAACTTCTCCATAAAATAAATTTAATAAGAACTATATTCTAGTCAAACCATAACCCCCAACGTTAGATCACAGGCTACTCCTCTTGAGACACCGATAATGCCTTAGCCATCACCTCCTAAACCATCTTGAAAAACTAGAACTCCTAGATAGGAGGGGAAGAACATGGAAAAATATGGTAAGAGTAGAGGAATATAGGCCAATGGATTCAATATAAAGAAGAAACGACATATGAAAAATGCTCATTGTAAGGGAATTCACTGATGTATTTCCAAAAGAATTTCCTAGTCCTTCTCCTAGTTGTGAGTTTGAGTTCTCAATTGATATCATAACTAGAGTTTTACCAATATATAAAGTGGTTTTTCTTGAGATTGAGGTGGTGAAGAAACAATTATAGGAGATTCTAGATAGAGGTTTTATACGCCTAAGTGTTTCACCATGGGGTCCACTGGTCCTCTTCATTAAGAAGGATGGGTCAATGCACCTCTGCATTGATATCATGAGCTCAACAGGATCATAAAAAGAATAATTATCCTCTTCCATAGATTTATGACTTGTTAAATCATCTACGTGGAGCACAGTACTTATCTAGGGTGTATATTATGTTGATATATTATTAATTAAATCTAAAGAATAAAAAGATCTTCAAGACTGATTTTTGTACAAGGTATGGGCATTATGAGTACAAAGTGATTCCATTTAGACTCACCAATGCTCCAAAAATCTTCATGGATTTAATGAATGGATTTTTTAGGTATTAACTTGAAAAATTTATGGTAGTATATATAGATGATATTCTTATCTACTCCAAAAGTAATGAGTGACATGAGAAGAATTTGAATTCTATACTAAAGACTTTGTAAAAGGAAAATTTATTTGTGGAGTATAGTAAATGCAAGTTCTGGATAGAGAAAGTAACTTTCTTGGATAATTTTTTCACTAAAAAATGAATATTTATGGATCCTTCAATAACTGAGGCAATTGAAGGATTGTCAAGACCAACATATGTGACATAAATCTAAATTTTCCTTGGATTGGAAAGGTATTATTGACGATTTGTAAGAAAACTCTAATGATTGTCAAGACCACTAATCAAGATTACTCAGAAGGGAGTCAAGTTTGTCTGGACTGATGAATGTGAAGAAATATTTAAAGAGTTGAAGAAGTGAAACACCCTGTTTCCTTTCTGTCAGGTATGTTTTAATCTTTTATTTTGGTTTCCTTTTTCATTGGGTGAGTATTGACAACCATTAAATTGGGAGGATACCTGTAATGGTGAAGTCAGAAATTTTTGGAATTTTAAACATAAAATCTGTACTTTCTACTGCTCATTGGGAACTTACACTCCATGTAAGTGAAGTACACATCAGGTAATGGTTTACGGGTAGAATCTATGAAATGGATACATAGTGTGAACTGGTTACACGTCATGTAACAGGTACATTCCATGTAATAGGTACATGCTGTGTAAGTATAATAATACAATTTTTAATAAAAAATGATGGTTTTTTTGGTATATATGAATCCTGATGATTAAACGGCATGTAAATGGGTCACACATATGTAAATGGGTTACACGCCATGTAAATTCCACGATGTTGGTTTTTAGGGTGTCATGTGAGTGGTGTTTAATTCATTATTTGTGCAGCCTTCCTCGCTCAACTAGAAGAACTACCAAGTCAATTTTGGGTGACTCTTTTCCATCTAGATCACTTCGTTCAGTGATTGATCATAATTTTGGTTGGATTTCTTCTCTTTGGGTAAGTATCCCTTTTGGTTCTTCTTAGGTTTTGGTTACGGTCTTGGTTTGGTTGTGGTTTTGTGATAGGATATCATTTTCTATCAATCCTTTTTAGTCTCTTGGTGTACCATATCTTTCAGTGATACTTCTCTTGGTTTCTGGTCACCATTTTTAATGGCGATTAGGTTTTCTACATCCTTAAGGTAGGTGGATCTGTCCAAGTGTTCTAATTTATTGAATTGCCTTTTGTTCTTACTGATTCATTGAAATTTGAAATGAAATTTCATGTGTTGAAATTGAAAAGGGAATGAGTTCATGTTTTAAATGATTTTTTTATTTGAAAATGTAATTTTCTTGATTTAGAAAAGGAATGTACTTTAAAACCCTAAAGCATATTGTCTTGGATTTGGAATGGTTTTATAAAAATTTGACCATGGTTTTTAAAATGGAAATTGAAAAAAAAATCATAGTGGGAACCTTGGGTGCATCGAGAAAGAGACATGGGTAGCCTTAATGTGTGTGACACCACTAGGAGGAAACCTCTTATATATTGATGTATTGTGGCAGGACTCGGTATTCGTTGGATCTAACCTTATAGATTTTTAGGCTCATGAGTGTCTATTACATATTGTCCCATAGGCTAGAGCCTAACTGGAAGGTGAATTGTTGTTTCTGGTTTTTATTACATGAAATATTATTTCATGGATGTTGGCTCAAATGTATATTTATATTTCTGTATGTTTAGCTACTATGTTTTATAAGTGGCATGTTTCTAGATTTGGAAAATATGAAATGAAATTTTTGGAAAACTCAAGGATTGTTTGAGAAATGTTTTCAATATGTTTTACTTATAAAATTTACTGTAAAACTATTTTGTTTTAAAGATATAAATTGTGCATTATTGATATTAGAACTTGTAAATATTCCTTGGTGGTTTCCTACTAGGCTCTATAGCTCACACCTTAATTTATACTTTGGGTTACTGTAGACCTTTTTTTAGGAAACAGGTAAAGGTAAGGACATTCTATAGCACGCAGGATTATTTTTATGTCAATGTTTTGGTTTGGGATGGTTTGGAGGTGACAGTTGGTCACATATAGACTTGTTAGTCTAGAAATTTCATATTTCCTGGTTTATCCCGTTTGGATTAGTTGTATCTCCCTTTTTTCTACTTTGTACTCTGGTTGTATGTCCTGTTTTTCTTATATTTGAGACTTTTTTTTATCTTTTTTATAACTCAGTGCATAATGGGCTGACTTGGGTAACTTTTCTGATATACTCGAGTTGATCTATTACAATTTGTTATCAAAGGAGTTACTCATCTTGAAGTTTGTCAGCACTATCTAAGTTGGTTTTTTGTCTTGTGTAGACAGGTGTAGGATTGTCAGAATTCGAAAAGTAGTTGCGAAAAAGGGGCTTGTCCATCTCACTCTTGTGACTGAATCTGAGTTGTCATGGGTGGTCAAAAAATATTTACTACAGTCTAAGACTTAGTATTTAGGCTCATCGGAATTAATTGTATGTGAAATCTATTTAAATTGATCTATATACTATGCTTGGGGACTTGGTGTGTGTAGGGTCATTTGAATAAACTAAGTGGGGGGTTTATTTAGATTGACCTATTCCTTTCAAAAGGTGTTGCCTTTTCTGGTAGAATTCATAATTGCTTTAAATTCTTATCATTTTAAAGAACTATTTTGGATTCTATAATTTGGTTCAATGGTTTTGGAGTTTTCTCGTGATTAATTGGTTTTTGTATTGTGTTTAACAGATAATGCATGTTATAAGAGCTCCTCAAAATATGAGAGGGGAAGCCGTGAGGTAGGTTCCATAGGAGGATCCTCTAACGGACCCTTCTTTGGTTGAAGTAGTTATTTGTGCCATTCAGAATCTAGGGTCAGTGGACGTCATGAACTCAGTATGAGTAGTGGATCATGGCTCTGAATTTACCAAGAAGCATCCACCCGTATTTTGTGGTGAAAAAGGAACCCAAGAATTAGAGTGTCTTTAATGGATTAAGAGGATATTCAGCTTTTTGAATACTCCTAGATATTCTCATGTGGTTTTTTCCACATATATGCTCGAGGGCCTAGCAAGAAGATGGTAGGACTCTATAGAGCATGTTAAGTTATACAAGGGTCTTACCTGAGTTTCTTTCAAGAAAACCTATAATTTGAATTTTTATCCTAAGAAATTACATGTGGAAAAGACTTAGAAGTTTCTGAACTTTGAGAAAGGGGAGCATACCTTTCTGGAGTACTCCACCCATTTTGCTGAGTTGGTGGATCTAGTTCTGAAGCTTGTCACTATTGATTACTTGAAGGCTCAGAAGTTCAAGATGGGGATGAGGGATAATATTCGGTCAATGCTAGTTATTTTTTTCCTTCCAACCATTATGGAGGTAGTGTATAAAGTATATTTGGCTAAGGAAAACATATCTATAATGACAAGATTGGGCGGAGCTTCAGTTGGTGTAGCGGTTAGCCAAGGTGCATCTTCTAGTTAGAAAAGGAAGCGCAAGAATGGTTAGTTTTCTATAGGACCAATTTCAGGGGATTATTTAGGGAATAAATAGGTTATCTTCTACTAGTGTGGAAAGTGTGGTCATACTAGACCTAATTGTACGGAGGCTTCTTGGACTTTTCATCTTTGTGGCCGATCTAGCCTTCTGAAATATTTCTGTGATAGGATGACTCAAGGCAGTAATGCAGGATCCACTTTTACCAAGGGACCACTGGTTCACGTTGATGCTCCCAAGGTTGGTGGGTCTCATTCTCAAGCTAAGGGGGGTGTCCATGTGGATAAGTCTAGACGGATATATGCAGTAGAGTACGGTGCTTATTTCATCTTCTATGGTGATATCTTTGTTTGATACAGGTGATACTAATTATTTTATATCGACAAAGTTGGTTGATGTGTTGGGATTTCATTCGGTGATTATTTCATTCTTGTTAGATATTTCCACACCTTTGGGAAAGAGGTCCAAACAAGGTTTCAAGTGACCTGTGTGTTGGGTAGTGATAGCTGACGTTGAGATGGTTTAGGAATTCTTTGTGCTTGATCTTGACATCTTTGACTTGATTATCGGTATGAATTGGATGATTAGCATGAAGACCCAGATAGATAGTTATCATTATTGGGGATAGTTCTTATCTACTGATGGAGTCACTCATGTTTTCCAAGATGAGTGGGACTCTAGATTAGGAAGGGCAGGTCTTGTTGTTCCTTATGCCAATATACTCTCATGCCTGTTGTCAGAAATGTTTCTTGATGCACTTGACTCTTTCTTGGGAGGTCAACTACCTTTTGTTGTGTGTGCGTACCCTGAGGCCCTTCCGGATGATTTTTTTAGTTTACTTCCACATATAGAGGTCAATTTTACTATTTAATGGGTCCCTACACTACTAAAAAATAGACCTTTAATAACATCGGACTATATCATCGCTAGGAAAAAGGCTGATAAAGGGTACCTTTTATCAACGTCTTTTTTAGTGCTCATAAAAGTCACCCTCTATCAATGCATTTTTTAGCACCAATAAAGGGCTCCCTTTATCAGATCTTTATTTTTAGCACCCATACACTACTAGAATTTCAATTATTTGTGAAGTTACATTTTCAAAGGACAAATTTCCCACCATAAATAGTTTCTGAGCAGCACCTATTTACGACAGAGGTGGAAATCTATTGCAAATAGTAACTATTTGCGACATAGTTATAAATCCATTGCAAAATGTTTTGGTGGGATTTCCTGCCGCCTAGCGCAAAAATCATTCATGAAATTCATTTGTGATGGAATATTCAATCTTTTTCAAATGCCCTTTGAGTTTATAGTATTTTCTAGGGGAATTGAATTCCGTCACAAATAATTTTCAATAAAAACATTATTTGCAATGGAATTAATTCTGTCGCTATTATACTGTCACAAAAAGTATTTGGATTTAGCAGGTCGCACCACTCCTTTATTCTTACTCCTCTTTTCTTCCTCTTTCCCTCTCTTATGGAACCCTACGGCCGCCCCACTTCATGAAGCCCAAGAAACCTCTGTTTCTTCTGATTTTTGGGTGATTTCACACCAAATCTCCATGGTATGGACTCTGCTTCAATACTACGTCATTTTTAGCATATTTTCATTAGATTAATAAATTGAAAAAATCTAGGTTTAAAATTTTACCCTATTTTGATGATTTATTTGACATGTAGGGTTAGTCTAAATTTATTATTGCAGATTTGAGTATTTTGATTATGCACAAATTGTTTTAATTTCATTTATAGTATTTTTCACAATGTTTGATCTTTAAACTGTATAGATTTTTTTGGGTGTTTTTGGGTTGTTGAAACATTACTATTTTATATTATCTGAAATATAATTATTATTAAAATATACTAAAATTTTTCATTTGTTTTACAATAATTATATTTGTGAGCGCATAATATTTGTTTGATCTTTGTGCCCACAAATATAATTGTGCATGTAGATTTGAGTATTTTGATTACGCGTATAATATTTGTTTGATCTTTTCACATTCATAATATTTGTTTATAATTATATTTGTGTGCGCATAATATTTGTTTGCAATAATATTTTTTTACAATAATATTTGTTTACAATAATATTTGTTTACAATAATATTTTTTTATAAAAATAATTTTTGGCGCACGTGCGTGTATGTATGTATGTCTAAATACTTGTATGTCTAAATATAATTGATTGAATTTTAATAATGGTGATAAAATTAATTTAAATAAAACATTTTAATAAAATGTTATTTATAAGAATTTTGTTTTATAAAAAACATTAAAAATTGTATAATTGAAAAACAATGACAATTTAAAAAATGTAATATTTAGTAAAAACTTATTTAATAATAATTAGGATCATTTTTTGTAATAGTTTGTAAAAAAAATATAACAAATATAAAGAATTATTATAAATGCGTAAAAAATATTAATTATTGAAAATATATTATTAATTTAAATAATTCGTAAAAAATAAATAATTTATAATATCTAATAATTAATGAGTATTTATTATTAATAAATTATAAATATTAGGGATAATTATAAAATTATAATAATTTGTAAAAAAATTATAATAAAATATAAAAATATTTAGAAATTCATAATAATTTGTTTAAAATATTGTATTAATTAAAATAATTAGTATTAATATTTTATATAAATGTGGTAAAAACATCTGAATCATACAACCATTATAAAACATCTAGGGTAAAAATTATTAATTCTAAATAATTATGAATTCAAATTAAGTATTAATTCAAAAATATGAACTTAAATTTATTTTTACAATTATTTATATAAATTATAAATTCAAGGTAATCAAATTATGTGTGTGTGTGTGTTTATATAGATTTGATATTTATATATTTGTTTACAAATAACTTAGAATATATTTGATGTATTTATATTAATTAAGAAATTGTGATATATATATATATATGTATGTGTGTGGTAATTATTAAAATTGAAATAATAATTTAAATAAATTAATAATAATCATTACATAATTGATAATAATTTAGATAATTTATCAAATTGTAATAATAATAATCATTACATAATAAAATTTTATTAATAAAATTCCAATAATAATTTAAGAAATTCGGATATATATATATATATAATCATTAATAATTTATAATAATTTAAATAACAAATAATAATCATTACATAATAATAATTACATAATTTATAAGAATTAATAATAATCATTACATGATTTATAATAATAATAATTACATAATTAATAATATTCATTACATAATTTATAATTAATTATGATATATACATATATATATATATATTAATTATTAATTAATTAATAATCATTTCATATAAATGTTTAATTAATTAAAATAATTTTTATTAATAATTTTTATTAATATTTTAATATATATTTCTATATAAAAAATAAATAATTATATAAATAATATTAATAAAAGGTTAAAAATGATATCATCACATACGATGTAACGAAACAGTCAATGCTAACAAATGTTAAGTTGTGCCTAGGGTAAACCCCATATCCCGGACCCAAAGGTGATCTCCGATTTATCATACGATACATAGTTGGAAAGATGTATTAAATTTTTATAATAATTTATAATACAAATATTAAATGAATTACCCGCATCTGCAATGTAACTACCCGGCGCTCATAAATCTAATGTCGTATCTAGGATAAACCCTACATCCCATACTCAGGGGTGATATCCAATTTATCATATGCGACACCATTCAAGAAATATTCTATTATTATCAAAAAATAGAATTGTTTTATATAATAATTTTAATATTTTTTTTTATTTACACCGAGCCTTTAAGGGCCCCATAAACTAGTGCAAACCCAATGCCTCACTCTTCTTATATTTCATAGAATATTTCAAGATGGTAAAATATAATAATAATTTGAAAATAGTCAAAATGGTCAGCAATAATTATTCTAATTCTTGTTTTTTAGATATTATGGACTCGGGAAGTAACAATTAAATGTATGTTTCATAAATGTAGTCTTAGGACATTGGAAACATTTGACAATGTTGGACTTCATCTATTGTGTTACGGTTTTCAGAAAGATTATATCTTTTGGTATCAACATAGTGAAAAGAGTTCAGTAGAAAATACTAGTTTTTTGGTTCCAGATCTATCATTTCATAATTTAATACATGAGGCAGCTAGTCAATCTATTCCTGAAACAACAACTCAGAATGACATTCTAAATCTTGAATCTGAAACTTCTCAATTTTACAATTTGTTTCAATCACTAAGGAGTCCTTATATCTAGGAAGCCATATAAGAAAACATGAATCTATTACAAAATTTAAGGTTATTAAATCAGATTTTGGAATGTCTAATAGTTGTTTCGATCGGATTTTATCTTTGGTTAAGTCATTTTTCCCTGATGGAAATACATTACCTACAATTTTCTATGAAAGTAAAAGGTTGGTTAATAATTTGGATCTAAGTTATCAGAAGATCCATGCATGTTCAAATGACTGCATCTTATATTATAGTTAATATGAATATTTGGTTAATTTTCCAACATGTGGAGAATCGAGGTATAAAGAGGAATAATAAATAAAGCCCAGAGTTCCCGTGAAATAGTTGAGATATTTCCCAATTACACCTCGTTTACATCATTTATTTATGTCTTGTAACATAGCGGGATTTATGACATGACATAAATCAAATATTTCCATCACAAAAATATTAAATCATCCATTTGAAGGTGACTCGTGGAAACATTTTGATCAGACGCATCCTTCTTTTGCTGCAGAACCTTATAACATACATCTATGTCTTTCTACTGATATTTTTTGTCCATTTGGTGATTACGGTAGTCAATATTCTTGTTGTCATGTTTTTATTACTTTTTAAAACTGGCCTCCTTGGATGTTGATGAAGGAACCATATATATATTTGATGTTGTTAATTCCAGGGCATTCAAAGAAGAATATTTATGTTTATTTGAAACAAGTAATTGATTAGTTAATTTCATTATGGAAAAATGGTGTGACTACATTTGATATAACTGCATATCAAAATTTTATATTGAAGGTTGCATTAATATGGATGATCGGTGACTTTCTGGCATATGGTATGTTATTTGGATGGAGCACACATGATCTAAAATCATGTTTGTACTGCATGGCTGAGAACAAAGAATTTATGATTTGTAATGGGAGAAAGGTTAGTTATTTTGATTTTCATTGGATATTTCTTCCTACGGATCACCTTTTTCAAAGAAACGGAATTAATTTTACAAAAGGTTGAATTGAAACAGACGCACCTCCAACAGTACTCTCAGGTAATAAAGTAGAAACTATTGTCTCTACATTACCTCATTTTACTTTTGGACCAACCATAAATGAACAAAAGATAAATGGTTTGGGGAGATATCATAATTGGATAAAGAGGAGTATTATTTGTGACCTTTTGTATTGGTCATATTTTTTAGTTCCTCACATGTTAGATGTAATTAATTTTGAGAAAAATGTTTTTTGATAACATGTTTTATACCATGTTGGACACACCTAGTAACACCAAAGATAATGTAAAGGTACGGTTAGATCTTGTACAGATTTGCAGACATCTTGAACTTGAATTATTTGAAGATGAAAGATCATACAAATTAATGAATCCAAAATAAACTTACTCACTTAATAAAGAAAACAATTTATTATTTTTTCAATGGATTAGAGATTTCAGGTTACCATATGGTTATGCTTCTAATTTGTCTCATTGCGTCAGAAATGGGCATATTACTGGGTTAAAATGTCATGATTTTCAAGTCATAACTGAAAGATTACTTCATTTTGATCTTAGAGGGATGTTGAATTCTTCAATCTAGGAGGTTTTGACCGAAATATCATTTTTTCTGAAATATTTGTGTGGAAACATTGGATTATAATGCATTGAATTCCTTGGAAAAATATTTTGTTTCAATTTTATGTAAATTGGAGAAAATATTCCTATCGAGCATCTATGATTCCATGGGACATTTAATATTTCATTTTCCATGTGAAGTTAAATGTGGAGGGTCAGTACATTTCTAGTGGATGTATCCATTTGATAGATGTATGAAAAAATTAAAGAAGAAAGTACGTAACAAAGCATCAATTGAAGGGTTGATTGTAGAAGCATACTTGTATGAGGAAATTTCAAATTTCTACTCTTATTATTTTCAGTCCAAATATCCTTCAAAACATAATCATATGGTTTAAAATGAGACAAATGTTGATGATTTCATAGACCATCAGCTGTTAATTTTTAATCATCCTAAGCATGGTTTTGGTGGTTATCGTGATCAATGGCTTGCAGATGAAGAACTGCATAGAGCTCATACTTATGTTCTGCTGAATTGTGAAGAAATGACATGATTTTTTTAGTAAGTACTACTTTTTTATCATTTAGTTAAATATTTATAAAAGATATATTTATTTAAATTAACTTTTTTGTAGACTATTTGATGACCATATCAAAAATGAATTTCTATAAATTACATCTACTACTCTTGAAGAACGTCGACAACAAACTTTTTCATATTGGTTTCAAAGACTAGTAAGTAAAGTTTTTTTGATGGAATAATAAATAAATTTTTCAATGATATCTATTATTAATAATTTTTATTTTTTACAGGTAACACAATATGAAAATAAAATTGACAATCGATTATATGTGCTAAAAACCCCTCCATCAAAATTGGTAAAAACTTATAATGGGTATGTGGTTAATGGATTTAGATTCTATAAATGCATATATGGTGACTTGAAGAAATCAATGACTAGGGGTGTTTTTTTGAAAAGATAACATCATAAGGAAAGTGAAGTTTACTTTTATGGTATGCTAGATGAAATAATTGAGTTATGTTATCTAGGACCAAATTATGTTAAAATGTTTAAATGTCTTTGGTTTGATATAGATTGGGGGTTGCGAGTTCATCCATGACATGGAGTTGTTCACATTAAATATAGCAGTCTTCTTGTATCAAATGAACCATTTATGTTGGCACATCAAGTGAATCAAGTTTACTATGCAAATTACTTTGATTTTTCGTTAGATTTGAAGGAATGGTGGAGTGTGATAAAAATGAAATCACATGACAATAAGTTTATTGAAAATGAAAACGGTTATTTAGAAGTGCAACATATTGAATTTTTTTAAGAAAAATCCCAAAATATAACTCTTACCCGATGGGATATAAATATCGATGATGATACCCCTCAGTTAAGGGATAATGATATAGATAATGTTGATGAATTAATAAGGGATGATGATACTGAAAGTCATATAGAAGTTGGCAATGATGTAGATGAGGATAAAGACATTTATGTCAATGAAAATGGTGATGAAGATGACGATTGATGTATTATATTCAGGTCTTTAGTTATAGGTAATTATCATATTCTGATATTTATTAGTTTTTTGAATTTTATATTTGTATTAACAATCTGTTATAGGTAACATTATTTTATTCTTACATGCAATAGTTTTTTATATTTCATATCTCTTTTAACATTAGTTACAGGTAATTATCATATTCTGATATTTATTAGTTTTTTAAATTTCATATTTGTATTAATAATATATTATAGGTAACATTATTTTATTCTAACATTCATTAGTTTTTTGTATTTCAAATATGCTTTAACATTAGTAATAGGTAATTATCATATTCTGATATTTATTAGTTTTTTAAATTTCATATTTGTATTGACAATCTTTTATAGGTAACATTGTTTTATTCTAACATTCATTAGTTTTTTATATTTCATATCTGTTTTAACATTAGTTATAGGTAATTTTCATATTCTGATATTTATTAGTTTTTTTTATTTCATATTTTTATAAACAATCTGTTATAGGTAACATTATTTTATTCTAACATTCATTAGTTTTTTATATTTCATATCTGTTTTAACATTAGTAATAAGTAATTATAATATTTTGATATTTATTAGTTTTTTAAATTTAATATTTTTATTAACAATCTATTATAGGTAAAATTATTTTATTCTAACATTCATTAATTTTTTATATTTTATATCTTTTTTAACATTAGTTACAATTAATTATCATATTCTGATATTTATTAGTTTTTTAAATTTCATATTTGTATTAACAATCTATTATAGGTAACATTATTTTATTCTGACATTCATTGGTTTTTTATATTTCATATTTCTTTTAACATTAGTTACAGCTAATTATCATATTATGATATTTATTAGTTTTTTAAATTTCATATTTGTATTAACAATATGTTATAGGTAACATTATTTTATTCTGACATTCATTAATTTTTTATATTTCATATCTATTTTAACAATATTTTAATGGTGAGGAATATTTATTTCAGATGGATAGAGATGATCCTCATGATGATTTATTACGTTCTCTCACTGATTCTAGACTTCCTGATGATGAGCCTGATTCAGGTGCTCCTCCTCAGGTTGGTGCGCCTACTAGGAGGGGGCGTAGTCTTGCTCGGTTACTGATTCTGGATTCTATTCCAGAGAGATGACCATATATTGATTTTGATCTGTGTTTATAGGAGTATGTTTAATTGTTTAATAATAAATTTATTTTATATTAACTAAGTGTATTAATTTTTATAATAATTTTAAGATTATATTTTTTTCAATTTGTATTGTTTTTCACATTTAGCCATTGGTCAAGCTGGTGCGATTCTAAGAAATTATTTTTTTGAGCCATGGGGGTCATGGGACCTAGTACCCATTATCGTGTGTGACCACATGCTTGACCACTGGATTGTACGTTATTAAATAATATATACTTTTTAAAAATTTATTTAATTACTAACATATTTTTTTAAGTGTCTTGCGGAATTTATTTTCTCCGATTTCTGATAGTCTGAAAGGTCATATCTGAAAGGCATGGGATACTTGTATACGTGAGCACTTTTTTCAATTTCTACACAACATCAGAAAGTGAGCTATGTATAAATCTTATGCTATCATCTTAGATCAATCTTGTGTCTCCCATCATCCCCATTATATATCATCTCTGGTTTGGGATGGGTTATGCTCCTTCTCGCTAGGAGAGACCTTTAGGAGGAGATCAGCAGCTGGACATCAGAGTTAGGGGAGGAAAGAGGTCACCCATAGGGTCAGGAGTCATACATTTGGCATACATCGACGACATGTGGTAAGTGATATTATTTATTAATGTATATTTATTTTAACTATAACATGTTTGTTATATTATACAGGTCGCTACTGACCCATCTATTACGGAGTTTGAAATTTATAAAAAGATGTATTCTGATTCCCGTATAGGAGAAGTTGTAGGAAAACGACAGCGATGTATTGTGGTTAGTGATTTTGTTGAACAATTTCATCAATATTAATTTTATTGGTATTCTAATTTGTCATTATATTTAAAGGAAACATATGTGGCTGCGAATTCTCATTCACGGGAGAGTCAAGATGAGGCTAAACAAGATGTTACTACTGATTTGGGTTTCGATGAGGGGGCTTGGATACAGGTGACTTTGCAGAGTGTCGAGAAAGGTCGAGTGATGGGTATTGGTTCTCGACTAACACCTATGATTTATTATGGTACTTCTGTGATGGCATCAGTGACTGTAAATGGAGCTCGTGGAGAGTCATCATCGATGTCTTTTGCACATTATGAGGAGAGGTTCAGAGCTCAGAATGAGATGATACAATAGATACAGAAGCAGAGGGAGGAGGATCTTGAGAAGCAGCATCCGAGAGATGAGGATATAATGGAGTATATGTTGCAACTTTCATGTGGCGTTGGTATGGAGTTTCATCCCCTTGATCCATAGAGTGATGCTCCTCCACCTGATGTCAGTTGATGATTTAAAAAGATTTTAATAACTGTTTTGTAATTTGGATATGATAGACATATTATATTTGAAATGATGTATTACTTTTATGTGTGTTTTAATTTTTTTAAATCTTTTTTAATGTTTTTTAAATATTTCTAATTTTATTTATTTATAAATAATTTAATTATTTTTGTAAAGGTTATTTTCAATGGATAAGTAATTCGTCGCAAAAAGGTTTTTTGCGACAATCCATTGCAAAAGGGTTATAAATAATAATTCGGGGTTTTTTTGCGACGGACTATATGTCCATTGCAAAAAAAGGTTTTCTACGATGGATCATCACAAATAGTTATATTTGTGATACCTTATTCTGCAATGGGCTATTTTTGATGGACACCAGTCGCAAAAAAGTCTTTTGTGACGAGAATCTGTTGCAAATAGCTCGTCACAATTATAAGAAATTCATGTTGTGATAAAGGGATACTTTATCAGTGTTTTTTTAACACTGATAAAAGTCTGAATAAAATGAATTAATTAAATAAAATAAATAAATAAAAGTTTATTAAAAAAATATTAAATAATTTATTAATTAAATAATTATTGATAAAAATGAATAAATTGAATATACTATATATAAATTATAAATTCTAATAAATATTATATATTAAATATATAGATACATGTAAAATGAAAATTAAACAAATAAAAATTACAAATAAGTAAATTGAGAAAAAGAGTAAGCATTTTGTTAATAAATAATTGTTGATAATGTAAATAAATAGTATTTATTAAATATATAGATATATATGAATGTATATAAATATGATTTATATAATACAAAATATTTATGCTTTACATTAAATAGTAATATATTTAGTAAATAATGGTGTATAATTAAAAATTAATATGAATTAAAAATATTGACTAATTGCATCGAGTAATGGACATAATTGAATGCCATTTGATTTTTGAAATTAACATTGATCAAATATATTATATTGGTTTCACATATACGTAATTAATTCATTTTTATATACAATGCACACACATAAATATTTTTTAGGGAATTTAATCAATTTCTATTATTTATTTTATATTTATTTATTTTCTATGTTTTAATATTTTCAATATGTATTCATATTTATTTCAATATATATCCATTTTTTTGATAATTCATATTTAATTAATCAAAATTATCCAATTTTTCAATATTGTTAAAGTGTACTCATTTTTAATTATTCAATTTCACTCATTTTTAACATGCATGCACTTAATATTAAATATTTATTAATAATGTTAAAAATATATTTGTAAAAAATATTTATTAATAAATATATTTATAAATGTACATATTTACTATTTTTATACATTTATATATTTATAATTATAAATAAATAAAAATTATTTTTTAAAAGTATTTATATAATGATAAATAAATAATTATACGTATTTAAATAATTATAAAATTATAATAAATTCATTTAAATAATGAATATATTTACTATATATATATATAATTATATAAATATATATAATGATATAAATATTATTTTTTAAAAAAATATTTATATAATTATAAATAAAAAATTATATATTTAAAAAATTATAAAATTATAATAAATATATTAAAATAAAGAATATATTTACTATATTTAAATTTATATTTATTATATATATATATATATATATTTACAAAAAATATATTTATAATTATAATTATAAAACATTTATCAATGATAGATTAATTAGCGCTGATAAAATGAATATTTATCAGTGCTTTAATAGCACTGATAAAGCTCTATCTTTATCAGTGCTAAAAAACCACTGATAAAGATGAATTTTATCAGTGCTAATTAATCTAGAATTTATAAAAGTGATCTTTATCCTCGCTTTTTTGGAAGCACTAATAAAAGTGTCGTGATCTATTCAAATTAACCCTAACCAGTTCTAAACTCATTGCGATATCCGAAGATTTCCACAGAATCCACCCTCTTCCGATGCTCCTCGGTGAATTGAAGCTCAAATCAAGTCTTAAATCAAGGTTCGAACAATTTCAAGGATCAAATCCAATACTCGAATGATTCAAGGGTCGAATGAATCCAAAGCTCAAACATTTTCTAGGTTTTCGATATCTCTACTTTCTCTCAGATGATTCAAAGCTTCAATCAAAGGTATCTTATTATCTCCTCATCCTCCCCACTCATTGAATGATTGTTTAACGAGATTTATTTGTTTTTTTATCATCATTCTTGCTTTAATGTCATCATATCCCTGTGGTCAACAATGTTTATTGGGGATGTTTGGTTGAAATGAGATAGGGTTATCATTCCTTACACTCCCCCACCCTCTCCCCTTGTTGATTATGTGCAACTCACCCACCCCAATGCCACTGAAGGAAGTAACTGTTTATTGTTGAGTCTAAAAAATTCCATTAGAATCATTGGTCTTTAATTATGAGACTTCATTCTATTCTATAACCAAGAAGGGATGAGCGGATTATTATGTATCTCATTTTTTCAGCAATATCCATTTAATCGATGATAAAGATCTTCATAATATGGGTAAGGGTATTGTTAAAGATGATATTTCATATGAATGTTACTTTTTTTTCTCAGAAACCCCAAGATTATGGATGAATATAATTTCCATTAGGCAGTTAGATAAAGTAGGATTTGGATCATAGTTCACGAATGAAAAGTGAAAAATTACTCGGGGTTCCGTGGTTTTGGATAGAGGTGTAAAATATAGAATTATTTATATATAGACACACGCACATGTATATTTTAAATATATATATATATATAATATAGATAAATATTATACAAATACATTATCAAAATATATATATTATACAAATACAAATATATATTAAACTATAAAAATATATATTATACAAATATATCATAAAAATATATTATACCAATATATTTTGAAAATATACTATATAAATATATTATAAAAATATATATTATACAAATATGTTATACAAATATATTACACAAATTTATATGTATACAATTAAAAAATAAAAATTTGTTATATATTTATATATATTATATTTATATGTAAATAAATATATATTATATATTATATATTTATATATTATACAAATATTTTATACAAATATATATATTATACAAACACAAATATATGTTATATTACAAAAATATATAAAATAAAAATATATATTATACAAATAAAGTTATATATTACATAAATATATATATATATATATATTATACAATACAAAAATATATATTATAAAAATATATATATTTATATTAAGTACAACTGCCAACAACAGCTCACACGTGCTACAAGAAACTGCAAAGAAACCTGCTGGCTTAGGGACTTAACCCCACGACCATGCCCCAAACCCCATCCCACCCACACCACCCCATCCGATCATGGGGGCTTATACAAATATATATTACACAAGTATATTATAAAAATATATTATACAAATATATTTTAATTGAGTTCATTTGATGGTTGGAATTCATCATCCAATTTTACTTATGAAGATTCGTCGCACTTCGAAACTATTTTTGAAGAGTGGTTCATCTCCCATTTAACTTAAAACCTATATGTCTTCCATAATTACTATTATTTATTTAATTATGACTAAAATTTTATATTGTGTTCCCAAAATCACCATAGAAACCATAATGGCCATGAAAATAAAATTTTCTTATATAGCCTACTCTTCGCCTGCTTGAAAAATAATTCTTATTTTCAACATGTCTATACATAATTCTTGAATTAATTTATCAACTAAGAATTTTGAGATTTTTAAAACCTTTATCGTTATTAGGTATATTATTTTCCTAAAATTATTTTTCCATTACCTATCGATTCTTAATTGAAATTATAATTTTGAGATGTTTTCAAATAATTGATATACTGTTAATATTAAATGTAATAATTCCTTAGGTTGTTACATCACTTGTTCCAAAAAATAGATTGGAGGTTATCAAATTCTATATATTATGGAATAATTATTAGAAATTATCATTAGGTATTCATCATTTCAGGTCTACATGTTTTGGTTTCACCCTTAGGAATCTCTGATTACCATCCATGTATATGAAATAACTCTTTATGCCCCCCAAATATCACCTTCAGTGGGCCATGAGTTAATAACTAGTGACAATGGTGTAATTCTCAAAATTGGATACATTACCCCTTTTAGAGAACACAATGCAGTAAAATTATCATCCTCATCAACCTCATCTCTTGAACAGTTATTATTGCATTTTTTTTCTTGAGACTCATCATTTGTATCTTTTATGTTTCTTTTACTACTTTGAACATTAGTCATCCCATGTATGACTACTTATTAGAGTATTTCAAGAAACATATGTTCATGTCTAGAAGAGATGGAGGATGTGTGTCAAACAAAAAAATGAAATGATAAATATTTGGGAGATGAGTTGATGAGGATGACAATTGTCTATAACTTTTATTGGGAGATCACAATCAGTTCATGTCATTCCTAATGTAGACAATGTATTATACATTAGAGGGGACCACAAATATGGGATTTTGATTCTCGGTATAGAAACCAAATCCCTAAAACCTTTAAAAAATAGTGTTAAATAAGAACATAAAAGTGTTTTTTAATATACTATGTTTTTTCTCATAATATTATATGTTCTCTACTGCATTAACATAATCTAAATTAAATGTCTGATTACTCAGGAAGACAATGTCTTCTTCACATGATTAAGTTACCAATCCCTCAGAAGAACAAACTATAACAAAGGAAACCCTTTGGGAAGATGTAAAGGTAATGTTACGATATGTTTTATCTGTTTTACCAAAAAATTATATAATGATAAGTTTCATTAATTTTCATTAATCATTTTGTTTATTTTAGAAGATTTATGTCCATATTTCATGCCTTTATACACAAAAACTTCCATATAATTCTTCTTCCTCAAAAACTTTTCACCCCTATAGTGTTTCATTTATCACTTTCCTTCAAGTTCCCTCCACTACCTTCACAAGAAGAGAAACAACACTACCTCTTCTCAATCACAAATTTAATATTGACATTTTCACATTTATTTACTTTTAGTATTACTCACATAAGAATTGTTTTCTTATACAAGTAGATACTTTTTTTCGAGTTGGGGTGTTCTATCCATCTTTTATTCCTTTATGCAACAAAACTTCCACAAAATTCTTCTCACTCAAAACCTGTTCACCCCTACAGTGTTGGAATTTATCACTTTCCTTTAAGTTCCCTCCACTGATCAATCACATAGGTAATCTTGATGTTTTTACAGTAAAATCATTATCTTTAGAATTAATGTATTCTTTCATATTTATGTTTAATTTATTTATTTTTAGTGTTACTCATATAATAATTGTTTTTTAATATATTTGGATTCTTTTTTCTGATTTGGAGTGGTTTGTTCAAATATGATCATGCTCGTGAGGGATTGGTCTTTGATCCTGCAACTGAGATGATGACAATAAGGAAATGTGTCACAAATCCATACAACCATCATGAAAAGGTGAATGTATATTACATATTTAATTAATTTTGTCATCATTTTATCTATTATTTATAAGTTAATTTCTTAATAATTTTTATCTAATACATATTTAATTTTTTTACAGATCTTTTGATAATTCATATTTTGGTTTCAACTATCTACAAAAATCCACAAAAGAGATAAAATGTTTCTTTCTGCCAATATCACCATGATTTCAATTTCCATTTCCTTTATTTTTCGACCTGTCAAAACTATATATTGATTCTATGTTCTTATTCGAGAAACCTTTCTCGTTATTGAAATCCCGAAGAGTAGAGGAATCTCATGTGCCCATTGTGGTGACTTCTCATGATATAATGGGCACATGAGTTTCCTCTGATCTTATGGATTCTACAAAAAAAAGGTTTTTGGCTAAGAACATCGATTCAATATGCGGTGTTGGTAGTTTGAAAAATAAAGGAAATGTAAATCATGGTAATATTGGTAGTTAGGATTGTTTTGAGACTTTCGGACATGTAGTAATCAGCCACACCTCAATCCGAAAAATGGTGTGATCGATATGACTCCAAGTGCATCTTTTTTATTTAAAACTTACATTAATTTTAGTAGAAAGGACAACCGAAATACCCAAAACTGAGAAAACATATTCCAAGTGTTTTTATACTTTATAGAAAATATACATAATTCATTTGGGATGTTTAGGAATCATTTATACCTCAATTTGACATATGGTACGACCGGAATGACTCCAAGTGCATCTTTTTATTTAAAATTGACCTCAATTTTAGTAAATAGGAAAATTGGCCAACTCAAAACCAAGAAAAAACATTTGGATTGTTTTGATAATTTAGAGAAATGATCCATAAGTAATTTTTGACATGTAGGAATTAGCCTAACCTAAATCTGATACATGATGTTCTCGGTATGATTCAATGTGTCCATTATTAGTTTAAAATGTCCAGTTCAATTCAAAAAGTGTCACTCACAAAAAACCAAGAAAATGATCTCATATTTTCTTGATAATTTAGGAAATAGATTCATAAGTCATTTTTTATTTTTAGGAATTTATCTTACATCAAACTGATACACGATGTGATCAGTATGATCCAAAGTGCAGGTTTCCAGTTTAAAATGATATTTTAGTAGAAAAGAAAAGTGACATGCTCAAAACTGAGTAAATTAATTTGGATTGTTTTTACACTTTATGGTAATTATCCATAAGTAATTTTTTTTGAATAAATAAGTATCACCTCAATATGATACATGATTTACCCGGTATGACTCAATGTGTCTGTTATCAGTTTAAAATCGACAGTTTAGTTCCAAAAGTGGCACTCACTAAAAACTAAGAAAACACTCTCAGATTTTTTTGATAATTTAGGAAATCGATTCATAAGTAATTTTTGACATTTAGAAATTGGTATTATGTCAAACCAATACACTATGAGTTTTTTATGATTTAAAGATAATGTTTCCTGTTTAAAATGACATTTTAGTGAAAAAAGACAAGTGACATACTCAAAATCAAGTAAATGCATTTGGATTATTTTGATACTTTAGGGAAATGATCCATAAGTAATTTTTTGTGTATGATAATTATTTTCACCTCAATCCAACGTATGTTGTACCTAGTATGACTCAATGTGTCCGTTGTTAGTTTAAAATTGACAGTTTAGTTCAAAAAGTGTCACTCACTGAAAACTGATCAAACACCTTTGGATTTTCTTGATAAATTAGGACATCAATTCATAAGTCATTTTTGATGTGTAGGTATTGGTATTACATAAAACTGATACATTATGTGATCAATATGAGTCAAAGTTCTTGTTTCTAGTTTAAAATGGCATTCTAGTAAAAAAGACAAGTGATGTACTCCAAACTGAGTAAACACATTCGGGTTGCTTTGATATTTTAGGAAATAGATCCATAAGTCATTTGGGACATGAAGGAATCAACTGTACCTCAATCTAACACACGATATGACTAGTATGACTCCAAGTGCATCTTTTTATTTAAAATTGACATCAATTTTAGTAAAAATGAAAATCGGCCTACTCAAAATCAAGAAAACACATTCATATTTTTTTGATAATTTAGGAAAATGATTCATAAGTCATTTAGGGTGTATAGGAATCAACCTCATCTCAATATGACACATAGTGTGACTGATATGACTCCAAGTGCATCTTTTTATTTAAAATTGACTTCAATTTTAGTAAAAAGGAAAACTGACCTACTCAAAACTGGGAAAACGCATTCAGATTGTTTTAATACTTTAGGAAAACGATCCACATGTGATTTTTGATGTGTAGGAATCAGATTTAACTCAATCCGATGCACATTGTGACTGGTATGACTCCAATTTCATCTTTTTATTTAAAATTGACATCAATTTTAGTAAAAAGGAAAATTAGCCTACTTAAAACTGTGTAAGCGCATTCTGATTGTTTTGATAATTTAGAACAAAAATCCATAATTCATTTGGGATATTCACCTCAATATGATACATAGTGTGACCGATATGACTTTGAGTGCATCTTTTTATTTAAAATTGTCATTAATTTTAGTAAAAAGGACAACTGACCTACTCAAAACTGAGAAAACACATTCATATTATTTTGATACTTTAGAAAAATTATTCATAAGTCACTTGAGACATGTAGGAATCAGTCGAACCTCAATCCAATGTATGGTGTGACCAGTATGAATCCAAGTGAATATTTTCAATAAATAAGTGTTATTTTAGTTTAAAACGTGCATCACATTGCCAAAATAGATAAAATGAGCCTAGATTTTTTTCTCATTATTATATCTTATATTACTTAATTAATTTTCTTATCATTTTTATCTTATAATTATTTACTTAATTTTCACAGAGATAATTCTTGAATATGAATAAAAAATGGTGTGATGTGCAAGAGTCAATCACAGCTCAATTTGATACACAGTTTTCCTAGTATGAATCAAAGTTTAATTTAAAATTATCACTTTCTGTTAATTTATTTCTTTATATTATTACTAACAAAAGAATTTTTTTCTTATATAGGTGAATGTTTTACTCGAGCAGGGGTTATGATTAAAAGATAAAGGAATACTGTTGTTTTTGAATGTATGTAATAATTTATACTTTTCTAATTGTATAAACCAATGTTTGAAATGTCTATAATATAGATTTTTTTCTTCTATTTGTGTTGTATGTTTTATTTAATTTAAATTATGTATTGGTACTTGATTTTTATAATTTTGTGGTGTTGCGGTGTTGCGGTGTGCTGTTACAGCAAACTACACTGTTGTTGTAGTGTGTTTTTGAAGCACACTAGAGCATGCCCCTTTATCAGCACTTTTTTAAGCACTGATAATGGTAATCATTATCGGCGCTTTTAGAAGCGTCAGTAATGGTATACTTTATCAGTGCTTAAAAAAGCGCTGATAAAAGACTAGGACTTTTAATCTCGCTCCGGTAGTCAGCGCTTGTCTAGCGCTGATAAAGGTCATTTTTAGCACTGTTAAAGACCTATTTTGTAGTAGTGCTAGAACGATTCTTGTTTTTATGTCATCTTATCGAATGGAACCTTCTAATTTGGTGGAACTTAAGGTCTGTCTTGAGGACTAGAAGGTGAAATAATTTATTCATCCTAGCATGTCACCGTGGTCTTTTCCTGTACTCTTTGCTAAGAAGGAAAACGTAAGTCTCGGTATTTGTTTTGACTATCAAAAGTTAAATAAGGTGACTGCTAAGAACAAGTATATTTTACTTAGAATTGATGATCTCTTTAATCATATTATAGGGGCTCATTGGTTTTCTAATATTGACCTCTAGTCATGTTACCATCAGTTGATATTCTAAGAGGATGACATACCCAAGACATCGTTTTGGAGTTGATATGGGCATTTTGAATTTTTGTTTATGTCATTCAGAATCACTAATGCTCCCACAGTATTTATGGATTTGATGAATCGTATATTTCATCACTTATTGTAATCTTTTTGTTGTGTTCATAGATGATATCTTGGTGTACTCCAAGTCAGAGGAGGAGCATATAGACCATTTGGATGTCATTCTTCAAACCTTGAAATAACATCGTCTGTATGGTAAGATTTCCTTGTGCGATTTTTGGATCAGAGAGGTGAAGTTTCTGGGGAATGTGATATCTGAGAGGGGCATCTTAATGAATCCTAAAAAGGTATGGGTAGTTATGTCCTGGAAAAATCCGAGAAATGTGTTTGAAATCTAAAACTTCTTGGGGTTGATTGGTTATTACAAGCGGTTTTTTCAGGATTTCTCCAAGATTGCATCTCTGATGATAGATTTGACCCATAAGGGTGTAAGGTACAGTGGGAAGACAAATGTTAGAGATCTTTTGAGGAACTGAAAGTGAGGTTAACTTCAGCACCAGTGTTGATTCTCCCAAAACTAGGTTCGGGTTCTGATGTTTTCTGTGATGTCTCGGGTATAGGTTTGGGGTGTGTCTTGATGCAAGGGAAATAGGTGGTGGCTTATGGCTCACGTCAGTTACACCCTCATGAGAAGAACTACCCTATCCATGATCTTGAGTTGGTAGCGGTTATGCATTCAATAAATATGTGGCATCACTATCTTTTTGGGGAGTGATTTACACTGTATTCTAATCACAAAATCCTGAAGTGTGTTTTCACTCAGAGGGATATGAACTTTCAACAAAGACACTAGGTTGAGTATCTTTATACCTTTGATTTTGATATCTTATATAACCCCGAAAAATTAAACGTGGTTTCCAATTTGCTGAACATAAGAGTATTGATCCAACTAGTGAAGGAATCAATTGATGAGTGGTCTTTGATGAGATTGTTAGTCGAGATGAGATTGGGAGTGAAGGATATTGGTGGATAGTTGTTCTTAGCATCGAAAAAGGTTGACTCGGCTTTTAATGAGTGAGTTCGACTTGAGAAGATGACAGACACCGAGCACTGACACTTAGGATAAATCCTAAATGGTGGAGAGACCTCGGGTGAGTGGTCTCAGTCTCCCAGAGGATCCTTGTGCTTTCATAGAAGGTTGATTGTTCCTTTTTCATATTTCTCTCTGTTATTTCTAGTGTTTCATCCCCTTATATTCTTTTAGTCCTTGACTCCTTTAGGGTTACTATAAGGACCCGACCTTAAAACATTATATAATATTGAATTAAAGGAATTAATTCACATTGAGGATCTTTTCAGGTTTAGAGTTTTAGAGAACTAGGACATAACTATTACATATCAAAAGATTAAAAAGTAGACACTTCTACTCAGTTTCCATTTTTTTCATAAAACAAGAACCCTTGAAAAAAAAAGAGTCATGTCTAGTTCCATGTTTAAGACAGCATGAATTTTCCTTGATCTCATCCTTGACCCTATTCCACATTATGTCCTGTAAAAAAACATTTCAAAAACTTGGGAGGATCATAAAAATCTCAGTAAGGTATACACAAAGAAGGAAAACTATTAGTTTTTCAAAACAACAAGAAAACCATGAATACTTTAACATAAGTAATAATTTTCACCTTTATGAAGTAGTAAATACTCTTCATTGAATAAAATATCACTATTTACTCTTTTGTAACCAAAATATTTCCATAAAACCCATATAAAGAACACATAACATGTAAAGGTAACTTGGGACATAAACATACTTAAATGGAATAACCATATGGTCGACTTCCACACATATCACTAAATGGAATAGTCATATGACCGACTTCCATACCCAATGAATTGGAGGTTATAACATAACCACACATCCCAGTTTATCACGGCACCACTCATCATTTGGTTTATCACATAACCACCCGTCAAATTTCCAAGTACCATTATAAAATCATAACACATAAAATATTGCAAATATAAACATTTCACTAATAATATTTAATTTGAAATCACGAGAAATCATTTCAAGATATTGAAATAATCAATCCTTTTCAAAAACTATTTTCAATACCAAAACACCCAAAAACATAATAAATGATTTCTTTATCATTTTAGAAAACATTAAGTCTTATAGAGGAATCCAAATAACGATTACGGCGATGGAGAGGTCATTATCGCCGCAAACGTTAAAAACATTCCATTTGTCGTTTAGTAAAATGATTCGTAGAAAAAGGATTCCCTTTGAATGAAAGTAAAAGTAAAATGGGTTTATTATACACCATGTAAAAGAAGAAGGTATTTATTACCAAAATATGCCTCAATGAAAGGATATTGAGATGAAGTCCCTTACCTCGTGTCCGACTTGACTCGATCGCTCTTTAATCTCCTGAATAATAAACTAAAGTTAATTTATACTTGCTTAAGAACATTTTTCAAGTTTATTATTCCATTTATATCACTTATTAATATGTTATAAACATTATGTAATCATTTAAGTTAATAACGGTCATTTTGTCGATATTTGGTACTTGAGTCAAAAATGGACATCTTATAATTACATGTTGTTCATGTGGTCAAAATTTCATTATATCCAGAATGATATTAATGATTTGGATATCATATATATCATATATATTCAGTATATATATGTATTTATAATAGTACATAACATTTGTACAGGCTCCTGCTTGGCATCCAAAGACCCAGGATCAAATACGGGCAGGGACTAATTTTCTGGGGACTGTAGCAGCACTGCAGCAGGGCACTGTAGCAGTATTGTAGTAGTGGTGGACTGTAGAGGAGGCGACATTGTAGAGGAGGAGGCACTGTAGCAGGGACTGTAGCGGCGGCGGTACTGTAGCGGCGGCGGTACTGTAGCAGGTACTGTAGCAGCCCGGGTATTGTAGCAGTACTATTCACCGTGGGGCTCTTTGGGCCAAAAAAAAGGGCTTTCAAGCCCTGTATTCAGGCCACTTGGCCTTGGGCCTTTGGGCTATGTAATGGGTCTCCCTCTACCCAGTATAAAGAGATCATTGCTTTAAATAATAAAATGAGGCTTCGGCCCCAACCTTTTAAAAAAACATTTGTAGGTAAGAAATGAAATGCACCGTTCATGGAGATGGTAAGTCGTACGTACGCATGAACGCTACTTTCATTTATATTTCGCATTTTAATAGAATTAAAACATAATGATACATTGTTATATTATAATTCCAGTAAAATATCATATATAATATAATTAACTCCATCCTTTATACGTCCCACATATGGCATTAACGAGTCATATCACTTTGAGGGGGCGGTAGTCCGCACTTCCTCAAATGAAATTTTCGTGTTTACCCATAATGGAAAACATAAAGGTATGCTATAAAAGAAAAAATATAGAAGCATAAAAAAAAATATACATAATATATATCATATATAAATATAGTGTCATATTAATGGCCACCATGATAGGCGGTAAGAGATAATCGAACAATCATCATTTTACGAGGCGTTAGTTTCTCATCCACGTAAACAGTATGTTCTTCACCCATTAGATGGAGGTGTGTTTAAGTGTAGTTCGAATAATACTCATAAAAACATCCTAGTTTATTGAGGATACTGGTTTTGTTATAAAATAAAGTAATAAAAAGAGTTTAGGGGTTAGAGAAGTAAAATACAAGAAAAGAAGTTAAGAGAAATTGTTACCTTTAATTTGGGTAACTCCCTTTGGTATGAACCAAAAGTACTTCTTGAAGTGCCTTCTTCCTAAGGTAAGGCTTCTAGAAGGAGGAGAGGGATGTAGGGAGATTAATTTGGTAGAGTTTGGATGAGTCAAAAGGCTTGAGAGGTGTGAGGAATTGGTTAGAAGTGAGGTCTTTTTATAAGGGGGGGAGGGGCTCTTTAGGAAAGTGTGATAATATTATTTTATTATATAATGATATTCGGTTTCTAAAGATCCACAAATCATTAGAGGAGAAGATAAGATGACTCATGGTCTAAATAAAATCAATCAATAAGAATTGGACAGGATTTGGATGTTATTTTAATATTTATAATCTTATTTATTTAAATGATTTATTAATGAGGTAAACACAGCATCAATATTTTGTCATAAATAATTTAATTTATTCGATGTCTAAAAATTATAAAAAAATACCATGATGTAGGAAATATTTTTAGCTTTCTAATGAATATTTATAGTCAAAACTATTACTTATATAACATCATATAAAATTAATTTACAAAGAGATATTTGTTTATGTCATTTTTTCCTTTACTTTAAATTAATTAATCTAAAGTGTTATTTCCATTCATAAGTGGATCCATGGGGTCCCAAAATAGACCCAAGGATACCCATGGTTGGCCATTACTCATCCAATAATGTTAGGACAAGTGTTAAGGTAATTTTGAATTATTATAATATTTTTTACCATGAATTGCCCTATTTACCTTTAACCGCGGTAAATAAAAGTCAAAAGTTACTATTCACCAAAAATTATTTTCATCTTATTGAACCACATTTTACTTACTAATAACAACCATGTATGTCCGATTTTCGAAATTCAATTCACAGAAGTGGTAAAATTTCATTTAAAAGAAAAAGTCAATTTTTTTAACTACTACTAAGTGGTTTCCCTATTCAACAAAAAATGATGTTTTTCAGAAAACTAACAAAAAATCAGCCTAAGCTATATTTGATATTCCAAATTCAAAAATTATGTCTATTTTACCAAATTATAAACATAGAAGTGGCATTAATTAATTTAAAATTAATTCTCGTTGTTAAAACAAATAGCGTGTTTTTAAGAAACAATAACTATCAAAAGATTGACACTTGTTTATGGCCAATTTTTATGTGAAATTAATTCCAATGACCAAAATTGGATTAAATGGTAAAAATATATTCTAATTACACTTTAAAAACAATTAAAATGATAATCTAACCATATAAATAAATTAGATTAAAACGCAGTTTTGAATCAAAATACAATATTTTTCACTATTCATTAAAAAATGAACTTTATCAGAAAAATTCCAAAAATTTACACAAAGTAAATTTTGATGTCCTCATTATAAAGAAGGATTTTATTTGGCCAAATAAAATTTATTAAAGTGACCAAAACTAGATTTAAAGAGGGTTCGCCATTAAAAGGTGGTAAATCGACCTTTTAATGTAAATTATGCTTAAAATTAGATTCATTCACATTTTAAGCCTCTAACTTTTATTGGATAAAAGTAAATACATTTAGCAAACATGTATAATCATATTGTAGTTAGTTTTGTTCATTTCTGCCAATACAATGGCTAGGAGTTAACTTCCATTTAAAATAATAATATTATATTATTAGTGTGCAACGTAAGATATCAAAGAAACCCGTTGTTGTGTATCGAGTACACTATCGAACATAGAAACCCCTTTAAAGTAAAATTAATATTTAATTCACAAATATTAATAAATATGAAAATATCTTATTCTTCATTTACCTGGGATGTTACATCCTTCCCCCCTTTTGGAAATTGCATCCTCACAATTTTTATTCACTTATCAAAATAAGTGGGGGTATTTATCCCTCGTAGCATTTTCAGATTCCCACATTGTCTCTTCAACCATATGGTTTTTTCACAAAACCTTTACCTGGTGAATTACTTTATTCTGCAAAACTTTCTCTCTACAGTCAAGAATCTGGACTAGTTTTTCTTCATAAGAGATATTCTCTTCCAACTGAACTACCTATGGACTCAAAACATAAGATGGATCTGGCATATACTTTCTCAACATTGAAAAATGAAAAAATTTGTGTACTTGAGATAAACATGGAGGTGAATCTACTCTGTATGCAACTGATCCAACTTTCTCTGGTATTTCATAAGGTCTAATGAACCTCGGACTCAAATTTCCCTTCATACCAAAACGCATCACATTTTTCCATGGAGAAACTTTGAGAAAGACATGATCACCTACCTCAAAAGAAATATCCTTCCTATGGTTATCTGCATAACTTTTCTGTCTGCTCTGAGTTGTTCTCATGTACTTCTAAATCAATTGAACTTTCTCTGTCATCTCTTCTACCAATTCTGGTCCCATCAGCTTCCTTTCACCTACTTCATCCCAAAAATCTGGAGTTAGACAATGCTTTCCATATAATGCCTCAAATAGAGCGATCTGTATAATGGAATGAAAACTGTTATTATAAGAAAATTCCACCAAAGAAAGATGTTGGTCCCAACTTCCCTGGTAAACTAGTGAAAAAGCACGTAGCATATCCTCCAGGGTCTGAATTGTTCGTTCTGACTGCCCATCTGATTGAGGATGAAAAGATGTACTAAAATTTAATTCAGTACCCAACTACTTCTAAAGGCCTTTCCAAAAGTTAGAAGTAAAGCTGGGATCACGATCAGATACAATGGAGAGGGGAACTCCATGCAACCTGACTATCTCTTTAATATACAACTAAGAAAGTTGATCTAGAGACAAAGTATCTCGAATAGGAAGGAAATGAGCAGATTTAGTCAATCGATCAACAATAACCCAGATTGAATTATTACCTCGAGATGTCTTCGGTAATCCCACAACGAAGTCCATAGATATATTTTCTCATTTCCACTCTGGCACTGGTAAAGACAGAAGAATCCCTTTAGGTAACTGCCGCTCTACTTTAACCTACTGAAAAGTCAAACACTTCACAGTAAAATCAACAATATCTCTTTTCATTCCATCCCACTAGTAATACTCCCGAAGATCTCTGTACATCTTAGTACTACCAGGATGAACTAAAAATGGAGAACTATGAGCTTCACATAACAACTCATTCTTCAACTGTTAATCATAAGGCACACATAATATCTTCCCAAACCTCAAAACACAATCATTATCAACGTTAAAATCATTCAACATACCCTTCTGAACCAACTCTACCTTTTTCTGCAACTCACTATCTTCCTTCTGCGCTTGCTTAATTCTGTCTGATAGAGATGATTTCACTAACACCTAAAACAAAACAGAATAATTTCTTGCACTAACAACTTCTATGACAAATTTCATCAAATCAAAAACCAAAGGATCTCATTCCAAATGTAGCATGGTTAATGAGACATTACTTTTTCGACTCAAAGCATCATCCACTTTATTTGCTTTTCCCGGATGGTAATGGATCGTGCAATCATAATCCTTGATTAATTTCATCCATCTCCTTTGTCTCGTGTTCATTTCTTTCTGAGTGAATATATACTTTAAACTTTTTTGGTCAGTATATATTTCATATTTTACTCCATACAAATGATACCTCCAAAATTTTAAAGCAAAAACAACAACAGCTAATTCCAAATCATGTGTAGGGTAATTTAACTCATGAGGTTTCAATTGACGTGAACCATAAGCAATTACCTGATCATTATGCATAAGGACACATCCAAGTTCTTTCAATGAAGCATCACTGTAAATAACAAACTCACCATTTCTGGAAGGCAGTGCCAAAACTCGAGCATTCACCAATCTTCTTTTCAATTCCTGAAAACAATCATCACATTCTTTTGTCCAAATGAACTTAACACCTTTTCGAGTTAAATTAGTCATTGGACTAGATAACCGTGAAAAATTTTCAACAAACCTCTGGTAATAACCTTCTAAACCAAGAAAACTACGAATCTATATTATATTTGTGGGTCTTGGCCATTCTTCAACAACTTTTGTTTTAGCATGATCAACAATTATGCCATTTTTTGAAATAATGTAACCAAGGAAAGAAGTTTTTTGTAACCAAAACTCACACTTGCTGAATTTCCCATAAAGTTTCTTTTCTTTTAAGGTTTTCAAGATGACCCTTAAATGACTTTCATACTCCTCTTTACTTTTATAATAAACCAAAATATCATCAATGAAAACAACCACAAACTTATCCAAGAACTCACAGAAAATTCTATTCATAAGATCCATGAATACAGCAGGTGCATTGGTTAACCCAAAAGGCATAACTACAAATTCATAATGGCCATATCTAGTACAAAATGCGGTCTTCGGAATGTCTGCTTCCTTTACTTTCAACTGATAGTACCCCGATCTCAAGTCAATCTTTGAAAAATACTGAGCTCCCTGGAGCTGATCAAACAAATCATCGATATGAGGCAAAGGATATTTTTTCTTAACAGTGATGTTATTCGATGCTCTATAATCAATGAAAAGTCTCATTGAACTTTCATGGTGATGTGCTAGGTTGAATGAAACCTTTATCTAATAACTCCTGTAATTTCTTCTTTAACTCTAAAAGTTCAATTTGAGCCATTTGATAAGGGGGTTTTGAAATTGGCTTAGCATCAGGAACTAAGTCAACAGTAAATTTAACTTCCCGGTCAAGTATAATACCAGGAAACTCGTCAGGAAAAACATCAAGATACTCATTTACCACTGGTACATCATTAATCTGAATAGTTCCTTTACTTTCAACAATATGTGAAAGGTAACATTCATTTCCATCTTTTACTAGTTTCTCAGCTTCTTGATATGTTATCAAAACCAATGGTTCATTCTTGTACACAAACTGTAAATCTTTCTAAAATGAAACCTCTTTAGCTCTATATTCAATCTTATCATGATAAACAGACAGCCAATCCATGCCCAAAATATCATCAAACTCTACTAGAGACAAAACAATAAGGTTTGCAGGTAGATTCTTCTCGCACACAAGGACAGGAAGGTTATTATGTTTTCTTTTTGTCTCAACATTTCCTCCAGGTTTTTTTACCATAAGTTCTGTATTCATATCTTGAGATGGAATTTCCAATTTATTAGAAAACTTCTCATAAATGAAAGAGTATGTAGACCCTGAATCAAACAACACATTGGCATAATCTGAAAAAAAAATAGTGTACCTGATACTACTTCATTTGATGGCCCAACATCTGCTGAAGTAGTTGCGAAGGATTTCACCACCCCTTTTTGCTTGTAGTCTGGATGCTTTCCCTCAGTTGAGTTCTTTGTAGGAAACTCATTTGCATAATGAACCATTTCATTACACTTAAAACATATTATCTATGGTTTTTCATTGTCTGTTTGATCATCTTCCTTACAGTTACGAGCAATATGACCAGACTTACCACACCAGAAGCACTTTCCAGACTTTGATAAAAATTCTCCAGGATGATTTTTACCACACTTCTCACAAGTTTGATATTTAATTTTCTTACCTCCAGGCTTCTTTGATGAATTCTTTCCCTTTGCCTACCAACTGGACCTCTTATTCTGTTGTTTTTCAAAGAACACATGATCATCAGCAAACTCCATTTCCACCTCTGCAAATCCAACAAGTTTTTCATAACTTTTGGAACTCACGAGAGGCTAATTATCTTAGATATCATGTCTTTATTCTTGAGTAAAATCGATTTATCTTACTATCAAGATCTCAGATGAAATTTGGAGCATACCTTGCCAGTCAAGTGAATTTTGCTTCATGAGTAGCCACTGAGTCATCCTCCTACTTCAATTCCAGGAATTTTTTTTCCATTCTAAGATGAACCACCATAGGAAAATATTTCTCAAGAAACATACTTTTGAATTCATCCCAATCAAGAGCATCAATCTCCTCACTGTCCCTAATATTTTTCATCATCGACCACCACTGATCAGCTTCACCTTCAAAACGGTAAACAACGAGACTAACATTTTGATGTTCTGAACAACCCATGACATCGAAAATCTTTTCCAGTGCTTTAATCCACCCTTCAGCTAGCATAGGGTCAGATGATCTTCTCAATGATGGGGGATGTTGCCTCATGAAATGAACCACTACTAACATGCTCCTCTACGGTTGATCTGGCTGATCTCATGCATCGATACCACCACCATTTATAGCCTGAGTCAATTGTGCCATCACTGCAACAAACTATTCAGTTCCGATTCTGACCATCTCAGGTTGCTGATTTGGAAGGTTTTCTTCCTCTTGATGTCGTCCCAACATAGCTGTCATTTTTCCTCTGCGGAAAACCATTCTGAACACAGAAATATCTTAGGCGAAGCAACATGGTTATCTGTAAATGCTATATTATTTCAATATTAACATAAATTAATTTATGGATATTAATTTAACAATACCCTAACTCATATAGTTTTCTAAACTGACCTTTGATACCAACTATAAGGACCCAGCCTTAACACATTACATAATATTGAATTAAACGAATTAATTCACATTAAGGATCTTTTCAGGTTTAGAGTTTCAGATAATTAAGACATAACTATTACATCTCAAAAGATTACAAAGTAGACACTTCTACTCAATTTCCCTTTTTTCATAAAACAAGAACTCTTGAAAAAAAAGAGTCATGTCTACTTCCATGTTTAAGACAGCATGACTTTTCCTTGATCTCATCCTTGACTATATTCTGCAATATGTCTGGTAAAAAACATTTCAAAAACTTGAGATGAGCATAAAAAGCTCGGTAAGGGATACACAAAGAAGGAAAACTGTTAGTTTTTCGAAACAACAAGTAAATCATGAATACTTTAACATAAGTAATACTTTTCACCTTTATGAAGTATTAAATACTCTTCAATGAATAAAAGATCACTACTTACCCTTTTGTAACCAAAATATTAACATAAAACTCATATAAAGAACACATAACATATAAAGGTAACTTGGGACATGAACATACTTAAATGGAATAACCATACGGTTGACTTCCACACATATCACTAAATGGAATAGCCATACGGCCGACATCCATACCCAATGCATTGGAGGTTATAACATAACCACCCGTCCTGGTTTATCAGATCACCACCCATTATTTGGTTTATCACATAACCACCCATCAAATGTCCAAGTACCATTATAAAATCATTACACATAAAATATTGCAAATATAAACATTTCACTAATAATATTAAATTTTCAATCACGAGAAATCATTTCAAGATATTGAAATAGTCAATCCTTTTCAAAAACCATTTTTAATACAAAAACACCCAAAAACAGAATAAAGGATTTCTTTATCATTTTAGAAAACATTAAGGCTTATAGAGGAAGCCAAATAACAATTACGGCAACAGAGAGGTCATTGTTTCCGCAAACGTTAAAAACATTCCATTTGTTGTTTAGTAAAATGATTCCTAGAACAAAGATTCCATTTGAATAAAAGTAAAAGTCAAAGGGTTTTATTATACACTGAGTAAAAGAAGAAGGTATTTATTATCAAAATATGCCTCAATGAAAGGAGATTGAGACGAAGTCCCTTACCTCGTGTCTGACTTGACTCGATTGTTCTTTAATCTCTTGAATAATAAACTAAAGTTAATTTATACTTGGTTAAGAACCTTTTTCAAGTTTATTATTCCTTTTATATCACTTATTACCATGTTATAAACATTATTTAACCATTTAAGTTAATAACGGTCGTTTTGTCAATATTTGGTACTTGAGTCAAAATTGGACTTCTTATAATTACATGTTGTTCATGTGGTCAAAATTTCATTATATACATAATGATATTCATGATTTGGATATCATATATATCATATATATTCAGTATATGTATGTATTTATAATATTACATAACATTTGTAGGTAAGAAATGAAATGCACCGTTCATGGAGACGGTAAGTCGTACGTACGCATGAACGCTACTTTCATTTCTATTTCGTATTTTAATAGAATTAAAACATAATGATACATAGGTATATTATTATTCCATTATAATATCATATATAATATAATTAAATTCATCCTTTATACGTCCCACATATGGCATTAACGAGTCATATTACTTTGAGGGGGCGGTAGTCCGCACTTCCTCAAATGAAATCATCGCGTTTACCCATAATGGAAACCATAAAGGTATGCTATAAAAGAAAAAATACAGAAGCATAAAGAAAACATAAACATAATATATATCATATATAAATATAGTGTCATCTTAATGGTCACCATGATAGGCGGTAGGAGATAATCGAACAATCATCGTTTCGTGAGGCGTTAGTTTTCCATCCACAGAAACAGTATGTTCTTCACCCATTAGATGGAGGTGTGTGTAAGTGTAGTTCTAATCCTTCTCATAACAACACCCTATTATATTGAGGATACTGGTGTTGTTATAAAATAAAGTAATAAAAAGAGTTTAGGGGTTGGAGAAGTAAAATAAAAGAAAATAAGTTAAGAGAAACGGTTACCTTTAATTTGGGTAACTCCCTTTGGTATGAACCAAAAGCACTTCTTGAAATGCATTCTCCATAAGTTAAGGATTCTAGGAGGAGGATATGGATGTAGGGAGCTTAATTTGTCAGAGGTTGGACGAGCCACAAGGCTTGAGAGGTGTGAATAATTGGTTAGAAGTGAGGGCTTTTTATAAGGGGGGAGGGGCTCTTTAGGAAAATGTGATAATATTATTTTATTATATAATGATATTTGGTTTCTAAAGGTCCAAAAATCATTAGAGGAGAAGATAAGATGAATCATGGTCGAAATAAAATCATCAAATAAGAATTTTAGAGGTTTTGGATGTTATTTTAATATTTATAATCTTATTTATTTAAATGATTTATTAATGAGGTAAACATTGCATCATTATTGTGTCAAAAATAATTTAATTTATTCGATGTCTAAAAATTATAAAAAAAAATACCATAATGTAGAAAATCTTCTTATATTTCCAATAAATATTTATAGTCAAAAATATTACTTATATAACACCATATAAAAATTAATTTACAAAGAGATATTTGTTTATGTCATTTTTTCCTTTACTTTAAATTAATTAATCTAAAGTGTCATTGTCATTCATAAGTGGCTCCATGGGGTCCCAAAATCGACTCAAGGATTCCCATGGTCGGACATTACTCATCCAATAATGTTAGACAAGTGTTAAGGTAATTTTGAATTATTATAATATTCTTTTTACCTTGAATTACCCTATTTACCTTTAACCACGGTAAATAAGTCAAAAGTTATTATTCACCAAAAAATTATTTTCATCTTATTGGACCACATTTTACTTACTAATAACAACCATGTATGTCATATTTTCAAAATTCAATTCACAGAAGTGGTAAAATTTCATTTAAATGAAAAAGTCAGTTTTTTTAACTACTACTAAGTGGTTTCACTATTCAACAAAAATTGATGTTTTTCAGAAAACTACCAAAAATTCAGCCTAAGTTATATTTGATATTCTGAATTCAAAAATGATTTCTATTTTACCAAATTCTAAACATATAATTGGAATTAATTAATTTAAAATTAATTCTTGTTGTTAAAACAAATAGCGTGTTTTTAAGAAACAATAACTATCAAAAGATTAACACTTGTTTATGTCCAATTTCAAAGTGAAATTAATTCCAATGACCGAAATTGGATTAAATGGTAAAAATATATTCTAATTACACTTTAAAACCAATTAAAAAGATAATCTATCCATATAAATAAATTATATTAAAACGCAGTTTTGAATTAAAATAAAATATTTTTCACTATTCATTAAAAATGAACTTTATCGGAAAAATTCCAAAAATTTACACAAAGTAAATTTTGATGTCCCAATTATAAAGAAGGTTTTTATTTGGTTAAATATAATGTATTAAAGTGACCAAAACTAGATTTAAATAGGGTTCTCCATTAAAAGGTGGTAAATCGACCTTTTAATATAAATTATGCTTAAAATTAGATTCATTCACATTTTAAGGCTCTAAATTTTATTGGATAAAAGTAAATACATTTAACAAACATGTATAATCATATTATAGTTAGTTTTTTTCATTTATGCCAATACAACGTCTAGGAGTTAAATTCCATTTAAAATAATAATATTATATTATTAGTGTGCAACGTAAGATTTCAAAGAAACCTGTTGTTGCGAATCGGGCACGTTGTCGAACATAGCAATCCCTTTAAAGTAAAATTAATATTTAATTCAAAAATATTAATAAATATGAAAATATCTTATTCTTCATTTACCTGGGATGTTACAGTTCCAATACCGTTTCTTCCTCCTTTTATCTTAATGATTTTGACCTGCCTTGCGGTTTTGGTGGGGCGTTTTTGTTGGAGTTTTGGTTTCTTTTGAAGGTATGAAGAGTTGGTGCTTGCTCAGTGGATTGATGTGGGAGTCCCTATACTTTCCCCTATTTGCCTTCCAGGACCACTACACCTTTCCAGATCGGTCATGTGTGATGGTCCGTAGGAGGTTTTGGGTGTGTGGTGCGTTGTGCGTTGTGGTGGTAGATTCCTGATGGTTTGGGTGAGGAGCTCCTGGTTTGTGTGGAGACGTGGCTATAGAAAATGGTAGAGTCAGTGTTGCGGTAAGGTTGACCGTGGTGAAGGTGTTGCTAGGATAGGATAGTCGTCTGGTCATGAAGTTAGATTGGTCCAGTTCCTTCTAGTTTTCTCTTGCTCCTAGTTTAAGGTCTTCTTGGTTAGTGGTGCTACTATTCTATGGCAATGAGGAGGTGGACGTCAGAGAGAGGTCGATGGAGACGAATGGATAAGGGTGACCTTGGTGACATGATGACATTTTGGTGGTGACGGTGATTTTTAGGTGATCTGATGATGGTGGGGAGGTGATGTGGTCCTCGATGGTGTTTCTTGGGTGGCACAGTTTCCTTGGTCGACGTGAGATTTGTGGGATTTTCTATGTGAATGGTATCTTTTGAATTTTGAAATAGGTGCAGTTGACAGTCTTAGTGCAGTGGATGGTTCTGTGTTATTTTGAAATTCGAACTCTGTAATGTGTAAGGTTTGTTTGTGCTGGAGAAAGTTCTATAGGTTCCCACTTTCCCTCAAAGTGGTTTTTCAATAATATAAAAAAATGGATGATTATGAAAGTGGGATGAAATTTCCATGGATTTCATCATTGGTTTAAAACGAACTCCTAGTGAGAAGGATGCAATTTGGGTGATTATCGATAAACTCACAAAATCAACATGTTTCTTACTAATAAAGGAATTGATGAAATTTGAATAGATTATAAACTTATATGTCCAAGAGATTATGAGAATTCATGGGGTTCCCTCTGCTGTTGTTTTTGACAAAGACTTGAAGTTCAAATTCGGATTATGGAAAAGTTTACAGGAGGAAATGGGTTGTCAGTTGAAATTGAGCACGAATTATCATCCACATATGGATGGATGGACAGAGAGGGTTATCCATATTCTTGAGGATATTCTCTAGGCTTTTGTGCTTGATTTTGGTGAATCTTGAGACAGGCATTTTCCTTTGGTCGATTTTTCCTATAATAATAGTTATCAGGCTTTGATCAGGATGGCGCCCTTTGAGACTTTTTATGAGAGGCCATGTCGATATTCCTTGTGCAGGGAAGAGTTGGTAGAGTGGTCCTTGGTTGGGCCGAATCTGGTTCAGGAGATGAAGAATATGATACAGTTGATCCAAAGTCGTTTAATCATGGCACGGAGTCAACAGAAATCTTATGTGGACTGTCATCATCAGTCGTCAGATTTTGTGGTTGATGATCAGATTTTTATCAAACTTTCACCTCGCTTGGGACATCGTCGGTTGGGCAAGAAGGGTAAGTTAGCACCAAGGTTTGTGGGGCCCTTTGAGATCATTGAGTGACTGGGGAGGGTGGCCTACCAGTTTGAATTTTCGTTAGGTTTAACATATATACATGATGTTTTTCTTGTTTCCCAGTTGAGCAGGTATATACCAAATCCATCACATATTCTTAGGTGGGAGAATGTATATTTTGAACACGATGCCACTTTGGTTAAGAAACCATTTTAGATTATGGATCATCGGTATAAGGTAATTCATGGTAAAACAATCCCCCTGGACTGGGTATTGTGGTAGTGCGGACAGGATCGACATGAGACGTGGGAGCAAGAGTCATTGATTAGGCAATAATGGCCTTCTCTTTTTGTAGATCCAGGATCATGAGCACTTTCTAGGGATAGAAAGCTCTTATATTGGGGAGATTGAAATGCCCCATTACCATTTTGTTAGGTGTGTTTTTATCATTGCTTTTTTCTTCCTTTTCCATTGGGTGATTATTGCTGACCACGAAATTGGGAGGATACCTATAATGATGAAGTGAGGAATTTTTTGGAATTTTCAACATGACACTAAGACTTCCTGCAACTTGTTGGGAACTTACACACCATGTAAGTGAAGTACACACCATGTAATGGTTGTTGGGTAGAATTCATGAACTGGATACACAACATGAACTAGTTACACACCGTGTAACATGTACACATCCTGTAAGTGTAAAAATCATATTTTTAATAAAAAGGTAATGTGTTTTTCAATGTATATGGACCCCGAGAATTACAAGATGTGTAAAAGGGTTACACGTCATGTAAATTTCGCGGTATTGATTTTAGGGTGTTGTGTGAGTGATATGTTTAATTCATTCTCTATGTAGCCTTCCTCTATCAACTTAGAGATATCCCTAGGAAATTTTGGGTGGATATTTTCTATCTAGATCGCTTCATTCAGTGATTGATCACCGTTGTGGTTGGATTGATTCTCTCCAGGTAAACGGTCATTTTGGTTCTTCTTAGGTTTTAGTTGTAGACTTGGTTTGGTTTCAGTTTTGTGATTGGATAGTGTTTTCTATCAATCCTTTTTTGTATCTTGATGTGACTTGTCTTGCGGTGTCCATTCTCTTGGTTTTCAGTCACCGTTGTCAAAGGAGGTTAGGTTTTCTACATCCTTGAGTTTGGTGGATCTATCCAAGTTTTCTAATTTCTTGAATTAAAAGTTTTTATTATTGATTCCTTGAAATTTGAAATGGAATTTCATGTGTTGAAATTGAAAAGGGAATAGGTTCATGTTTTAAAGAGGTTTTTTCTTTGAAAATAGAATTGTCTTGATTTGGAAAAGGAATGGATTTTCAAACTCTGAAGCAGATTGACATGGATTTGGAATGGTTTTATAAAAATGTGAGGATGGTTTTTAAAACAAAAATTGAAAAACATTACATAGCAGGAACCTTGGATGCATCGAGAAAGAGATAAGGGTAGCCTTAGTGTGTGTGACACCACTAGGAGGTAACCTCTTTTATATTGATGGATTGTGGTGGGACTTGATATTAGTTGGATCCAACCTTATGATTTTTTAGGCTGGTGAGTATTTAGTACGTATTTTCCCATAAGTTAGAGCTCAACTAGAAGGTGAATTGTTGTTTCTGGTTGTTTATTACAAGATAGATTATTTCATGGATGTTGGCTCACATGCATGTTTATATTTAGGTATGTTTACCTGCTTTGTTTTATGACTAGAAGGTTTCTTACTTTGGAGAATACGACATGAAATTTGTGGTAAACTCAAGGATTATTTGAGAAATGTTTTCAAACTATTGTATTTATAAAAATTATTGTAAAACTATTTTATATTAAATATAGAACTTATACATTCTTGATATTATAACTTGTATGGATTCCTTGGTGGTTTCCTACTAGGATTTTTTGCTCACACCCTACTTTTTACTTTGGGCGGTTGTATACCTTGTTTTGTAGGACATAGGTAAAGGTAAGGGCATTCTATAGAATGTAGGTTTCTCTTTATTTCTTTGTTCCGGTTTGGGGTGGTTTGGAGGTGACGGTTGGTCAGATGGAGACTTGTTAGTTTAGACTTTTCATATTTCATGGTTTAGCATGTTTGTCTTAGTTGTATCTCCCTTTGTTTCCACTTTGTACTCGATTTGTATGTCTTGTTTTGCTTATATTTGAGACTTGTTTTGTTGTATTTGTTATACCTCACCCCGTGATGGGATGACTTGGGTGACTGGTCTAGTTGATTCGGGTTGGTCTGTTACAAGAAGAGGCTAATAGCAACACTTGTTCTCACATTACCCACCAGTGGGGAAGTACTTGTGATCTACAGTGATGTGTCCAAAAAGGGATTGGGTTATGTACTCATGCAATATGAAAAAGTGATATCCTATTCCTCCATCCAATTAAATATCCATGAGTAGAACTATCCAATGCATGATTTATAATTGGATGTAGATATCTTTACATTGAAGATCTAGCGACATTATCTCTATAGAGAAAAGTGTGACATGTATACGGATCATAGAAGCTTCAAGTATATATTCACACAAAATGATCTTAATATGAACCAATGAAGGTGGTTATATCTAATCAAAGATTATTATTGTTCAATCCATTACCATCCTGGGAAATAAAACAAAGTGGAAGATGCTCAGAGTATAAAGGATCTCACAACACTATCCATGATGAGGATTGCAAGGGGTCCAATCTTCTTGGACACGCAAAGGATAGACATGGGAGTAATAAACGGATCTTCATCTTACCTTTTTCAAATAACTACTCAATCATCCATTCTTGAGAGGAACAAGGAGACCCAAAAAGATGATGGGTTGCTACATAAGAAGGTAGTGAATATTCTAGAGTTTAACTTTGTTGAAGATGGAGTTATAAGATTTGGAGCACGGATATGTGTCCCATCAAAAAACAGAACTGAAGAGGGAACTTATGGATGATGTACATAACTCGTCCTTCTCTATTCATCCAGAAAGAACTAATATGTATAGAGATTTAAAGCAAAACTTTTAGTGGGATGACATGAAGAGGGAGATTGCATAATTTGTATCATGATTCTTGGTAGCCAACAAGTCAAGGCTCAAAAATAGAAGTCTATGGGTATAATGAAACCATTTCCCATACCAATATGGAAATGGGAAAATATAACCATGGATTTCATCATAGGACTCCCTGAGACACCTAAAGGCAATAATGCCATCTAGGTGGTAGTTGATCACCTTACAAATTCGGCACATTTCATTGTTATCAAGGATGATTTCCCTCTTGACCAACTCCCCAATATATATATATAAGGGAAGTGGTAAGACTACATGGATTTCCAATCACTATTGTATCTGATTGAGATCTGAGGTTTACCTCGAGGTTTTGGAGAATCCTTTAGTAACCATTGGATACAGAACTGAGATTCAACACTACTTATCACTCTCAGAAGGATGTTCAATCTAAAAGAACCATTCAAACTATAGAGGATATGTTGAGATCATGTTCAATGGATTTCCAAGGATGTTGGGATCAACACCTTCCCTTAGTAGAGTTCCCATATAACAATAGTTTCTATTCTGGTATTCCAATGTTACCTTATGAGGCTCTATATGAGAAGATGTGTCAAACTGTAACATGCTGGGATGATGTTGGAGAGAGAAAGCTGATGGGACCTGATCTTATCCAAGAAATGACAGAGAAGGTTCAAACCATTCAGCATCGTATTGTATCCACACAAAGCTGATAGAAAATATATGAAAACAATTTTTGACATGATCTAGATTTTGAGGTCAAATATAGTGTTGCTCCATATATCACCATAGAATAAATTCATGAGGTTTTAGAAGAAGGGAAAGCTTGGACATAGATACATTGGCCCCTTTGAGATCCTAGATCGCATCAGAGTGGTGGCCTATCAACTAACCCTCCCTCCTGACTTATCTCAAGTACATGATGTGTTTTGTGTATCCCTCTTGAGGAGTACATACCAGACCCCTCACATGTACTTAATCCAAAGGTGGTACCATTGGAGAATGATCTTTCATACGAGGAGCATCCAATGAAGATTTTAGATCATAGAGACAGATTTCTATGAAACAAAACAACTCACATAGTCAAAGTGTTGTGATGGAACCACAATTTTGAGAAAGAGAAATGGGAACTGAAAGAGGCGATGAAACAGAAGTACCCTCAACTATTTCAGTGTATGGAATGAAAATTTTGAGGGTGAAACTTTTAAAGGGGGGATGTAATGACCCTAACTTTTATAAATAAAATTCCCTTTTTAAATGACTGAATGCCTTATTAAGAAATGGAATTATAAAAAACACATACACTACTTTGATTATTTTAGACCGTTATATGGTTTGTCAAATTTAAGATTGTTAAGCGTCGTAACCGTTGATAATATAGTTGTTGTATAGTGACCATTAATATTGGTATATTGAGGGTTATGATAAAATCCTTTTGACACGGACAAAGGAAGTGATGACCTCGACCAGTAGGATCATACCCTGTGAAACTCATTTATCAGAGCTTCCAACAGAGATGGAATCACTAGGATTTTTCTTTGACCAAGCTCAAGCTGAGATTTAGTAACCAAATATTGAGAAAAACTATTTATGGGAGAAGTTTAATCTCTGTGAGATCACATCCCAAACCATGTTCATTGAACCACCCCATAAAAATATCATCATCAAACACCTTACTCTTAGGGCATTCACTAGTGTAATAAAGGGATATATATCTAGACCCTAACAGTATGAATTTTTATATTTTTATTTTTAATAAAAAAATGATTATATTTATCCATTTTTATTATTACTTTATAAATGATTAAATAATGATTTTGCTAAAAATTATATTTTAATACGATAAAACTCAAATTGTATTTTTGGGAATGAATAATTTTAATCAAGACACTCTATTTTAATGAATTAAATATGTTTTTTAAAAAATTATATTTTAATAAAATATTATTATTAAATAATATTTATTAAATATAAATGATAATATAATTTTAAGAAGTCAAAAACAATTTTTATAAGGGTCGAAAAACTGTTATTGTCAAAAAAAAACCAATATTTTTCAATAAATGTAGATTTTTTATTTAAAAGTATAAATTCCAAAATTATTTGGATACAATAAATACTAATTCTGAAATCAACATGTCAAAATTAGATAGCGGTGATTTTTTCATAATTTTCAGAGACGACCAAATTTGTGGGTCAACATTAAATAAGGTATAAATATACAGTGTGTATTATGACATCATAAAAGCCCCAAAGTGATGTAATAAATACTATAAAGAGTATACATGACCAAAATTGTGTTTTTACTTTACAATATTGTGTTTTTTAAGTTATTTGATTAATTTTATAAACCCTTAATGAATCCTCCAAAACTTGTATTGTATTTTAAGGTTTTAAAATCAATTATTTTTAAACATGACTCACATCCACATCACCAAGGGCATTATTTTAATGATTTTGGTTCTTAGTCTTGTAAAATAATGAAAATCACTCCTCTTTGAAGGAAACCATAGGCAAAAACCATGGAATGGTTTTTGGTTTTGATTACTTTATCATATAGATTCCAAAACCAAAGTTTGGAAATTAATAAAGAACTCTCACCTCGATCGCTGTATAAACTCACCCAACCTCTCATTCATCTTCACTCAAAACCCTTGGAACATGATATTACTCTGCCTCTCCCTCTTTAGAGCCCTCCCAAGGTGCCCATAATCTCTTAAGAAACTCCTCCCAAACTTTTAGAAGTATCTTCTTAAGGTAATGGATCCTCTCCTTCTCCTCTTTATTCAAGCCCCTTCTATATGTCATGTCTTTTGATTTCCAATTGTTCAAGTTGGAATATTTTTTTACAAATAACTCTTACTATCCTTATGATTCCCAAGTAATGAGAGACCTCTTTCTCTCTCATTCACCCCTTTTATAAACCTTTATGTACACTTGTTATGCTGCTGAAATTATCATGTGATTTTACACGTCAAACATTTGTGCAGTGAATACCCATCTCTATTTCCACTCAAGGGTATTCACCCAGTTGTACTTATCCTTCACTAATTGTGGATTTACATGTATGTAATCCACACTCCTTAATCGTGGGATTAAAATTGATGAAATGCATCCTTATGTTGTATGATCTATGTGCCACACTTATGCATATACATGATATGAATGTGACGAGTGGACCTAGAATTATATAACTCTCCAACGCATTGTGTAATGTTTTTATCTCATGAAATGTCATGTATAGTGCATAGGAGGTCATCCTATGCGCACTATGTTATGTTTTCTTGGCAGTTACCTTGAATTATGTTTATGATGGCATGCTTTATGTTGTTGTCACATTCTCATATTGCCTTCATGCTACCATGTTATATCATGTCTCATTGTTCAAGATTTTGATTCTCACCCCTCTTGTGTTATCTTGATATGCCACTTGGATCATATGGATTGTATTAATTTATGTTATGTTTTTTTTATTCTCTTACCAGATTTTATAGCTCGCCCCTTTCTTATGTACATCCCCAGATTATCCTGTGAAACTTTAGAAGATTGATTGAATTTTAAAAGCATGTTAAGGAAGTTTTCAATAATGTCGTTGTACTTCTGTTTCAAGTTGTGATGCGATGTACCTAATTTCCTAAAGACATTAGACCTCGCGATCTTTTGGGTTGTACTAAGTGTGCTTTTATGTAATAAATCATGAAATAAAGTGTATTAAATATATGGGTTGTCATAGAATTTAGTCAGAACTTGGGATTTGGTGAGGGATGAGTGGTTTTCCAATAGGAGGGAGAGGGGTTCTTTATACTTGAGGTGATGGATGTTTTTAGGATAAAATATTGAATAAAATATAATATCAGGTATGGGTTTTTTTTCTCATTTAGATATATCTTTCTCTTCCACTCCTCTTCCTAGATAAAAGAAATATGTTTATCTGGGATTTTTAAGGTTTTTAGCGTTTTTAATGATTTTTGGGGTTTAAATAGTTTACAGTTTTTAACGGGTTTTAGGTTTTTAGGGATTTTTTGTGTTTTTTACAGTTTTTAGGGTTTAAAGTTAAATCTTTGAATATTAACGTTTTTTACATTATGAAATATATTTGAATTAAATAACATGATTTTAAGACTTTCAAACACCTTATAATCTAAATTTATTAGTTTAATCAAAAGGAAAGTGGAAAAAAATGAAAATTTGTTATTTTAATTAAAATACTTTTGACTTTAGACTTTGGAAAATGATTTTTAGGTTTGAAAATTAAGTTTAATGTTTTTAGTGACCCATTTATCTTATTATATTGATTTTGGACCAAAATAAAAAATTCAACATTTATTAAGTCATTATTGTGTCATCATTATGTCATAAAACACGCAGTATTTCAAAAAAAATATTTTTACTATCCATAAAAAAAAAGGAAATATTTCAAAAAATTATCAAAAAAAAACACCCTTCAAAAATTTTGACGTGTTGATTCCAAATATGAAATTCATTTTATCAAAATAATTTTATAACATATGTAATTTTAATTTTTAATATAAAAAGTATGATTTTTGTGAAATACATTAAAATACAGTTTAATACAAAGAATGCTTATATTTTTAATCTTGATATTTATTTTAAGGCATTATAATATTTATATTTTCTTAAATTACTCATGATAAATATTTATTTATCACGTATTAATATTTTGAGGTCAAATTACTATTCCAATTGTTAGGTTACTATTCCCAGTGGTCATGATATCATTCTCAACGATCATATTACTATTCCAACAGTCATATTACCACTTGTAAATATATATTCATTATTTTATTAAACATTCACTACAATTCCTCCCAATGTTCTATATTTCCATTTTCTAAGATGGTGATTGGTTTACTAATATTCTGTTTCTTTTCTACAGTGTTGTTCATGGGGACAATGATTCTAGAAGATTGAAAACATCCAAATTTTCTGATTCTACTTTTCCTAATTTATATTTTTTGTCACATTGTAATATTTTAAATTTTCATGGGTTTAATTGATGACTAATGTAACGTTCTTCATTAATGAAATAAAGTGTTCATTTTTCTATGTGTTGCATGTGTATAATGTTATATAATATAAGACATATTATTCGAGAAAAAAATATTAGTAATAAAGTCAGGGTCGTTACACCTCAGCCCTACCTACCTCAGTCTAGCATGGTCCCCATCATCAACAACATTCCATATGTAACCAAGTGTATGTCCAAAAGCCACTACAGCATGTGTAATAGAATTATACTTCAAATCATCACAACTCATCCATGTACACTTATGGGAAACTGGATCCACCATGACCGAATTCAAGTATGCACCATACCTCAAGCCATTACAACCTAAACATAAATATATTGTAAAACTGGGAGTCGTCATAGTCCAGGTAGGAATGCACTCTATATCATAAGCCATTATAGATCATGATACGTTAACTCATATATATGACTAAAGGGGGTAGGATAGAGGGAGAAGTCAGTCATCCATTCCCTCTCCATCCTGGATGTTGGAGAAAACATCCCGCCACCAAAAAAACATTTGAGGGTCAGTTTCCTTACTGGCGTGAATGGGGTAGCATATGAAATCAAAAAATCTATAAATAATATTATGCTCAAATCAAACCGAGGGAAACTACCCGACCTTAAAATTATCCACAGCTAACGTCGCACGAGACCTCCAACTCCACTGTTAAGGGCTATATATCAAACAAGCACACAAGCATCAAGATCATTATTAAATTATTAATTAATCATTAATTAATTCACATTACCATTTTCAAGATAAAAGTTTTGTTCTTCTTAAGCCAAGTGTCGACGACACAATTAACTCTCTTTCTTATATTCTCAAGTATGTCATCATCGTTAACCACTTAACAAATTTTAGATAAAAACAAATGCTCTTTGTAGCATCCCATTCAACAAACTCATGGTTTACATTAATATAATATAAACCATTTAACATCACATCAAACAACACCTTATCTCATGGGTTTATTTATTTATTCATTTATCATTCATAAATTCATATAGGTACTCTAAGACTCTGCCTAAGCTACCACATTAGAACTGCACATCTTGCAAAGAGTCTGACTACGTCAAGTAGTGGGAAACCAACAAATAACATCCGGCCAACAGGTTATCCAACAAGAATCAAGAAAGAAGTAAGCATCGATGAGCAAACTCCACTTTGAACTCATCTTGACTCCCTGGTGTCTCACACAATTGTGCATGACATCAAATTGTCCTGCCATCCCCATCAAATTGTCTTTCCATCACCGGCATCAACCATCACTATAGCACGGGCTCTTGGACCTATTGCTCATCCAAGATTTCCAACCACATCAAAACAACCATCAATCAAACAGATCTGGGCCCCCAGCCCATAAACAACCTCAAGCCTTTGGCCCATTGCTCATCAAGGATCACAACCACACATGGTTATCAAACAATCACATACGGATCTAAAATTCCTAGAGCACGCATAAATTTCAAATGTATTTTCCACACACAGACAAAGGCACTAAGGTCATTCAACCAAGGCATACAATTCTTTCACAATAAGAACAGGCTGGCTCAGCCCCAGAGCATTTATCATTAGAAAATAACAATTTTAATTTTCATCTTGAATTAACCAAATTTTTAGACACTGGTTTCCAGTAATAAGTAACCTGCAACTTATCAGCTATCAACAGCTATGAATCAATATAAACATGCGTCTAGCATTACTTTCATATTCCATAAAAAACGGAATAACAAATATCACAGTAACATGCATCTTTCTTTAATCACACCACCATGATTCTGGCTTTACATTGTTTTTCAGATTTCTAGAAAATTAACCATGTTCGTCACAACAACATCCACAATGTATAGATATCACACTATCTAGCAAAAAAAGATGCAACAACAATATAGAGAGATACACATGCAATCACAAAACTCAAACCACAAAACATAATTCTTTTACTTTTGTATTTTTATATTTGTTAGGTTAATTCCACCATTACTTAGAGGACTAAAACATGATCATCTCACACCCGCACTTCAAATCAAAGAGAGGTAACAAATCCCCTACCTCAACATGAAGATCTCAATGTTCTCTAAGAAAGAATGGAACACCAAGTGCAACACTCGGATTACCACTTCCTTGAGAAAATCAACGATCCACCCAACAAGAGTCATCTATCATTCATCGATGGAAACTGCAAGAAAAGTGAAGATAATAAATTGGTATAGCATGAAAAAAGAATAATGGAAGAGAAAAAAAAGAATCGGAGAAGGGAAAACGAACCTCAGGTCACCACATATCAATCTCTAGAGGACGGGGGTTAAATCTGATCCAAGGAGCTTCAAAGGCCTTCAAAAAAGATATCATAATCGCCTAGGGTTAGAGAGAGGATAGGCACAATAAGACAATTTTAAGGGGCCTCCCCAACATATAACTAGGTTGGTAAAGCTGTATTCATGATGTGAAAGGATACTCCACACCAGGAATTCCTTGAATCCCACATCCGTTGAAAATTAAGTCATCTGCTAAAAAATCCAGGAAAACTCATTCATGTCATAAATTTTTTACTCGCATCATGGATCATTTCTAGATAGAACCATTGAATTGCACCTCTAAACCCTTCAGTCTACAAACTATAATTCAAGCTGTGAATCTCAATTCACGTTGTGAATGTTGAGTTCACACTGTGAATCTCTCCTATAACCAGATTTCCTGCTTCTAACCACCCACTCCTACCTCAAACTCGCAAAGGGAAAGACCTGAGAAAAGTGGGCCCTTAAAAGAAACCTAGAAACAAACTATGAAAGAGGTACTTGGGGCTTAGATTGTGTTAGACTCGCCGGGAGAAAATTACCGCAATGAACGACACTACAATCGGGCAAGAGACGAGGAGGATGGATCCCAAATCGTCAAGGAGAAGCCTCTACATAACCAATATCATGAGTGAGGGTCGAGGGAGGTGAGCGATAACGGAAATAGGGGCTTAAGGGAAAGTTACAATCTTAACCCTCTTAAAATTATGCCCAAGAGGCCATTTACAACGTGACCAAATGGTTCACGTCATGAACCACTGCGGATAAAATGTTTTCAATCCTGCTCAAGCAATTCACAACGTGAACCATCATGGTCATGCCATGAATGTTGTCTGCAGCAATATTTTAGATGTAGGAGTTCCTTTCCTAAAAACTAACCCCTGAGCCACTCTAACCCCTCAAATGGCTAAAAACAATAAAGATACACATGATTAGGCAAAAAAATTAAATCATTACACACCTTGAAATTCAAGAAGTGTTACACATATAACAAAAAAAATTGGTTGGAACAACCCCAAACACTAATCCCCAGAAAAAAACCTTTTTATTGTTGTCTTGAATTAACTGGTTCATTATACATAGGTTTCACCAACAAGCAACCTATCATCAGTAGCTAACAATGGCTAAGAATCAATCACAAACATGCTTCGAGAAACACTTTAAATTTAAATTCACATGTCACTTTTATTATTAACTTCAACTTTAGTAGTTTTACTTTGTTCAACCAATTTCAAGCATATCAAACATGCTAAACAATGACAATAATCATATCAATATAAATAGCACATTATCTAGAAAATGTCAAGAGAAATCATCAACATAACTGTAGAGGGTGAATTCCCCTTACCTCAATGTGAGGTGAGGATATTCTTTTATAGATTAGGAAACCAATATACAAGACGGGTAAGTCCAATGTGGGACTCACCCATTTACACTTAAATGGGTTCCAACACTCCCCCTCAAGCTGGACATGCCCAGATTGGATAGAGTCCCACACAAAAAGAATAACAAGACAATCTCAAACTCCCCCTCAAGCTGGGCCAGGGAGGCTGTGAATACCCAGCCTGGAAGTGAGAGACTCAAGACGAGCTCCGGGAAGACCTTTGGTGAAGAGATCGGCAAGCTGATCGGCCGTCGGGATATAGCCGAAACCGATATGGTGCTGCTCCAGATGGTGGCGGAAAAAGTGACAATCCACCTCGATATGCTTCGTCCGTTCATGAAAGACGGGATTCGAGGCAATCTTCGTAGCGGCCTGATTGTCACACCAGATATGAGCAGGAGTCGATGTCGGGAAACCGAGCTCCTGGAGAAGATGACGAAGCCAGAGGATCTCAGTAGTGACAGTGGCCATGGCTCGATACTCTGCCTCGGCACTAGAACGGGAGATCACAGTCTGCTTCTTGCTGCGCCAAGAGATGAGATTACCGGCGAAGAATACGGCGAATCCCGAAGTAGACTTGCGGGTAGCGAGGCAACTGGCATAGTCCGCATCACAAAAAGCCTCAACATCCATGTGAGCATGATGTGAGTACCGAAGGCCGCGTGCAGGGTCTTTCTTGATGTACTTGGCAATGCGGAGGACAGCATCCCACTAAGAGCAGGTGGGATGCTCCATGAACTGGCTGACTTTGCCAACGGCACAAGCAATGTCGGGACGCGTCATGGTGAGGTAGTTGAGTTTACCGACCAAGCGCCGATAGCTCTCAGGATGAGGAAAGAGATCCGAGTCGGAATGAAGGGAGCGTTCCCCAGGCTCAAGGGGAGTGTCAACTGAGGTGGCGGTGCTCAACCCGGCATCCTGCAATAGATCAAGAGCATACTTGCGCTGGCAGAGAGAGATAGTGTCCGCAGTTCGGGAGACCTCGATGCCAAGAAAGTACGTGAGGGGTCCAAGATCCTTGGTGTGAAAGTGATGGTGAAGATGCGTCTTGAGGCTGGCGATGCCTCTGGAGTCGCTCCCTGTGATGATGATGTCATCAACATAAACTACAAGCAAGATACAGCCGTGTGCCGTCGTACGGAAGAAGACGGTGTGATCTTTCATACTCCGAGAGAGGCCAAAGGCGGTGACGACAGTGCTGAAGCGGCCAAACCAGGCGCAAGGAGACTGTTTGAGGCCGTAGAGGGAGCGACGGAGACGGCAGACATGGGAGGCGGCACCAGAGGCAGAGAAACCAGGGGGCTGCTGCAGGTAGACCTCCTCGTCAAGAAAGTCATGGAGAAAAGCATTCTTAACGTCGAGTTGATGAAGGGGCCAGTGATAATGAGCAGCCAGAGAGATGAAGAGGCGGACCGAGGCCATCTTGGCGACTGGGGAGAAGGTCTCAAAGTAGTCGACGCCATATGTCTGAGCAAATCCCTTGGCGACAAGCCGGGCTTTGAGGCGGCAGAGAGAGCCATCAGGATTGAGACGGATCGTGAAGATCCATTTACAGCCGACCGCCTGTTTGTTTGCCGGAAGGGGAACAAGATCCCAAGTATGGTTGGCATCCAGAGCCTGCAATTCATCTCTCATTGCGGCTAGCCACCCGGGGTGAGATTTGGCCTCACCGACCGTTCGAGGAAGCGACACGGTCTCCAGAGCTGACAAGCCCCTGTAAGAAGATACAAAGAGAGGAGTATTCTGACACGAGCGAGTACCTTTCCGGAGCGCAATCGGCACATCCTCAGGAGTTGTGTCAGGAACATCAGGCGAAGCGGGAACAATGGTTTCCTCGGCCGGGACGGGAGGGACAGTGGAAGGACGACGAGAGTAGGTCTGTCCAAAGAGATGACCGGTCGGAGGAGACACCAGAGGCGGGTGAACCATGAGCGGAAGGCAGTCATCGATGGTAGTGTCAGGAGAAGGAGAGGGGAGAGTGAAAGGAGAGCTCTCGACAAATGAAACGTCGGCAGAGGTGATATACCGGCGGAGGTCTGGAGAGAAGCATCGGTACCCGCGCTGAGTGCGGGAATACCCGAGAAAAATACAGCGAAGGGATTTGGGTGATAGTTTGGAGAGAGTTGGGCGAGTGTCTCGGACATAACAGAGACATCCGAAGATACGGAGTGGAAGGGAGTGAGGAGGGAGAGAGGGAAACAGGGTATGAAAAGGAGTCTCCCCCTGAAGGATGGAGGAGGGAAGACGATTGAGAAGGTAAGTAGCAGTGAGGATGGCATCCCCCCAGAAAAGAAGAGGGACCTGGTGGTGGAAGAGGAGGGCACGAGCGGTCTCCAAGATATGTCGGTGTTTCCGCTCGGCCACCCCATTTTGCTGAGGGGTATCAGGACAGGAGGTCTCATGGATGATGCCGTGGGCCCTCATAAACTGCTGAAAATGAGTGGATAAGTATTCTCGCCCATTGTCAGATCGGAGACATTTCACATGGAGGGAAAACTGTGTCTGGATTTCCTGAAAAAATGTCTGAAAGGTTGAGAGAACCTCCGTGCGATCTCGAAGAAGATAAAGCCAGGTCATGCGGGAGTAATCATCAATAAAGGTGATATAATAACGGTACCCGGACTGGCTAGGAACCCGGCAAGGACCCCATACATCGGAATGAACAAGAGCGAAAGGAGTCGCTGCACGTGGTTCCGGGCGAGGAGCATACGTCGTCCGATGATGTTTGGCAAACTTGCAGGATTCACAATGGAAGGAGAGGTGAGAACCGAATTGGGGGCAAAGTTTATGGAGGGTGGAAGGCGGTGGATGGCCAAGGCGGTAATGGAGGTCAAGGGCTCGGGCTGTGGTGGATGAGCAAGCAAGGGATGATGGGGTATCAAACAGGTAAACCCCATCCCGAAGATAACCTCGACCAATTTCCCGATTCGTCTTCCGCTCCTGAAAAACAACACCAGATGAGCTAAAAATAGCAACACAATTCAATTCGGTGGTGAGTTTGCTGATAGAGATAAGATTAAAGGGACTTTGAGGAACATGAGCGACCGACGTCAGGGGAAGAGACGGGGTCAAGGAACATGTGTCATATCCGGTAATAGGGATTGTTGAGCCATTAGCAACAGTAATGGTAGAGGCACCGGTGTACGGATGATAGGTAGTGAACATACCAGAGTCCCCTGTGAGATGGTCTGATGCACCGGAGTCAAACATCCACGCTGTCTGGCGATGAGAAACACAGGCGGTGGAGTTGCCAGTCTGAGCAAGTGGGGCTAGAGAAGAAGATGGTGGCGCAGTCGCGCGATAAGATGTTACCAAAGCAAGCTCCTCCGGCGAGAGTGTTGTCCTGTAACGGGTACTGGATGAAGGAGGACCGCTGTGCGGTAGAGCCGATGATGGAGGATGGGAGAGCCGCTCGGCTGGGTGCATAGGTGCCCGGGAAGGCCGACAATGGAAGGGAGGGTGCGGCCCGGCCGGAATACTGGCGGCCGGAGGTGATGCCGGAGGGCCGCGGGCGGACTCGCCCGCCATTAACGCAGGGAGCTGGGCTGACGGCGCAGGAAGGCCGCAGGGTAGCTGCTGGTAGACGGGCTGGGGAGCGCCGCCGGAAAGGGCAGGACCGCCGGGCACAGGAGGGAGGGCCGCCAGGAAGGGCAAGGCCGCCGGGCACAGGAAGGAGGGCTGCCGGGAAGGGCAGAGCCGCCGGGCACAGGAGGGAGGGCTGCCGGGAAGGGCAAAGCCGCCGGCATGGGTGGAGGTCGGTGCTGGAGGCTGGCGGGAGAAGGGAGGCTGTCGGCGCATGGAGCCGGCTGGGATGGAGCCGCCGGGGAGGGAGAGTCGCCGGGAGGGAGCGCTCCGCAGGAGGAGGCGCCGGCGGCGGGAGAACCAGGGAGAGCCGCCGGGAGGAGGGGTGGTCGCCGGGAAGAGCGGGCGTCGGGCCGAGGGCGTTCCGGCGGGGCGAGGCGGGGCTGGCCGGGAGGGAGCGTCGAGGGAGGTGGTGCACCGGGACGGCGGGGCGAGCCGGGAGCCGGGGAGCCGGGAGCCGGGAGATGCCGCCGGGAGCCGGGAGCCGCGAGAGGCCGCGGGAGCAGAGGGAGGCGCGGGAGGCGCTGGGAGCAGCGGGAGGCCGCCGGGAGCAGCGGGAGGCCGTCGGGAGCAGCCGGGAGGCGCCGGGAGCAGCGGGAGGCCGCCGGCGGGGCGCGCGGGTGACGGCGTCGGGAGCCGCGGGAAGCCGCGGGGAGGGAGCGCCGTCGGGGAGGAAGGACGTCGGGCGGGGGCCAGAGAAGCGCCGGGAAGCCGCGCAGGGCAGCCGGGAGGATGGAGGGCGGTGCGACGGGAGGGCCGGGAGCCGCGTGCGTCGGGAGGTGGAGGCGTAGCGGGAGGGACGACCGCCGGGAGGGTGCAGGCCGGAGAGGAGAGGTGCGCCGGGACGGAGGGCCTGCCGGGAAAGGCTAGGGCAGGAGGGAGAGAGGCGGGGCCGGGAGAACACCGGGAAGCCGCAAGGGAGGGAGGGTTCGGGATAAAAATCCCTCTGATACCATGTAGAGGGTGAATTCCCCTTACCTCAATGTGAGGTGAGGATATTCTTTTATAGATTAGGAAACCAATATACAAGACGGGTAAGTCCAATGTGGGACTCACCCATTTACACTTAAATGGGTTCCAACAATAACATTAACACATGCGATCACAATACTTTTTGATTCATTCTTAATTCTGTTTATTATCCTCCTTAGGTTAATTCCACCATTTACCCAAGGGAACTAAATCATGATAATCTCACACTTTCACATAACAAAAGAAAAATCACAAATCCCCTACCTCGAGATGGAACTTTCAACGTTATTTGAGTAAGAATGGGAGAACAGGCGCAGATTTCTGATCACCTTCTCCTACAAGGAACTCATGATCCCTATGAACATCCCACCATTGATCTGCCATCAAACATCAATAAAAACCCCAAGAAAACCGAAGGAAACAAACATCCATAGAATGACATGAGAGAAAAAGAAACTAACCTAAAAGCATCAAGAATCGATCTCTAAAAGACAGGGGTTAAAGCCTAGCAAAGGGGGGTCTCTAAAAGAGGTATGTCACGACCTGCCTTCTTCAAGATGAGGAAAGGGGTAGAAAATTGTCATGTCCTCCCTTCCTCGAGTTGAAGGAGAGATAATGACCCCTGAGTCCTGCCTTCGATAGGCCCCGGAGTGGCAACTAGCGCCAAGAGTATAGAATCCCACACAGAAATGGAAGGCATTACCCTTTTTATAAAACAAGATCAGGAGATAAGATGGTAAATCTCAAACAACTCCAAATACCAAAAGTAGAAGTGAAGCCAAAAACCCTTTCCCACATGCATGTTCCGAAGTAAAGTTGATACAAGGTACAACAAAACTCCAAAGTAATTACCAAAAGAAAAGAGACTAAGCAGCAACACCAACCAATCCCAACTCCCGAGCTAGTAAAGTCCAGCACAGTCCTTGAAGTCCTCCCAGAAACCTAAAAATAGTTTTATATATGTAGGATGAGTATACGAGTATACCCAGTAGGAAAACTAAAGCCACCCGTGCAAAAGCGAGGGAACATATTAATGTCTCTATGAGAAAATAGTAGAACCTCAAAGAATCTACTGAGGAATACTAACCAGACCTGCCTCACCAAGGTGCACTCACCAAATAATGTGTTGACCTCACCTGTTTTGATAATCCCAATTATGCTTTCATATACTTTGATAATCTCAATCTAATATTTTTCTATATATTAATTCTTTCAATCTGTGCTCAAGATGATAATAATATTAAAATAATCCATGAGATGGTTTAATCTTTGTTTATCCATGTTTATATAAGTTCTGAAGTAATTCTAACCCATTCGGATATGTTTTGCATAAAACAGATAAGTATTAAGTCACTGGTCTGCGTTTAGCTAGAGCTACCGGTACTCAGTCTACCGATAGACAGAGTCACCGATACACTAAGGTCACCGATATGTACAGAGCTACCGACAGACAAACAGACCAGAGCTACTGATAGACAGAAGTCTATCGATAGAGCCAGTTCACAGATAGTTACCGATACAAGTATAGTCACCGATATATCGAGCTACCGATAGAAGTCTGCTGATAGTGTAAGTCTACCGACACGTGCAAACAGCTACCGATACAAAGAGCTACCGATGGAGCAACAGCTACCGATGGATCAAGAGCTACTGATAACAAGAGCTACCGATAGAACTAAAGTCACCGGTATATGAGCTACCGATGGAAGGTTCTGCGACACAAAGTCCATCGTGCACGTCTACCAATAAAAGGCTACTAATGATTGACCAACCAGTCAAACCCTATACTCTTCATACTATTTATTTATTTAGCTAACGGTTACATTTGATGGTTTTAATGCAGTTAATGTTATTTAATGATTTCTGTTGCATGTCAGGGAACCGTACCTAGTACCCATGCAAAAGGCGATTATTCTTTTCTGCCGAAGCTGAAAGCTATAAAGGGATGGAAAGAGAACACTGGACATATGTGACACAAGAAGAACACACTGGATATATACAACAAGCATCAAGGAACTAAGGAGATACACGAAGGGTGAAAGAGACAAGAGCTGAACAAACATTCAAACGTGGATCATTTTTCACGAGTCTACCTTCATACTCCAAGAGTCCTGGACATACACGAAGAAACTCATTCTAGAGGAAAACACAAGCTGCATCTTGAGAGGACTACATCAAATACTTCATGCACTCAAACTCATAAGCTGAACCAAGAACCCAAGAAGAAAACGACACTCTGTTTTCTGAGCAGAAACCAGAGAAGGACTTAGAAGCTTTTCTGACCAACCAATCGAGTCCAGAGTTGCACTGCTAATCACTAAAGCATTTCTAAACTCAGTCATACTTATCTTTAGTGACTCTTTCATTTACATTCCGAGCAGTGTGTGTACTCTGTTTACTTTACACACACACTGTCTCCTGTGCTAAACTGGAGGATTCTTAAATCCTCACTCAAACTCCATAACTCTTTTGTTTCCCACTGTGGATAGTGGTAGAGGTCGAGTAAGACCTGGACAGCCTGTGTGCTATTGTTTGTTTTTCCCACGAAGAACTGTGATAGAGGTCTTTGGACCTGGACAGTATTGTACTGTTGTTTACCCCCGATCCAGGGTGTGGATCAATTTATATAAATTGTTGAGAGGACTAAGTCTCGGCTTGAGACTGAACCTCTTGGTTAACTTTGTTGTGCATTTTATTTTAAGTCTATAAGTATTACATATATATTTTTACATTCCGCTGCTTATTACTTTGAAATACAAAACTATTTTAAAGCTACTTTGATAGTTAAATTAGCAAGTGTTTATACTTATCGTAAACCAGTAAGTTAGTTTCAAAAGTTAATTTAATCTTCAGATTAAGTCAACTGAGACCTAATCAATCTTTGAGAAACTGATTGAACATTTACACTCTGTATAGATTCACTACAGTTTAACTTTGTTTTTAAATTGGGGGATTTTAAGAGAAATAATTTTAACAGAAATTTTAATTGGAACTCAATTCACCCCCCTCTTGAGTATCCACTCCGACCAACATAATGCAAGTCAAGTAAAGTAGTATTATAAGCACATCGATATTTGGGTACCTCGCACCACTTTCCCACTGGTTAACTGCTCATATCTAATGACTAACTTCTTGACGCTACCACTCTTCCCACACGCAATCCCACTGCCACAACCTACCCGCACACACCTGGGCCTCAACCACACACAATCCCGCTCGCAAACACTTGGGCCACAACAACCACACCACTCACCCGAAGACACCTGGGCCTCATCCCAAAAACACTTGGAAAAAAAACCTGGCTTGCAAACACCTAGGCCTCTCATCTACAACAAACCCTTGCCCAAAGAATCTAGGACTATGGTAATCCTCAAGCCATTACAGCCTGCCTGAATACGCTCGGGCAGTAAGAACCTGGTAGAGGGTGCGAGGAAGAAAGTCAGTAACCAGTCATCCATCCTCCCACCAGGATGTTGGGAAAGATGCCCTCCCCCATGAAATGGAGGTGTTCGGCACATGGTGCTCAACAACGGTGGAGTGCGTATAGAAATCACAAGGAACTACAATTTATATGTATATAAGTAAGAAAAAAATCAGCCCAAACTATGGGTTTCCTAACAAACAACCAACCCACACAACAACCTTTGCTGCTACCCTTATATGCACAACCACACGAACAACCACAATAAAACACAAGCCTAACCCCTTTTCATTTAACCACTTGCCATTTATTATTTAAGAGGTCCACTTTATTTTGTTCCAGCACTACCCGGGGAAACTAACAAGCCATAACCATATCAAAAACAACATGCAACACCAAACTGCAGTCCCACTGCACAACAGCACAAAACCAGAATTACAATCCACCGCACAAACACCCATTCTTCCTAGACACTTGTTCAGCCATTTCCAACTATCATTCTTCAAAATTATACCACACAATCCTTCTCTCACAACCCATCTCTGCTGCCCCGCTGCCCAAACAATTCTCAGATGCAGTCTCACTGCATACAAGTTCATAACCACACCGCAATCCCACTGCCCAACGTTGCTCCGCGACCACAACACAACAAAGGTAGATCAGTTTCCTACAAGTTCATTCATTGCAGAATCAATCAATCTCTTAGATTGAGAAGACAACTCACCACTTGTACCACCCCACGCACAAAGCCCACACTAACTACCATTAACCCACGACCCTGTTGTACACACATACCATATCCTTCTCATTGAACCAATTCCTCTGTCCAACCTCGTACCCACAACCGTTCTCCCAACAGAAACACCACACAAATCACACAAGGTTACAAAACTCAACATAACACAACACTCAGCCACACCTATCAACAAGATGTGTATACATATTCATATTTAATCAGCAGAGGTTCTTTAATTCCACTTAATTATAACCAATCATTTATCAAAGCATCGCAAAAAAACAGAACATCACTAGTGCACAAGAAAATACCATCAATGGTCATAATTTTTAGAAGGCTTTACATCCACAATAGATCACAAGGCTAACAAATAAAACTGGCGATCAATATCAAACCACTCTCTACCCATTATTTTATTTACCCATGTTATCTTTTGATCAAATTCAGTCCTTATCTATTTCTTGTTTCTAAGAAAATTTTTCAGTTGTTCCTCACAAGTATTCATTAGCATACCCACCCCGCATGATGCACAATTAAAGATAAAAGAAATCCCTACCAAATGATCAAAGGATCGAAGTTCCTCCTTACGCCAAGAATAGGGGATCGTGCGAGCAGTAGGGAAGAACTCCAAGAAAACTGAGCAGGAGGGGCTCTAGCATAGGCGCATTACTCGTCTAGGGAGGAATTCTCTAAGCACATCAAGGGGAAATGAAAAACACACAAGGGAAGATCCTGACCTTGAAGAGTTGGATCATATTTTAAAGGAAGAACGGATTTAAAAGACATTAATGTGGGATCATGGTCAAGATTATGCGATTTGAGTATCTCAAATCGTTTGGGATGTTATGATATTTAAAGATTAATTAATACTCTTTGAAATAACCTTAAAAACACCTGAAGAAGGCTTTAAACTTGGTTTACGTCAAATAAAACGTAAAAGGGTAGAAACTGGAAAAATGGGGAAAATGGGAAAACCGTAAATGAGTCCCTGATGGTTCGAAGCACTTATGATTATTATTATTACACGATTTTGAAAACCCAAGGACTCAATAGATGGTATGGATAAATAAAATACAGGATTTCCAATCCTAGCAGGAAAAAAAGAGAGAGAAACGGATACTCCAAATGGAAAGTGAGTAAACAGAATTTCATACTCGATCTCAAATAAAAATATCGAATTCTGTGGAAAGCTGTATTCGATGATTTGCATAGAAGATGGTGAAATAATGTCTTTAGCAGTTACATATCTGGGACCTTTGACACAAATGGATGCATCACAGGTTTCATACAGATTACTTCTTAATACAGTTTCTTTCAAATTCATTAAAATTTCATGTACAGATTCTTGAATACCTACTATGGTATAATATTCATGTGGTATTTTATCAAATTATGCATGTGTTATACATGTTCCTAAGTCACCGATGCAGAGCCACCGATGGGTGAGCTACCGACACGACCTAGCGACGCTGATCCACCGACGCTGAGCTACCGACGCCACGACCTACCGACGCAACGACTTACCGATGCCTCGACCTACCAATGCCTCGACCTATCGACGCCTCGACCTACCGCTGCCCTGACCTACTGACACTGACGCCCTCGACTCACCAATTGCTAACACCCTCGGCTCACTGATGTCGACGCCCTCGACTCACCGATGTTGACGCCCGCGACTCACCAATGCCGATACCCATGACTCACTGATGCCAACACCCCTGACTCACCAACACACTAACATGTCGACTCACTAACATGCTGGCGCCATCATGCTGACATGCAAACGCATTGACATGCTGATGGAAAATTGGAAATTTGGAAAACTCCAAAAAAGAGTCATCGTTGCCTCCCAAAACACCCTAAACACTAGATTTTCACAAAGGACAGGTCTGGGAAAATCTAGGTTATTACATCAGATAGCTCTCAAATTATTCTCATCCTCAAGAATTCAAAACTAAACTAGAAGAAAGAGGATCTGAACAACCACCCCTTAAGATACCTCTGAGGAGCAAACCACCTTATGTTATTCCAAAGCTGAAGTGAAAACCTCGACATCCTAGAACACCTTCTTGACATATATCTCCTGAAAAACTATGAAAACACTAAGTCCCCACACTGCCCCGAACAACCACACAAACACCAAAGGTCACGCTATCCAGACATATGGATTAGGGAGTTACTTCCTCAATGTCAAGATATTATCTGCTTTGGATGTCACTGACTCGCTCACACGGGTTTAATCGCATCCGCATTAATGCATCTTGATTAGGGATCAAGTTCTCCCCTCCCCATAGTCAGGACTTTTAACACAAAATCAGAGAATAGAGAAACAACTTATCATACAAAAAGCGAGGTCAAACATTACATCGTTAAACGAAGCACAAAAGTAAAACACAGAAACAAAACTTAGAATAGCTTTGGGTACTGGGCACACATATGTGCCTCCCACTCCCAAGTACTCTCATCGAGGCCAACATGCCTCTATAACACACGAACCCAAGGAATGGTTCGTCCACGCAATAACTTCTTCTCATGATCCTTGATTCTTACTGGTCGCTCCACGAACGTCGTGTCATCCTCAACATCCAACTCTCCCCAGTCTAGGACATGGGAGTCATCGTGTAGATATCAACGGAGCTGAGAGACATGAATGACGTCATGGATCCTATCCAACCGCGGCGGCAACACCTGATGATATGCCACCTCGCCAACTCATCCAAACACCTCGAAAGGTCTGATGAACCTTGGAGAAATCTTGCTTCCCTTACCAAACCTATGATGTCCGCGCCGAGGGGAAACCTTAAAGAAAACATGGTCCTAAACCTCGAACTCCAAGGGCCTCCTCCTATGATCGGCATATAACTTATGTCGGTCCCGATCCGCCTTCATCCTCTCACGTAAAAGCTGAACCATCTCTGTTGTGTTCTGCACTACATTTGGTCCAAGAAGGTTTCCCCTACCTCTGTCCAGCACACGGGTGAACGACACAGTCTTCCATACAAGGTTTCGAACGGTTTCATGTCAATGGTAGAGTGATAGCTATTATTGTAAGAAAACTCTACCAAGGGCAAGTGTTATACCCAAGATCCTTCGAAGTCCAAAACACATGTTCGCAGCATATCCTCTAATGTCTAGATAGTCCTTTCTGTCTGCCCATCCGTTTGAGAGTGGAAAGCGGTGCTAAGGAATAACTGGGTGCCGAAAGCATGCTGCAATCCCCTCCAGACACACGATGTAAAATGTGTATCATGATCCGACACAATGGGTCTTGGAACTCCATGCAATCACACCACCTCATCCACATATCTCTCTGCCAAGGCATATGTTGCGCTCGACTCCTTGATCGCCAAGAAGTGAGCCAACTTCGTCAACCGATCTACTACTACCCAAAGGGAATCGCATCCTCCCTGAGCTCTGGGTAAACCTATGATGAAACCCATTAATATGCCATCCCATTTCCATTCGGGAATATCCAAGGGCTGAACAGACCTCTAGGAATACGGTGTTTGGCCTTCACCTGCTGACACACTAGGCATCTTGCCACAAACTCCGCCACTTCCCGATTCACCCAGGGCCACCAAAACTGTGCCCTCAGGCCTTGGTACATCTTAGAGACTCCTGGGTATACCTTCAGGGGTGAGCTATAGAACTCACAGAGAACTCTCTCGCACATTTCCACTGGAACGAACAACTTCCCATGGAACAACATCTGATTTTGGCTATCCTCCGACCATCCTCCCAGAGCATCACCCTGGACAATGCGATCGCGTATTACTTCGGCCTCTGAGCCTCCCCACTAAGACTCTTTTACCCATCGCACCAAGACTTCATGGTCATCTAAAACAAATAGCCTCTGCCACTATCCTCCCTAACATCTAGGCGTAAAGAAGTTAACTCCTCCATTGCCTTCCAAGCATTTGTGGATTCTCAAACTACCTCCTTTTGCGACTTCCTGCTCAAAGCATCAGCCACCGTGTTCCCCTTTACTGAGGTGTAAGAGATATCGAAGTTATAATCCTGGAGAAACTTCATCCACCTTCATTATTGCAAGTTCAGGTATCGCTAGAAGAAGATATACCTCGGGCTCTTGTGATCCGTGAAGACCACAAAGCACTCCCTGATGAGGTAATGTCACCACAACTTCAGCGCGAACATGATCGCTGCAAGCTCTAGATCATGGGTGGCATAATTATGTTTGTGAGTGCGTAAATTCCTAGACCCATAAGATATTACTTCTCATTACTGCATCAGCACACATCCCAAGCCTAGGTCAGAAGCGTCACAGAACACCTCAAACATAACCCCTTCTTCTGGAAATCTAAGCACTAGGGCACTAACCAGTTTCCCCTTCAGATAGCTGAAAGCTGCTTCACACTACTCATTCTATATGAAGGCCTGGTCTTTTTTGGTCAAAGGTATCAATGGAGCTACAACTCGAGAAAAGTCAAGTATGAACCTCTGGTAATAGTCTGCCAGACCCAGGAAACTATGAACCTCCACCACATTCTTGGGTTCTGCCAAGAAACAAACACTTCAACCTTTGACGGGTCCACTGCTATCCTTTTCTGAGACATCACATGTCTGAGGAAGTGCACCTCTCGCCTCTAGAACTTGCACTTAGACAACTTTCTGTAGAGATGGTGGTGTCGGAGGACTTCCAGGTCAGTCCTCGGATGCCCGGTGTGCTCCTCCTCTGACCTTGAGTAGATCAGGATATCGTCGATGAACACGATGACGAACCAGTTCATGTACTCATGGAAAATAGAGATCATGAGCCCCATGAACACGGCTGATGCATTCGTGACACCGAAGAGCATGACCACAAACTTGAAGTGCCCATACCTGCATCTAAAAGCAATCCTCAGGATGTCACCCTCCTTTACCCTCAACTGGTGATATCCAGACCGCATGTTGATCTTAGAGAACCAACATCCCCCCTTTAACTGGTCGAAAAGATCATTGATCCTTAGAAGGGGGTGATGGTTCTTGACTGTCACCTGATTCAGTCTCTGGTAGTCTATGCACAGTCTTAGACCACCATCTGTCTTCTTCGCGAACAAGAATGGAGCACCCCACAGCAACACACTTGGCCAGATAAAACCTTTCTTCATTAGGTCGTCAACCTGAATCTGCAACTCCCGCAACTCAGAAGGCGTCATCCGATGGGGATCCATTAAAATCGAATGAGCACCAGGTTGCAAGTCTATCCCGAACTCAACATCACGCCGAGGGGGTAGAGTCACAACCTCTTCAGGGAAGACATCCAGTAATTCACTGACAACCCCTGAAACTTCCACTATCTCTATATCTACTAATTTCGCTCACAGATCAGCTAATAAAGAAAGAAGAGACTCCACTCGCTGGCTGCCCTCATGACAACTCCACTCGCCAACAAAAGTTATGCGCTGACCGCCCATATCTGAGAACACGACCCTTCTCCAGAAGTAGTTGATAACAGCGTGCATAGAAAACAACCATTCGATGCCTAAGATGATATCATATGGTTGCATCTATAGCAGAAGAAGATCCCCACTAGACTGATGCGACCCCAACATCAGTCTACATCCTCGACAAACATCAAACAGACTGGTCTAACCTCCAACTGGAGTACTCAACACCAGATGTATGGGAAGTCTCTCTACGTCTAGACCTAGGGCATGAGCTATACTGGGTGCAACAAATGAGTGAGAGGCTCTTGAATCAAAGCATACTCAAGGGTACTAAATAGACTGGTTGTACCTTGAACAACCTCTGGCCCTGCTAGAACTGCTACCTCTGCGGCGTGCAACTGCCCATGCCCAGCTCTTCTACCTCTCTACTGTTGACTGCCTCCCCAACCACACCCTGGTTGAGATCCCTAAGCATCACCCCGAGGTCGGCCTCCCCCAGCACCGTCTACCCTCGGTGGAGCGGGAGGTCGCTGCTCCTGCTGTTGAAAGGGCCTAACCGGCAACTGCTGCTACTGCTGAGGTGGGTGATGAATCTGTCCACCTCCATTGTACGATGCTCAAACTGAGCACTAGTTCTGAAGATGTCCACAACCTCCATAGATAAAGCACCTAGGTCCCGAGCCGATAAGGAAAGGGTGGGGACTAGGAGATCGGAACAGGAACTGTTGACCCTTACTCCCCACTGGCCAAAACCAGGAAGGTCCTGATACTGGAGACCTGATGTTGACGGCTTTCCCCTTTGACGAACTTGGTTGGCTCCCCTCTCGCGGCACACCTCCAAAAGAGTTAATCCTTTTCACTACCTCAGTCTTCTTATGAACCTCTAAGTATTTCGGTAGAGTTAAAGGAGTGATGGCATACTGAAGAGAAGGTCAGAGTGTCTCCTCTAAGCGTCTCGCTCTAGACTCCTTATCCGGGAAGAGATCTGGTGTGAAGCGTAGGATATCTTTGAACTTGATGCTCAGTTCCCTTACTGACATACTCCCCTGCTAGAGGGGGAGTAGCTCCTGTTTCTTCTCAGCCTTCATTGTGGAAGAAATGAATTTCGCTTGGAACTCCTTCTCAAAGTCAGCCCACAAAACCTAAATTTCCTTCCTCTCCCTGAGGTAAAGCATCAACCATTGATGTGTTGCTTCTCGTATCTGGCTCACTGCTAGAGGAACCTGGTACTATATCGGAGCTCGGATCAAGATGGAAGTGATCAACATCTCCTTGAGCCAACTCTCGGTTTCCATGTCCGAGACGCTACCCTCGTACTTTCCAAGAGTCTGCTGCTGGAAGGCATGAAGTGTCTTCTGCCACTGGTCATCTTCTTCCTCTCAATCGGCCCTCCACTGATCAACTGGAACCTGTCGGGCATCAACTGCTCGTACCACACATGGACGAAGCCTGGGTGCCATAGCTGAAAAGGTAGACAAGGAACTCATAAGCTCGGGTAGTGTGGAAAATTTCTTTTAAATTTGTTTTAACTCTTCATTTATTTTAAATTCCCAAAACACCAAGGACACACAAGAACACAAGTCATTATGATGCATGTATTTTCCCTAAGGTCTCTACCCTGCAATCAGTATAGCCTCACTTGGTCGTTCAGTAGGTCCATAGCCTTTGCATCGGATCATGGGGGGGCTAAAATCCTATGTCTTAGTCGGTCTTCCTTGGCCTATTTCATGCACCAAAGTCACCTAACATTGTTGCCCTATCATCCCATGAAATCCTCACTTTGTCTAACTCTGAACTTCATCATATCTCTCAAACTCCCAAAACCTGGCATTTGATACCATTTTGTCATGACCCACCTTCTTCAAGGTGAGGGAAGGGGCAGCAAAGTGCCACATCCTCCCTTCCTCAAGTTGAAGGAGAGATAATGACCCCTAAGTCCCGCCTTCGATAATCCCCAGAGTTGTGACTAGCACCAAGGGTCTAGAATCTCACACAGATTTAGAAGGCATTACTCTTTATAAAACAAGATCGAAATATAATATGGTAAATCCCAAACTCCAAATACCAAATGTAGAAGTGAAGCCAAAATCTCTTTCCCACATGCATGTTCAAAAGTAAAGATGATACAAGGTACAACAAAACTTCAAAGTACCAAAAGAAAAGAGACTAAGCAGCAACAGCAACCAATCCCAACGTCTGGGCTAGTAAAGTCCAGCACGATCCTCGAAGTCCTCCCAGAAACCTGAAAACAATTTTATATACGTAGGGTGGGTATACAAGTATACCCAGTAGGAAAACTAAAGCCACTCGTGTACAAGTGAGGGAACATACTAATGTCCCTGTGAGAAAACAGTAGAACCTCAAAGCATCTACCAAGGAATACTAATCAGCCCTGCCTCACCAAGGCACACTTACCAAATAACGCAAGTTAAGTAAAGTAGTAATATAAGTACGTCGATATTTGGGTACCCCGCACCACTTTCCCACTGGTTAACTGCTCATCCCTAATGACTAACGTATTGACGCTACCACTCTTCTCACACGCAGTCCCACTGCCACAACCTGCCCGCACACACCTAGGTCTCAACCAGACACAATCCCACCCGCAGACACCTGGGCCACAACAACCACACCACTCACCCGAAGACACCTATGCCTCATCCCGAAGACACTTGGGAAAACAAACCTAACCCGCAAACACCTAGGCCTCTCATCTACAACAAACCATTACCCGAAGAATCTTGGACTATGGTAAGCCTCAAGCCATTACAGTCTGCCCAGATACGCTTGAGCGGTAAGAACCCAGAAGAGGGTGCGAGGAAGAAAGTCAGTAACCATCCATCCATCCTCCCACTAGGATGTTGGGAAAGACACTCTCTCCCATGAAATGGAGGAGTTCGGCACATAGTGCTCAACAAGGGTGGGGTGCATATAGAAATCACAAGGAACTACAATTTATATGTATATAGGTAAGCAAACACTCAGTCCAACCTATGTGTTTCCAAACAACCAACCAACCCACACAACCACCTTTGTTGTTACCCATATATGCACAACCACACGAACAGCCACAATAAAACACAAGCCTAACCCCTTTTCATTTATCCACTTGCCATATATTAATTAATGAGTTCACTTTATTTTGTTCCAGCACTACCTGGGGCAACTAACAAGCCATAACCATATCAAAAACAACAAGAAACACCAAACTGCAGTCCCACTACACGACAGCACAAAACCAGATTTACAGTCCACTGCACAAACCCCAATTCTTCCTAGACACCTGTTCAGTCATTGCCAACTATCATTCTTCAAAATTATACCACACAATACTTCTCTCAAAACCCAGCCCTGCAGCCCCGCTGCCCAAACAATTCCCAGATGTAGTCCCACTGCATACAAGTTCGTAACCACACCACAGTCCCACTGCCCAATGTCGCTCTGCGACCACAACACAACAAAGGCAGTTCAGCTGCCTACAAGTTCATCCATTTCACTATCAATCAATCTCTCAGACTGAGATGCCAACTCGCCACCTGTACAACCCCACGCACAAAGCCCACAGTAACTACCATTAACCCATAGCCCCATTGTACACACATACCACACCCTTCTCACAAAACCAATTCCTCTGTCCAACCTCATACCCACAACTGTGCTCCCAACAATAGCACCACACAACTCACACAAGGTTACAAAACACAATAGAACACAGCACTCAACCTCACCTATCAACAGGATGTGTATACATATTCAGATTTAATCAGCAGAGGTTCTTTAATTCCACTTAATTATAACCGGGGTGATCACACGATATGTTTGATCCTGAGGCATCCATTTATTTGACCATGTATATGCGGTTTAACAATTTTTCATGTTACTGTCGTTTATCAAAGCATCGCAACAAAACAGAACATCACTACTGCACAAGAAAAGACCACCTACGATCATGATTATCATAAGGCTTTATAGCCACAATAGATCACAAAGATAACAAATAAAATAGGCGATCAACATTAAACCACTCTCTGCCCGTTATTTTATTTACCTGTGTTATCTTTTGATCAAATTTAGTCCTTATCTATTTATTGTTTCTAAGAAACGTTTTCAGTCGTTCCTCACAAGGATTCATTAACATATCCACCCCGCATGATTCACAATTCAATAGAAGCAAAAGAAATCCCTACCCGGTGATCAAAGGATCGAAGTTCCTCCTTGCGCCAAGAACAGGGAATCGCGCGAGCGGCAGAGAAGAACTCCAAGAAAACTGAGCAGGAGGGGCTCTAGCACTGGCGCACGACTCGTATAGGGAGGAAGTCTCTATACGCACCAAGGGGAAATGGAAAACACACAAGGGAAGATCCTGGCCTTGAAGAGTCAGATCCTATTTTAAAGGAAAAACGGTTTTAAAAGACATTAATGTGGGATCGTGGTCAAGATTACGCAGTTTGAGTATCTCAAGTCGCCCGAGATGTTAGGATATTTAAAGATATAATTAATACCCTTTGAAACGCCCTTAAAAGTGCCTGAAGAAGGCTTTAAACTTGGTTTACATCAAATAAAACCTAAGAGGGGCGAAATTAGAAAACTGAGAAAAACTGGGAAAATCGCAAATGAGTCGCCGATGGGTGAGTCGCCGACGCTGAGCCACCGACGGGTGAGCTACCGACGCGACCTACCAACACTGAGCCACCAACGTTGAGCCACTAATGTTGATCCACCAACGTTGAGCTACTGACGCCACAACCTACCAATGCAACGACCTATCGACGCCTCGACCTACCGACGTCTCGACCAACCGACACCTCGACCTACCGACGCCTTGACCTACTGACACTGACGCCCTCGACTCACCGATGCTGAGGCCCTCGACTCACTGATGTCGACGCCCTCGACTCACTGATGTCGATGCCCCCGACTCACTGATGTCGATGCCCCCGACTCACTGATGTCGATGCCCCTGACTCACCGATGTCGACGCCCCTGACTCACTGACGCACTGACATGCTGACACACTGACATGCCGACGCCGATGCACTGACATGTCGACGCACTAAAACACCAATGAAAAACTGGAAATTTGACAAACTTCTGAAATGAGCCACTGTTGCCTCCCAGAACACCCTAAACACTAGATTTTCACAAAGGAAAGGTCTGGGAAAATCCGGGTTATTACAAGGCCTTTGGATCATGTAAGGTTAGAAGAAGGTAGAATTTAAGAAGATTTTGAAGATGCTTGAGAAATTATACAAGCTGGATTTTAATAGCACCCTGAAGCAATCCCCTTGACCATGCCGCAACCCTTACGGTTTTCACCAGTACTATAGTACAGTTGCAAAGACCACACTACAAGGGTTCAAATCTGAACTCACCCTCCAAAATCTATGATGCAAACCCTGTGTATCTCTCCTGAGATCCTACAAACCTAGGTAACACCACGGCACAGCCCCAAGACCACATTTTAGTGACCCTTTGGATCGTAAAGATGGTAACCGACCAAGCTTCACAACGCAGCCTACGCCCATGTTGCAGCTACCTCCAAATCGACACACCAAAACCCCTCATCCCGAGCCTCCATGTCACAAGGATTACAACTACGTCGCAGGTCTAGCCTCCAAAAGTACACCACACTGTAATTCAAAGGACTACGTCGCAATCTCCCTCTACCGTTGAAAACTCACGTCAATCCATTTCCACTTTTTCATCCTCCCAAAAAAACTCTGATCGCCCCAAAACACTAATGGGTCAGGAAAAACCACGCCCTTACACACGATGTGTGGAACCTGTGGACTAGCTGGGTTGGTACTTCCACGAGATCCTGAGTCATGTCACTATAAAACTCGGTTTTCACTAGCCCATATGGCGTATGAGGCTAGGGGTTAGTCGGGTGTGCAGTCCTATATACCCAGGGTCATGTGGTCCGTTAAACATGGCGTGTGACCCTTAATCACAAAACATGTGATATTTAATTCTACGCGCAAACCCCAACTATAGGATGGGACATGACATGTTCAATGTGACCACAAGTCATGTGATATTTAACTCCTCCGAAAACCCAAGCCATGGCTAAGTGATACATGGTGTGTTCTCTAGGACTACATGTTGTGTAGTCGCATCCTCTTCGCAGATCTACTTTCCTCATTGTTTACTCCATCACTACTGCTTTTCTCACTGTTATTTATGCCTGAAACACCACCCACCACATCCTGACACCACTGCCATGCCTCTGGTGTCCATCTATGCCACCCTCATTGTCGCCATCGCTCCTGAGCCAAGCCGGCTTGCCTATCACAAATTGTGCATCATTTTCATGCCTAAGTTATAAGGCCCCAGCCTTAAACCTTACTTAATCTTGAGTTATTACAAGATTACACATTGAGGATCTTTTCAGGTTTAGAGTTTTAGAGAATTGGATCATAAAACTTGCATTACATTCCACATTTAAACAAAGTGGTTACATAAAAGATAGTATTCATTTTTCTCATCAACGGAAACATATTTAAAATAAAACATGGATTCTTTCTTGACACTTCCTTGACACTATCATCATATCATGTACCATTCCCTTGACCTGTGAAAAACATTTCAAAAGCTTGGAATGAGCATAAAAAACTCAGTAAGGGTTATAAAAAGTATGGAAAGAAAACATGAGTACATATATACATAAGAATGAAATCATACTTTACCCATAAAACATAAGCACTTTAACATACCTCATAAAATCATGAATAAATCATAGAAATCATAAGACATAAAGGTAACTTGAGGCATTCATAACATTCTTACGTAGGGAGTAACCCTCTTGGTTACGTTTGGAATACCCATCACAGTATATTCCCTAAATCTCTTCGGAGAAACCTTAACGTTTAACTCCTTTGCGTTACTCAATGCATTGTAGAGCTATATCGGGCTCACCCGCCCTTAGTTTATCACGGAACCACCCGTTTTCATAACAATGCCCAAGAACCATAACATAAACATATCACATAAAACATGCATAAAGGAAACATAACATTTTCACATTTCAATCACAGTATAACATTTTAAGATATTGAAATAATGAATCCATTCAAAAAAACCATTTTCAAAACCATTTAAAACATTTAATAAAGTGATTTTTGAATCAAAGTGTCTCATACCCCCTTGAAGCTTTTAGCATTTTAAACCATTAATATCCATATAAATAAATACTTAAAACCATTTTGAAAACATGGATATTAATAAGAACAAATCATTAAAACATTTAAAGCGATATTTTGGTTAAAGGGTTTTTTACCAAAATTAGAGACACTTGAATACAATAATTGAGGAATAACATTTAATCAGAACTTTATAATATCATGAAAATAAATGGATTCATGATATAATATTCCAAAGGACAGTATATACACCATATAAGAGTGAACTGGTGCATAACAACAATGAAGTCTCAATAGAAATGTAAAATGAGATGAAATCCCTTATAAAGAAGGTATCCTTAAATTAAGGATAAATCAATCTCATAATTATGTGCGACAAATATAAATACACCCAATATAAGTGGATATTAAGTGTAAAATAATCAAAGGTCATTCACACATATTCAAAGGATGACATATTCAATAACTACATGTTGAACCCAAAGAAATCGAAATTGGGTTAAGAAGTTCCCTTGACAGCCTAACGGCGTCACATCAAATTTTAGAAAAAGAGTTGATGAGAGAGATAAAGGGTATCTCATCTCTTGGACATAAAATTTACGGCAATAAGGATATATAAGAACATATCCTCGCATAATAAGATGAAAATTAAAAGACATAACAAAAGAAGTCTTTTAAAAAGAGGAGGGTGAAAGGTTCCCTTACCGATTTGGGTAACTTTCGAAACGTACACCCCATGAAAGAAGGACTATACAACATTGATGTAAATACTCATAAACGAAAGTATGTTACACAAAGAGTAGAATAATGGACAGTACATACACCACTCAAAAGGAAATATTGGCAAATGTAGCATGAATCTCACGAAAACACAAAGTGAGATAAAAAGCCCCTTAAGAAATTTCGGCAGCCTAACGGCGCCAATTAAAACTTCCAAAATGGATTGATGAGAGAAAATAGGGTCTCTCATCAAATGAACATAAAAAGTACAGTAAGAGTAATATAAAAGAACATCTCAATCATAAGAAAGATGAGCTTAAAAGGAATGACATAAAAGAGTGTACTTAAAAAGAAAGAAAGAGGTAGGATCCCTTACCTCGGGTCCGACTTGACTCGATCGTTCTTTAACCTCCTGAATAATAAACTTGAGTTAATTTCTACTTGCTTAAGAACCTTTTTCAAGTTCATTATTCCTTTTATATCACTTACTACCATGCTATGAACACTATGTAATTATTTAAGTTAATAATGGTCGTTTTGTAGATCATTGCTACTTGAGTCAAAAATAAACTCTTTATAATTACAAGTTGTTCATGTGGTAAAATATATATTATATCCAGAATTATATTAATTATGTAGATATCATATATATCATATATATATATATCCATTATATACATGCATTTATAATATTACATAACATTTAGAGGTAAGAAATGAAATGCACCGTTCATGGAGACGGTAAGCCGTACGTACGCATGAACGCTACTTCCATTTCTATTTCTTATTTAATGGAATTAAAACATAATGATACATAATAGTATTATAATTCCAGTATGGTATCATATATAATATCATTAAATCTATCATTTATACGTACCACATATGGTATTAACGAATCAAATCACTTTGAGTGGGCGGTAGTCCGCACTTTCTAAAATGAAGATATCGCGTTTAACCATAATGGAAACCATAAAGGTATGTCATAAATGAAAAATACAGAAGTTTAAGTAAAACATAAACATATTATATATCATATATAAATATAGTGACATCTTAATGGCCACCTTTGAGGGTGTTAAAAGAATATTGAACAATCATCGTTTCGTGAGGCAGAAATTCACCATCCACAGAAACAGTATGTTCATTAACCATTAAATGTAGGTGTGTGTAAGTGTAGCTCGAATCCTTCTTATAACAACATCCTAGTATATTGAAGATACTGGAGTTGTTACAAAAGAAATGAATAAAAAGAGTTTAGGGGGTTGGAGAAGCAAAATAAAACAAAAGAACACAAGTGAAGACATTACCTTAAAATCAGGTATCTCTCTTTGATTTGAGTTCAAAGGCTTCCTTGGGAAGACTTCTGCCAAAAGCGAGGCTTCTAGAAGTAAGAGAGAGATGTGGAGAGACAAAATGAGCAGAAGTTGGCCGAGCCAAATGCTTGAGAGGTGTGGGTAAGGGGTAGAGGTGGGGGCCTTTTATAAGAGGAGAGGAGGGGCACTCTTGGAAAGTTACAAAATGTTACTTTATTTTCAAATGAGTTTCGGATTTTAAAAGTCTCACATTGATGTATTTCGAGGATAAGGTGGTAAGGGTTCGAAATATACTCATCCAATAGGTCTTTTACAAGTGTAAGTTATAGTTTTAACATTATTTTTTCATTTTATTTAAATCCTTTATTAATGAGGTAATCGCTGCATCATCATGATGTCATAAATAATTTAATTTATTTAATGTCTAAAAATTATAAAAAAAATATCATGATGTAGGAAATCATTTTTAGCTTTCTAATGAATATTTATAGTAAAAAATATGACTTGTATAACCCCATTTAAAAATTGTTTTAGTAAAACAACTCATGCTTGTGACATTTTTATTTTAACTTAAAATAAAAAGTTATTTATGTCATTTTCCAACCAAAGTGGCTCCATGGGGTCCCCAAGTTGACCCATGGATTGTCTTGGTCGGCCATGACACATCCAATGAGGGTAGGACATGTGTCTAGGTCATTTCATATTATTAAAACATTATTTTTACCTTAAATTACACTAATTACCTCTAATCGCGATTAAAAACTTAAAAGTTACTATTCACCAAAAAAATATTTTAATCCCATTGAACCACATTTTACATCCTAAATGACAACCATGTATGTCGGATTTTTGAAATTCAAAACACAGAAGTGGTAAAGTTTCATTTAAACAAAAAATCAGTTTTTAAACTACCACTTAGGGGTTTCACTATTCATCAAAAATTGATGTTTTTCAGAAAAATACCAAAAATTCACCCTAAGCTATATTTGATATTCCGAATTCAAAAATGATGTCTATTTTACAAAATTAAAAACATATATGTTGCATTAATTAATTTAATAATTAATTCCCGCTGTCAAAACAAATAGCGTGTTTTTAAGAAACAATATCTATTAAAAGATTGACACTAATTTAAGTCCAATTTCAAAGTGAAATTAATTTCAATGACCACCATTAGATGAAATGGTAAAAATATATTCTAAATACACTCTAATCTAAATTAAAAATATAATCTATCCATATAAATAAATCAGATTAAAAGGAGGTTTTGAATTAAAATGCAACATTTTCAATAAAAATGATCTTTATCGGAAAAATAACAAAATTTTACACAAAGTAAATTTTGATGTCCAGATTCTAAAGAAGGATTTTATTTTGTCAAATACAACATATAAAATTGTCAAAAGTATATTTAAAAAGGGTTCTCCATCAAAAGGCGGTTAATCAACCTTTTAATGAATATTAGAAGATTTATGCTTAAAATTGGATTCATTTGATTTTAAGCCTCCAACATTTATTGGATAAAAGTAAAAATATTTGACAAACATATATAATCATTTTGTAGTTAGTTCCGTTCATTTCCGCCATTACAACGGCTAGGCGTTAACTACCTTTTAAAATAATATTATTTTATTATTAGAGTGCAATGTAAGATTTCAAAGAAACTCATTGTTGCGTATTGGGTACGCCATCGAGCATAGCATTCCCTTTAAAGTATTATTAATATTTTATTCAAAAATATGGATAAATATGAGAATGTCATATTCTTTATTTACATGGGGTGTTACATAAGTTGTTACCCTTGGGCCTCCGTCATGCATCGTCTACCTCCATACCACACCAACAACGCACCCTTCACTGTTTCCTTGCCTGAACCAACACTGTACTCACTCAACATCGATCAGTCATTTTGGGTATCCATGGTTAAATCATTGTCCATTGCGAAGGTCGAAGATGATTATTAATCGTTAAGAGAGGAGAAGCATGGGGAAGGGGAAGTGGTCGGTGCGATACCAGCTGTCCAAAAATTCTTCCATCAATGAACGCGAAGGCCAATAAATTCATAATAATGATCGAAAAATATTATTAATTCTCTAATTGACTTCAAAAGAGAAATCCGTGATCGAAAATGAAATAAAAGGCTTATTGAAAATTCAAGAACAATAATATTCGAAGAATGAAATCTTTATATTGTCACCAGATGTTGAATAATTCGAACATGAGAAGTGTGAATTAAAATGTATGAAGAATGAGGTAATTAAGGAAAAGAAATAATGAAGTCCTACCTCACGGCGGATCACCGACACTTACGATTCCTCCTCGATCTTCGAATTCATTGAATCCACAAAGAAAAAAATCACTTAAAGGAACCCACCTTGAAAGGGGTATGGGGCATCAGTCGCGGGATCGAGTCTTCAGACCATTTTTCTTATAGCGTGCGTATTAATGGAACCCACCTTTTAAAAAAATCTCTTCAAGCCCTAATCTCCCATGGTGGTAATGGTTAATCCTCCCATCATCATATAGAGGAGATGGTAGAGTTATGATTGACATATGAGCTTTTATTTTTATATATTAAGTGTTTAGGAATACAATTACATTCAACCACACACACCACACACACAGGCCGGAAAGACAGGTCACCCATCAAGTCTTTTATTTATTTAATACATAGCCATATAGGCTCAGCGAGCACAAAGCCCATATAACTATTGGCCCCAAGGCCCATGAACTGGCGCCCTGCCGCTTGCCTATTCCACATGTCTGCATCACGCTGCCAAACCACCCCTGTAGGAGTTTGTCAAGGGCCTCACCCACTCTCTTTCGCCTGTCAACATCGTACTGCCACCCCGTAGCAACTTCACCATAGGCCTCATCCACTGACGCAAGCACCGGTCACACCATCTCATCCAGCCCGTTGGCGACCCTGCATCCCACCAGCGCAAGTCTTTCTTCCTATATGCATCACATTGACACCCCCGTAGTAGCTTCGCCAAGGGCCTCTTCCACCGACACAAGCACTGATCATGTCATCTCATCCAGCCTGTTGGTGAGCCCGCATCCCATAGACGCAAGCACCGGCTTCGCTCGTCCACCGGTCATCCTGCCTGTTGGTGGCCCCGACACTTCCGACACTCAATCACAATCGCCAGACATGCCAGCGCCTTTCTTCCCACTGGCACAAACACATCGGCCACTCCTTCGTGACACCGTCCAACCTGCCTGGTCGTAGCAGCAACAGCCTTCTATTGATGCCCAAGTCATGAAATGGACCTAACCTAGATCAAAAACCCCAATGAACATTACATCACTCAAAAAAAACACTTTGTTTCAAACACAAAAACAATATTGAAATTCCCATTTGAGAATATATTCAGGATACATAAACAAAGGGTCATTCTATAAATTATTGGGTCTTAACATTCTCTCTACCGTCAAAATTTTTCATCATGAAAAGCCACAGCCAAACTAGGTAGAAAACTAATCTTCATTTATATTTTTCACATCCCTAGGTGTTACTTTATTTATCTTGTATATTCATAGAACTCACAAAGAATTTCATCTCCTTGTGAAATAGTATGGAGCTACAACTACTACACCATAAGCATTGTATTTCCTTCTACATTTAGCTTTATCTAATTCATCAAGAGATAAATCTCGCAACTGCACCTCTTAAACTATGGAATGTGGATTCTTTTAGAAGCATGGTCTCCCAGGGAAACCTGTACGATCTCCACACCTTCAAAAAAACCCATCAAACTCATACCCTAATATAATCGGATCATGATGGTACTTGAAAGATTGAATCTTTCAAATAGTTTTACTCAAGTAGCCAAGGAACACAATGATTTCCATCATCCCAACCAGGTAGATCACTTTTCAGTCATCTTAAATCACTTTACCGCTTGTTGGGTAGTCATCAAACACTTCACAGTTGTTTCCTTTACAAAAGATGCCTTTAAATTCTTAGTTAGCATAGCCATCATCACCACTTTTAAGTGGTGGTAAAACCTTGTCAACACCTTTTCACCAGGAGTGGACAATACAACAAAATGATTCATGAAATGTGATCATAGCACATCATAGTGACTTTTTCTTACCCTATTACATAGGGAGAACTTTACACCCATGTTGTCACTGTCCGACATTTTCAAAGACTCATGGTCGGCTGCTAAAATCACATACACAACATTCATAAGTTCGACCTCACACCGCCTAACCCATAGGCCATTCCTCTAATTGTAGTCTTCGATGATTCCCCTACTCAACCCCCCTTACAATATCAATATAAATTTTCTCAACTTAGTACAAGTGGTTTCACCACAATGAATTTACTATTTGTCCTCTTTGCATTAATGACTAACCCATAATCTTTTAAAATGAAATATATTTCATCACTACCTTAGAAAAATATTCAGTTGTGAATGATCTATATAGGATGATGGTTTGGTCACTATCACATCTACCACAGAAGCTGCCATTGAGAATGTCTTTAGTCTAACATGGAGAACTACCCACTATCACATCGTACTCCAGCCTCCTTTAAACACCTTACCAGAATGGAAATATAACCTTCTGAGAACCCATATAACCACATCTAAAGCTAACACTCCTGACTACAGCTAGATGACCATGATCTGTCTACCATAGACCCTCATATCTAATCAGGAGACTCTGAACATAACTTGGATAAATTATATTTCATTCTATTCACTCTCGGCAACCATATATGATGGTGTCCCTACAATGGATCACATCATTGGCAATGAATCCTCGTAGTTGGAATGACTTCAGAGATATTCCCAGGGATGAAAAAGTTACCCATTCATACAACCATAAATAATTTTCCAAATACTTATCAACAACGGTAGTCTACTCTTACACGTGTCTTGTTGACATATATGATTAATCTAGGTTTAAGAACTACTATTTGGGAATATCAACTTCCATGTGATTGGCATCATGAAAAATGTAATGTGTGACACCGGTGAATAAAAACACATGCATTAAAATGAATAATCACATATCAAACCTTAAGGCAAATCTGGTGCAACACAGTCAAATCCCTCCATAGCACACATCTCTCTCCATCTCAAACCTCCATTACCTATCACTCATCCCCTTCATAGAATTTGATAAGGAGGCCTATCAATTGTATGAATTTGAGAATCGTCTACATACTTCCTTGATGTGCATTATAATTCCTTGTGGTTGACGCTTCCATAAGAGAATAAGAAATTTCATCGGTTTGAGTTTTTCTTGAGTGATGTTTACTATAGATTCTGGATATGTACCGGACACTAGTAGACCCCAATAACTTGACTCTAGAGGGTCTATTCCTATAGAATGAGATCTCAAGCCCATATGAAATCATGATATAACTAAAAAACCCTCCATAAATATTTCCCTATCCAAACATCAATATATATAGTAAAGAAAAGGGATAAAAATCCTCCCTAAATCTCTCTCTTTGACCCAAGATTGAATTTCCAAGCTCTCAAAAACTCATCTCATACCATATCCTACATGGACTTCTTTAAACCCTTTATTTTGAATTTTAAAAGGCCTTATTTTAAGGTTAAGGGAACCCCAAAACAACTGGAGCCCCGCTACGGCTCCCATTCATCATGATAAGGGATCAAAACATCAATAGTAAAGAAAGTGACTTCAGGCCATGGTTCTTCACTTTAGAATCCCTCCTATGAATAAGAAATGGGGCAGTAGGCCCAAATACACTACCAGAGAAAAACCATCAATAACTAATAAATAGAAGTTCAAAGAAACAGAAAAAAACCTATAACCCTGGAATTGAACCATCAACAAAGCTCCTTCATAGGGATATGATAATCCATCATGATCATCAACAGGGGAAAACCGGATTCCACCAAAGAATAAGAGCAAATTGGAGACCTTGATCTGCAATGGGATTCTTGTATCTTCCAAACTCCATCATCGCCCTAGGGGTGGAACTGGTTAAGCTCATGTTGAAGCAGATGGGTACAGAGCTAGGCAGTGAAGCATAAAAGGCCCGATAGGGAGAAGGGGTCCAAGTCCAGCGGAACTGTCAGAACGTTGATGGTCAATGGAGGAGCTAGATCTGAGATGTTCAGGACCAGCTGCATACACCCACCAGTGAGGGGTATCCAGCCAGATCTTGACCAGGTGAACTACTAATAATTTAATAAACAAGGATCGTGCCAATGGCTACTGAAAAATATGCTGAGCCGTGACCATAAAAACCTTTCTGTGATACTGGAATGACAATGACCTTTATGAATGAACAATTACCTGAATAAGCAAATCAATGAGCTGGGATGGCTGATGCGGGCTCTGTCGTTATCTGTGACCAGGATTGCGGAGTAGATGGAACCTGAGGAAGAAGAACATTGGTGCATGTGCCATACTCTTATAGATCTAAAAGGTAAGAGATCCAATTCCCCATGAAGCCAGAAGAGGGATGGACTCTATCAGGCCATATCTAACCAAAACAAGCACCTGACCACTTAAGAGAAAAAGATGGGAGGAGGAAGGCCAACATTGGCAGCACACCAAAACTGGCCACGATGAATGGATTTCCAACCATTGATCACCCTATAAAAAAGCACTCCAGGGAGAAACCCTTGCAGTGCGACAGTGACATCCCACTAAAATAGTGATTTTACCTATATGGTTCAGTTTCCGGCAAATTGAATAGACATTTGTGGTTTACGATTTGGTTCAAGTGTGAATGCAAACCATATATATTAAACTGAACTGTTCCTATTTAAAAAAACATAATTTTATTAGTTTTATGATCCCTCATCTCTCCTCTTCCTTCCTAATCTGACCCCACCCTCTATTCTATCTCTCTTCATCCCGATCTGATCCCCCATTCGTTCTTGATCCTTCCCCGTTTCTGGTCCCCCCTCCCCCCATTCCTCACCTCCCCCACCAATCCCAATTAATGATTGACCCCTCCTCCCTGCTTGATTTGTGTTAAAAAATATTATATTCACACATAGGGGCACATACTCTCCAAGCAAGTAATCTGTCTGCTCTAACCCTATAGCGACGATGACTATTATCCAGGGCCGGTCCGGGAAAAATGATTGATCAAGATTTTCAAAATGTTGCCCTTTAGTTTAGTACTGAAAATCAGAAATTCAAAGACTCAAAAGCCATCAATAAAAATCAGAAATTCAGGGAATCAAAAGCAATATCATCAAAAAATAAGCACACTGCACATTGAAAAAACTAAGCAAACTACACATTTGAAAAGGTTTATATGAAAAAATTGCATCAGGATGAACTTACTTGGGATTGAGTTTACTTTATCGGGCTTGAAAAGTTCCAGGAGAGATAAACAAAGCAGGGCCGTCTTTGTTTGTGGTGGACCTCGATCAGCCCAACAGATTCTACAGCCGCAACACCATAATCAGACATGTGATTTAACTTCAGCGGTCACAAAATAGAGATGGCAGTGAGAAGATAGAATTTATTCAAGCGCTAGTAGGAAAATAGACTTTGGCGGAGTACAAAACCTTGTGGCCGCCATTGGGTTTCTCAAAACCGAAAGGAAAATCTGCCCTGAAATTTCGTCTACTCGTAGTTTCCCCAATTGTGTGTCGACGCCACTCACACTTGTCGCATTACCTATCGCCCGCTCACTATTTTTCATCACTCACCGTCATCGTCACCTCCCTCACCTTGTTGCGTCTCTCTCTGCCCCCATTATTGTCCACTGATGTCTCCCATTGTCATCTTGAGAAATCCATTGGTGTCGCCACCTTCTCGGCTGTGTCCCCCACATGTCGCCACCTTCTCGGCTGTGTCCCCCACACATCATTGATCGACGATGTACGTTTTAAAAAAACAAGTCGCAGAAGGTAGGAGTGGTGGTGGGACGAGGCGGTGTAAGGAGGTGCCATTGCACGGGGGGGGGGGGGCGGATGTTGCCCCATTTCATTTGTTTCCCTAGCCTGGGGGCACACTGGGCTTGCCCCTGCTATTATCCAACACTAGCATCTACAATGAACTCTTCTGATTGCAGCACAACATATCTTCATATTAGTATCAATGTTGAAATAGCCTTTAGGGATCCAAATCTATAAATTTCAAATTTCTTTTTTCCTTTATTTTGTTATAAAGGAAATTGGAGATGATTTTGATGACTCGAACTTAAATGGGTTCCTAGATTTTATTTCGTATCTAGATGTGTGTATTGTTGTCCTTACTTCAGTTTTTTTAACGATGTAGAGAATGTTTTGGTATGTTGATGACCTAGACTTCTTATTGGTTCTATAATATAATTGACTTCTTCTTTTTCGAGTATAGATGTCTACGTCGGATAACGTCAAACTGGGCATCCATTATAGTGTTTTGGGTCCATTACATAACCTTGATAACCCTGAGTTTAGTAATGAAAATTTGATCACTTATAATAAATCATCTAAACCCCCTATTTATGTGTTAACTAATAATAGAGAGAATTCTAAGGTTTGCGATCATTTTACAAAGAGAGAGGCACTGTATAAATTTATAGCAATTTGCAGCCAATGTTCAAAACATTTTGCAGTTCAAGTTCAAAACATTTTGCATTCAAATTTAGATAAGGAACTGGTACTTTGCATGCTCAATTTGGTTGGTGTTCCCAATATAAGCTTAAATATGGATACAACTTGAATCAAAATACTCTTCCTAGGATGATAGCATAAAAAAATGTTAATTCACAATCTGAACTGTCACGACTCAATCTACCTTGGGCCATGAACCTGGTTAACTGGCCTCACGGATCGTCTGTAATACCTTGGTTTCCATCCCAACACACCACATCCTATTACCAACCAAGTTCACTTATCAGACTAATGAGTGTCCTCACATGTTAACACATGTTCTTTCAGTATGTTTTGTACTCACTTACACACACCCTAGGAAACTTCCCAAAAGACCAATCATCCTGATCACTACTCTAGGTCAAGCATGCTTAGTGTGGAGTTCTAATCAGGCAGACTCTCGAAAATAAAGGTGCACATTGTTTGCATGAGTAGTAACATTTAGCCTTTTAAGTCTCACTTTTCCATGTGTGTTACAACCCCCTTTTAAAGCGCAACGCCCTCATTATGTACCCCACACCTCAAACCCAGGCAGTGCCTCTACACTTCCAGTTGGGTATTGGATCGCTACTTGTTTTGAAAGGAAAGGAAAGCCTTATTTTTATATATTTATATTTTCAAACTAGCTTGAAGTGGTTTTTTCTTTAAAGGTAAGGCATAGTTCGTGGTTTATCTTTTGACATCCATACTGATCATCTTCATGTTCACACCTATATCTTTATCATTTTTCTGTTTCAAGTCCCACTTATCTTTTATTCTCACCCATGGTACATTGTAGTTCTTATTTGTCAAAGGGGGACTCATGTAGCCATAAGGAAATATGTATGTTTGTAGTTTAGTTTTATTTTAGTTTCTTTTATCACATTGACCACTTAGGCTTTTTCTATTTTCTACATATGGTTAGTGGCTATAGCCATCTGGTGGGCATCTTTGCCTTGCAGGAGAGAGAGACCAGGTGGCGAGGAAGGTTTTTGGTGCTCATATTTGTTTACTGCTTTCCTAGTTTGTTATTAGGTTCTCTTTATTTTTCACTTGCATGGGCGTCTGATGTACGGACGGGTCATGCTGGAATTTTATTTAATTCCCACTGCTACTTTTCTTAATTATTTATTGGTAAAATCATTCCCAATTGGTGTTTCACTGATTCTCAGACACTTGTTTCAGCCCATGGGGATCAGGAACGCCCTTTGGGCCTTGTCATGGGCCGACTCGGGCATCCGATGGATGGAAAATTTGGGTTGGTTCTTGATAAAATGGTATCAGAGAGTCCATTGTTATCTAGGCAATAAAGGTCTATTGATATAAGACTGTCAGGACTTTCATTGTAGGTATGAAAAAGTGTCTAGCTGACACTTTTCATATTGAACATTGAGTTTCCATGGGAAGTTGGGCTTGAGTTTTTTATTTATTTTTATTGTTTTGGTTTATTTAAATGATTTCCTTGTTTTTATGGATGATAATGGGAGTAATTCGGCATCACGCAATGAGCTCGCTTGGCCTAACAACCCATGTGGAGCCCGAGTGCATAGCTCAACATGACTTCCAGTGGCGGTTGTGCGCCCATGACATGGTCCACTAAACCATGTGCCCTAGTCATGTACAACCACTAGTCCCTATTGTGGATTTTTGATGTTATGAGATACTATTTATTGGATTTGTTATTAATTAGTGTCATTTTTAAAAAGCAAGATTTTTTTTTGTAATCTGAAAATGGATAAAAGGGTTTTTTTGGGAAAATTGGTTTTAAAATGAAGATAAAATATTTTAGAAAATTAAAATGTTTGCATCTAATATTTAATGTTTTGAGTTGAAAAGTTTGATTCTTATTGAAAATTGATAAATTAGGTTTCTTAAATTGATTTGGAAGGGGTGTTTGAAATGGTTCAAGTGATTTATAGGGGGTTTTTAAATTTAAAGTGAGATTTTATTGTGGGGAATTGACTTTAAAGGGGAAGGTGGAGTTGGAAATTAATAAAGGAACTTTGAAAAAGGAATTGAAATTACTTTTTTTGGTTTTTTAAATGAAATACAGGATTTCCAAGTTTTTTGGTTCTTTAAAAAGGTGAAAACTTTTTGGTTTTTAGAGGGTTTTTGAAAAAGGGCTTTGGAATTTTAAAGTGGGTGTTGATTTTTGTTTGACATTTTGGTTTTGAATAAAGGCGGTTGGTTTTTGTTTCATGGGGTTTCTCCTTTCACCTATGGTGTTCCTAGTTTAGGATAAATTATATTTTGATGTGTCTCGATTTTTTATTTTATGTTGTTTTGACTGGTCCCCCCCTAGAAAGTTTTGATGGGTTTTGGGAATTTCATGCCTTAGGATGTCCCTAGGTGGTGTCTCTTGCAGTTAGGGAGTGTGATCTTTTGGATGATGTCCTTACCTAGACTCCAAGTGGGGTGGTAAAGCCAAATCCCCTCCATGTGAGTTGATCCCTTCTTGAGATCCCTTGGGTGGTTTTTTTCTTTCAGTTTCCCTTGACTTCTCTAAGTAAAAGTTCTAAGTAAAAGTTCGACCTTCTTAGAGACATTTTCGCTTTAGTGATCAGTGGTTCCCATTCTTTCAATGGGGGTTATAGTCATGTTGTTGATCTTTTTTCAAGGAATTGGGAAATGGAAGTCTTGGGTGTGTACATGGGAACTGGTATGGGTGATACCCCCAACATAGTTTGTATCCTAGCTGATGCCTTGTTTATTTGGATGGGTTTATCGGGTTCTTGGTGTTCTGGGTATGACTCTCCAAGTTTCTTCCTTTAACACTGTTGTTCTAAGTCTAGAAACAACTTCTCTTGTTGGTAACATTTGTTTGAGGTGATTTTGGTTATGCCTTGTTCTTTCTCATTTGGATTCCTTTGGTTGTCTTTGTCCAAGGTGATATTAATCCCGATCTTTTGGAGACTTGGACATTTGAGTTGATGTAAATTCTGGTTGTGTTTTCAATTGAGTGTTTTAGTTGGGCCTCTTTGTCTCAGATCCTTTCCTAGTAGTAGTGTTTCCCTTAGGACCTTCTCTAGTTCTGGTGATCTCTTGTCTTGGGTGTTTCTCTATGGTGGGGAGAGCATGTATGGGACTTAATTCTCTTTGTTTTTCCCTTGAGGGTTTTTAAATTCTTGTTTAGGTTTGAAGGGTGATTTGAGGTCTTTGAGTGTTTGTGATTTTGGAGATTTTTTTTATTGAAGTAAGTATCGAGCCTTGAGTATGGTTGAAGATGAGTGATTTAGAGGAGTTCTAGAATGGCGGGGAGATCACTCTCATTGTTTGACCCTGTCTCCCCAGGTGATTCAATTTAAGATCCCTCGTAGATGCTCGTTCGAGTGAGGGAGTGTTTGAGTCTCAGATTTAGAGGTTTTTCCGAATATGAATTGAGTTTGAGAGAATATTGTGTCTCATTTTGGTTAGTGTCGTAGGTCTTGGCTCATGGTAGTCATGGGGTTCCATGGATTTTGGAGACTTGAGATGTATTAAAGAGGGCTAATCTAGTATTTTCTTTGATCTGTTTAAATCAGTTGAGGCTTTTCGGGGGTATAAAATGTTATGTTGGGGAGAATTGTCACACCATGACCTCGTTAATTTCACTTAATTTATTTAAATAATTATATTTAATTCAAAACTATGTTTTTGGGTCGATCCATTTTAAAATTTTAGAATTTTAGAATTTTTTGCTGGTGTACGGTTAGCGCATAATTAATAGAAACTATACACAGACCGTGCGAGTGTGTCTGGCACTTGACAATGATGAAACGCATAGAAAACACAATTTTTCCCAAATTGTGATCCCTTCCCATGAGGTGTTCCCTAAATCTTCTAGTAAGGGGTGCATGGTTGGTGCACGGTTTGATAAATTGTGCGACCAAACCGTGCGTGATGCCCAAACTTAAAAAAATTGGTTTTTAATTTTAATTTTTTTTCTTTTCCCCCCTTTTATATTAGGTTGTACCACCCCCTTTTCTTGTCCATAACTCACATAACAAGGGAGGGCTCGGCCACACCTCCTCCTCCTATCCTTCTCCCTTCACAATTTTAAGGGTTTTTTATGAGCTCTGAGTACGGTTCTATATGGTAAGGAATATTCTTCCTTCCTCTTTCCACTACTTCTCATTTCCCCTATCCCTCTTCACTACTCATGTTCCATGGACGAACCGTAACCTGATTTTTGAGTGTTTTGTTTGGTGAACCTTACTATATAGGGTTTGTGAGTCCAATTGAGGCAAATTATAGCTACTCCAGTTGAAGGTGATGAATTTATCATTGATTTTGGGTAGGGTTTCTTTTATTAGTCATCTTGGGATGGATTTTATTTAGGGTTTTTTTTTTATTTTTGGGGTTCTATTTATTTTTTAGAGCATTTCAGACCCCGTTGATGTGGAATAGTGTCTCCGTTTTCAAAGGTAGCGAGTTCATGGTAGGTTATCCTATGTCCAAGACTTTAAATTGAGAACTATGATTTTTTTATTATTTTAAAGTGATTTTTCATTATCATATAAAGTAAATATGTTAGGGAATTTTTTTTTGATGCTTGGAAATGGTTTCAACCTTTTTTTTCATATTTTCACTAAGATTACATCATAGGTTTCTCTTGTTAAATAATTTTTTCATGCTTATTTGAAATGCTAAGAACCTTGGGTGTTGAGATTTATTTCCAAATGGTTTTAAATGTGTGTGTTTGAAGTGAATAAGGATGTTTTATTCTTTCGATTGGTTTTTTATAAAGGTCGAATGGCATTTTTGGTTCCCAAAGTGCTTCCAAATGGATTCTAATTCTCTCTTATTTTTAAAAAAATATATATTTTACACATATCCATATATATGTGTATGTATAGGTACCCTATTTGTACATATTCACATAGAGTTGTGTGAATGTGTACATTGGGTCAAGGGGTGTTTATATATATTGAGGTGTGGCATGTGTGTCACAACGCGTGCAAATTTTCAATATTTATTAACTTACTAACTAATGTAGAAGCGACGAGTAGGGTCGAACCACATAGATAATGTGAGTAGACACTAGGAATATCCACTTGGAGGAATGTTCTGGCAGATGTGCTTTAATTGTGATTAACAACTAAAAAGTTCAAAAAACTAAATGTCTATTTAAAAATGACTATTTAAATTAGCTAAAACTATTTGAGTGAACTGAATTAAGCAATGGAAGAAACTGGAAGAGATAGAAGTTTCAGAGTCGCAATGTCCGTTCAGGTGCACACAATGCCAAATATTTAATTCTCATATCTGAATATTTATTTATTTAATTATCACTGATTCCAAATTTAATCAAAATACTATCAAGTATCATTCTCTGATGTAAGAGAGTATACTAATTTTTACAAAAATTATCCATTATTTTGGTCTTTGTCCTGACAAATAATTTGCTCATCATTGTAGCACTGAATCACTTGGTGAAATACAATGACCCATTTTTTACAAAGTTGAAGTATCTACCTGCATTGAGTTCGCTCACATGATATCACTTATTTGGCATCACTCACACAAGTTTAAAGAAGCGCGCACACAAAATATTAATTTTTTCAATTAATATATTTTTTTATTTAGAATTCGCACACACGCGCGATCGAATTCCAGATAAATAAATTCTCTGATGAACTCTCACCTGTGATTACTTATTAGGTATCACATGCACAAGCAACAAAGTATGCTTGAAAATCCCAAATAAAAATTAATTAAAATGAAAATATAATTAACTAAATAAACATCCAATTAAAATTAATTCAAAATGCAATAAAACATGGTTCAAAAATAATGACATGAAATTACCATCACTTTCATCACAACTCCGACATAAAATAATTAGGCCACCAATACGATAACAAAACACATAAACAAATAATCAGATATCATTGTCCACGTGCTATCATAGTTGCCACTGTAAGTCGTCGTTGACGATCGCAAAATTATAACCTTCAATCCGTTTATTACTGCTACATCAAACCACACCATCGCTCACCACCACAAAAATGATTGGATCTGTATTCTCTCTTGGCGTACACCGCGAATATTCACAAGTGAAGAAAACCTCTACGCACATAGATGAAGCATCTGAACTGATGTTGTGCTCTTGGAATGGAGGAGTCTGGTCACCAACTGTTGTGTTGGTTAGCGGAGGAGAGACCGACTGTCATGATGTGCACCAGGCAGATAGTGAAGATGGGCTGCTACTTACTGGTAGGGGGATATGTGGTGGGGGGAGGGGGATGGGGTGGGGTGCTGGCTAAGGGGGAGTGGAGGGGAGTGGGTACAAGGGAGCATGGGGGGTAGGTGGGTGAGCGAGAGGGGAGGGGGAGGGTGATTGGGTGAGTGGGGCGTGAATGGGCGAGTGAGTGGAGGGAGGAGATGCGACATGCGGGAGTGGGATGGGGTGTTGGGGGGAGAGGGTTTAGGAGGGAAGGCGTGGGATTGGAGAGAGAAAAGGGAGGGGATGATGGGGATGGTTGACATGGGAGAAGGGAAGGGGTCAAAGGGAAGGTTGAGGGAAAAGTTGGAGGGGGTTGGGGATTCAAAAATGAAAAACCAAAATAATTAAATTTAAATTGATTTTTTTTAAAAAAAAACATTATTATCTAAAATTTAAATAATAATAATAATAAATAGTAGTAATAATTAAATATTAATGCACATGTAATTAAATATAATACAACTATTAAATATAATAATAAACTAGTAAAAAATACTATTTTATTAATACAACAAAATAATAAAATGAAATAAAATAAAAATAGAGAATTAAAATATATACATACTAATAAAAATTAATAAAATAAAATAAACTAAAATTAGAGAAACTAATAATAATAATATTGTGTTAAATATAATATATAAAATTAATATAAATAATAAAAATACTAAATTACTAATATAAGTATATAAATTAACTAAAACTTATCAAAATATCTAAACTACTACAAAACTACAAAAATAAACTAAAAATATAAAAAATGGTTAAAATAGTTAATTAAAATGAAGTTATAAAATTATAAAAATACAAGTAAAATCCATGTACATCAAATCTCTCACACTTAAACTTTTGCACTCCTGGGCAAAACAATCAGAAAGAAATCACAAGTGGACCCTCAAACAAATCCAAACATCAAAATTAAAAGTTCAAAATTTTTCATTCACTTTTTACCCACAAAATATCATGCTTCATTTAAAACTAAAATTTTCTTCTACTCGCATTCTTTCCAAAAAAAAGTATGTGCACTCATATATCATGTGACATATCTCACCATCACATTCGTCTCTCAAAATATTTGATCAATGTCATACTCATTTATCATACACATGCATGCTTACCATAGGCTTTCCATGAATTTCACATCTCCACTAGTGGAAATCAAAAGAATGTACCAATAATGAGGACATAATATTTGGTTCAAATGTCTCTGAGACTACTGGACGGTGGATCATAAAAAAATTATGACAGTTTTTTTTTGGAAAAAAGGAGGGTTGAATCTTGATATAAATGCATGATAAATGTCAATCCAAATTTCTCCCTCAAACACTCGCTCCCCCACACTTAAAACGTTACTTGTCCCCAAGTATATGATAATCCAATGTTTCAATCTATTTTTTTCCCTCTTTTTTTTAAGACACGACTCACTCAAATAAGATGGTTTGGAAAAATTGGTGAGTATCAACTCTAAAACCCCATGAAATAAGTGTTAGAAAAAAATCCCAAATAATGATACACAAGTAGCATGTACGTTGGAATATCTCAGTGAAAGTAGGTCATATAGAAAAACCACTAGTTCATGGAGTAATGGATCATCACTTTTATAGGTATCCCCAAAAGCGAGGGTTACTACATAATGATCACCAACGTACTCATTATTGGAACCAAAAGGATTCTATATTCCCATATCAAAATACATGTAATGAATGTGGATATTTTGAAATATAACTCATATTATTAGGATGAGATAATGTCAATCCATGAGCATCAAATGAATCACTTCCCCTCAAAGAACCCTCTCCATGAATAAATATCTCCCCCATAATTATATTGAAAATTATCATGTAAATATTCAAGAAATGGGTAGGGAAGTGTATCAGCTATGGGTTTATCCTAAAAGTATTATTCATGGCTTCTAAGGGATATACAATGGAGAAAATGTATGAGTGGCTCGGTGGGTCAACGAGGATGAATAATTAAATAGATGCCTCAGTCACTTTAGTGCAGCTTTCAAAATTATTATCGCTTTGATAGAAAACCAAGGAAATTTCTAGAAGACATAACATGGTTGATATTCCCTTAAGAAAAATATAAACAAGAGATGATGTAAAATGGTCCAGAGTTCTCACGGGTATGGAAATAAAATGTTGGGCATCACAGATGAGCAAGAGTGAAAATAAGTGTCTCAAAAATATACAAGTTTTTGAAAAACATTTTTAAAGAATGAAATAATATCAGCAATCATCTATGTCATGAAATCAAAGATCAAAGCATTTTAAACAAGAATCATGTGCTCAAACTGACCAGGGATACAAGTGGTATGTTCTCGACTATGTTACAATAAAAATACAGTGGCTTTCATGTGGGTTTATCAATGATAGGAATTCTAGTTTTCTTCAAAATTTTGTTTATTTTTTTGTGAGTTTACATGATGTTTTTGGAAGCATAAAATATGAAAAAAATAAAACACTTACCTGTGTAAGTGCTGATAGATGCGGAAAGGATTTTTGTATCCGATGAAACTCTAGAAATAGTATACCTATAAAACCTACACATTGAGAGCACATACTCGAATCATATCAAAGAAGTCACACCATAATCAAAATCATGTGGATGATAAAAATATGTACGATGAATTCAAATCCACTGTAGTTCTAGGTGAAAATAGATTGCGAAAAAATCATGCCTTTTTATTTTATTTTTATTTTAAAAAACTAAGTTAAATGAAATTAAATGCATTGAAAAGAAAACAAACAATTGATGGGTTTCCTCCCATTGAGCACTAATTTTACTTCATATTCATATATACATTGATAAAATTACACTAGGATCGAACCGAAATGTATACCATGTATCTGCTTCTTTTTAGTAGAAGTGTGGAATCTATTTGTTGAAAATGAATTTATCATGAAAGATGCACAATATCTCAACAGAAGCTTGTTAGAAAAAATGGGTGTGTGGAATGAAATTAAAATAGGCCAACTCACAAGGGAATGAATATACCTCTCCTAAAGAAATAATCACTGAAATATAAACAAGGACTGTGCCAATGGCTACTGAAAAATATGCTAAGTCGCGACCATAAAAACCTTTCTGTGATACTAGAATGACAATGACCTTTATGAATGAACAATTACCTAAATAAGAGAATCAATGAGCTGGGATGGATGATGTGGGCTCTATTATTATTATCTGTGACCAGGATTGCGAAGTAGATGGAACTTGAGGAAGAATCACATTGGTGTGTGTGCCATGATCTTATAGATCTAAAAGATAGGAGATCCAATTCCCCAGGAAGCCAGAAGAGGGATGGACTCTATCAGGCCAGATATGACAATAAACAAGCACCTGACCACTTAAGGGAAAAAGATGGGGGGGGGGGGGGAGGAAGGCCGACATTAGAATCACACCAAAATTGGCCACAACAAATGGATTTCTAACCATTTATCACCCGATAAAAAAGCACTCCAGGGAGAAACCCTAGTAGTGCGGCATTGACATCCCACTAAAATAGTGATTTTTCCTATATGGTTCAGTTTTCGATGAATTGAATATACATTTGTGGTTTACGATTTGGTTAAAGTGTGAATCCAAACCGTATATATTAAAATAAACCGTTCCTATTTTAAAAACAAAATTTTATTAGTTTTATGATCCCTCCTCTCTCCTCTTCCTTCCTAATCTGACCCCCACCCTCCGTTCTATCTCTCCTCATCCCGGTCGGATCCCCCACTCATTCTTTATCCTTCCTCGTTTCTGGTCCCCCCTCCCCCCATTCCTCACCTCCCCCACCAATCCCAATTAATAATTGACCCCTCCTCCCTGCTTGATTTGTGTTAAAAAAATATTATATTCACACATAGGGGCACCTACTCTCCAACCAATTAATTTGTCTGCTCTAACCCCATGGCGCTGATGACTACTATCCAGGGCCAGTTCGGGAAAAATGACTGATCAAGATAGATGCTCAAAATTTTTCCCTTTAGTTTAGTACTAAAAATAAAAAATTCAAAGATTCAAAAGCCATCAATAAAAATCATAAATTCAGGGAATCAAAAGAAATATCATCAAAAACTAAGCATACTACACATTGAAAAAACTAAGCATACTACACATTTGAAAAGGTTTATATGAAAAAATTGCATCATGATGAACTTACTTGTGATTGAGTTTACTTTATCGGGTTTGACAAGTTCTAGGAGAGATGAACAGATCAGGGCCGTCTTTGTTTGTGGTGGACATCGATCAGCCCAACAGATTCCGCAACCACAACACCGTCATCAGACATGTGATTTAACTTCAAAGGTCACAAAATGGAGATGGTGGCGAGAATATAGAACTGATTCAAGCGCTAGTAAGAAAATAGACTTTGGCGGAGTACCAAACCTGGTGGCCGCCATTGGTTTTCTCAAAACCGAAAATAAAATCTGCCCTAAAATTTCATCTACTCGTAGTTTCCCCACTTACGTGTCACCGCCACTCGCACCTGTCATGTTACCTATCACCCGCTCACTACTTTTCATCTCTCACCATCGTCTTCTCCTCCCTCACCTTGTTGCATCGCTCTCTTCCCCCATTCATGTCCACTGATGTCTCCCATTGTCATCTCGAGCAATCCATCGGTGACGCCACCAGCTTGGCTGTGTCCCCCACACATCATTGATCAATGATGTATGTTTTAAAAAAAATATGTCGCATAAGGTAGGAGTGGTGGTGGGATGAGGAGTCATGGTGGGATGAGGTGGTGTAAGGAGGCGCCATCGCATATGAGGGTGTAAGGGGCAGTTCAGGGAGGTGGAGGGGCTGATGTTTCCCCTTTTTATTTTTTTCCCTAGCTTGGGGGATCACTAGGATTTCCCTCAGGCTGGGCCTGCTACTATCCAACACTAGAATCCACAATGAACTCGTCTAATTGTGGCACAACATATCTTCATATTAGCATCAATGTTGAAACAACACTTAGGGTTCCAAATCTATAAATTTCGTATTACTTTTTTCCTTTATTTTTTTATAAAGGAAATTGGAGATGGTTTTGATGAGTTAAGCTTAAATGGGTTCCAAGATTTTATTTTGTATTTAGATGTGTGTAGTGTTGTCCTTAATTCAGTTTATTAACGATGTAGACAATGTTTTGGGAGGTTGATGACCTATACTTCTTATTGGTTCTATAATATAATTGACTTCTTCTTTTTCGGGTGTAGATGTCTACGCCGTATAACGTCAAACTGGGCATCCATTATAGTGTTTTGTGTCCATTACATAACCTTGATAACCCTGAAGAGTTTAGTAATGGAAATTTGATCACTTATAATAAATCATCTAAAACCCCTATTTATGTGTTAACTAATAAGAGAGAGAATTCTAAGGTTTGCGATCATTTTACAAAGAGAGCAGAACTTTGTAAAATTATGGCAATTTACAGTCAATGTTCAAAACATTTTACAGTTCATGTTCAAAACATTTTGCATTCAAAATTAGATAAGGAATTGGTACTTTGCATTCTCAATTGGGTAGGTGTTCTCAATATAAGCTTAAATATGGATACAAATTGAATCGAAAAACTCTTCCTAGGATGATAGCATAAAAAAATGTTAATTCACAATCTGAACTATCACGACCTGATCTACCTTGGGCCATGAACCAGGTAAACTGGCCTCATGGATCATCTGTAATACCTTGGTTGCCTTCCGAACACACCACAGGTTATTACCCACCAGGGTCACTTATCAGACTAATGACTATCTCCACATGTCAACACATGTTCTTTCAGTATGTTTTGTCCTCACTTACACACACCCTAGGAAAATTCCCAAAAGATCAATCATCCTGATCACTACTCTAGTTCAATCATGCTTAGTGTGGAGTTCTAATCAGGCAGACTCCCAAAAAGAAAGGTGCACATTGTTCGCATGAGTAGTATCATTTAGACTTTTAAGTCTCACTTTTCCATGCATGTTACAACCCCCTTTTAAAGTGCAACACCCTCATTGTGTACCTGACACCTCAAACCTAGGTAGTGCCTCTCCACTTCCGGTTGGGTATTGGATCGCTACTTGTTTTGAAAGGAAAGGAAAGACTTATTTTTATATATTTATATTTTCAAACTATCGTGAAGTGGTTTTTTCTTTAAAGGTATGGAATAGTTCTTGGTTTATCTTTTCACATCCATACTGAGCATCTTCATGTTCACATATATATCTTTGTCATTTTTTTGTTTCAGGTCCCACTTATCTTTTATTCTCACCCATGGTACATTGTGGTTCTTATTTGTCATAGGGGGACTCATGTAGCCATAAGGAAATATGTATGTTTATAGTTTAGTTTTATTTCAGTTTCTTTTATCTCATTGAACACTTTGGATTTTACTATTTTCTACAGATGGAGGGTAGCTATAGACATATGGTGGGAATCTTTGCCTTGCAGGAGAGAGAGACCAGGTGGTGAGGAAGGTTTTTGGTGCTCATTTTTGTTTACTACTTTCCTAGTTTGTTATTAGGTTGTTCTCTTTATTTTTCACTTTCAAGGGCGTCTGATGTACAGACAGGTCATGCTGGAATTTTATTTAATTCCCACTGCTACTTTTCTTAATTATTTATTGGTAAAATCATTCCCAATTGGTGTTTCACTGATTCCTAGACACTTGTGTCAGCCCGTGGGGATCAAGAACGTCCTTTGGGCCTTGTCATGGGCTTACTCGGGCATCCAATGGATGGAAAATTTGGGTTGTTTCTTGATAAAATGGTATCAGGGAGTCCTTTTTTATCTAGGCAATAAAGGAATATCGATATAAGACTATCAGTACTATCATTGTATGTATGAAAAGGTGTCTAGTTGACACTTTTGCTATTGAACCTTGAGTTTCCATGGGATATCGGGATTGTGTTTTTTATTTATTTCTATTGTTTTGGTTTATTTAAATGAATCACATGTTTTAATGGATGATAATGGGAGTAATTCAGCATCACACAATGAGCTCGCTTAGCCTAACAACCCATGTGGAGCCCGAGTGCATAGTTCAACATGACTTCTAGTGGTGATTGTGTGCCCGTGACATGGTCCGCTAAACCATGTGCCCTATTCATCTACAACCACTAGTCCCTATTCTTGATTTTTGATGTTATGAGATACTATTTATTGGATTTGTTATTAATTTGTTTCATTTTTAAAAAGGAAGAAATTTTTTTGTTATCTGAAAATGGATAAAAGGGGTTTTTTGGGAAAATTTATTTTAAAATGAAGCTCAAATATTTTAGAAAATTAAAATGTTTGCACCTAATATTTAATGTTTTGAGTTGAAAAGTATTATTTTTATTGAAAATTTATAAATGAGGTTTCTTAAATTGATTTGGAAGGGGGAGTTTGAAATGGTTTCAAGCGGATTATAGGGGGTTTTGAAATTTAAAGTGAGATTTTACTGTGGGGACTTGAGTTTAAAGGGGAAGGTGGAGTTGGAAATTAATAAAGGAACATTTAAAAAGGAATTGAAATTACTTTTTTTTTTGAAATGAAATACAAGATTTCCAAGTTTTTTGGTTCTTTAAAAAGGTGAAAATGTTTTGGTTTTTAGAGGGTTTTGAAAAAGGGATTTGGAATTTTAATATGGGTGTTGATTTTTGTTTGACATTTTGGTTTTGAATAAAGGTGGTTGGTTTTTGTTTCTTGGGTTTTCTCCTTTCACCTATGGTTTTCCCAGTTTAGGATAAATTATATTTTGATGTGTCCTAATTTTTTATTTTATATTGTTTTGAATGGTCCCCCCACCTAGAAATTTTTGATGGGTTTTGGGAATTTCATGCCTTAGGATGTCCCTAGGTGGTGTCTCTTGCAGTTAGGGAGTGTGATCTTTTGGATGACGTCCTTACCTAGACTCCAAGTGGAGTGGTAAAGCCAAATCCCCTCCATGTGATTTGATCCCTTCTTGAGATCCCTTGGGTGGTTTTTTTTCTTTGAGTTCCCCTTGAGTTCTCTAAGTAAAAGTTCGACCTTCTTGGAGACATTCTCGCTTTAGTGATCAGTGGTTCCCATTCTTTCAATGGGGATTATAGTCATGTTGTTGATCTTGTTTCAAGGAATTGGTAAATGGAATTCTTGGGTGTGTACATGGGAACTGGTATGGGTGATACCCCCAACATAGTTTGTATCCTAGCTGATGCCTTATTTATTTGGATGGGTTCCCCGGGTTCTTGGTGTTCTGGGTATGACACTCCAAGTTGCTTCCTTTACCACTGTTGTTCTAAGTTTAGAATCAACTACTCTTATTGGGAACATTTGTTTGAGGTGATTTTGGTTATTCCTTGTTCTTTATCATTTGGATTCCTTTGGTAGTCTTTGTCCAAGGTGGTATTATTCTCGATCTTTTAGAGACTTAGACATTTGAGTTGATATAATTATGGTTGTGTTTTCAATTGAGTGTTTTAGTTGGGCCTCTTTGTCTAAGAGCATTTCCTAGTAGCAGTGTTTACCTTAGGACCTTTTCTAGTTCTGGTGATCTCTTGTCTTGGGTGTGTCTCTATGGTGGGGAGACCATGTATGGGACTCAATTCTCTTTGTTTTTCCCTTGAGGGTTTTGAAATTCTTATTTAGGTTTGAAGGGTAATTTTAGGTCTTTGAGTGTTTGTGATTTTGTAGATTTTTTATTTATTTAAGTATCAAGCCTTGAGTCTGGTTGAAGATGAGTGTTTTAGAGGAGATCTAGAATGGCATGGATATCACTCTCATTGTTAGACCTTGTCTCCCTTGGTGATTCAATTTAATATCCCTCGTAGATGCTTGTTCGGGTGAGGGAGTGTTTGAGTCTTGGATTTAGAGGTTTTTCTGAATATGAATTGAGTTTGAGAGAATATTGTTTTTTATTTTGGTAAGTGTCATAGGTCTTGGATCATGGTAGTCATGGGGTTCCATGCATTTTGGAGACTTGAGATGTATTAAAGAGGGCTAATTTTGTATTTTCTTTGATCTGTCTAAATCAGTTGAGGCTTTCCGAGGGAAGAAAATGTTGTGTTGGGGAGAATTTTCACACCATGACCTAGTTAATTTCATTTAATTTATTTAAATAATTATATTTAATTAAACACACTATTTTTGGGTTGATTCATTTTAAAATTTTGGAATTTTAGGATTTTTTTGAAAGTGTATGGTTAGCGCATAATTAGTAGAAACTATGCACAGACCATGCGAGTGTGTCTGGAACTTGACAATGCTAAAACGCATAGACAACACAATTTTTCCCAAACTGTGATCCCTTCCCATGAGGTGTTCCCTAAATCTTCTAGTAAGGGGTGCACAGTTGGTGCATAGTTTGACAAATCATGTGGACAAACCGTGTGTGATGCCCAACCTTAAAAAAATTGGTCTTTATTTTTAATTTTTTCCCTTTTTATTTTCCCCCTTTTATATTAGGTTGTACCACCCCCTTATCCTATCCATCACACACATAACAAGGGAGGTCTCGGCCACACCTCCTCCGCTTATCCTTCTCCCTTCATGATTTTAAGGGTTTTTTATGAGCTCTAAGTATGGTTTTTTATGGTAAGTCATATTCTTCCTTCCTCCTTCCACTCCTCATTTCTCATATCCCTCTTCACTAATCATATTCCATGGATGAACCGTAACTTGATTTTTGGGTGTTTTGTTTGGTGAACCTTGCTATATAGGGTTTTTGAGTCCCATTGAAGCTATTCTAGCAACTTCAGTTGAAGGTGATGAATTTATCATTGATTTTGGGCAGGGTTTCTTTTATTCTTAATCTTTGGATGGATTTTATTTAGTTTTTTTTATTTTTGGGTTTCTCTTTATTTTTTAGAGCATTTCAGACCCCGTTGATGTGGAATAGTGTCTTTGTTTTCAAAGGTAGCGAGTTCAAGGTAAGTTATCCTATGTACAAGATTTTAAATTGAGAACTATGATTTCTTGATTATTTTAAAGTGCATTTTCATTATCATATAAAGTAAATATGTTAGGGAAAATGTTTTTAATGCTTGGAAATGGTTTTTACCTTATTTTACATATTTTCACTAAGCTTACATCATAGGTTTCTCTTGTTAAATAATTTTTTCATGGTTATTTGAAATTACAAGAACCTTGGGTGTTAGGATGTATTTCCAAATGGTTTTAAATGTGTGGGTTTGAAATGAATAAGGATGTTTTGGTCTTTCGATTGGTTTTTTTATAAAGGCCTAATGGCATTTTTGGTTCCCAAAGAGCTTCCAAATGGATTCTAATTCTATCCTATTTTTAAAAACATATATATTATACACATATCCATATATATATGTGTATATATAGGTACCCTCTTGGTACAGATTCACACAAAGTTGTGTGAATGTGTACATTGGGTCAAGGGGTATTTATATATATTGAGGTGTGGCACACATGTCACAACGCGTGAAAATTTGCAATATTTATTAACCTACCAACTAATGTAGAAGCGACGAGTTTGGTCGAACCACATAGAGAATGTGAGTAAACACTAGGAATATCCACTTGGAGGAATGTTCAGGCAGATGTGATTTAATTGTGATTAACAACTAAAAAGTTCTAAAAACTAAATGTCTATTTAAAAATTACTATTTAAATTACCTAAAACTATCTGAGTGAACTGAATTAATCAATGGAAGAAACTAGCGGAGATGGAAGTTTTAGAGTCGCGACGTCTGTTCAGGTGCTTGAAATGCCAAATATTTAATTCTCATATCTGAATATTTATTTATTTAATTATCACTGATTCTAAATTTAATCAAAATACTATCAGGTATCGTTCTCTGATGTTAGAAAGTATTCTAATTTTTATACAAATTATCCATTATTTTGTTCTCTTTCCTGATGAATAATTTGCTCGTCATTGTAGCGCTAAATCACTTGGTGAAATACAATGACCTGTTTCTCACAAAGTCGAAGTATCTACCTACATTGAGTTTTCTCACATGAGATCACTTATTCAGAATCACTCACACAAGTTTGAAGGAGAGAGCACAAAAAAATATTAATTTTTTCAATTAATATATTTATTTATTTAGAATTCACTTGCACGCACGATCAAATTCTGAATAAACAAATTCTCTGATGAACTCTCTCCCATGATTACTTATTAGTTATCACATGGACAAGCACCAAAGTATGCTTGAAAATCCCAAATAACAATTAATTAAAATGCAAATATAATTAATTAAATAAACCACCAATTAAAATTAATTCAAAATGTAATCAAACATGGTTCAAAAATAATGACATGCAATTACCATCACTTTCATCGCAACTCCGACACAAAATAATTATCCCACCAATACGACAACACAACACATAAACTAATAATTAGATATCACTATGCTCGTGTCATTACAGTTGTCACTATTAGCCATCGTTGATGATTGCAAAATTATAACCTTCAATCCGTTGATTGCTGCTACATCAGACCACACCATCGCGCACCGCCACAAAAATGATTGGACTGATATTAGATCTTGGTGCGCACCGCCGATCTTTAGAAGTGAAGCAAACCTCTATGCACATAGATGACGCATCTGAACTGCTGTTGTGCTCTTGGAATGGAGGAGGTTGGTCGCTGAATTTTGTTCTGGTCAGCGGAGGAGAGACCGACTGTCATGGTGTGCACCAGGAAGATGGTGAAGATGGGTTTTTACTTGATGGTAAGGGGATATGTGGTAGGGGTGGTGGGATGGGGTGGGGTGCTGGCTAAGGGGGAGGGGAGGGGAGCTGGTACGAGGGATCATGGGGGCAGGTGGGTGAGCGAGAGTAGAGGGGGAGGGCGATTGGGTGAGTGGGGTGTGAGGGGGCGAGAGAGTGGAGGGAGGAGATGCGGTAAGGGGGGATGGGGTGTTGGGGAGAGAGGGGTTAGGAGGGAAGGTGTGGGATTGGAGAGAGAAAAGGGAGGGGATGATGGGGATGGGTGACATGGGAGAAGGGAAGGGGTCAAAGGGAAGGTTGAGGGAAAAGTGGGAGGGGTTGGGGATTCAAAAATGAAAAACCAAAATAATTAAATTTAAATTGATTTTTTTTAAAAAAATTCTTATTATCTAAAATTTAAATAATAATAATAATAAATAATAATAATAAATAGTAATAATAATTAAATAATAATTCACATGTAATTAAATATAATACTACTATTAAATATAATAATAAACTAGTAAAAAAATACTATTTTATTAATACAACAAAATAATGAAATAAAATAAAATACAAATAGAGAATTAAAATATATACATACTAATAAAAATTAAAAAAATAAAATAAACTAAAATTAGAGAAAATAATAATAATATTATAGAGTTAAATATAATATATAAAATTAAAATAACTAATAAAAATACTAAATTACTAATATAAGTATATAAATTAACTAAAAATTATCAAAATATCTAAACTACTACAAAAATACAAAAATAAACTAAAAATATAAAAAATGGTTAAACTAATTAATTAAAATGAAGTTAGAAAATTATAAAAATACAAGTAAAATCCATGTAAATCAAATCTCCCACACTTAAACATTTGCACTATTAGGAAAAACAATCAGAAAGAAAGCACAAGTGGACCCACAAACAAATCCAAACATCAAAATTAAAAGTTCAAATTTTTTTAATCACTTTTTACCCACAAAATATCATGCTTCAGTTAAAACACAAATTTGATTCTGCTCGCATTATTTCTAAAACAAGTACGTACACTCATATATCAAGTGACCTATCTCACCATCACATTCGTCTCTCAAAATATTTGATCAAAGTCATACTCATTTCTCGTACCCATGCCTTCTTACCATAGGCTTTCCATGAATTTCAAATCTCCACTAGTGGAAATCAAAATAATGCACCAATCTTGAGGACTTAATATTAGGTTCAATTGTCTCTTAGACTTTGGGATGGTGGATCATAAAAAAATTATGATAGTTTTTTTTGACAAAAAGGAGGGTTGAATCTTGAAATAAATGTATGATAAATGCCAATCCAAATTTCTCCCTTAAAAACTCGCTCCCCCACACTTAAAACATTACTTGTCCCCAAGTATATGATAATCCAATGTTTCGCTCTCTTTTTCCATCTTCTTTTTAAGACACAACTCACTCAAATAAGATGGTTAGGAAAAACTGGTGAGTATCAACTCTAAAACCCCATGAAATAAGTTTTAGACAAAAATCCCAAAGAATTGTACACAAGTAGAGTGTACGCTGGAATATCTCAGTGAAAGTAGGTCATATAGAAAACCCTCTAGTTCTGAGAGTAATGGATAATCACTTTTATAGGTATCCCCAAAAGCGATGGTTACTGCATAATGACCACCAACGTACTCGTTATTGGAACCAAAAAGATTCTATATTCCCATATCAAAATACATGTAATGAATGTGGCTACTTTGAAATATAAATCATATTATTAGGATGAGATAATGTCAATCCATGTGCATCAAATGACTCAATTCCCCTCAAAGAACCCTCTCCATGAATCAATATCTTCCCCATAATTAGATTGAAAATTATCATGAAAATATTCAAGAAATGGGTAGGGAAGTGTATCAGTTATGGGTTCATCCTAAAAGGATTATTCATGGATTCTAAGGGATATACGATGCAGAAAATGTATAAGTGGCTCAGTGGGTCAATGAGGCTGAATAATTAAACATATTGTCACTTTGATAGAAAAACATGGCAAGTTCTAGAAGACATAACATGGTTGAGATTACCTTAAGAAAAATATAATAAAGAGATGATGTAAAATGGTCCAGAGTTCTCACAAGTATGGAAATAAAATGTTGGGTATCACAGATGAGCAAGAGTGCAAATAAGTGTCTCAAAAATATACAAGTTTTTGAAAAAAAATTCAAAGAATGAAATAATATCATCAATCATCTAAATCATGAAATCAAAGATCAAAGTATTCCAAACAAGAATCATGTGCTCAAACTGCCCAGGGATACAAGTGGTATGTTCACAACTATGTTACAATAAAAATGCAGTGGTTTCATGGGGGTTCTTCAATGATAGGAATGTTAGTTTTTTTTTGAAAATTTTGTTTCTTTTTTGTTAGTTTACATGGTGTTTTTGTAAGCTTAAAATACGAAAAAAATAAAACACTTCCCTGTGTAAGTGTAGATAGACGCAGAAAGGATTTATATATCCTATGAAGCTCTAGAAATAATATACTTATATAACCTACACATTGAGAGAACATACTCGAATCATATCAAAGAAGTCACACCATAATCAAAACCATGTGGATGATAAAAATATGTATGCTGAATTCAAATCCACTACAGTGCTAGGAGAAAACAGATTGCGGAAAAAGAATTCCTTTTTATTTTATTTTTATTTTAAAAAACTAAATTAAATGAAATTAAATGTAGTGAAAAGAAAACAAACAATTTATGGGTTTCCTCCTATTTAGTGATAAGTTTACTTCTTATTTATGTAGACATTGATAAAATTACACTAGGATCAAATGGAAATATATACCATGTATCTACTTATTTTTTAGTAGAAGTGTGGAATATATTCGTTGAAAATGAATTTATCATGCAAGCTGCACAATATCTCAACAGAATCTTGTTAGAAAAATGGATGTGTGGAATGAAATTAAAATAGGCCAACTCACAAGGGAATTAATATACCTATCCTGAATAAATACTCACCGAATAATTGAATTTTGGGCAAATGATGTCAATAGAAAGATCAAGAAGATTACCTCTTTGAATGTGCATAGGTGAAAAAATTTCTTTACCAGACTCCTTCAGTGGTCGGCTTATATCCATCACATCCTTGAATGAAGTATCAGGGTTGATGATGTATCCTAGTTTGTTTTCACACCCAACCACTAACACAGGTAAATCTACTGGTTTCCAACTCAATTCATGCTCGATGGTTTCATTGATTTTACTAAGGTCAACAATATTGTTAGCATATGTGGGTATTTCAAGTGAAATGTTTTTAACCTTGATGCATGGAGCAAGTGGTGCGGAATCAATTGGAGTAGATGACTTAATTATGTCACGAATGACATATTTTTCAAAATTCCCTTCTATACCACCCTCATCATATTTCTCTATTGGTACATGTTTCACCACAAACTCAAGATCCTCTAGGCAATCCCATTCTTCCATTGTTTCTATAAAATTATGAGTGTTCTCTACCACCAATGCAGACTGATTATATGACTCCAAAAATGTTTCATATGTCTCCATTTTAGAAAAATATTTGTACTCAAAAAGGTTTTTAGAAAGAGGTGATTTGATTTCATTTGACGCGATGTCCTCTTGAATGTGGCAATCCATTGTCTCTTGGTTCAATTCTAAATCTATCTTGGTAAAGAATGGTCCTAGTTAAATGTCCTCTTCATCCTCAAAAGGTGAAATTTTATAGACATTGAATGTGTCTTTTTCACTTTGGGATGGCTGGGTTGTGAACTCACAGAAGGACATGAAATCACATTTTCTGAGGGACCATTATGTTCAACAAGGTAGAATACCAAGATATCATATTATTGAGATGTGATTAGATTGGAATAATTAAATTGTGATGTAGGGGAGTCATCAATTGTATGATAAGAAGGAAGATTAATCTCATTATTAGACTTGAAATATGGATTTTTTTCAATTGGAACCTCTATTGCACTCTCCTAAAAAGAATTATTTTGAATTAGATAATCATGTGGCAATGAGGTAGATAGTTTGGAAATATTATTCATTTTATTTAATAAATTCTTAAATTGATTTTCGAGATATTTTGTTGAGGAAATAAACTTTTCATTACGTTCATCTTGAAGTTTAAACCTCATATTTGTCTTAGTGATAACAGAAATCAACATGCGCCCAATTATTGAATCATTTGTTTCACATGAATTATCAAGTTCTAAATTTTCCTGAATGATTTGACTTTGAAAATGATTAATAGGTGGGTATGAATTAACAGTAGGACATGGATCATAACATGGACTTGAATGATAATCATAAAAATAAATAGGGCTACTTGGAGAGAACATGTGCGGTGAAAGATTTTATTCCATACCTTGCAATGTTGGTGGGTAGGGTGGGTACTGGTTGTAACTGTGTGGTGAGGACCACATCATTCTAAACGTCTGGGTGTCTTCAAAATCCCTACAATGAAAAATTTCTAGATTAGTAAACTATTTTTTTAGTTTTTCTTTGTTTTTTTATTTTTAACCTGAATCACTCTTCTAAAAGAACTCTCAATGCTACTATTCTCCCTGGAAACAGTGCTAGAAATTTGTCATGCACGTCGCAACGCATGAAAATTTGTAATATTTATTGACCTACCAACTACTATAGAAGTGACAAGCAGAGTCGAACCACAGAGGGAATGTGAGTAGACACTAGGAATATCCTCTTGGAGGAATGTTCAGGAAGATGTTATTTAATTGTGATTAACAACTAAAAAGTTATAAAAAATAAATGACTATTTATAAATGACTGTTTAAATTATCTAAAACTATCTAAGTGAACTGAATTAAGAAATGGAAGAAGCTTGTGGATATGGAAGTGTCAGATTCATGACGTCTGTTCAGGTTCATACAATACTAATTATTTAATTCTCATATCTGAATATTTATTTATTTAATTATCACTGATTCCAAATTTAATCAAAATACTATCAGGTCTCGTTCTCTGATGTTAGACAATATTCAAATTTTCACACAAGTTATCCTTCATTTCATTCTCTGTCCTGATTAATAATTTTCACGTCATTATAGCACTGAATCACTTGGTGAAATACAATGACCCATTTCTCACAAAGTCAAAATATCCACCTACATTGGGTTGTATCACATGAGATCACTTATTCGGTATCACTCACACAAGTTTAAAGGAGAGCGCACAAAAAAATATTAATTTTTTCGATTAATATATTTATTTATTTAGAATTCGCTAGCGCACGCGATCAAATTTCAGATAAATAAATTCTATGATGAACTCCTGACCATGATTAATTATTAGGTATCACACAAATGAGAACCAAATAATGTGTGAAGAGCCCAAATGATAATTAATTAAAACACATATATAATTAATTAAATAAACATCCAATTAAAATTAATTTTAAACACAATCAAACATGGTTCAAAAATAATGACATGCAATTACCATCACTTTCATCACAACTCTGACACAAAATAATTAGCCCACCAATATGACAACAAAACACATAAAATAATAATCAGATATCACCATTCTCATGTCGTCATAGTTGTCACCGCAAGCCACTGTCTATGATCACAAAATTATAACCTTTAATCTGTCGATTTCTACTACATCGAACCACACCATCGTGCATCGCTACAAAAATTATTGGATCTATATTCTCTCTTGGTACGCACTGCTGATATTCAAAAGTGAAGAAAACCTCTACGCACGTGGATGACACACCTGAACCACCGTTATGCTCTCGGAATGGAGGTGGTTGGTCGCCGACTGTTGTGTTGGTCTGCGGAGGAGAGACCGACTGTCGTGGTGTGCACTATGAAGATGGTGAAGATGGGATGATACTTGCTGGTAGGGGGATATGTGGTAGGGGAGGGGGAGGGGGTGGGGCATTGGATAAGGGGGAGTGGAGGGGAGCGTGTAGGAGGGGGCATGGGGGGCAGGATGGTGAGCGAGAGGGGAGGGGGAGGGCGAGAGGGTGAGTGGGGTGCGAGGGGGGTAGGTGAGTGGAGGGAGGAGATGCAGCAAGGGGGTGGGGTGTTGGGAAGAGAGGGGTTAAGAGGGGAGGCATGGGATTTGAGAGAGAAAATGGAGGAGGATGATGGGGATGGGTGACATGTGAGAAGGGAAGGGGTCAAAGGGGAGGTTGAGGGAAAAGTGGGAGGGGGTTGGGGATTCAAAAATGAAAAAAAAAAGATTAAATTCAAATTGAAATTTAAATAAAAATTAAATCTTATTATATAAAATTTAAATAATAATAAATAATAATAATAATAATAATAAATAGTAATAATAATTAAATATTAATTCACATGTAATTAAATATAATACTACTATCCAACGAGCCCGTACCCTAGTGGTACAGGCTCCTGCTTGGCATCCAAAAGACCCAGGATCAAATCCGGGTAGGGACTAATTTCTAGGTACTGTAGCAGGGCACTGTAGCAGTGGTAGAACTGTAGCGGTGACGACACTGTAGCGGTGGAGGCATTATTGCTAGAACTGTAGCGGCGGTGGTACAGTAGAAGCCAGGGTACTATAGCAGTACTACTCACCTAGTATTCAGGCCACTTGGCCTTGGGCCTTCGGGCTATGTAATGGGTCTCCCTCTACCCAATCAAAAGAGGTCTTTGCTTTAAATAATAAAATGAGGCTTCATCCCCAACCTTTTAATATATATATATATATATATATATAATACTACTATTAAATATAATAATAATCTAGTAAAAAATACTATTTTATTAATACAACAAAATAATGAAATAAAACAAAATAAAAATAGAAAATTAAAATATATGCATATTAATACAAATTAATAAAATAAAATAAACTAAAATTAACGAAACTAATAATAATAATACAGTGTTAAATATAATATATAAAATTAATATAAATAATAAAAATACTAAATTACTAATATAAGTATATAAATTAACTAAAAATTATCAAAATATCTAAACTACTACAAAACTAAAAAAATAAACTAAAAATATAAAAAATCGTTAAACTAATTAATTAAAACTAAGTTAGAAAATTATAAAAATACGAGAAAAATCCATGTACATTAAGGTTCATATGAGTCTAAGTGTAAAGAGGTGATTTGGAACTTAAAAATATTTGGAATGAAAATGGTTTTCAAATGATAAATTTTTGTTCCAAATACCAAGGCCTGGTTGGCCCCTTGAAAACATGGTTTGATGTTTCCTTGGGTTTCAGAATTGACTTTTGAAAAGAAATATGTTTCTTTGGAAATGATTTTGAATCCTCAAAATGATAAGGCATGGTTAGTACCATTAAAATTTTTTCTTAAAAGGGAGACACCTACATGGATAATCCCCATTCTAAGGGGGGATTCAAATGGATGTGTTTTAGGAGGTGGGATAGGCAAATATGAGTATGCATGGTCATTCGAAATTCCTTTTGAAGATCCTAGGGGATTTTTTTTAACTTCCTCTATGAATGAACCTCTTGAGGCATGACTTGAATGTGCTTTTAGGATATTCTCGTGGCCACATGATGAATCTATATATCAATTATTTCCTTTTTTATAAGTAGAACCTTGAACTCACCATGTCAACTGCCATATTTGGTATCTTCAATGCTTCCTTCTCTACATGGTTCCTTCAACCTTCATCCGTTCACAACTATCTTCATCATCTAGAAAAATAATCAAAATTCCTTTTCTAATATTCCCTACATGTCCATGGAGGTTCTAGACATGCTTCCTTTTCATAGAGGATAGGAAGATCAAGCTCTTTATCTTCCTCATGCATGCATGGAAATGTAACTTCTGGGATTCCTCGGGCCTTCACAGTCACCAGAATCTTCCTTTAATTTATGCACGGTGATCTAAGTGTTCTAAATAGATGAGATCGATCATGCTTGAGCTTCCTCATAGTTATCAATGGAATTAATGGCAGTACATGGTGAGAGTGTGTAAATTCTTCATAAAGGATCATCCTATCGGTGTTGAGCTTCCCTACCCATCCATGGAAATTTCTATTTAGCACAGTTTCTTGGTGACATGGATTCGAGCTTATTCACTAGTATCCATATCGATTTGTGGTGTGGTGATAAATGTGGGAGGTGTGACCAGTAAACCCTCAAAACCCTAAAACGTACATAAAGATATGATCTCAACAACATAATTTCTTTATGTATGAGTGCATGTGTTAAAAGATGAATAGTACCACCTACTTGAAGTCCCACATTGAAGTTCAATATAGGGAAGTTCTTCTATATCAACTAGGAGCTGGCATCAATTGCTTGATGAAATATATTACGATCGACTTGTTATGGTATTTTTCTAATCCCACCCATTCTGTGTCTTTTTCCTCTTCACACAGTGTTGGACCACATTGCATAAACTCACAGGACATGGATGACTTGCCTTGTCCTTCTCCATGCTTGCCCATGTCAGGTGCCTTGGTCAATATTGGTTGGTTGAATCTATGTGGATGGTCTATATTTCCTTGGGTACTTGTGTAGAGAACCGACCTAGGATGACCTGACATGTCACCTGAGTTGTTTCACCATAAGGCTTAAGGTGTGTTCTTGATCACCTCGGGCTAGCGACAAGCACCAAGGTATCACAAGTGAGAACATGGGAATGGTTTCACCCTTGAATAAACTAGGATCTAAAATTGTTTAAACCAAAAACCTAATATGAGGTATACTTTCATTGTATGACCATGCCAAAAATAAAACAGTTCAAAAGAAAATAAACTCCAACCAAATAAGGAATTATCAAGATAAACATAATATTTTATAAAAAAAATTCAATAAATGAAACCATTTTTATATAAATATTTTACATTTCCATAAAAAGGAAATAAAAATAAACTAAAACTAAAGTAGGTGGCCTAAGAGGATGATACACCACATAGCCCAACTGGTCAATCCAAACCGAACAACAAACCCTAACATCTCCATGTGACTCTCAAGTCACCTCCATAACCTGAACAACACCTGCTTCTCCATAGAGAGTGGTAACAAACCAACCCGCAGTTCATGACCTAAGAACCCACAAAAATCATGAAGACTACTTACCCACTGACATGATTATGTAGGTTGTGATCCAAAGGCCATTAATATACCACCACGAGTCTATTAAATTCCTTTTCAATAAATAAACCAAGTCCACTAGTATGAAAATAATAACAAAATAGGTTTTTCATTTCCTTTATAAAAAATAGAAATATGCACATAGAAACATTTTATCATTTCCTAAAATTATCTCTTTATAAAATGCGTCTCAAAGAGGATTTTCCAAGGTAATGTTTCTTTTAAAACCAAATACTTACCTTTTAAAAAACCACTTGTATTTAAGAAAAATAAATAGGTTAAACCCTTTATTTTATCTTTAAATACCCTTCTTTGAAAATAAACCATCACATGGTTTAAAATACATTTTTGAAGAAAAATTCTTTCCAGGGATTTCATTTCAAATAAAAATTTCTTTTAAAAGAAAGAAACCCTTTAATTGAAAATAAACCCCCACATGGTCTTAAATTTTTCCAAAAAAAAATTTACAGGGCTTGAATTTAAAAACAAATGCTTTCCCTCTTTTAAAACCAAACACAAACATATAACATGAGTATAAGTAAGGAAAAAACATAAAACATTCAAATCTATAAAGAGTCATAAGAAAATTATAATAATAAAATAAGTCAATCCTTTCAACAATAATACTAAAACATAAATAAGAAATATATCAAAATAACCACAAATCAATAGATAAGAAACTCACATGCCAATATACAATAAAGGAATAACATAGAATACAAAGCATGAGGAAACAACATAGGGAATAATGGCACGAGAACATGACATGAAAAGAGTGGATCCAACTACCAATAGGTTAATGATCACATCTCTCATCCCATGAATCACTCTCAACTAGTCACATATATGATAATCCTCTAGCCTAGTCATAAAATTCAACTAGTTGATACTAGCCTGTGTATATCTCACAACTAGCATAGCCAATGTCCCTTAACTCCCCACTCAGTAGCCTAGTGATCTTCATGTCAGGGATAATAGAGGTGGACCACTATAAAACCAATGTTAACCACATGAAAATATAAACCCCTAAGGTAATAAAAAACATCAATCATATACTTTCCACCTCTAACACACCCCCTTTAATAATGATCCCCTACTCAAATCACATAATCCATGAATCAAAATTCATATAACTTTTACACAATGAACATAATCATAATAAAAGGATAATAAAGGGATTGACTAGGGAATAAACATAAATCATTAAATCACATACCCTAAAGGTTTCAAAAAACCATTCTCTTTATACATAGAAAATACATGCTTTAGAAATCCCTTTTTGAAATCAATTTTAGACCCAAATTTAATTCCAATGGAAAATCATGCATAACACCAAATCAAAAAATGATCAAATAATTAAAAGATTAATTTAAAAATAAATAATTCAAGAGGGAACAAAAACCTATTTTCAAATCTTATAAAGCCTTTAAAATGAAAACCACTTTCTTTAAACATGAAAATTTATTTAAAACAATGGTACCAATTTTATAAAGAAAGGTCACCCTTCATAAATAATTAATCTTCTTTTTAAAACATGGGAACCTATTAAAATAAGTAAATTTATTTTTAAATAAAGAACACTTCAATTTATAAAACCAAATTGGTTCAAAAAACCAAGAACACATTTTTTTTCCAACACAAAACCAACAATGGCATTTTATTAACCACCTTGAATGCATAAAATAACATTTAAAACCAAAGTACCATTAAAATAACTAATTTAACCATTTTTTAGAAAAGTAAAACCCAAGAAGAAATGGAGAACCTTTGTTAATGAAAATATATGTATCATACATATCATTAATTTAGATCAAGAACACTTTTAAAACATCCAGCAATCATGGAACTCTTTAATAAAAGTAATAGTAATAGAAACACCTACCTCAAGTGGTAGAAACATGTCACCTATGACCGAAAACAATAAAATAGGCCTTAAGATATGACTCACAACCTTTAAAAACCAAAACCTAAATTTTAGCACAACCCTAAACATTAAAATAATCCAATATGGCCTTTAGGATTAGGGGGAAAGAGGGGGAAAGGAAATAAACCAAGGGAAGAAGATAAGAGAAGCCCTTACCTCATTATCTAGATGAAAAAACTCTAAGAAACCACTCTAAATCCACTTGGAGAAGCTTGGGAAAAGCCAAATAGGGTTAAGAGATGTTCCTTAGATAAGGGGAACAAAATGGGACAACTTAGGAAGGAATACCCAATTAAAAAGAACCCAAAATGGAAAAAATGCCCCAACTCAAGCATGTCTCACAATTTACCAAACTGTGTATAGATTGTGTGACCATCATTGCCTCAAAATCTCAAAGGTTTCATAATTTTCTCACATGGTTTACCTAATCATGTGCAGACTGTGTGATCTCCTCTGTCAAAAAATAAAGATGACGCATGGTTTCCAAAACATTGTTTCCCAAATATTGTGTCTAACTTTGAAGCCCTTAAAATTCTCTAAAAAATCAAAATTCTCACTTAGAGAAACCCCAAACCTAAGAGAGAAAACAACCATAAAAACATAAGTAAGAAAGTGAAAATTTGGAGTGCCATAATTTTACCAACCATGCCACTTTATTTCCCTAGAAATTCCACCCCCAGAAAGTTTTTGATAACTCAATTCAAATGAATGGTCAAGATTAACTCTTTAAGGAGAAGGATCTTACTGAATACCAACTTATGAACTTGGAAACCTAAAAACATGGAACCCAAACAACCTGATACTTGGAAAGACTAGATAACCAGATATTTCTCAATCATTAAATCACTATGAATCCAAATAACGAATTCCTCAAAACAAAATGTTGGGATGACCACTCTCAAGGTATACCTTAAATTTGATAACCCCACTAAACACACTCACTAAAACCTATAATTGATTTTTGAGTCCTAAACCAGATCAAAGGAAAAAAGAAACATCACAAAAACCAAAATATATAAGGTCACAAGAGTTATATGCAATGACACATCCAATCCCAAGATGTATCAAAAGAAACTCCCCAAGAATAGGGAAATCGCATGAAGACCAATTGAAGGTCTCCCAAAAAAATAGAATTAATCTAATATGGTGAATCGTAAACTAGACACATCCAAGAGAATAGACATCTACAATCAACCACATATCCACTAACCAAAATAAACCAACTTGAAAACCAATAGGAGAGCACACACTCTAGAAATAACCAAAGATCATCATATCAACTCATCGGAATAATGCACTCCACTAAAATGGGTGGAACACCCTAACCATGAACATTAATTAAAAAGGAATGGAATGATTTTGACTTCAGGTTACAATATTTGATGAAGGATAACTTGGTGAAAAACTTGAAAAAAACCTACCCATGATGATTTAAAAAGAAAATCTCAAGTTGGTAGTTCTCATGGTTTACCCGACAGCCAAGATATTATCCTTGATGCCCTAACCTGAACCCAAGGTATTCACATATCATTCATAAAAAAATCCTCAAACCATGGAAAATGACAACGAGAATAAAAATAATGAGACATGAACATATCAAAACATAAGAACATGAACCAAAATCTTTTTCATCCATCACAAAAAAATATACAAGGCATAAAAGAAAGATGGAATGAAGTCCCATAAAATATTAGTTACAAAAGATTATTCTCCCAAAATCACAAAATAAATTTTGACTCTCTAGGTGGATGTAACATTGTAGATCACTGCTCATCTAAAAGATGGGTCTAAAACATATTTTTCTTTTGGGGTTCGTTCGAATTATAAAAACTTTGGAGATGACCAGGATAGAAACAATTATGACAGGTCCTCAGAGCTATCAGAACGGAAGGCCTAACATAACTGGACTTTTTATAACGACATCATACAACTGGATTCTACTTATTTCTTAGAATAACACCCTCACTAACTCCATAAGGAGTCACAATATCACTTGACATAGGTTTCCTCATCGACAATGCCTCTGTGGTAATGACCCTACACACTACTTCCATGAAGGTAGTCAAGCTAGATTGAAACACCACCAATCTAATATCCAGATGAAGGCCTCTAAAAAATAACCAAGCCTTATTTGAATCATCAGCATCCAACTTAGGAGAGAAAGGAACCATTCTAGTGAAGCATTCCATATAATCATTCACTAACTGATCTACTTAGTGGAAATTCATGAACTTGAGCGCCATATCAACTATCACTTACTCGAGATAAAACTACTAAATGAAAGAGGCCTTAAAGTATCCCCAAGAAAAGTATTTTAATGGGTGGGCATGGATGGGTTACTTCCACTAATCCAAACCCAATTCTTCCAATAAAGTAATGGCCAATAAAGGAATGGTACACCTCACCCTCGAGGATTATATAGTTCCTAAAGACTTGTATATTTCTTCATCCTTAGCTAGACACTATGTAACTTCATGAGATCCTTGATCACCATAAAAAATTGGAGGATAACAATTCATAAACTCCCAAACATGATCCACAATCCAAAATGAACTAGGTACTACTAGTCCATTATGAGTTTGGGTAGATTTTGAGATAGGAAAGTCTGAAACTGGATCAGTAGGAAAACTACCTGAGATATTCCCCTCTTGACTTGTCGACTCCTTTCTGGGGTTCACATTCTAAAACATCTCCAAAACACAACATTTTATCAAATTACTACAAATTCCAACATAATGGAAAAATAAAAAAATCAAACAAACAAAGATTAAAAAGCACCCTTTGAAAACTCATTTCAAAAATTCCTAACACGACCTTCTTTCCATTTATAAAACACCAAATAGGTTCAAAACTTTTAAATACAGTTCAAATCTATAGTAGAAAGGAAATAATTTATTAAAAACTAATTTACCTTTTAAATTACACATTCCAAGACACTTCAATAATTTCAACACTTAAAATCAATGAAATTAGTTCCTTGAAAACTATCCTGTGAAATCATTTGTGCTAGAATTAAAAACCTTACAAAATAATTTTTAACATCTCAAAACATGGTTTTCAAAACAAGATTAAATACTAAATCATAAATAATTACTTTTAAACACAGTTAAACCACTTTCAAAACCCACAAAACTTCACTTAAACTCTCATAAGAAATCACGAAGAAACATAAGAGAGGCTAAAAGTAACGAAGAATATAGAACAAAAAAATTAACAACATCCACCACTGTACATGGTTTGGCCACATGATTTTTCAAACCATGCTCAAACCTTTTGGGTGCCACTGGAATTGTCCAAAACAGTTTTCATGGGCTTCGCATGAATTGATAAATAGTGAAACCCCTACATTCCCTCCAGTTTCACTCTAAAGTTAGGATCTTCTCAATATGTCTCATAGGATATTCCCACAGCTCAGAGTAGTAGCGCACCGCATCAGAATATCTAAAGTACAAAAATCCATAAATCTAAAAAAAATTCCTTAACCACCCATGGAAACATGAGATCTGGAATAAGTAAGTTCTAAAAAAGCACTTTCTCGGACCTACCACCCTATTTTTGACAGTCCTAACTCCAATCTACCATTACCCTCAAATAGAAAGAGGGGTCTGATACCATTTTTTAGTGAATCGGCCTAGGATGACTTGACATATCACTCAATCTATTCTTCCACAAGGCATAAGGTATGTTCCTGATCTCCTCGGGCTGGAAACAAGCATCAGGGTATCACAAGTTAGCATGTGGGAATGATTTCACCCTCAAATAAACTAGGATAAACAACATTTCAAACCAAGAACCTCACATGAGGTCTCCTTACATTGAAAGACCATGACACAATAAAATAGTGTAAAATAAAATAAACACCAACCATATAAGTCATACTGAAGATAAGAAAAATCTTTTACAAAACATTTTTCAACAAATGAAACCATTTTTATATAAATATTTTACATTTCAAAAACAAAGAAATAAAACTAAACCAAAACTAAAGAAGATAGCCTAAGAGTCTGATACACCACATGACTCAACCAATCTAACTACACAATGAAACAAAACCTAACATCTCCATATGACTCTCAAGTCACCACCATAACCCAAAAAACACTCACTTCCTCATAGAGCATGGTAAAGAACCAACCTATAGGTCATAACTTGAGAACCTGGAGAAAACATGAAGACTTCATACCCACTAATGTGAGTATGTAGTGTGTGATCCAAATTCCAGCAGGATATCACCATGGGTCCATTATCTTCCTTTTATAAAAAGAAACCAACTCCATTAGTTTAAAAATAATAACAAAATTGGTTTTTCACTTCCTTTATAGAAAATGGAAATTAACATGTAAAAACCTTTTATCATTTCTTAAAACAATCTCTTTATAAAACATGCCTCAAAGATAATTTTCCAAGGTAATATTATTTTAAAAAAACTACTTACCTTTTTAAACAAACCACTTTCATTTTAGAAAATGAAACAAGTTAAACCTTTTCTTTTCTATTTAAATACCATTCTTTGAAAGAAAATCATCACATGGTTTAAAGAAATTCAAAGAAAAAAACTTTCCAAGTCTTTTATTTCAAATAAACACTTATTTTGAAATAAATAAACCCTTTTATGGTTTAAAACATCCCTTTTTGAAAACAAACTCCCACACGGTCTTAAATGTTTATAAATCATCATTTTACAAGTCTTATATTTAAAAATAAATTTTTTCCCTCTTAAAAAATCAAAATTCACATACAATATGAGTATAGGAAAGGGAAAGTCATAAAAAATGAAAATCCATAAAGAATCATAAGAAAAAGACAATAATAAAACAAGGAAATCCTTACAACAATAATACTCAAGCATAAATAATAAATATATCAAAATAATCTCAAATAAATAGATAAGAAACTCACATGCCAATATACATCAAAGGAATAACATATAATAAAAATCATGAGGAAATAACCTAGGGATAAATAGAAGAATAACATGACATGAAAATAGTGGATCCAACTGTCAGTAGGTTAACAGTTACATCTCTCATTCCCCAAATCACTCTAAACTAGTATCATTAGTGAAAATACCCTAGCCAGATCATAATATTCAATTAGAGGCTACTAGACGGTGCATAAATATCAACTAGAATAGACAACAACCATTGAATACCTAATTAGTAGCCTAGTTATCCTCATGTCATAGATAACAGATGTGGGAAACTATAAAATCAATGTCATTTACTTTACAAACATAAATACCAAAGGCAATAAAACACATCAATCATATACATTCCACCTCCAAAACACCCACTTTAATAATGATCCCTAACCCAAATCTCATAATCCATGAATCAAAATTCATACAAATTTTACACAATACACAAAAGCATAAGTAAAGAAAAATAACAAGGCTCAACTAGGGTGTAAAAATCAATCATTAAATAATCTTCCCCCAAGGTTTCAAACCGGTATTCTCTTTATACATAGAAAACACATGATTTGGAAATTCCTTTTTGAAAGCCATTTTAGACCCAAATGAAATTCCAAGGGAAAATCACACATAAAACCAAAGCACAACAAGATCAAATAACTAAAAGCTTCATTATAAAAAAAATTAAAGACGATACACATGCCACATTTTAAAACCTGTAAATCCTTTAAAATGAACACCATTTTCTTTAAATAAGAAAAATTATTTTAAAAAAGGGAAACACATTTATAAAGCAAGTACACACTTCATAAACAAGGAAGTTTCATTTTAAAACATGGTAACCCTATAAAATAAGGAAACCCCTTTTTTTAAAAAAGAAAATTTAACTTTATAAAACCAAATTGGTTCAAAACACCAAGAACCAATTGTTTTTCTAGAACAAAACCATTAATGGAATTTTATCAAACATCTTGAATGTATAAAACACCATTTAAAACCAAAGTAACATTGAATAAAATAATTTACCCATTTTTTCCAAAGGAAAATCTAAGAATACATGGATAAACTTTTTTAACACAAATATAGGTATTATAAATGTCATTAATTTAGAATAAGAACACTTTTAAATCATCAATCAATCCTGAAACTCTTTAATTAAAGGAATCATAATGGTAAAACCAGCCTCAATTGGTATAAACATGTCACCTATGAAGGAAGCCAATAGAATAGTCCTTAAAAGATGTATCACAACCTTTAAAAAACAAATCCCAAATTTAGAACAACCCTAATCTTTATAATCATCCCAAAATAGCCTTAAGGGTTAGAGGAAAAGAGGTTAAAAGGAAAGAATCCGAGGGAAAAGAGAGGCGAATCCCTTACCTCTTGATCCAGAAAAAGAAACTCTAATAAACCAATCCAAATCCACTGAGAGAAGATTAGTAAAATCCAAAGAGGTCTAGGAGAGGTATCTCAAATAAGGGAATGGAATGGGGTGGCTAAGGAAGGAATCCCAAATTAAAAAGAATATAGAATGAAAAAAATTCCCCAACTCAAGTAGGTCACATGTTTGTCTTTAAAATTTTACTAAAATATGTGTAGACTGTGTGGATTCCACTACCTCAAACCCTCATTGGCCACATGGTTATCTCACATGGTTTTCCTAACCATGCGAAAACTATGCAATTGCCTATGTCAAAAATTACAGATGGTGCATGGTTTCCACTGCACAGTTTCCCAAACCACGTGCTTAATTGTGGAACCTTTAAAATGCTCCAAAATCAAAATTCTAACCCAAAGACACCCTAAAAACCCAAGGGATAAAACAACCACAAAAACCTAAGTAAGAAAGTGACATTTTGGGGTGTCATTACTTAGCTGGGGTTGTGCTGAATTTTTAGTATTGTTGAAACATCCTCACAAAATCCTAAATTTGGAAAAGGCACCATGTTTATGGAGGGTGTAAAATAATGATTATGGTGGAAGGAAAATTTGTGCTTATGGTGGAGTGGTATTTTATGCTTACATAGCATGAAAATCATGTATTCATTGGTGAATAACCATGATTATTCATATTTCCCATCATTTTCCAAAAAAACCAAGGAACTCCTATAAGACTTTTTCATTTCTACCAATTCCGTATTTCCCATTTTAACACATAATGTTTTTTATTTCTTGATAATAAACTCAATCCACTTGAAATAATCATTAAAATACCCAAAATTAAATGTTGGATTTATTTTGATAATTCCAAATATAGATAAAACAATTAAAAATCAAGTTTAAACCATTTTTGTAATTGATCCCAAAATAATCATATATTCTAAATATTTCATAATTACCCTAAAACAAGAATATGATGGGATTTAAATCATTGAAATATCAAGTAAAAGTAATGAACAAATGATCTCTATCAATTCCATCACACTTAAACATTGCACTCCTGAGCAATTATATACACTAAATGAAAATTAGATCTCTCAAAATATAAACAAAAAAAATTATTTCAAATAACCAAAGTAATATCATGCCTCCTAAATGGATTTAAATTCCCACTTTCCTTACTGAAGCATAAAATTTCATTCAATCTCTAGTTAATTCTCATGGCATTTTGTACTTACCTCCCTAGATGTGTATCTCTCTTCAATAAAGGATTTTAAAATGGATATTTTCACATTCTTGAAATCATTCATGATTTCCATAGGCTTGATGCATTCTTAGAATCTCCACTTTAAATAATCATAAAAATCTATTAATCATGATGACTTTTCCTTGGTTTTTCTGAGGCTAAAGGGATGGAAGTTTTTAAATGTTTAAAACCTCAAAAGCATGAGAGATATTGGCTCTAAAATGATGTAAAATTCATTAAATAGTTTAAACTCAAGAATGGATCCTCACCCACTCCCCTTTTGAAAATATTGGCCTCCAAACACCACTTTATTTTTTTGGTCAGTCCACACCATGGAATTTTGAAAATCAATGATATATTTATTCCCTATTTACCCCTTTATGTAATTGTTTTAGATTGAATTTAGATCTGATTTTTTATACAGATTTGATTTTTTAGGGACATAGAGCAAGATTTGATATTCAAGAAATGGTGAACTCCCAACCTAACATTGAATTTTTTTTGGTTATCCTCACATCTTCCCAACATGAATTTTCTTCCCAAAACAACTTCATCGATAAATTGTCGCACCCACAAAACAACTTCAATGGGGTTTTTTTAAAATAGTGTACAACTCAAATTCTCCCTCCGCACAATTGAGTTTTGCCTTATTCATGTAATTAATTCTAGGGAAATGTAGACAGGGATAAAGGGATTATGATCTTGATACCTAACAAGGTATTTCATGGATACTATGGGCTTAATAAAAAGGTCAGATGTAAGGTCTAGCTTAAAAATAGTGTTTAAAGCCAAAACGAGGTTTTAAAATGGTGCCTCAATCATATATAAAACAATTAATGAATTCTAAAAAATTTGAATAGGAGAAAAGAAAAAGTTCTAGATTTTAGAACAAGCCTCAAGACTCTCAAGAAAAATAAAAATGGAAAGAAGAAGAAAAATGGGTTTAGAAACCTCTCAATTTTGGAAAATTAAACATTGCATAACCCTTGTGCACATGAGTTTCACATTTGACCAAATTCCATTAAATGATCATGTTGAAAATCAAAAAACTAAATCCGTTTCAGTAATCATTTAAAATCTCATAAAATAAAATCAAGCAGTTTTGTCAAAAATATCAAGATGGTCTTGAATTTTCCCAAAGTATTCAATTAAGCTCAAGGTTCCTAAAAACACTATAAAAATAAAAAATAGAAAAGAAAACATATAATCCTAAAACAGATTGGTATCAATCCCCCACACATAGATTATTACTACCCCTTTTTTATTCAAACACGATCATATCAACTTTGCAGATAGAATTTGATTAGGAAACAAAAAAAATAAGGATGAAAGGAGTAATACAACCCAACTTATTGACAGTGGTATCTTGAGTTAGTCTTCTAAATGCTGCTCTTTGAATACCTAAAAGTAAAAGAAAGAAAGAAAAAATGAAAAATTTATTAAAATCAAAGTAAATGAGAAGGAATTGAAAGGGAAAGGAAATAAAAGGGATAAACACTACAAGAAAAAAGATGTTTTGCGGTAGTTTTTCAGCATTTAGTGTCATTTTTTTTATTTTTTTTATTTATATAATTAATTTATTATTTATTTAATTTTTTATTATTATTTAGTACTTATTTATCCTATCATGAATGCATATATAATGCATGTCATGCATATATAATGCATGTCATGCATATATAATGCATGTCATGCATATATAATGCATGTCATGAGTAAGTCTGGGATATATGTGCGGTGGGAAAGATTTGAACCTCTTACCCATTGGTTATTCTACAAAGACTTTATCACTCTAGTAAACTCTTCATGTGGTGAGTAAATAGTATTTAGTATACTTATATATATACAGATAAAAAACAAATAATAATATTAAATAATAATAAATAATAAATAATGAATAATGAATAAATAATGAATATATAGTAAATAAGTAATAAATATATAATAAATAAATAAATAATAGATAATAATTAATAAATAAAAAATAAATAAATAAATAATAATAATTAAATGATAATTAAATAATAAATAATCAATAATCAATAATCAATAAATAATAAATAAATAATAATAAATATATAATAAATGATAATAAAGAATATATAATAAATAGATAATAAATAAATAATAAATAATGGTAAATTATAATTAAATAATACATAATAAATAAATTATAACTAAATTATAAATTAATAAATAATAAATAAATATTGAATATATAACAAATAAGTAATAAATAAACACTAAATAATATGTAAATAATAAATTAATAAATTAATAATAATAAATTAATAATAAATATATGAATAATTAACAAATAAATAATAAATAATGAAAAATAATAAATTAGTAATGAAAAATAAATAAGTAGTAAATAAATAATAAATCAATATATAATAAATAATAAATAAGTAGCGAATAAACAATAAATAAATGATAAATAAATAATAAATGGATAATAAATAAATAAGTAAATAAATTAGTAAATAGTCAATAATAAATAATAAATAACATATTAATAATAAATTAAGAATAAATAATAAATAAATAAATATTAATAAATATTAATAAAAAATAATAAATATTGTGTAATAATATATAATAAACAGTAAATAAATATTAAATAATAATTTAATAATAAATTAATAATAAATAATAAATCAATATATAATAAATAAGTAATCAATGAATAAATAATTAATTATAAATGGAAATAGATATCTATAAATAAATTTACATATAACAAAATTTACATTAATATATATAAACACACATTTAGGTTACATCAATTTATATAAACACATACATATGTATAATTGTATATTAATATATATATATAAACACAAGTAAATATAAATATCTATATACATAGCCATATAATATATAAAAATGTATATGCATAAATACATATAAATATTTACAAATGTATATAAATAAAGGAGAATATTCATAAATAAATACAAATATCCATACATAGATACAATTATATATATTTTTAAATAAATATTGATAAATATATATAAATAATAAATGAATATACATAAATGTATAGAAGTACACACACACACACATAATAGATAATAAAGCAAAAAAAGAGGAAAACCCACAATAATTACAACAACATCAAATCAATAGGAAAGTAAATAAATGGAATAAAATCTTGGAAGGCCTAAAAATCATATAAATACACTCTTAAAAGAAGATGAAATCTCATCAAATGCCCAAAAATCATTATATTCGAACAAAAAACTCAATTTTGAAGGCCTTATGGGCCTATTTTTACCTCAAAAATAGTTATTGGGGTTCCCCGTGTTTTCATGATTTAGATCTCATTGCAATCTTCAATTGGATATTTGGTAGAGCCCAAACGGATACCCAAATCAAAAGTTATGGTCGTTTTAAGTAGAAGTTTGATTTTTAGCATTTCATACAATGATAATAAATTTTATTCTATTAATTATTACCAAATTATTATCTAATTTGTTTGTATCACATTTTATAAGCTTCAATTTTATTGTTTATAGAGCTAAAACGGACCTCTAGATCAAAAGTTATGGTCATTTGATAATGAAGTTTGATTTTCAACTTATACAAGAATTAATTTAAGTTTCAAATAAATATTACCGAATAATTATATATTATTAATAATTAAAACATTATAATTATTTAAAATTATAAATAATAAAAAACAATTGAATATAAATAATAAATAATAATCAATAATTAGTAATAATAAATCATAATTAAATATTAAATATTTAATATTTTTCCATTTAATTTAGAAGTGGTTTTATAAAAACCATAACAAAAAAATGCCATAAAAAAATAAAAAAAATTAAAAAAACACATTTAGTAGAAATTTTATGAACTACCTTTAAAAAACCATTGCGAAACTCCTTTTTCTAATAGTGAAATCTTGGTATAACCCCTCAGTGGGCCCCAAATTTTGACTGCCCTCAGAAATTTAGTACTTGTGGTCACCCAAAATCCTTTTGTGGGTGGGGTTTCTTTGAGATAATTCACCACATAACTTTCCTTACAATGTGCATCTTCTTGTATTTATTGTATAATATCCCATGGATAGAGTATATCAGTTTCATCCCCGTTTTAATAATGTATAATTTCCATAGCGATAGTAGGAAAAAATATGGGTCCTTCTTCTTTACTTCGGCCACAACTTCTTTGGAAACTTTCTTCAACATCTTGGGACTTCTCATGGTGTGCTGAATTAATGGATATACAGAGGGAATTAGTGAAAAGTTCAAGTTAAATGAAACTAAAGCAATATGAATTAATATCAGAATCTTTCCCTTAAAAGTTGGTAAATTGGGACTTGGTCCCTTCTAGAAAAGCCACTTAAAATTATTCATTTACTCCCTTTAATAATTACTCAATGAGTTTGGGGAGTTTTATGTATTCAATTATTTGTTTTATTTCACTCCTCATTTTCTTCAAGTCTTATCTAGTTTCTTGAAGCTCGGTTTATTATTCATCAAAAACTTATTCTTGTTGTTTCACCTAAGAGTGGTTAGTTCACGTATAATAATGTAAATTTAAATACATCATGAACAATTTTTTTTAGTTTTTTTGAAAATAAAGGAAATTATTTATAAAATGTGAAAAAGTAATGAGTGAAAGGTTACTTGGATCCCTGAAAATGATGTTAAATTTTTACACACCAGTCATGGGGTGTGAAAAATATTATTTATTTTCTTAGTGTAAAATATTGGCTGACCAGTTTCATCTCCCTTGAATAGATTTTGTAGCCAATCACTAACTAATCCTAGTTTATTTATTATTAATTTTTGTGTTCTTATATTTATAAAAACAATAAGTAAGAATTGGTGGTTGAGAATTGTAATTCAATATTGAAAAAAAACATACTAATAAAAATGTAGATACAATGGAGTTAGTAAGAAAGAATTGGTTCATGGGGGTTGGCTACTTGAGTTCCTCCATTATTTATTATTTATTTTCTAAATTCTATTTGATAGTACATCCTATTGTACATGGACTACTACTCACTACTTTGAGTGTGAGATTTTATCAATATTGAAAGATATATTTGGTGCACCAAACCACACCTCTTACAATGTTCACAAATGATGAACACGCCTTAATAATGAGCATGACGCCTTCCAAGACCTGGCTCCATCGTATGGAATTTAATCCATCAAACAGACTCAACTCCATCATATGAAGAGTATTCATGAGAGAAGAGTGGGAATAGTGATTTGGTAGAGAATAGAATGATTTTGAGTCATTCCAAGGAGTGGTGGATGATCACTGCACCAACCCAAAACACTTCTCCCTCCCTTACCACAAATAGAAAATAAATGTGAAAAATTATAAAGAAATAATTTGGGAACACCTAGAAAACCTCCCCTAAGTCCTAACATCAGGTTAGTCACTCACCATAATGAGTGTACACTACCACATATTTGGATTTATCCAAAATTGCCAAAAAATACTAATAAAAGTACCCCTTATTAGTGATTTTTTAGCATTGATAAAAATACCCCCTTTATTAGTGATTTTTTTAGCGCTGATAAAAGTATATTGTTTATCAACGCTAAAAGGATTGTTTTTAGAACTGATAAAATATATATTTCATAAAAAAAAATATCATTAAAAATTATATATTAATATATAAATATATTTATATTGATATAAAAATAATATATTTTATAAAATATGATTTAAATAATATAAAATATGTCATCACACTTAATATATAAGATATTTAGTGAAAATGGTTTATAAAATAATTAAAAAATATTAATTAGAAATTTTCTTCTTATTATTAGGTAATAGTCATTGAATAACAATTTGAAGATATGAAAATTCAATAAATTAATAGATGGTTTAAAATAAGTTGAAACCATGACTTGAACTTCAAAAGACCATAAATTTTGATCTAGATGTCTATTTGAGCTATATAATATTTCAAATCAAAGATTGAGAAAATATATATACTAAGGTGACTAGGAAAACCCTAGTAAATATTTTTTGGGGTGTTAAAAAAGGTCCAAAATTTCATGACTCCCTCCCAACAAAGACACAACAATGAAGGGAGAGGGATAATGACCCCTGAGTCCTACCTCCAGTAGGCCCTAGGTTGGAGACTAGCACTAGGGGTATACAAATATCACAATATGGGAGGAATTTTCCTCTATAAGAAAACAAGATAAGTAGATAGGATGAATCAACCATAATCAACACCATGACATAAACATAAGAAAACCAAAAACCATCCCACAATGCATACGTAAATAAAACTGATATAGATAAAAAATCACCAAAGTAAATACCCAAAAGAAAAACTAGAGCAGTGACACAACAACTACCCCAAGGTCCAGAATAGTAAATTACAACACAGTACACAAAGACCTCTTGAAATCCTGAAAATATTTTTATATATGTAGGGTGACCATACAGGTATACTCAATAGGAAAACCAAGGTATCTCATGCACATGTGAAAATAGAAAACTAATGCACCCATGTGAAAGTAGTAGAACTAAATGGTACCTAAACAAGTATACTAACCAAAACCCCAAACCCCCAAGCCTCACTCACCAATAACACAACCAAGTATATAATATAATATAAATCACATCGATGATAGGGTACCCCATACTACTTTACAACTGATTTTCTATTCTCACACACCAACGTCCTATGTCCTGACACTCCCACCCCTTACAAATAACATCACAACACATCACATACAGCTCACACACACCTGATCCATCACAAAAAAAAACCACATTCCTTCCTCACACACTTGGGACATCACATATCATCACATCACAAATTGACAGTGGAACTTTTGACTTCTGGCCATCACAGACCATGCATATCCTTCTCGTCTCTTGGAAGAGGGAGCAGGGAAGAGTGGGTAGATGGTCATCCATCCTCCCACCAGAATGTTGGGAAAATGCCCCTATGTTACTGTGGGTGTCAGTTCATAGTGATTGATGAGGGTGGGGTTCATATAGAAATCACAAGAACATACATGGTATATATATATAGATCAACAACTCACAAGCACAGTCCCAATGGTTTATAACCAAATTGTAAAACATTTTAAAAAATACTAAATTTTTTAGAAGATAAATGCACAACCCCCCATAAGAAAAACACATGCTATAGTTCATATTTTAATCTTTGATTATCATTAATCCATTTTCCATATTTTTTGTTAACAACCTATTTCTTTAAAACATTCTCTTTTCTTAGCACACATCAAGAAACATGATATTAAAACATTAAAAATGACCAATATTATTTTTCATTTAAACATACATTACTAACTGGGAAACTAACACAACATGACACAAAATAAGTAGCACAAAACAAATTCCCAACATCCACAACCAATTCCACCTTCCATCACAGCCTCACTGCACAACCACATCACAACCCCCATCACAGCCCTAATGCACCACCGCACTACAACAACCATCACAATCCCACTGCACAACCATTTCTCATCCACTACCACAACACAAAACACATCACATACCACAATACAACATGTTTTCATATTTATAAAATGGTCTCTCGTTTTATTTCACTTCATTAATTAAGGGTGTTATCACAAAATCCATTTGATCTAGGGAAACCATTCCATTAACTGAATGTATGTGGTTAGCCAGTTATTTATGAAGATACCTAAAAATCAAAAAAAATAGAGGTTTCAAAAGAAATTTGCTGAATCATAGTCAAGACACAAACATACATGATTTTCATTAAGGAATTATGCCCATACAATCATAATATTAAATAAAATTAAAAAAAATATGTAACATCAAACTTCACTTCCCCCTACCCCTTTAAATTCAAGTTAAACCGATTCATTATCTTTATTAATCAAGATGAAACCATGTTAACAAGATATGCTAATAATAAAATCATCTTGTACAATACACATCAGGAGAAATGAAGGAAAAACCTACTTTGAAGAAAGAATTGTTTCCCAAACTCACTGCACTAAAACAGGGGGTGCACGTACAGAAGGGATCTTCTTCAAAAGAAACTCAAACTAACTACATCAACCAGTTCTATGACTCCCAAGGATGAAGGATTTGGGGCCTCTTATATCAAGATAAAGTAATCCCAAATGAAAGAATGGAATGTATCCTCTTTAGAATGAACAAATTTGATACTAGGGGGATTGGTTATGGTTTTAACTAACCATTAAAGGTGGATCCCATCAATCTACGTGGTTTAAACATTTAAAAGGTCTCCAGACTATTTATAAATTAAGTACATGATTAATATATTTTTAAATAGATTTAAAACCTCTTAATTAAGGAATTAAACACATTTTTCATCATAAAAGATGCCGAAATGAAAATTATGTAATTTTTGGAAAAACTAAAAACATTGTTCATGGATCACTGCCAGATATGATGCACCGCCAGAATGACTCACTGCCAAATTGAATCACTATAAGAAATGACTCACCATTATAATAACTAACTGCCAGAATGACTCACCACCAGAATGAATCATCCATAGAAATGACTCACTGCCAAAATGAATCACCACCCAAAATGAATCACATACAGAAATGAATCACCATAAGAAATGAATCACTGCTAAAAATGAATCACCACCAGAATAACTCACCGCCATAAATGAATCATTACCAAAAATGACTCACCACCAGAAATGACTCACCACTATAATTACTAACCACCAAAAATCTGAAAGTTTGGAAACTATTGGAATGTCTCACTATTGTAATGTCTCATATGTTCTAAAAAACATCGAACTTCCCCCCAAACACCTCAATTATCATATTTTTGGTAAATTAATGGTTTAGAAGGTTTAGGATATTACACTAGATACCTCTCAAACTATTATCATCCCCAAGAATTCAAAACCAAACCAGAAGGAAGGAGAGAAAGGGTCCAAACAACCATCCCTTGAGATACCTTTCAAGGATCTCATTATGGATGAAAGATTTCCATTAACTAAACCTTCTATCCTAAAAAACCACAAAAAATAAACAAATCACACTTCTACAAACATAATAATTAGGGAATTTCATCCTCTATGTCAAGATATTATCCGTTGTGGTGGCATTGACTCACCCACACAAGTTTTATCACATCGTAGTAAAATTAATCTTAATTAAGAATCAAGTCCTCCATTTTTCTCATGTTGGAACATTATCACACATCACAAAACACACATCACATAAAGGGGAAAACAATATATTTCATAAAATACCAAGTTCTAAACAACACATCACAAGGAAAATAGAGAAGGTAAAACTCCAAAAAACTCTGGTTATTGGGCTCATATTTGTGTCTCACACTCCAAATTACTCTCCTCCAGGACACCATGCCTCTATAGCACACGAACTAGTGGAATGGGTCGTCCTCACAACACCTTATCTCGAAGGTCATGAATCTCCAATGGATTATCCACAAAGGTCACATCATCCTAGATATCCAACTCTCCCTATTCAATGAAATGGGAGTCATCATGAAGATACCGATAAAGCTGAGAGACGTGGAATACATCATGGATCAGTTCCAATTGAGGCAGAATTTTCAACCAGTAATCTACCTTTCCATCATGCACCAACACTTCTAAGGCCCCAAAAAACTAGGGTGAGAACTTACTTACTTTATCAAACCTCTTCTACCCATGTTGAGGTGAAAGCTTTAAGAAAACTTGGTCCCCATCCTTGAACTCTAAGTAACTCCTTCTACGATCGACATAAGACTTTTTCTAATCCTGTGTTTCTTTCATTCTCTCTTGAACCAACCGAACCTTCTCTATCATGATATTCACCACATCAGGTCCAAGAATTGCTGCATCCCCAACCTCTATCCATCATAATGGAGAACAACACGACCTTCCGTACAAAGCCTCAAATGGAGCCATGGTAATGGAATAGTGATAGCTATTATTATAAGTGAACTCGACCAAGGGTAGGAGTTGTGACCATGATCCGATGAAGTCCAAGACACATTCTCGCAACATATCCTCTAGCATCTGGATATTCTATTCCATATTTCCATCTATATAAGGGTGGAAAGTAGCTATGTGGCATAAGTGGGTGCCAAAAGCATACTGTAGTCCCCTCCAAACTCATGAGGTAACATATGAATCTTGATCTGATACAATGGACCTCAGAACTCCATATAGATGCACCACATCCTCAATATACCTTTTTTATAAAAAAATACACGGTTATAAACTCCTTGATTGCTAGGAAGTGATCTGATTTCATTAACCAGTCAAAAATTACCCAAATAACATCATAGCCTTCCTGATCTCAGAGTAAACCTGTGAAGAAATTCATCTATATGTCATCCTATTTCCACTTGGGAACATCCAAGGGATATAAAAAACCTCTAGGGACACAATGATCAACCTTTACCAGCTAGAAAACTAGACACCAAGACACAAACTCCGCCACTTCCCATTTCATTATGGGCCACCAAAACTGTTTCCTCAAGACCAAATACATTTTTGAAACTTCCGTGTGTACTGCCAAAGGTTAGATATAAAACTCACGAAGGACTTCCTCATGCATCGCTACCAGAACAATAAAACTCCCATGAAACAAAATCTGGTTCTGAACATCCTCTGACCACCCCTCCATGGCATCACCATGGACAACACAATTGCGCAACACCTCTGCCTCTGAGTCTCCCCACTGAGACTCTTCCAACTTCTACATCAGAGAAGACTGAATCGTCATATGAAACAAATAGCCTCTACCACCATCCACCCTGTCATTCAAGTGCCTGGATGACAAATCCTTCATCTCTCTCTAAGTATATACAGACTTCTAAACAACATCCTTATGTGAATATATATTCAAAGCATCAACCACAACATTCCCCTTTCCAGAGGTGTATGAGATCTCAAAATCATAAACCTGAAGAAAATCCATACACCTTCGCTTCCATAGATTTAGATCATGCTAATAAATGAAATACCTCAAACTCTTGTGATCTGTAAAGACCACAAAGTGTTCCCCAATGAGGTAATGTCGCCAAATATTCAGCACAAACACAACTTACACTAGCTCTAGATTATGGGTGGCATAACTACATTCATGGGGGAATAACTGACTAGAACCATAAGAGATCATTTACTTCTACTACATCAGGACGCACCCTATGCCTAGATGGTTTGCATCACAGAAAACCTCAAACAACACGCCCTCCTCTGGTAGCTGAAGCACTGGAGCACTGACCAAATTTCCCTTTAGGTAAACGAATGCTTCCTGGCACTGATCAGTCCACAAAAAAACTTGGTCCTTCCTAGTTAATGTTTTCAATGAGGTTAAAAATAAAGACAAATTGGTTAAAAACCTCTGATAATATCTTGTGAGACAAAGAAAGCTATGTACATATGCCACATTCTTAGGTACTTCCAAGAAACAACTACCTTTTCCTTTGATAGTTCCAGTACCACACCTTGCTGAGACACCAAATTACATAGTAAATGCACTTCTCATGTCAAAAAATTCCACTTGGATAACTTTCCATAGAGCTGGTGGCAATGAAGAACCTACAAAACAACTATGAGATATTCAACATGCTCCTCCTCTAACCCTAAGTAGATCAGTATGTCATTGATGAAGACAATGACAAACTGATCTAGAAACTCATGGCACACTATTTTCATAATCCCCATGAACATGACTAGTGCATTCGTAACACTGAAAGGAATGACCACGAACTCAAAGTGTCCATACCTACATCTGAAGGTAGTATTATGGACATCTCCATCCTTCATCCTTAACTAGTGATATACAGACCATAGATCAATCTTTGAGAGCTAACTAGATCCCCTCAACTAGTAGAAAACACCATCGATCCTTGTTAGAGGATAGTGATTATTGATCGTCACTTAATTCAACCTCTTATAGTATATGAACAACCTTAGACCACTATCCACCTTCTTAGATAATAACACTAGGGAACCCCACCAGGACAAACTAGGTCGAATGAAACCCCTAAGCATCAGATCATCTATATGAATTCTCAAATCCCACAACTCATAAGGCACCATCTGGTAGGGATCCATCAAAATTGGAGAAGCACCAGGATATGAGTCTATCCCAAACTCAAAGTCACGTTGAGGGGGTAGTGTAACAACCTCCTTTGGAAAAACATATAGGAATTACCCAATAACATTGGGAGCCTTCTATGTATATGTGTCTACTAATTTTCTAGAAAACTCAGCCACCAAATAATGAAGGGGTTCCAAATTACGACTTCCCACCTGAAAACCCCTCTTGACAAAAAAACCACATGATGACTATCTACACCTAAGAATATGACTCTCCTATAGAAGTAGTCGATAACAACACATAAAAAATACAACCAGTCAATTCCAAGGATGAAATCGTATGACTATATTGGAAGTAATATAAGGTTCTCATATGACTAATGTCTCCCCATTATTAGTATACATACTTGACACACATCAAGCAGGACAGTCTGGACTCTGACTGGTGTAGTCAACACCAGGGGCATGGAAAACCTCTCAATGTCTAGTACTATATCATGGATTAGAGAGGGTGCAACAAATGAGTGTGAATCTTCTGAATCAAAAATGGAACAAACAAGGGTACATGATAAACTGAGCATACCTTGAATGATCTCTGGCCCCTATGGTGATGTTTCCACCACTGCCTATAACTTTCCATGACCAAATCCTCATCCCCTCTACCAATGAAAACCACCAAAACCACACTCTGGTTGAGGTCCATGAGGATGAGGTAAATCCTAAGGTTAACCTCTACCTTCCCCATCTTCTCTGGCTGGATAATAAGCCTACTACCCCTGCAGGTGGAATGACCGCACTGGTAACTACTACTAAGGATAACATTGAACCTAACCACTACTACCAAGCTAGCCTTGAGAAGACACTAGGAACTGATCATGACGATGTCCATGAAATTCATAGAATAAAAACACTGGTACGAAGTCCCCATGATGTGTACAGAAGCCAATGGCCCTAGGTGGACAGAAAGGAAGATACTAAAGTCGACTCTAAGCTAGTTGAAACCTCAAAGGCCCTGGCATCTGATACCTACCAATGATAACTCTACATATTGAGAAACACTGCTGGTTCCCCTCTTACAGTAATCCTCCTCTCGAGTGCATCCTCACTATCACCTCTTCCTTCTTTTGAACCTCTAGATACGTTGTCAAGGTAAAAGGAGTAACTACATACTGGATTAAAGGATGAAGTGCCTCCTCAAGAGACCTCACTTAGGACTCCTCATTTGGGAAATGATTATTAGAAAAGCATAGAAGGTCCTTGAACTTGATCCCATGAACTTGTATAGACATGATTCCCTGCTAAAGGGAGAGTAGCTCCTTCCTCTTCACAACCTCCATGGTTGATGAAAGGAAATCCTCACAGAAATCCTTCTAGAAGTCATCCCATGAAACATCTACCTCCTTACACTCATCAAGGTACATTGTACACCACTGTTGTGTATCTCCTCACATATTAATAACTACCAATGGGACCTAATACTCTATTGGGCCCCAGATCAAGATTAAATTGATCTTCAACTCCTCTAAAAATCCCTATATCACCACATCATAAAGGTTTCCCTCATACTTTCCCAAAGCCTACTAATGAAAAAATCATAATTTCTTCTGCCACTAATCACCATAATCAACTGTATCAACCCTCGGATGATCAATTGAGCCAGCCTGCTAAACCTCCACTGCCTGAGCCACACACGGATGATGACTAGGAGCCATAGTTGAAATAGAAACAAGTATTTCCTAATCTTGGTAGTATTTATTTTTATTATGATATATTTTAATTAATGTTAATCCATTTTATTCATTTTATCCATTTTAACCTTCCCTAATCAACCCAATTCAAAAAAGAACACAAGTCATCATGATTCATGTACCTCTCCTAGGTCTCTACCCTACAAGCAGTCTCATCTCACTTGGTCATTCAATAAGATTAGAGTTTGTGCACTAGATCATGGGGGGACCTAAAATCTCATGTCCCATCCAGTCTTCCTATCCTATGTCATGCACCAAGGTTAACTAACACTGCTTCCATACCAACCTATGGATCCCTCACTATTCCTAACTCTAAACTCCACCCTATCTCTCAACCATCATCTCTAATACTACTCTGTCATGACCCCCTCCCACCAAAGATACCACAATGAAGGGAGAGAGATAATGACCCCTGAGTCCCGCCTCTAGTAGGCCCTGGGTTGGTGATTAGAACTGAGGGTATAAAAATATCACAATATGGGAGGCATTTACCTCTATAAGAAAACAAGACCGGGAGATAGGATGAATCAAATAAAATCAATATCATGAAATAAATATAATAAAACCAAAAACCATCCCATAATGCATGCATAAATAAAATTGACACAGATAAAATGTCTCCAAAGTAAATACCCAAAATAAAAACTAGAGCAATGACACAACAAATATCCTAAGGTCTGGGCTAGTAAAGTCTAGTATGGTCTACAAAGTTCTCCTAAAATCCTTAAAATAGTTTTATATACATAGGGTGAGCATACATGTATACTCAGTAGGAAAACAAAGGTCTCTCATGTACATGTGAAAAGAGCAAACTAATGCACCCGTGTGAAAGTAGTAAAACAAAACAACACCTAAACATGTATACTAACCAAAACACCAACCTCACCAAGGATGTCTCACCAAATAACACAACCAATTATATAATATAATATAAAGAACATTGATGATATGGTACCCCTCACTGCTTTCCCAATGATTTTCCACTCTCACACCCCAACGCCATATGTACTGACACTCCCATCCTTTCCGAATAACATCACAACATGTCAAATCCCTACCTCACACACCTAGGGAGTCAAAACACATCACATCCTACCTGCACACACCTGGGACATTAAATATCATCACATCACAAATTTACATTGGCACTTTTGACTTCTGTCCATCACAACTCGTGCATGTCCTTCTCATCTCCTAGAAGAGGGAGTAGGGAAGAGTGGGTATCCATCCATCCATCCTCCCACAAAGATGTTGGGGAAAACACTCCCCATGTGATTATATGGGTTTCAGTGTATAGATCTCGATAAGGGTGGGGTGCATATAGAAATCACAAGAACATACAGGGTATATACATATAGATAAACAACACATAAGCCCCATCCTAATGGTTCACAACCAAAGTGTAAAACATTTCAAAGAATACTATAATTTTTTCGCAGAAGCTAAATCCACAACCCCCAATAAGAAAAACAAAAGATACAATTCATATTTCAATATTTGCTTAGCATTAACCCATTTTCCATATTTTTTGTTACCAACCCATTCCATTAAAACATTCACCTTTCTTAGCACACAACAATTAGAATAATATTAATTCATTAAACATACCCAATATTATTTTTCATTTCACTATCCATTACTAACCGGGAAACTAACACAACATGGAACACAACAAGTAGCACAAAACAAGGCCCAACATCCACAACCAGTTCCGCATTCCATCACAACCCCACTGCATAACCACATCACAAACCCCATCAGAGCCCCACTGCACCACCACACAATAACAACCATCACAGCCTCGCTGCACAACCATATCTCATCCACTTTCCCAACACATAGAACATCACATACCACAACACAATATGTTTTTATATTTAACAAAGGGTATCTAATTCAATTTCACTTCAATAATTAAGGGTGTTATCACAAAATCCATTTGATCTAGGGGAAACCATTCCATTAATCGAATATATATGGTTAGCCAATTATTTATGATGATACCAAAAAACAACAAAAACACGGGTTTCAAAGTAAAGTCCTAAAGAATAATCAAGCAACCAACACACATGATTTTCATCAAGGAATTACACCCATACAATCATAATATCAAATCAAATCAATAAAAGGTTGTAACATCATACTTCACTTTACCCTACCACTTTAAATTCAATTTAAAACGATTCATTATATTTATTAATCTGGATGCAACCATTTTCATAAGATATGACAATAATAAACCCATCCCACATGATATACATAAGGAGAAACAAAGGAAAAACCTACTTAGAAGAAATAATCTTTTCCCAAACTCCCTGCACCAAAACAGGAGGTGCGCTTACAAGAGGGATCTTCTTCGGGGGAAACTCAAACTAACTATAGAAATTGGTTATATGACTCCCAAGGATAAAGTATTTGGGGCCTATAATATCAATAGAAAGTAATCTCAAAGGAAAGGATTAAAGGTCTCCTCTTTAGAACGGACAGATCTAATACTAGGGGGATTGGTTATGGTTTTAACTGAAAATTAAAGGCGGATCCCATCAATATATGCGGTTTAAGAATTTAAAAGGTATATTTACTATTTAGAAATTAAGGACATGATTAATCTCTTTTGAAATAGTTTTAAAACCCCTTAATTAAAGTATTGAACCCATTTTTTGTCATAAAAATGCCAAAATGGAAATTCTGTATTTTTTTGGAAAAACTGGAAATATTGTTCATGACTCATCGCCAAAAATATCCCACTACTAGAATGAATCACTAGAAGAATGAATCACTATCAGAATGAATCACCACTATAATGAATCACCACTATAAATGACTCACTGTCAGAATAACCTACCGCCAGAATGACTCACTACTAGAAATGACTCATTGCTAGAAATCTGGAAATTTGGAAAACTGTTGGAATCTCTAACATGTCCCAAAACCACCATAGAAACCCTCTAAAGACCTAAATTATTATATTTGTTTTGTAAATTAACGGACCAAAAGGTTTAGTTTGTTACACGAAAGGCCTCCAAAACTCATTTTTTTGTTGGGGTATCCCCATTTTTTAACATTTGATGGAATTTCATCCTCATTTAATGGAGTATTCTTATATTTGTTTGGTGGATACTCAATTTATTTTCAAGGATTACACGTATAAGGATATTATGGTTGAAAATTAGCTTTTTATTATTTCCACACACTTTTAAAGAGCAAAGTGAAAAACCAAACATTCAACCAAAAAAGTTTAAATATATCATTTTTTATAATGTATTGTTATTTATAATTAAATATATACACATATATACATATTTGAATATATTTACACCTAAAAATTAGTTTTTTAAATAAATATGTTAACATATTTACATATAAAATATCTTTCTATATATATAAACGATATATAAATAATAATAATATCCATTTTATTTAAAATAAAAATGTATAAATGTTTAGATACCTATACAATTAATGTATATGTAATGTTTATATATCTATAAATATGTGTTTGTGTGTGTAGTGAAAAATAGATATATATATATATTTATCTATATATTAAAATATATGTATATAAATGTTAATATATAATATATGTAAATAAATATAAATATGTATAATTATATTTATAGACAAACACATGTATATAAATATATATATGTATGTATATATGTATTTACAAACACACACACACAAAACAGATTTTATATATGTATTTAAAAATAATTATATAAATATATAAATAAAAAAATGTAACAAAAAATATATAAATAAATAGATATATCATAATATATAAAACAAAACACTATAGAAGAGTGTTATAGACACAAATCCATGAGGGGAGGTCTTAGGTTTGAAACTCGCTGAAGGCAGGGGTGCACGGGCATGTGAAGTAGGAGAGCCTAGAACTATTAAAGGGGAGCTACGAGCACTGATAACGGGGTGAGGGGATAGATGAGTGCTATTAAAAGGGGGTTAAGCCATGATAATGGGGGGGGGGGTCTCCACACTCTGAATTTCATAAAAAAAAATTAAAAAAAATTATTTTTTAACTTTTTTTTGTGCTGATAAAATGGGCCTTTATCAGTGCTTTTTTTAACACTGATAAAAAGGAACCCCTTTTAATGACACTTATATTATTAGAGATTTTCTAGCACTAATAAAAGTGATTTCTAGTGCTGTTAAAAGGTATATTTGTGGTAGTGATATTTTAACACATAACCATTTAAATTTCTTCAAAATATATGTAGGATTTATTCTAATAATTCAAAAGTCTAATACAGAAGTGGATTTTAAAAATGTTATAAAAATCCTCTATCAGCACTAAAAAATCACTGTTGATCTAAGCACCATTAAAAGTGATTAACTTTTATCAGTGCTAAAAGAATCATTTAAAAAGGTCATACTGTTGGAGTTTGCTATTATAATTATAGCACATTGCAATAAAAAATATACCTATATATGCAAAAATCATAATTTAATTGAAATAAAAATTGCATAAAAAATGTAATAAGAAAACACTATATTATAGACATTTCAATATTTTGTGCAATTACATTAGCAAGTATTATCACAAACATTCAAAAAAACCAATGGTTTCATTATCTCTGGCACCCGACCCCCTCTAAAAAAATCTCGATCATGGTATCAGTTTTCGAACAGACCACCAAAACTCAAGAAAAATAATCAACCTATATAATAAAACTTTCTTATGTTAGTGATAATACAAAGAAATAAATTAAATATAAATATGAAACAATACATTGATAAAATTTCAATTTTAAATAATAGGACACAGTTAGAGTCATACTGGTCACACCGTGCATCATATTGACTTGAAGATGATTCCTACACATCATAAATGACTTAAGGATCATTTAAAATATGCATGTGTTTTCTTGGTTTTGAGTATTTCATGTATCTTTTTTACTAAAATGTCAATTTAAGTTGAAAATATGCACTTTGAGTCATACCGGTCACATCATGTATTAGTTTGATTTGAGACTAATTCATACACACTAAAAATAAATTATAAATCATTTACCTAAAGAATCAAGACAATCTGAGCATTTTTTTTAGTTTTTAGTGAGTGACATACATTTTGAACTAAAATTTCATTTTTAAATAGATAATAGACACTTTGAGCCATACCGAGCACACCATATACTGTATTGAGGTGAGAATGATTGTTACGTGTCACAAATGACTTATGTTTCATTTTTATAAAGTATAAAAACAATCCAAACTAATTTTATTGGTTTTTTTTGTATATGACCTATGATTTGAAATAAAATGTAAATTTTAAATAAAAAGTCACACTAGGAGTCAAACAATTCACACCATGCATCAGATTGAGTTGAGGCTAATCAAAAATGAATTATGGATATTTATCCTAAAGTATCAAAAAAATATAAATGTGTTTTCTCAGATTGAGTTATGTCAGTCACATCATGTGTTGGTTCTATGTAAGACTAATTTGGACATGTCACAATTGACTTATGAATTGTTCTCCTAAAGTATCAATACAATCCAAGCATGTTTTCTTGGTTTTCAGTGAGTGATGCACATTTTGAACTAAATTGTCATTTTTAAACTGATAACAGACACATTGAGTCATACTGGGTACACCATGTATTAGATTGAGGTGCAGATTATTTTTACACATCATAAATGACTCATGGATAATTTTCCTAAAGTATCAAAATAATCCAAATATGTTTTCTCAGTTTTGAGTACGTGACTTGTGTTTTTTCCTAAAATAACAATTTTAAATAAAAAGACACACTTGAAGTCATACCAGTCACATTTTTCATCAAATTAAGATGAGGATGATTCCTACACATAAAAATGACTTATGAATCATTTATTTAAAGTATCTAAATAATATGAATGCATTTTCTCGGTTTTGAGTATTTTACACGTCTTTTTTACTAAAATGACAATTTAAAATGAAAACATGCACTTTGAGTCATACCGAGAACACTGTGTATTAGATTGAGGATCATTTGTTTTATACACATCAAAAATGACTTATAGATAATTTTCCTAAAGTTTCAACACAATATTATCACATTTTATTGGTTTTCAGTGAGTGACACACATTTTGAACTAAATTTTCAATTTTAAACTGTTAATAGAGATTTTGAGTCATACTGGGCACACCATGTATCAGATTGAGGTGCGACTGATTACTACACGTCAAAAAATAATTATATATCATTGACCAAATGTATAAAAATAATTTGAATGTGTTTTCTTGGTTTTGAGTATGTGACGTGTGTTTTAAACTAAAATATCAATTTTAAATAAAAAGACACACTTTGAGTCATACTGGTCACACCATGTGTCAGATTGAGGTGATTCTGATTCATACACATCACAAATGACTTATGTATCATTGTACTAATGTATAAAAATGATCCAAATGTGTTTTCTCAGTTTTGAGTATGTTGCGTGTCATTTAAAAAAAATCAATTTAAACTAAAAACACACACTTTGAGTCATATTGGGCACACCGTGTATCATATTGAGGTTCATTTGATTTATTCACATCACAAATGACTTACAGATATTTTTCCTAAAGTATCAACACAATACTAACATGCTTGCTCAATTTTTAGAATATGATTTTTGGTTTGATGTGAGACTTCCGACACATCACAAATGACTTATGAATCATTGTCCTAAAGTATTAAGATAATCTGAGAAAGTTTTCTCAAATTTTAGTGAGTGACACATGTTTTGAACTAAATAATCAATTTTAAACTCATAACAGACACTTTGAGTCACACCAAGAATACCATGTATCATACTGAGGTGTGGCTAATTTCTACATGTCATAAATGACTTATGGATTGTTATCATAATGTATCAAAAAAAATCCAAACGTGTTTTCTTGGTTTTGAGTTTGTGAAGTTTGATTTGAACTAAAATGTCAATTTTAAATAAAAAGACACACTTGGAGTCATAATGTTCACACTATGCATTGGATTGAGGTGTAGCTGATTCCTACACATCAAAAACGACTTATGGATCATTGTACTAAATTATCAAAAATATTCAAATGTGTTTTATCAGTTTTGATTATGTCACATGTCCTTTTTACTAAAATTTAAATTTAAACTGAAAACATGCACTTTGAATCATTCTGGTTATATCATGTGTCTGTTTGACATGAGACTGATTCCTACACATCACAAGTGGCTTATAAATCTTTGTCCTAAAGTATCAATATAATTTGTGCATGTTTTCTATTTTTTCAGTGAGAGACACACATTTTGAACTGAATTTTCAATTTTAAACTGGTAACATAATGTTTAAGTCATACCGGGCACACCACATATTGAATTGAGGTGAGATTAATTACTACACATCAAAAATGACTTATGGATCATTATCCTAAAGTTTTAAAACAATCAGAATTCATTTTCTTAGTTTTTTGTATGTGGAATGTGTTTTGAACTAAAATTTAAATTTTAAATAATAAGACACACTTGGATTCATACTGGTCTCACCATGCATTAGATTGAGGCGTGGATGATTCCTACACATCATAAATGACTTTTGGATCATTGTACTAAAGTATTAAAACAATATGAAGGCGTTTTCTTAGTTTTGAGTATGTGGTGTATTCTTTGATGTGATACTTATTCCTACTCATCACAAGTGACTTATGAATCATTATCTTAAAGTATCAAGACAATACAAGCACATTTTTTTAATTTTTAGTGAGTGAAATATGTTTTGAACTAAATTGTCAATTTTAAACTGATATCAAACACTTTGAATCATATCGAGCACACTGTGTATGAGATTGAGGTGTATCTAATTGCTACACATCAAAAATGATTTATGGATTTCCCCCCTAAAGTATCAAAACAATCCAAATAGTTTTTCTTTATTTTGTGTATGTGATGTGTGATTTGAACTAAAATTCAAATTTTAAATAAAAAACACACTTTGAGTCATACCAGTCACACCATATGTTGGATTGATGTGAGAATAATTTCTACACATCACAAATGACTTATAGATCATTTTTCTAAAGTATTAAAATTATCCAAATACATTCTCTCATTTTTGAGTATGTCGCATGTCTTTTTCACTAAAATTTAAATTTAAACTAAAAACATGCAGTTTGAGTCATACTGATGACATCATGTATTGGTTTGACATGATACTAATTCCTATAAGTCAAAAATGAATTTTTAATCATTTTAATAAATTATCAAGATAATACAAGCATATTTTCTTGGTTTTCAATGAGTTACACATATTTTGAACTAAATTTTCAATTTTAAACTGATAATTCACACTTTGAGTCATACTGAGCACATTGTGTATTAGATTAAGGTATAACTAATTATTACACATAAAAAATTACTTATGGATTTTTTACTAAAGTATCAAAATAATATGATTTTTTTCTCTATTTTGAGTATGTGATGTGTGTTTTGAACTAAAATGTCAATTTTAAATATAAGGACACATATGAAGTCATACAATTTTTGTACAACATTATATTGCTGTGCGGATGATTATTAAACATCAAAAATTACTTAAGGATAATTTTATTAATGTATCAAGACAAATTGAATTAATTTTCTCATTTTTGAGTATGTCATGTATCTTCTTTACTAAAATGTCAATTTAAACTGAAATCATGAACTTTGAGTCATATCGGTCACATCATGTGTCAGTTTTACATGAGACTAATTCCTACACATCAAAAATGAATTATGAATAATTTTCCTAAAGTATCAAGAAAATCAAAGTGTTTTTTCTTAGTTTTCAATGAGTGACACATGTTTTGAACTAAATTGTCAATTTTAAACTGATAATGAACACTTTGAGTCATACTGAGCACACCATGTATCAAATTGAGGTGTGAATGATTATTACATGTTACAAATGACTTATGAACCATTTTCCTAAAGTATCAAAATAATCTGAATGTGTTTGTTCAGTTTTGATCATGTGATGTGTGTTTTGAACTAAAATGTTAATTTTAAATAAAAAGATACACTTGGAGTCATACCGGTTACACCATGTGTCAGATTGAGGTGAAGTTAATTCCTATACATCAAAAATGACTTATGGGTCATTTTCATAAAATATCAAAACAATATGAATGTGTTTTCTTAGTTTTGAGTATTTCACATGTCTTTTTTACTAAAATGTTAGTTTTAAATAAAAAAGAAACAATTCGAGTATCAGATAAAAACAATAAGGAAATTAACATAAAAATAGTAGATAAAACGATGTCAAGACTAACTAAATAAGTTGTATAAATTCACATTTTCATGATGTCTGCATACATTATTGACCCATTTCCCAATCACCATTATCTTAGTTGCAGCCTTGAAGTCCAATATCTCACGAGCACGATCAACTTCCAACATGTTACTAGATCTTTCATACTGGGTACAACATGTATTGGATTCAGGTGTAACATCCCAACCCGGGAGCCTCTAAATGGTTCCCCAAGCTAGTAGGTCACACAACCTCAAGCGCACCTCCCCATACACCATAGGCTACCGAGTAACAATGAGGTTATTAGTTGGTTCAACGGGGAGACTATATCCTCATGATCAGATTAACACAATGGTATCTCAAGTAAACAAATCAGCAGAAGCATAATATAAATCAACACATAATATAACCACCATAATAATGTAGTCATAATAAATCTAAAAATAGCACCATGTACAATATGATGATCATGTCATGTATCTATACAATATGGTAGGTAATACATGGAAATATGCATCCAGTACAATACATGTATCAAAATACAAAAAGTACAAAAGGAACTATCTCCACCTAGCATCATGAGAATAACTTAGTCCTATACTAACCTACTCCTAATTAATGATTGACTCAAGCATCATACCATGGGAACATGTGTTAGTCCCTACCTACATCCATCAAGTCAATCTGGGTACCCAACTATGTCCCAAATAAGGTGTGAGATAACACTCAGTATGCCATCACCAACGATGTCTATAACATATCTAGTATTTGTTTAAACAATGAAGCAGTGTGTAGTATATCATAGGTATAATAATATTAAAAGTAAAGTGTTAAAAGAATATGTAATCCTATCCATCCAAACATGGATCCTTGTGAACCACAATCAAGCACCTATACACAAGGGGAAACTATAAGTCATAAATAATCAAGTGTGATACTATCCAGTATAACAACTATAATAAGATACCCATATCAAGGATATCTGTAAATCATGATAAACATCCACTGTGGCCTTTTTTGAGTAATCAAGTGTCAGGCCTGAAAGGGCCGAATCCAAGGTATGAATGACCAAGGCATCACCATCGAGTCTATGGAGAATATCGATGAAAACTTGGTAAAGACTTGGGTGGATTCCAAGGAGCATGTCCATAGAGCATGTCCAAAGTGATTCCAATCAAGTCAGATTCAAGGGGTAGTAATGACCTTGGAATCCTATGTAATCAGTATCTTGGGAATAAAAATTTCTGAGGCATCCACTACCAAAATCAATACAGATCCATTTAGTCAAAATGTCCATTGTATACTATGGAATCGGGGTATGAGGAGTATAAATATCCACGGTATCCACTACCATAATCAATATGTCATCTAATTTCATAAACCATTTACTAATAATTTTCAATACAATAGTTCATCCAACCCATTTAACATATTTCATACAAACCCCTTTCATCATTTAAAATCATTCCACAAAATGTCATCACATGGAAAGGAGGCATAAAACTTCTCCTACAATTTGTTCAATTCTCATTAAGTATCCCACTAAAATTGGATAGCTCACACACACCCAAAAAGGTGGTGTAACATAGGAAACATACAAGGTAACAACCCATGGGTGGCCTAGGATAAAGAGAATGACCTCTAGCTAGACAAAGGTACTAGTGGGAAACCTAAATAGGTCCCAAACACATTAGTCATGATATCCATTTAATTTTAGGGGAATGTCAGAAAGTACAACATGTTGTATAATGAAAACAAGTCATATAAAGCACCAAAACCTTAAGGGAAAGTTATAAAACACCTACTGTATACCCATGGTAGAACACTCATGCAGTATCAGCTCCTAACTCAACCTAGATTAGAAGAAAATAGATAAATGAACAAATGCCATGAAAATAGGGCATAAGTTTCTGCACCAAAATAACTCCATCAAGGAGAAGAGAAATGGAGAAAGGTGTAATTTTAATGAAGAACTCATGGGTTTGGATCCAAAGAGATGAAGGACTCTTGAATTAGAGTTCAGATTGTGAAACAACACCAAATTCTAGGTTTAGGCTTCAAAGGGAGTACCTATGTGTGAGATAGAAGAGATGGGGTGAGGTTCTATTGAAAAGGGAGGCTCTAATATTATTTTTAAAACTAACCATGTTCATTCACACAATGTGTAAATGCTTTACACTTAATTTAAAGCTCAGAGTTTCCCCCCTATGAAAAACCTTTATACATTGTGAATTATCCTGCCAGGCCATTACATGTATTATAATGAGTACACACCATGTATTCTAATTACTCGCCATGTACATGGCCTAAAAACTATCTTAATCCCCCTAATTTATTCTTCCAAAAACAACCTAACCAACCCATGGGATTATATTTGGGGTCTAATCCAAAAATAGAACTTAAAAAAGAGTTTAAAAAGAAATAAAAGGATCTGTACCTCATCTAAAAACCTGAGATCATATAATATCCCCATTAAAGTAGTTCATCCCCTAATTACCTGATTAGCCACTAAATTAGGATAATATTAATTGTTAATTTATATAATATTCATGTGATTTATTAGTAATAAACACCATTTTAGTGCATTTTACACTTTGAACATCATTTCACATTATGATTGTAATTCCTTCTTAAAATGCACTATTATGTGGTACATTTTTGAACATCATTTAAAGTACCCAATGATTCATCTGATTTTAAGGAATTTAATTATCCATATTTCAATTTGATATTTTGGTAAATTTATCTACACTTCAATATGAACATTCTTTATTCAGGTATTAATGGATAATTCATGGAAGAAGATGGATATATTTTGTGATGAAAGGAAACAATTCGGAAGAAGTCAGATTGGACACCAGACCACTGATGCGAATGTGGGGCCCAAAATACAGTCCCAATGAAGCCCAAATTTCGTGGTATTCTAAAATAAATTTATAGTAACAAATCACCCTTCAGAAGAAAATGCTAATTATGCTTCTATGGTGGTCATTAAGGTAGCCCAATTTGGAGATAAAATTCTGGGCCAGATTCTGCGGCCCAGAAAAAAATCCTACCAATATGATCATATCTCATAATCCACAACACCAAATGGACCCAAATTTTACAGGTGGTTATAAGACATTAGGGGCTTCATTTTCTTTTTCTATGTCCCACTCTGATTCTTCCATATAGAAGGTATTTAAAGTGGGTATGTTCGGTGGATGAAAGCTGGGTGCCACCACGGGTCAAGTGTGGAAAAGTCCAAGTTCCACAAGCTTTCCACCACCCTAGGCCTACCATAATCAAGTGGGATGCTTTGTACTATTGTAGGATCTACCCAAGGCTCCAAAAATTCCTATTTAAGGCAGTGGTGGTGGAGGAGTTTTTCATCTTTGGTGCTTTGTTCAATTGTAATGTTATGCTGCGATTTTGTAGTCTCAAGTTTGTCTTTCACATGTAAGTTGTTCAATTCACTTTAGTTTCTTAATAAAAGTTATTATTCTCCTCTTATTATTTTGTTCTCCATATCACTTTGATTTCGTTTCCTCAAGGTGTGAATTTATTTATACCAAATCTTGTGAAATTATTCACACAATGGTGGAGTGATCATTTTATTTTTATTGTTTTCTTTACTTCTTCATTTCCTCCCTCATGAGTCTAATTTCCACTTCCATTGAAACCATAGAATAAATGGAGGGCTAACCCACTTATGGGTTGATCCAAGGGAGTATAAAGGGGATGTATTGGATGTTATTTATCACCCCATTAATGTCTAACCACTTATTTTAATTGAGATTTTTATTTGATGATTTTTAAACTCCATCGTCCTTGTTGAATTTAAGGCCACACACTTAAAGTGCTAATATGAACCTTTACCTTGAAGTGCTCAAAACTTTGATCCTTGAAGTGTATAGGTTATTAGTATTAAAGTGTGTAGGTATTAAACTAGTAAGTGAGGATGTTGTTTGATCTTCTTAAATGAACCCATCTCAAATATTAGAAATTTAAATAGTTGAAAAAGAATTTCATCCAATCCACCCCGAGCGATAACTTAGGATCAACTCATTATTTTAAATTGAATTCACTTAAATCTGTTAGTTATCCTTTAAACCCATATAAAATCAACCCAATTTGGCCACTTCATAGACAAAAATAGTCCATATAATGTACGTGTCTATAGGTTTCTTCTTAGGTCTATGAGGATTCGACAACCCAAGCTAAACTATAAGGACCATTCTACCTTCATATCTTGGGTAAATTTGAGCATGAATCATTACCCTTCCAAGGGTGGTCAAGAACTATCTAAGAATAACTTTGGCCCCTGAGCATGTATGTCATCCTACCTCTCCCAAGTCTCATCCTATACATATTTGTGCTGCCATAGAACTTGTACTAGGGGAACTGATTGGCGTTGAAGAGCCTTTGTGCTCCTATAAATAATATGTATAGGATGTTCCTCAAAGGATTCATCCACCTGTAGCTCAACCACAATTGATTGAATAGTATGAGACAGTTCTAAGTGGTAACAACTCAGCTAAGATATATAGAATATGTCATGCATGGATCAGTACTTCTGAGGTAACTAAAACTGATAGGCTACCGACCTGACTCTCTCTAGAATCTAGAATAACCCAACATATCATGGTGAAAGATTACCCTATCTCTGAATCCATCCATGCCCCAGCCTCAGTGAGACACACAAAAAGACCTAATCATTGGCCTCTAACTCTAGAGGTCATTGATGACGATTGACATAAGATTTATGTAAAGACTATGTAGTATCCATTCACTTTATGATCAAATAAACCTTATTTGAACTCTCCTACATGATATGTCGTTCAAATAGTGTTTCCTATCTTTACTGTAACCAGTATAGTGGTGATCAGTATGGACTACCATAAAATACTCATAAGGTTCCATCTATATCATCTCCTGATAAAAATTATTGTAGGTGAACTCAAACAGGGGTATATGCCTCTCACAAGAGCCCTTGAAATCAAGGGCACATTCTCTAAGAATTTCCTTAGGAACCTGTATGGTGCACTATGACTAGCCATCAGTATGAGAGTGGTATGTCGTGCTTAGAATCACCTATGTACCTAACACCCTCTGTAAGTCTATCCAAAATTGTGATGTAAATTGGTAAGCCCTATCTGATACAATGGTATGAGGAACTCTGTGAAGGTGTATAATCGCATGAATATAAAGTCTCTCAAGCTCATCTATTGAGAAGGTTTCCCTGATTAGTAAGAAATGGGAGACCTTCATGAGCCTATCCATAATAAATCATATACAAGCACTACCTTGAGGTGAACTCGATAGCCTGATCAGGAAATCCATTACAACATATTTCCATTTACACTTAGGAATAGGTAACTACTGTTAAAGCCTAGCTGGTCACTGGTGTTCCCCTTTCACCTGCTGATAGGTGGAAAAACTTTTGAAAAAACCTGATACCTCTCATTTCATCCCCGACCACCAGTATTGATGGAACAAGTCATGATACATCTTGGTAATGTCAGGATGTACATCCCAAGATGAGGTATAAAATTACCGCATCTATCCTCACATATATTGGTTGGAACCTAAACACAATCATGTACACATAGGACTAGGCCCTCAACATCAGATTACTTCCTTATACTTATTATATCCAGAAGAGTGGATGTCACTGTTAAGGAAAAGAGAAAAGTTTTTACATGACCATCCCGCACCTCCAAGTGCATCTCTAAAAATAGATCTATAAGCTTCCACTCACAACTAGAATCCTAAAATTTCTATATCTAAGTCCTCCCTCTTAGTTCATCTGCAAATAAATTTCCCTTTCTAGGTGTACAAGCAAGCTCTAAGTCAAAATAATGTAGGTATTCAACCCACCTTCATGATCTCAGATTCAGATCATGTTGTGTAAATATGTACTTGAGGCTTCTGTGGTCTGTGTACAACAAAAAACACACTCCTAGTAAATAATTCCTCCAATAGCATAGGGAATACACCACAGTGGATAACTTGAGATCATTCATTTGTTAGTTCCTCTCTTGTGGCCACAACTGACAAGACCCATATGCTATAAATCACTGTTCCTACATCAAAACTACTCTTATCTCGATACATATGCATTATAATATACTATATAGCTTCTACCTAGATCTGGAAGAATCATAAATGGTGCTGAATTCAGTCTCCCTTTCATATCTAGAAAGGATTTCTCATAGGTATCTGACCATACAAGCATCACAACCTTCTTAGTAAATCTCGTAAGAGGTGATTCTAAGCATGAGAAATATTGTATGAAATTACTATAATATCCATCTATCCCTAAAGAACTCCATATATCAAATAAATTATTGGAATGATCCTATGAAAATACATCTCTCACCTTCTCTAGGTCAACTAATACTCCTATCTCTGAGATAATATGACATAGGAAGTAAATATCATCCATCCAAAAGTGGAACTTTGTGAGCTTAACAAATAACTCATGCTATCTCAGTGTATCCAAAATGATATCAAGATGTTTGGCATGGTCATGTTGATTATGAAAATACACAAAGATATCATCCATGAATAACACTATAAATGAATCCTGATAAGGATGGAAAACCCAGTTCATCATTTCCATGAAAACTGATGGTGCATTTTGAGACCAATCAACAGAACCAAATACTCATATAGACCATATGTGCTATGAATATTTATACAAGGTATGCCTGATGGTTTAACATGCACTCGATGATAACCCTAAATCAAATCAATCTTTGAGAAAACTTGATCTCCTTGGAGCTATTCAAAGAGATCATCTATCCATGGAAGGGGATACAAGTTCTTAACCATTAACTGGTTAAATTTTTGGTAATCCACACATAAAAATAGGGTTCCATCCAACTTTTTTACAAAAAGGAATAGTGAAACCCATAGAAAATTATCGGGTTGTATAAACCCCTTAGATTCTAAGTCCTCTAGTTGTCTATTGAGCTCCTATAACTCATTAGTCAACATCCTATAAGGAGGAATGGATACCAGTGTAGCTCATGGAACTAGATTGATATAGAACTCCACCTCTCTATTAGGAGGTATTCTTAAAAATTCATCTAGTAAAAAAACTCAAAAATGATTAACCACTAAAGGTAAATATTCTGGACATGATCCTTGATCATCCAGATATAAGCTAGAAATCTTGGTTATCATCCCTCCTATCCCAAGATGCTCTGATCCATCTCTTCCTACCTAGAAATCTCATTCATATCTATGAATAAAAACCCCACCCTCCGGTGAAGTGAAAGTCACCCTCCGATGATAGAAATTGATATGGGATTGATAAGAAACTAGACAATTCACCCCGATTATGGTGTCAAAACCTTTCATATCAAGGAAATAAAGATTCCATATGAATTAAAACCCACCAATTTCAAGGGGGAACTCCCTGCACTAGTGTATACCCTCCGTTATGATTCCCATTGGAGTATACAAAGTCATACCACCATAACAAAACTAAACAATGAGACTAGGAATCTTCACAATAGGTAAAAACATATATCTATGAAAAGAACCTATATAAAAAAATAATATTATAAAGTATAGGATACTAAGATCGCACCACTCACCATAGATAGTCTGGTTATCTACTCCTTGGGTGTAGGCTGTACAGAATACATATGGCCTAAACCAAGACCCTGCGAAACAACCCCACTACCCAGAGCAGGCTCACTCTACTTTCATGGTATAATTGGTGTATGGATGCCTCATCCACAACCACCACCTCATCCTAAATGACCTGAACTACTCCAGCTTCCAGGCCGATGTAGAGCTGTGAATCTCACTTCTGAATCTGGATTCGAAGTTAATCCCCTTCCAATGAATGCTAGAGGGAAGTTCCTATAGAATCATTATACATGGACCATCATACTGCATGATCATCACTTGACTATATATCAATCACACTAACTCCTCACATGCCCCTTTCCCTTATGCTGATGGATAAAGACAAAACTACTATCACTAACATCTTGGATGGTTCTCCCATCTCAAGGAGCCTCAAAATGGAACTTCCTGCTAACTAACACTAAGCCACTAGGTCTAGATGCTAAAATTCCCTACTCTTCACCCCCACTTTCCTCAGGTTCCGTTTAGTAATATGTTCTTAATTCACTATCCTTGTAATAGTATTCAACTAAAACATGTTGACAAGTGATCAAATGGAATGCTTGATACTATCCTCAAAGTTTCTCACCTTCAATGGCACATTAACAAGATAAATCATTGCAAAACACTGAAGCACTATAAAGTAAGTTGAATGCTTCATAATGGTCATTAAACCCTTCTTTAGGCACATAAACTCACAATCCCTTTCCACTCTTAGGGTATCGAGAAAAAATTAATTGTAAAAAATGGATTGGAAATCCCTACAAGACATATCCCAAAGTGTATCAATTGAGTTTAAAACATCCCATCAGTGCTTAGTTTCTCCTTGAAGCATATATGTCGCGAGATTCACTCTCCTCTTAAGAGGTGTCCCCAGATGATCGAATATCGAAAAGATAGTCTCAATCCATAGATCATCAGCCTATGGACCACCATCCCATAAAAACATGGATGGATGATGTTATTGGAACACACGTGTTATCTCTTCTATAGATGAGGTAGGCTACAAGGCTCCCTGATGGTCTGCATGAAGTTCATGAAACTCTCTTAGAACTAGGCATCAACACTCATATCTGGAAAGATGGGAAATTATGCAAGTGGAAATTCTGGAGGTTCTATTAGTAGACTAGGGACCACCACCTCTAAAGCATGGTCATCACTACCCTCATGGCGCATGACTAGAGGCCTTTGTGGTGGAATGCTTCTACAATTCTAAACAAACACCTCATAAAATAATTAAGTAGCGACCAAGACCCAAATATAAAATCATAGGATAGGTCAAAGCCTTCCTATAAGAAATCCACACCCCACTTCTCATTCCTAAAGTTAGGACTGGGTAATAAGAACTACTATAAGAAGTACCAGAGACACTATCTACTGCCCACTCTAAAGTCAGGTTAATATCAATCTCTTTATCTCATAATTTCAAGTCATTTTAAATTCATATTTATGTTGCAATTCTATTTAAATGTTTGAACCAAATGGGTCACCACTTCTGATCCATAAGGGCCCATACACCTCATAAACTGAAGTGTGACATCCATTTAATCTAAACCATGACATGTTCCGGTCCATGCGACCAGTGGACCGTGAATCAATGTACTATAATTGGCTTCCTAGGGTGTCTACTATAGCCTATGTAGGAAAAAAATGTTCAGGTTACGATAGGAACTTTTACTTCCAATTATTTTTCTCAATGCCTTACACAATTCATTTATCAAATAATAGGTATATCATGAAAGACACACATAATAAGTCTCATGTACTCAATAATTTCATCCTATATAGCATGACATAATTCATGGCATGTGAATTCTAAAAGGTGATTAAAATGATGCATGAGATGTAATAACCTCATCTCATTGGGAAACAGTAAAATCCAAAATCACAAGGAACATCAAACATCAAATGAATCATCCAACGGTGGAATCAAGTCTGCTATAATAGAAAAAATACATAAAAATATGTCACATTCCATGTAATTTGGATTTTTTCTATACATGGGTCAACTACTCTTAGACACAAATCATTACCAAATCCCAATTCGTACCTAATATCCCACCTATTTTCATAAAATAGTAAATCCATAAAAGAAAACCTTTGATACCACTTTGTAACATCCCAACCCGAGAGCCACTAAATGGTGCCCCAAGTCAGTGGGTCACATGGCCTTAAGCATTCCTCCCCATACCATAGAGGCTGCCAACTTGTAGTGAGAGTCTAAGGTGGAACAATCAGGAGACTATACCCTCATGGTCAGAGTAACACAAGAGTATCTCAAGTAAATAAATCAGTGAAACCATAATATAAATCAAGATAGAAGATAACCACGAGAAGATTGTAGTAATAATAAAGCCAAAAGCAGTGTCATTTATATTATGCTGATTATGTTATGTCTCTATACAATATACCAATCAATGTATGGTAACATGCATTCAGTATAATACATGTATCAAAATAAAAAAAAATTCAAAAGGAACTATCTCCATATAGCATCACATGCATAGCTTGGTTATATGCTCCCCTTATCCTAAGTAATGATAAACTCAAGCATCGTATAGTGGGAAATTTCCCTGATATCTACCTATATCTGTGAAGTCTATTTGGGTAACCAATGGCAAACCAAATAGGGTGTGAGAATACACTTAGCAAGGCACCAACAAATATGTCTATAACATATCCAGTTCGTGTATAAACAATGAAGCAGTGTGAAGTATATCATAGGTATAAAAATATTAAAAGTAAAGTTTCAAAAACAAATGTGATCTTGTCCAGCCAAATATGGATATTTGTGAATAATAATCAAGCACCCATAAATGAGGGTAAATTTTAATGCATAAATAAGCAAGTGTGATTATGTCTAGTCTAACAACTATAATCAAATACCGATACCAGGGCTATCTGTAAAGAATGATAAAAAACCACTATGGCCTATGCAGAGTAATCAAGTGTCATGCCTAAAAGGGCCAGATCCAAGGTATGAATGAATAAGGAATCCTCTTTGAGTCCATATATAATCTCATTGGAAACTCAATAAAGACTTGGGTCGAGTCCAAGGAGCATATCCACAGAGCATGTCCAAAGTGAGTCCAAGCAAGCTGGATCCAAGGGGTAGAAATTCCCTTGGAATCCTATGGAATCGGGATCCTAGTAGTATAAATGTTTGAGGCATCCACTACCATAATCAATATAGATCCATGGAGTAGAAATTTCCATGGAATTATATGGAATCAGGATTTGAGGAGTAAAAATTTCCATGACATCCACTACCATAATCAATACATTATCTCATTTTATAAACCATTTAATAATCATTTTCAATACAATATTTCATAAAAACCATTTAAAATATTCTATATAAACCCTTTTAATCATTTAAAAACATTCTGTAAAATTTCATCACATGGAAAGGATGCATAAACCTTCTCTTACAATTCGTTCAATTCTCATTAAGTATCCCACTAAAATCGGCGAGCTCATACACACCCAACAGGGTGGTATAACTTAGGGAAGATATAAGGGAACACACCATGGGTGGACTAGGCTAAGGAAAATGACCACCAACTCGATAATGGTAATAGTGGGCAACCTAAACGGGTCCCAAACACATCAGTCAAGAAATTCATTTAATTTTAGGGGTAATGCTGGAAAGTCCAGTGTGTGGCACAACGACATCAGAGAATATAAGGCACAAAAACATAATGTAAAGGTATAGAACAACGACCATATACCCTTCATATAACACTCATCTAGTATCATCTCTTACCTCGACCTAGATTGGAATAAAACATAGAAATGGACAAATGGCCTAAAAATTGGGCATAAGATCTTGCACCAAAATAAATTTTTCAAGGAGAAGATAAATGAAAAAATGTGAAATATGGATGAATAAATCATCAACATGGATCCAACAAGATGAACATATATTGAATCAGAGTCTATATCATAAAATGACACCAAATCCTAGGTTTAGGATTCAAAGGGATCACCTATGCATGAGAGAGAACAGAGGAGGTGAGGTTTTATTGAAAAAAGGAGGCTTTGACCCATAATTTTAAAACTAAACCTAGGAATTTACACTATGTGTAAATTATTTATATTTTAGGTAAATTTCGGTGTCTTCCCCCTCGGAAAACCCTTTACACGTCATGAATTGGCATGCCCAGGCCATTACACATCATGTAATGAGTTTACATCATGTATTCCAATTACATGTTATGTACTTTGCTTGTAGACTATCTTTATCCCCCTAATTTATTCTTCCTAAAACAACCCAACCATCCCACAAGCCTAACTTTAGGTTCTAAGAAAAAAAGAGAACTTAAATAAGATTTTAACTAGAAATAAAAGGATTTGTACCTCATTGAAAACCTGGGATCTTACATAGGTGTGGTTGATTCTTACACATCACAAATGACTTATGAACTATTTTACTAAAGTTTCAAAATAATATAAATGTGTTTTCTTGATTTTTGAGTCTGCAATGTGTGTTTTGAACTAAAATTTCAAATTTAAATAGAAAATATAAACATCGAGTCATACTAGGAATACCATGTATCAGATTAAGTTGTGGTTGATTCCTAAACATCACACCATGACTTTTTATTCTACAATTAATTCAATATCACTACTAGAAAACATACCTATAGCCACAGTTTCTCTAAAAACTATAGTTATAGACCCCAACTATAGCCACAATTTTGGAAAACTATAGATATGGGTCATTACACATTGGCTATAGTCATGGTTCTATAAAACCAAGGCTATAGAGAATACCTATAGCCAAAATCCTCTTAAAACATGGCTATAGGTTTCTTGGGAAAAAAATTCCCACAGAAAGGGGACAAGAAAAAATATAGCCATAACTTTTGGAAAACTGTGGCTATATATCATAATTCATTGTCTATAGCCACAATTCTAAAAATCCATGGCTATAGGTTCCCCAAGTATGTGTGGGAAAAACATTCCTATGGGAATGGGGCGAGAAAATCTATTTCCATGCTTTTCCCTTATTTCTATAGTTTTAAAAAATATAAATAAATAATATATATATATATATATATATATATATGAACCAATAAATTTATATAGTATAGTGGTTAAGCACGGGGTTAAAATTAGAGGAGCTAAGGGGTTCAATTATGAGAGATATCATTTTATTTTAAATTTATATCCATTGTTTAATGGGGATATAACCATGGTTGTCCACTATGGAAACAGAGCCTATAACCATAGTTTAAAACTATGGAAATAGACCTATTTCCACAATGGAAAACCATGAGGGCTATTACCATGGTTTCAAAAATCATGGCTATAGATTCTGTTACCATGGTGGACAACCATGGCAATAATATTTGGAATCATGGTTATAGATTTTCCCTATATCAACACCAATAGGAACCACGACCTATTGGAACTGTGGCTATAAGCTATAGCCATAGTTTTTATTCTTGTAGCCACAGTTTTTTATCGTGGTTATAAGGGAAATTTCTAGTTTTGTATTTAGGGTTATGTAACAATATTTCTATTTGATAACCTGAAATGTTCAATGCATTATAGAATAAAAGGAAATGTGAATCATCATGATTTCATCATTGTTATTGAGTGCATGATCATTGTACATGGGTGCATTATCCTTACTGAAAAAGTCATTTCTTTACGTCCTCTATAAAAATTAAAAAATTAGTATCAGATAAAAATGATAAGGAAATTAACTAAAAAAGTAGATAAAATGATTATAAGGTTCACTAAATAATTAGTAGGAAATAACCTCTTCATGATGTCTGTATACAATTAGAAACCATGTATTCATCCCTTTCATTTCTAAACAAATCTATTTCCTCTTTTGAATACAAGTATTGTCAACAGCCTTGGTAGTACTTGAAAAATATAAATAAACAAAGGATTAGTAAATACTTTAAATGAACTTTTAATTATCATCATAAATACCTTTTTAGGTATGCTAGTTTATTTATGGAATATGATATTTTTCATAAATGTTCAAACATAATAACCACAACATTTTCCATTAGAATCTTCCGAGCACTATAGAAACATTGAGAGAAATAAGTATTTTTTTATATATTGGAATGTTATTATATATACCCAAATATTTATCCATTTATATATGGAAATAGGATTTTTATGCACATGGACTATCCTCATTCCATGATTATGGAAATATTTAAACATTGTCCTATCATAACATAATTTTCATTAAAACATAAAATAAAATGCATAAATTGAATTTTCATTGTAAAATGTTTCATATAGTGTATTAAAAATTGATAAAAGTCATCACATGTGGTCAGTTTTTTGGATATCCATTCATTGAATCCGAAAAAAAATATTTGGAGTATCCAAATTCACTACAATGAGCAACCAATACTACCTAAAAACAAAATATAATAAGTAATTAAATGAATGAAAATATATCTGATATGATTAAATTGTAGATTTTTACTACTACATCATGGACATTAAAAAGATTATTTCATATTTATGTTTTATTTCAAACATTTTGGATAGTTTTTCAACTATTACTTCGTATTTCATTATTTCCAATGAGAATAGTTATGTAGAAGTGATATGAGGACTAATAAGTCCAAATTTCTATTTAGAGGGTTTTCCCTTCAAATAGTATTGATATATATACCTACATAAATTATGAATAGTATTTAGTCATAATTAACATAGTAGATCACCTATTTGACAAAAAAATTATGAAAACACATCTCATGTATACATTTACAACTGAGACTCCTAACTATTCATGCTTGAGGATTTCATTTACATTTATAATAACATATAGTCTGTAATGGACTATTCGTACATATATTCTTCAAAATTATTTATTGTCATATCACCACTTGATAATGTTATATCTGCATGAACCTTTAATTTTAGTAAATATAGAAGTTGAATGAGAGGGGTAAAGGTAATTTGTGAAGATCTTTTCAATTGGTTGGTTGATCATTTAGACAGTTTTGATTCAACCTTATGTTTCACCCCCTTCTCTTTGCATGTCTATAATAACATTCATAGATTTAGTCCCTTTTCCATTATTTTTAAATATTTTGCGTAAAAAATAAATTTTAAATGAATACCTACTCATCAACATGTATTTTTACAAGATCTAACATCCATGCTATGAAAGTTATAATAGGTTGCTTTACTGTATGAATATTTTTATCATCAAGTGGAATAGGAAGCTTAGCACTCAGCTTGTGATCTATTTGAATCCTCACTCTCACATGAACTATTGGATTTTTTTTTCTATACTATATTTCCTTGGATATTATACACATTACCTCTTACAACAAGGTGATGGTTGGATGCTGATATATATAAATCACAATTATTTTACCCTTTAGAATATCAGTACAGGAAAGGTATCAGTGTATATCTGATTCACATCTCATGGAAAAATTATGAAAATATTTATTACCTATTCTAAGACATCCCTATTAGGGGGATGGATTGCCTCAAAGCTGGTGTGGGGGAGATCTTCATATAGTGGTTGTTGTTGTATTGTTTCTTCTCTTTGATTAATTCCCATAACATTTTCCAACAACTCAGACTTCCAATTAATTTTTTCTTCTAGATTAGATAATCATGCCTACATATCTTCCATTTTTTTATATTTATCCCCCCTATTAATTTTTTTCTCAAAATATGTTTGGGGCGACACCCCAAAACCCACACCTCTAATGCGGCCATACTGTTCTAGCCACTTCAAGGGCACTGATAATAGTTATTCATCGAATATAATTGATGATTATTCTTGTGTATAATACAGATAAAAAATATAGGAAAATAAGTAATAACTATTATGTAATATCAATTTAAATATTTTTTTATTATGTCATACTTACACATGCTTCCTACACTTTTTACTTGTTTTTATCTATCATTATCCCATCATTATTTACATGTGACTCTTTCCATAGAACATGACATGTGATGGAAGTGACTTTGGATTTTGATTCATCACTCTGTATATAAACAAAGGAATAAAATTATATTTTTTTTATATCACATAAAAGTATTACTATAAATTTAAAATACGTACCATTTTTTTTGAAGTTAAGTGTACCTTATCCTTGCTTTACAGAAGGGGTACGTTGGTTTCGTTGCACACTTCTTGTTTTCATCACTTAGTTACTATTATATAAATTAAAAATTCTTAATTAAATTGATTAATACAGATATTTTCAAGAAATATATTACCAACCACAATGTACCTGAAAAGATGTCTCCTCGTGATGACCAATAAATGCATCCCATGATTATTGGTTTATCAGGTGTTCATACATCTATGGTGGGTGTGGGTTTATTTTCCATTTATCATATTTAAGATTATACTTTATAAGAACTTCCAAAAATCCTCTATGAGACTTTATAGTGAGTAATAATAAAAATTTCAGTCCGGATTCATCTACTATAAATGCACTCTATAAGGGATAATGAAGAGTAAATAAATGTTTCATTATTATTTTTAGTAAAATAAAGAAATTATATCATAATGTTACCTTAAAATTATTTTCTTAATCACAATAAAAACATTATACCATGAATCTACATCAACAAGCATGCACATTCGAGTAGTGAGCCCAATGTAACTATTGAATATGACCTTGTTGGGGTTAATAGGCCAAATTCATGCATTCTATCTAACCTCAAATTTGATGCCTTTGATTCTCACCTTAATAATTTTTGCTAACATGATCATGCTATGAAACTCTTATTTTTTTGGGATATAGGTTGTTTATTTTCTACCATTTCATCAACTTCAAAATCATCAATATGATGTTTCTTTGGATTGGTAGCATTGGAATGTGCGTAAGGTTGTTGTTTCTCTACATTAGGAGCATCAAAATATTGAGAAACTTGTTGTTCCTTAGTATTTTTGGTATTGACATGAGAATAATTCATTATCTACAAAATGTTTTGAATACTAAATTTATATTATGTAAATACAGCAATGAACAGAAAATAATATAAGGTAACATAATGTATATTACAAAAAAATATAACATGATTATTGAAATATCTATGTTTTTAAATGTTAAATGGATTGATTACTAAGTCAATAAGTTCCCTTATGACTTTTCCATTCTTTTATGTTTTGAAAATCACAAACACATTTTCTTAAGGAAAATTATATTTCTTCAAGAAACTTTCTCTTAAGGAAAATTTTATTTCTCTAAGAATAGTTTTTTATTTTAACTATGGTTTTCAATGTCATATCTAACATTTTCTCAAACAAAGTCTAACCATTTTTTTCTTAAAGAAAAAATAGGACCATTTTCTAACTTAGAACCTTACAGTTCATTAGAATCTTATTTCCCTAGAAATGTGAACCCGATTTCTCCTGAAATCAGACTCATATTTCTCCTAAAATCACACTCTGATTTCTTTAGAAATAAGACTCCGATTTCTTCTGAAATGAGACTCCAATTTCTCCTAAAATCATACGCTGATTTCTTCTGAAATTAGACTCTGATTTCTTTTGAAATCAAACTACGATTTCTTCTGAAATCCAAATCTGATTTCTTCTGAAATCATACTCTGATTTCTCCTGAAATCAGACTCTGATTTCTCCTAAAATAAGACTTCGATTTATCTAGAAATAAAACTTCAATTTCTTTTGATATCATACTTGGATTTATTTTAAAATCAGAATCTAATTTCTTTTGAAATCGGACTTTGATTTCTTTTGAAATCAGACTCCGATTTCTTCTGAAACCAGACTCTGATTTCTCTTGAAATCAGATTCCAAATTCATCAGAATTCAGACTCTGATTCTCTTTTATTTCAGAATCTGATTTTCAATATTTATAGACTCCTATTTTCAATATCTTAATAATCCAATTAAATTATTTTCTTACAATTACCTCATTTACTTAAAGTAATGTTTCATTTTTTTGGATCCTAAAATGTGATATTGTTTCTTACACATGATAATGTTCCCCATGTTTTCTTACATGAATCGATGTCGTACAATATTTTTTTAACTAACCATTTTTTGAGTGACACATATACAGGTCCCTCTAAAATTTAAGGAAAAATATGACCATTGGAGAAGGAAGTCGACCATTGGGATTTTCACCTATAAATACCCATTCATTTCAATGCTTGAAAAAAACAATGATTGTGTGGAACTCCTACGTGCTGTGAGATCTATACTTGATTTTCCTTGTGAGAATACTGTGAACAACTTGTTCAACCTGCCTAGTACGATTCTGATTGTTTCCGATAAATCAAGGGATTTCGGGGATAGTAAGACAAATGTGTCGATCACCTTAGAGATCGAGGGCTTGCAGGGATAGCAAGGAAGATACCAATCTTTTTATCGAGGTCTTACCCTAGTGTGGGTAAGATAGGATTTCTTGAAATTATAAATCAATGGTCCTTTATCCAAGGTTATTAGATACCCTTCTCTTTGGGTTAAAATATTTCTTATACTTGTCCTATTTTATTACATGTTTTATTTCTATTGCATTTTGTTAAAGCTAGAAAGTGTAACTTTATTACACTTTATTATTTTTGTATACTTTGATAAATAAGATTCTATACGATTTAAGTTAAAATATTTCCCTAAGTAAACTTTTATTAAGTTTCCTGATCAGATCCAATTTATTAGATCCTAATAAATTTAGTTTCTCTGTTAAGAACTAAAGAGGGTTTGTAAATATATCTTGTTTAACTTTGTTAAACGTAGATTTTATTAAGTTTAAAAATAAATGTTTTTAAACCTACAATTCACCCCGCTCTTGTAATTGATAAATCTACATCTATATTTTGATCTTAAAATTGGTATCAGAGAAGGTATCTAAAATAATTATACTTATATAAAAGTTTTCTTTCTCAACTTCTCTTGCTTAAATTTACTTGTTCAAGTTCTTCTTAATATTTTCCTTATAAAATCTTTGTTTATAAATTTTTTCTACTAATCCTTTTTGTGGAAAAAAATTTCTTATAAAATGATAGGAATGAATGTTGGTTCTATAGACAACCTAAATCCTACCAAACCCCCATTTTTATGGGAATGACTATGAATACTGAAGAGATAAGATGAATAATTTCATTATCAATACCAGTGTGGATAACTTTATAATGTTAATTGGATACTAAATGATTCCATACAAGGAAATCCAAAAATTCACTAATCGAGAAAAAGAAGAGTATCCATTTAACTTAAGGTATGCAATACTTTATTATGTTCAATGACTAGAAATATCTATAGTTAGATTTCATCTTTTGAAGTTGCTAATAGTATCTAGAAGAAATTAGAAGTTACACATTTTGGCACATCCATGGTCAATGAAACAAGAAGAGCTATTCTTAGAGATAAATATCATGGTTTTAAGTTTACCTATGGAGAACCTATATGCAAAGTTCGATAAAGGTTTATGAATATCATCAACAGTTTTCAGTATATGGGTGATAAAGGAATTGATGATAAGATTCTTGTGGATAAGATAATAGATATTATGACCAATGATTGGGAATCTAAAATAAAAAATATTAATGAGAATATAAAAGTTTCAAACATCACTCTATATGAGTTATTTGGGACTCTTCTACAACATGAAACCAAAATAAAGAGTGATGTCAAAATTAATAAGAAAAATAATGGTAATGGAGGTGTTTATTTCACTACTATATCAAATCATATGAAATCCAAAACTCCTGAAAGAGTTAATAGATCAAAATCCAAGAAAGATACTATTATATCTTATTCAAGTGATAATGATCATTATGAGAATGAACTTACCAATCTTGCTCGAAGAATGAACAAGATTGTGGGAAATAAATATTTCCAATATAGATACAATAATAAAGGCAAAAAGGATAAAAAATATTCAGAAGTTACTTGTTATGAATGCAAGAGGGCATGTTATATCAAACCAGACTGTCCTATGCTCAAAAGGAAATAAATAAAGGATAAAATTTAAGAAAGAAACAAGAAGAAGTTATACAAGTCAAATTCTAAGAAAGTATTGAAAGCCAGTGACACCTAGAGCACTAGTGGTGGTGATTCTTCAGATGAATCTTTGGATAGTGAATCTTCTAGACAAAAGAATATTGGTATTATAGCCTTTCCCACTGAAAATAAATGTCTTATGGATAAGGTACACACAGCTGAATCTTTAACTAATATTTCTTTAAATGAAAATTTCCCCGATGAAAATTATTATGAATCTTCAGATGAAGAATCTTCCTCATAAGAAGATAATTCTTTACCTTCTTTTGAAGAAGTATCTAGGTTTTACAAGTTGCTTGAGAATGAAAATAGAAATATCATTAAGAATCCTGATAAAGAAAATTCTAGAATATCTATTTTAATAAAAGAAGTATCAGATCTTTCAAAATATCTTCATAAGAAAATCCTTGATTTTGAATATGTTTCCAAAAACCTTGAGGAAGTAAATTATTAAAAGGATAAACTTTATAAGGATCTTGAAAATGATATTTCCCAGAAAATTTTTTTAGAGACTGACTCAAATTCTAACACTAATGACTACAAGAATAATAATTTAGTCATAAGACTAAAATTTGAAATATTTTCCTTAAATAAAATTTTGTCAAATTTTACTTATGTAAGGAAAGAATTTGAAAAAATGTATGAAATTTTTTTTCCTCTTAGGAATAGTTCTAGGTTTGGTTATAATCACTCTTACTAGTTTTTAGTCATAATTATTTTGTTCCCCAAAGTGATCCTTTTTACACTAAGTGTCAATGTGGTGAACATTGGGAGAAAAATTGTTCTTTAAATAAAACCCAATCCTTAGGTATTCATAAAGATTATTTTTCTAAACAAATATGGATACCTAATATTTTACTTTCTAACAATTTAGGATCCAAACAAGTTTGGATTCTTAAATTATAATTATTTATTTTTCAGGAAAACAAAGGAAGTTCCAAAAAAGTACATGGTACATGGATAGTGGATGTTCCTGATACATGAATGGTAACAAAAACTTCTTTGAAAATATTATTAAGATGAAAGGTAGAAAAGTAACTTTCAGAGACAATGATCAAGGATAAATTATTGGTATATATAACATTGTTATTCTTGGAAAATATTTAATTTCAAATGTTTTATTTTTTAAGGGTCTTAAGCACAAACTTATAAGTATAATCCAATTATGTGATGAAGGTTACCTTGTCAATTTTTGGAATGATAAATTTCTAGTACACAGTTATAAGGAATATTTTATTCCCTCTTCCTATAGGCATGATAATTATTATACACTTAACTTAAAAGAACTTAGAAGCCAAGACCTACCTTACCTTAGTGTAATAGAAGATCAATCTTGGTTATGGAATAGAAGAATTGGACATTGTAACCTTAAGAACTTATGAAAACTCTCAAATAAAAGACTTTTTAAGGATCTATTGGAGCTTAGATTTTATTCTTCAAAAGCTTTATATCCTTGTCAGTATGGAAAGAAACATAAGACAAACTTTAAATCAATTTGTGAAGTATCAACTTCTGATGCATTACAACTAGTGCATATGGATCTTTTTGGTCCAACACAAACTGGAAGAATTGGAGTCAATTACTATGTCTTTTTTTTAGTTTATGATTACACTAGATTTACTTGAGTCTATTTTCTAGCAAAGGAATTTGAAGTATTTTCTTATTTTAAATATTTTTCATCCAAAGTTAAAAATGAGAAAAACTTTCCATTGATAACTATTCATAGTGATCATGAAGGAGAATTTGAAAATTCAGATTTTTAAACTTTTTATAGTAAGAAAGGAATTACTCATAACTTCTTATCTCCAAAAACTCCTCAAAAATGGTGTTGTTAAAAGAAGAAATTGAATTCTTCAAAAGATAACTAGAACCATGTTGAGGGAATATTCTATTACTAAACATTTTTGGGATAAAGCTATTAGTACTACTTTATATACTATATATCATGTTTTAATCAGACCTTTTCTTAATAAACACCTTATGAGTTATGGACTGGTCGAAAACCAAAAGTCTATAACTTCAAAGTATTTGGATGCAAAGTATTAATCTTGAATACTAAAGATAACTTATATAAATTCTCACCCAAATCTAATGAAGGAATTTTCTTATGCTATTCCACAACTTCTAATGATTATAGAGTTTTTAATAAAAATTCATGTACTGTTGAAAAAATAGTACATATTAAATTTGATTAAACTGGTCCTTTTATTTTTAAACAACCTATACTTACATCTTCGGATGTGTTTTCAAAAAATAATTATCAACCTTTTATGGAAGATTCTTATAACAAGGAAAATACTCAAGAAAACATTTCTGAAGTATTTAACCCAAAAGATATTTTACCTTATATTGATGAACATGTCCTTCAAAACCCAAATAAGTTGTTTCTTAAGAATCATACCAGTGATAGTATCATTGGTGATGTAAATCAACATGTAAGGACTAGAAGTTATTTAAGAAATGAAATAGAACATCTATAATTTCTTTCCCAATTAGAACCTAAAAGCACCGATGAAGTTGTAGGTGATGATGATTGGATCAAATCCATGTAAGATGAACTAAATGAATTCAAAAGGGGAAAAGTATGGACCTTGGTTAAAAGACCTAAATAAAATTCTGTAATTAGTGTAAAATGGGTCTTTAGAAATAAATGTGATGAAAAAAGAATCATTTTAAGAAATAAAGAAAGATTAGTTGCTAAAGATATAATCAAGAAGAAGGAATAGACTATGAAAAACCTATGCTCCAGTTGCTAGAATAGAATCTATTTTAATTCTCTTAGACTTTGCATAATTTTTTAATTTCAAAATTTTTCAAATGGACATTAAGTGTTCATTTATTAACAGATATGTTCAAGAGGAATTTTATGTTTAACAACCTCCTAGTTTTGAAGACAAAAAACATCCTGAAAATGTTTACAAACTTACCAAAGATTTATATGGACTTAAACAAGCCCCTAAATCCTGGTATGATAAACTTACATGATTTTTGTTATAAAATAATTATGTTAAAGGAACTACTTATCCAAATATTTTTATAAAGAAATAAAAGAAAATTATTTTTATTGTTCAAATTTATGTTGATGAAATTATATTCAAATCAACTCAGTAATCCGTAACTGATTCATTTGCATATGTCATTAAATTTGAGTTTGAAATGAGTATGATGGGTGAGTTAACTTTTTTTCTTAGTTTTCAAATTTCTCAAAAACCATAAGGAACTTTTATATCTCAACATAATTATATTAAATATATTCTTAAGAAGTATGGTTATGATAACACTAAAAGTATAAGTACTCTAATCGATACCTCAAACACTCTTGATCTTGATGAAGCTGGAAAACCAGTAGATCAAACATCTTTTAGAGGTATGATATGAAGTCTATTATACTTAATATCTAGTCATCTGGACTTAATGTTTTTAGTATACTTATATGAAATAAATAAATCTAATCCAAAATAATCCTATTTAAAAGCAATGAAAATAATTTTTTTGAAATTTAAAGGGAACCATGGATTTAAGACTTTTCCATTCTTCTAGAAATTATTTTGTTTTCAAAAGTTTTTTGGATTCTGACTTTGGTAGATGTATAATGGATATAAAAAGTACTCTTAGAACTTGTCATTTATTAGGAGATTCATTAGTTTCTTGTCCTTGCAAGAAATAACAATCATTTGCATTTTCCACTACTGAAGTTGAATATGTAGCCACTGGAAGTTTTTTTTCTCAAGTATTATGGATGTAACACACTCACAGACTATGGAATAAGTCTTAACAAAACACATATAATGTGTGATAATACTTGTTCTATTTCCCTAAGAAAAAAATGTACACATCACTCTCGTTCAAATCACATAGACATAAGGCATCACTTTCTTAGGGATCACACACTTAAAAGAGATATCATTCTTAAATTTATCAGAACGTAAGATCAAATTACTGACATATTTACAAAATCTTTACCCTTCAATAGATTTGAATACATTAAACAAAAGTTAGGAATGATAACCGTATGGTAATCATCCATATTAATTTTTTTTTGAAACTATATCCTTATATTAAGATACTTATTTTCATAGGGGGAGTACATATGTTTACTCTTTTATATTTCTTTTTCCAATTTTTTTTTCGAAACCTAAATTTTTTTCTTTCCCTAATAAAATTTTCAGATCCTATATTTTATTAAAGAAACCTTATAAATACCAAAAAATATTTCTGAGTGATCCAAAATATATATTTCCTTACATATATCATTATAATTTCAATTTTTATTTATTGGTATTTTCAAAGTTGTTTTAAGAAAACCTTATCAGATTCACTTTCCTTAAATCCAATTTTTTTCTTAAAACCTCAAAAAACCAGAACCTGTAAATTATTCTTTGACATTAATATATACCATCATATCAGATCAATAAAATCTCAACTGTTGGATTGATCCATGAATATGAACCATCACTACGAAGCCTATATAAAGTAACCCCCTATTCACGTCCCACATCAGTTATCTAAGTGGTTTTGCACTAAATCTCTTCCACTCTTCAAGTGTACCACTCAATTTTCACCTTCTCTTCAACTCCAAATGTCTCTTGAATTTTTCTCACAGACTCCGATGACCTCCAAAAAGGAACTCAAGGATTGAAAAAAATTTAGGGAAAGGTTGGTGGACCCAAATTTATTTGTCAAGTACGACTCCTTGATTTCAAAAATCATAAAGAATAATGGATAGGAAAGTATATGTGTAGCCAAGGAGAAGAATTAGGATTTAATATATCCTGATCTTCTTATATAATTATACGATACAATTCATTTTTATGAATAAGGATAAAGATAAATGTTTTCATTCAAGAGTTTTGGAAATACTTATTCCTTGTCTTTCAACAAGGCTACCAGTATCTTGGATATTCATTACGATGGAGAAGAAATCTTTTGCTCTCACAAGTTTCCAGATGAGGAAGGTTCTTTTAAGAAAGTTAAGGATATTGAGTTCCATGGACTTAAAGGTGTAGAGACACCAAAGATCGCTCATCTTTCAACCAAAAATATATTTATAGCTCTCTGGATGCATGGTTTTCCAATTCTGAGAAAGGGAGACAAGGATCCCCTTAAGATATGTGACATCTTCATGATGGACTTTTTGGTGAATGTAAGGAAGTTGAACCTCATCAAGTACATTCTTTTGACCATCAGAAAAATCAAGAATAGTACCATCAAGTATTAGATCATAATATATCCTATGACCTTGTTGAAGATTATTGTATTATGTTTAAACTCTTTCAAAATCCCATGCAATTGAAAGGAAAAAGTTTTCAAGATCATGTTGTTAAGTGATGATAACCTGAGAAGAATGAATATTTGATTCAGTATTAAGAAATGATATTTCTTTAAACTTCCTGATAAGGATGATCAAGCTACTAGTAATAAAGGTGAAGTTAAAGAAAGTTCTAAGAAAACTCCAAAGAAAAGAAAAGGTAAAGAACCGGAACAGAAAGAACAAGAACCAACACCTCAGTCAGTATTTTCTCCACCCAAGAAAAAGAAAAGAAAGACTTTTTTCTAATGAAGTTGTAGCTAAATAGAGAGAACTCAAGAATAAGAAGAAGAAGGAAGGAGATATAGTTTTTGGGTTTGACCCTACTGAGGCTAAGTCCTTAAAAATACAAGGAGATGAAGAGCTTGAGAGGAAAGCCAAAGTGAAGAAGTTGAAGAAGAAAAATTCAAAGGCTGAAATTATCCAATCTTTTCTTAGAGATATTGAGAAGGCATCTGAACAAGTTTAGGTACCAGAATCATTCTTGCAAGAATCAATGAAAAATGATACTTCGGTTGTAGATAATAGAAAGAAATATTTTTAAATTATGGAACCTATTGTTGAAGAAGAATAAGAAGAGGAAGAGGAAAGTGATTATGTGATAAGGATGGTGGAAGAATATCAAGAGAAGGATATCCCTTATGACAAGCTATCAATAGAAACATCCCGAGATGAATCCACTAAGATAATCTCAGAAGCACAATATATTATGAAAAATGGTGATGGTCAGGATGAGGTTAATAAACCTTCATATGATGAGAGTAGTAATCATTATTTTGTTCATCAAGTTATTGATAAATAAATTAGTGATAAAGGTGATAATAAATAAGTTAACGATGATGATAAAATAGTCCAAGTTCCAGATAATGAGAATGATTCTCAAAAAGTTGAGAAGACAATATCTAAAGATGAGAAAGGTAAGAAAGTGGTTGTTGATTCTCCAAAGAAAGATGTAGTTTCAAAATCCAAGAAGGATGTTGTTATAACATCAAAGATGAAAGTAGACTATCAAGATAAAGTTCCCTCTCCAACAAAAGAATCCATCTCAGAGTCTTCATATTCTTTAATACATGATTTTTTGGTTTAATCCTTGAAGAATCTTGTGAATACCATTCTTTTATTTCCAAGCATTGATTCTAAATGTCAATTGCTTCAAGAAAAATTCAATCAAAAGTGAAATTCAACAAATATTATAATGGTAAAGTTTATCAAACTTGAATCTAAGTTCAATACTTTTCACATCGGTTATGATGCTCATAGGAGATCTTGTAAAGAGATAACTAAGTGGTCTAAGTCAATGATATATGATCTTAAAATCTTTGATTATTTCACTAATTCAGTCAGGAATTCTTTTGATAGGTTTGATGACAAGATAAATAATATTTCAACAAGTATTTCAAAGAATCTAAATATAGAGAAATCTAGTCAGCAATAGGAAGATAAAGATCTGAATGGGAAGCTGAATTCAGTCGTTCTAAATCTAAAAAGGGAAAGGGAACTCAGGGATGAAATGGATGAAAAATTCAAAGAGCAATAATAAATTATAAATTCTCAAGGAGAAATTCTTAAGTCTCAGGAAGACAGGATCAAAAGATCTCAAAAATAAAAATTAGGATCAGGATCATTTGATCAAGAAGTTTGAAGAAGATCATAAATAATTGAAGAAGCTAAAAGACACCCTGAAAAAGCTGATGCTAATGGAGAAAAAGAAGGATGCATGATTTTCTTTTAAACTCCAATATTTTTTTGTATTTTTTCTTTGTAACAATTTTTGTCATCTTAATAAAAAAATTTATCTTTCCATTGTTTTGTTTTGTATATTCCTAACCTTTTAGGTAATTTTTTTTATTTCCCTACATTTCTTTTTGAAAATCACAAAGGGGGAGAAATGAATGATCAAAAAGAATATTAAGCTAAATGAAGAAAATGACTAAGTGAGGGGAAGATTACTTAAAGAATAAATTCTTAAGTAAGGAAGAGTTACTCCTCTAAGAAATTCAAAAATACAATCCTTAGGGATTTCAAAACCTAAAAGGGAATTAGTTGTATTCACCATGAGTCATAAATTCAAAGGGAGATAAGACTTTATTTTAAGATTAAAAAAGAAAAATTTAGTCCTTATATTATTTTATGAAAAGTTGTTGTGCTTTTAAAAAAGGGGGAGATTGTTGTGTCAATAAGTTCTTTTATGAATTTTCCATTCCTTTATGTTTTTAAAATCACAAACACATTTTATGAAGCAAAATTATATTTATCTAAGAAACTTTCTATTAAGGAAAATTTTCTTTCTCTAAGAATTGTTTTTTTTACTTTACTTATGGTTTTAAATGTCTTATCTAATAATTTCTCAAACCAAGTATAACAATTTTTTTTCTTAAAGATAAAAATTGGATCCTTTTATAACTAAGAACCTTATAGTTCCTTAGAATCTGATTTTCCTAGAATTGTGAATTTAATTTCTCCTAAAATCAGACTTTGATTTATTCTAAAATCAGAATTTGATTTCTCCTGAAATCAGACTCTGATTTATTCTGAAATCAGACACCAATTTCTCCTAAAATCAGACTTTGATTTCTCTTGAAATACAACTTTGATTTCTCATGAAATCAGACTCCAATTTATTCTGAAGTTAGACTATGATTTCTTCTAAAACCAGACTTCGATTTCTTCAGAAATCAGACTTCGATTTCACTCAAAATCATACTTTGATTTCTCTTGAAATCAGAATCTTATTTCTCCTGAATTCAGACTCTGATTTATCCTGAAATAAGACTCCAATTTCTTCTAAAATCACACTCTAATTTCTTTTAAAATCAGACTCCAATTTCTCCTAAAATCAGACTCTGATTTCTTCTAAAATAAGACTCTCATTTCTCCTGAAATAAGATTATGAATTCATTAGAATTCAGAATCTACTTATCTTTTATTTCAGAATCTGATTGTCAATATTTCTAGACTCTAATTTTCAATATCTTAAGAATCTGATTAAATGATTTTCTTACAATTACCTTATTTCCTTAAAGTAACATTTCATTTTATCAAATCCTAAAATCTGATATTGTTTCTTACACATGATAATGTTTCCCATGTTTTCTTGCATGAAATGATGTCATGCAATATATTTTTTAACTAATCGTTGGCATAATGACATATGTATATGTCCCTCTGAAATTTATGGAAAAATATGACCATTGGAGGAGGAAGTCGACCGTTGGGATTTTCGCCTATAAATATCCAATCATTTCAATGCTAAAAAAAACAACGATTGCGTTGAAATATTATATGTTGTGAGAGCTCTTCTCGATCTGCCTTGTGTGAATATTTTGAACAACTTTTTCAACCTGAGAACATATTGTTCAACCTACCTAGTGTGATTCTGATTGTTGTTGATCAATGGAGGGCTTCCGAGGATAGGAAGACAGAGGTGTCGATCACCTTAGAGATCGAGGGCTTGTGGGAATAGAAAGACAAAAACCGATCTTCATATTGAGTGCTTACTTTAGTGTGGGTAAGAAAAAAATCTTTAAATTATAAATCAAGGGACCTTTATCCATGGTTATTGGATACCCTTATCTTTAGGTTAAAATATTTCTTATACTTTTCCTATTTTGTTACAAGTTTTATTTCCGCTGCATTTTGTTAAATTTAGGATGTGTAAATTTATTACACTTTTTTATATTTTTATACTCTGATAAATAATATTCTATACGCTTTAATGTATAATATTTCCCTAAGTAAACTTGCCTTTAGTTTCCTTATCAGATCCATTTTATTAGATCCTAAACAAGTTAGTTTCTTTGTTATGAACTAAAGAGGATTTGTTAATCTATCTTGTTTAGCTTCGTTAAACATAGATTTTCTTAGGTATAAAAACAAAAGTTTATAAAAATACAATTCACCCCCCTCTTGTAATTAATAAATCTACATCTATATTTTGATCCTAAATTTACCCCTATATCGAGCATCCAAATCCCATCATTATGTTCTCAGTTGACATCTAAGACCCTGTCTACCTTGGGAATGCTGTGAAATGATTGCGATGACCCAATGAAAGGGTCATCCTCAGTTGAATTTACATCTAAACCTTCAATGGTTTTATTCGATAACGAAACAATTTTCCACTTTCGATTTGTAGAATCTAGAGCATAAAATACTTGTACTACCTATGATTCCATTATAAACAATTTGTTTTTGTACCCTTCCTTACTAAAATCCACTTTCATGAATCCCAATTCATCTATTTTAATTTCACTCCTGTTATCAACCTAATTTCATTGAAAAATATTCACTTTGAAAGTTGTATAATCCAACTCCAATATTTTTTTGATGATGGCAAATTATGACATATTCAATAAATTGGATTTCTGTCTTTGGTACTAGATACATGCATCACTTCATCCACAATTGAACTCCACTATTTTTCACGGTATTGTATTCATCATGTTAATTTTCATAGAACATATAACCATTAATTACATAACCATTATAAGATAATACATTCACACTTGGTTCTTTAACAATCCATTAAAGTTGTTTTGAAATTTAATATAGATTTTCAGTTGACTCCTTAAAAATATGTTCTATAAACCATCATATAAACTATTTATTATGGGTATTTGATATCAAGATTTCATATATTGATGAATTCAAATTCATAATGATTACTTTTTGAGTTTCAACATATGGTGAAACCTATAAACTATTATGAAAAATGTAAAGGTGAGCCTGCTCATGATCTGTAATAGTAACTATGAGAATATCTATTCCAGAAATTCCTTCACCCAAAAGACCCCTAGTGTGATGATATTTCGGTAGAACAATGCTTTACACACAATATAGGTAGTCAGTAGATAATTTAATGTCCTCTAAAACAATATATTTCTCCACAATACAACCTTCTGGAAGACATTGATTTTTTACATACCCTTTCAAAATCTTCATATAACATTCAATGGGGGTTGATTAGCCACTAAATGAGGCTAATATTAATTTTTAATATACATAATATTCATGTTCTTTTTTATTCATAAACACCATTTTAGTGCATGTTATAATTTGAACATCATTTCACATTATGATTGTAATACCTTCTTAAAATGCACTATTATGTGGTACATTTTTGAACATCATTTAAAGTACCCAATGATTCATATGATTTTAAGGAATTTAATTTTCCATATTTCAATTTTATATTTTGGTAAATTTATTTACACTTCAATATGATCAAGTTTCATTCAGGGATCAATGGAGAATTCATGGAAGAAGATGGGGATATTTTGTGATGAAAGGAAGTAATTCTGGAGAAGTCAGATTGGACAACAGTCCACTGATGAGACTGTGGGGCTCAACATACAGGCCCAATGAATCCCAAATTTTGTGTGATGATATAATACATGTATAGGAACAAATTACTCTTCAGTATGAAATAATAATTAGGCCTAAATTGTGGTCATTTAGGCATCCCAAGTTAGAGATAAAATTCTGGGTCAGATTCTGCGGCCCATAAAAACATCCCACTAATATGATCATATATCGGAATCCACAACTAAAAATGGGCCCAAATTTTACATAAGGTTATAATACATCCTTGTATCCATTTTATTATTCTATGGACCACTCTGATTCGGCCATCTATAAGGTCTTCCAAGCGCATCTGTTCAGTAAAGGAAAGCTGGCTGCCACCTCGGGTCAAGGGTGGAAAAATCAACTCTCCCTTACTTTCCACCCACCTATGGCCTACCACAATTAATTGAGGAGACTTGGAATATTGTAGGCTCGACCCAAGGTATAAAAAATGCCTATTTAAGTTAGTGGTGTTGGAGTATTGTAGGATTTTTGGATGTTTTGTTCAATTGTAATGTTATGCTGCAATTTTGTTGTCTCAAATTTGTCTTTCACATGTAAGTTGTTCAATTCACTTTAGTTTCTTAATAAAAGTTCTTATTAAACTCTTATTCTATTTTTATTCATATCAATTTGATACCGTTGGATCAAGGTGTGAATTTAGTCACACCAAACCTTGTGAAATTGTTCACGCAATGGTGGAGTGATCATTTTATTTTTGTTGTTTTCTTTACTTCTCCATTTCCTCCCTCATGAGTCTACTTTCCACTTCCATTGAAACCATGTGATCAATGGAGGGATAAAAAACTTATGGGTTGATCCAAGGGAGTAGAAAGGGTCTGTATTGGATGTTATTTATCACCTCATTAATGTATAATCACTTCTTTAATTGAGATTTTTATTTGATGATTTTTAAACTCCATCGTCCTTGTTGAATTTAAGGCCACACACTTCAAGTGCTAATACGAACCTTTACCTTGAAGTGCTAAAAACTTTGATCATTCAAGTGTATAGGTGATTAGTATTAAAGGGTGTAGAAATTAAACCAGTAAGTGATGATGTTGTTTTATCTCCTTAAATGAACCCATCTCAAATATAAGAAATTGAAATCATTAAAAAGGAAATACGTCCAATCCACCCTGAGCGATAACCTAGGATCAAATCATTATTTTAAATTGAATTAACTTAAGTCTATTATAGTTTCTTTAAACCCATATAAAATCAAACCAAGTTGGCCACTTCATAGCCAAAAACGGTCTATAGAATGTACGTGTCTATAGGTTACTTCTTAGGTCTTTGAGGATTCGACAACCCAAGCTAAACTACAATGACCATCTTACCCTCTTCTCTTGGGTAAATTTGAGCATGAATCAAATTTTGGAGCCATTTCCAGGGACCCAAGTAAGTCATATAAACACCCATTCTATTCTCCCCCATTTCTTCTATTCTCATCCAAATTCTCTTATCTTGTCCCTTTCTCGTTTTTTTTCTTTTGGCACATGTCCGCCTACACCCGTGATCAATCAAACCATCTAGTTATGGTGGATAGTCTTGGGGTTGGGGAGTCAAGTACACCAAGGGAACTCTTTCCATTAGATCCTAATATTCCTAATACTCTAGAGTCCAAAATTGAGCCTATTTCAATGGAAGGTCTTCAAAGAAACCAACTCATAAACCCGGGTGGGAACCAAAATGGAAACCCAAATGAGGCAGCCACAAACATGGGGAATGCAATTGATCAAACCATGAATGACTACCTCACACCTTCCTGGACCAATGCCCCCTCATACATTAGACACAATTACCTAGGATATGCCAACTACATTTTTAAACCCCATGTCCTAAACCACCTTCCCACATTCCATGGAATGGAGTCCAAGATGCCATACCTGCACATTAAGGAGTTAAATGACATTATAGAAACCATGTATCCCCCACATCAACTAGAATCAGCTAAGATGAGGCTATTTAATTTTTCTTTAAAGGATCAAGCAAAAAATTGGCTAAAAAATTGTAGACCATCATCCATAAACTCTTGGGACTAACTACAAAGAGAATTATACAAGAAATACTTTCCCCACCACAAAACAATTGCACTTAAAAAGATTATCCAAAACTTTTTTGAAAAAGAGGGAGAGTCATTCTATGAAACATGGGAGAGGTTCAAAGACACTCTAAACATGGTTCAACACCATGGTTTTTCTATTCCTGAATAAGTGAGAATTTTCTATGAAGGGTTGGGTCCGGGGAACAAACAATTCATTGACAAGATGTGTAATGGAACCTTTAAAAACAAATCCCCAAATGATGCTTACGAGTATCTAGAAATCCTTTCTGAACAAAACCAAACACGGGGAACTTCACCTTATTCTAAAAAGCTACAAAGAACTTCTGGAATTCATATACTTATAAAAGAGGAAAGCCTTAGGGCTAAACTCACAGCACTCTCTAGGAAGGTTGAAGAGATAGACATTAGGAAAGTCCATGAAATCCAAACTGTTGACCCTGTTTGCACAATTTGTGACAAACATGACCATAAGACAGACAACTGCCCAACCATTCCATCCATCAAGGATGTTCTCTTAGGAGGACCCCCAGCAGAAGTAAATTCTTTGAACTTTCAAAACCCTCAATACCAAAACACCTTCAAACCAAGGTATAACGACCACCCAGGCTTCCACTGGAAAGATAACCAACAACCTAGCCAACCACAGGGACAAAATCCTTACCCCTATCAGAACTACCAATCCCATAACCAGTTCCAAACCCAACCTATCCAATACCAATAGCCACCGGTCCATTTTCAACAAACCATCCCACCTCCAAAATATCCCCCCGAGATAAACCAATCTTCTCAAGCACTAACCCAAATTGTTCCACAAAGCCTACTAGAACAACTATGCAAACAAATGGAGAGGATGAACTCGGAGGTATATTACCTAAAACAATAACTTCAAACCATCAAAACTAGAAAGGCACCCATGCCTACTTAGGCAGTGCCATCCTCAACTTCAAGGGGAGAGTCAAGTTGTGCTCAAACAACTCATGAACAACTAAAGGTTGTGACTGTTTTAAGAAGTGGGAAATCAATTGAGAAACCTGAACAACTAATTCAGAACCCACCTGAAGATTCAAACTTGGATGAAAATTCAAATGAACCACAAGATCAAACTGAGGAAACTGATAAAATTGTCAAGGAAACAACTCTTCAACAAACAACCCCACAACCTGCACCATTTCCTCAATGCATGAGGGGGAAACCCAAGCCTGAACTGAGTGAAACGTTGAGGGAAATATTTTCACAAGTCAAGTTGAACATACCCCTTCTCGATGCAATCCAAACCATACCTACCTACTCAAAGTACCTTAAGGACTTGTGCACTTTTTAAAAAAATTCACATAAAAACCAAGTCCTTTTGGCTGCTAATGTGAGTACCTCCATTCAAGGGACCATTCCTCCTAAGTTGAAAGACTCGGGTTTCCCTTACATCAATGTTGAACTGGGAGAGAGAAAAGTTTCCAAGGACTTGTGTGACCTAGGTGCTAGTGTCAATCTCATCCCTTATGTTGTGTACTTCCAGTTAGGACTAGAAGAACTCCAACCTACATCTGTCACACTTCAACTTGCTGATCGTAGAATTAGGGTTCCAAAGGGGATTCTAAAGGACGTTATGGTAAAGGTTGAAAACTTCATCTACCCATCTGACTTCATTGTCCTTGACAACCATCCAAACTTAGGAAATAAGGAACAAACCCCAATCATCCTTGGCCGTCCTTTTCTTGCAACAATCAACTATGTTATCCAAGTCTGAAATGGGAACATGACCATCACCTTTGGGAACATGAGTCTAGACTTGAACATCTATAATTAAAGCTCACAAATAGGGGATGACGAGGAAATTCATGAAGTAAACATGATAGGAAGAATTGATAATGAATCCATAGAACATCAAGGAATATTTGATGGATGTTTAAGTCAGGATGAGATTGATTTCCTTTGTTCATATGAAGGAAGTTTATCTCCTTGTCTTGAATCATTTTCAAATTGCTCTTATGATGAAGTCTTAGGTCCAACAATTAGTGAAACCTTTCAAGAAACCACTTTCATGGAGACCACTCCAACTTCCTTCCCTAAATCTGATCAAGACAATATAGTAGCTAAAACTTCTACATGTGGGGAATCAATCCTATCTGAAACTCTAAAAAAAGAAATTGAACTTGATCCAATGTCCCAATCTTCTGTTGAAATTCCGAACCAACCTGATCTTGAATTGAAGGAACTTCCCGCTACACTCAAGTATGCTTTCCTAGGGGACAATCAAACAAATCCTATTGTTATTTCTTATTCTATTGAATCCAACCATGAAAGGATGCTTCTAGATGTCCTTAGGAAGCATAATAAAGCCATTGGTTGGACCCTTTCTGATATTCCCGGGATTATCTCACTTATCGGGACTCATAGGATTGTTCTGGAATCTGATTCAAAGCCATGTCGTCAACCTCAAAGATGACTCAATCCTAATCTCATGGAGTTAGTAAGGAAGGAACTTATAAAATTGTTAAAAGATGGTATCATCTATCCCATAGCTGAGAGTGAGTGGGTGAGACCAATTCAAGTGGTTCCAAAAAAGGCTGGAATCACAGTGATAACCAATGAGGATGGAGAGATTCTTCCAACAAGGGTGAGTAGTGGATGGAGGGTCTGCATTGACTATAGAAAGCTAAACTAATTCACCAAGAAGGACCATTTCCCCTTACCATTTATTGACCAAGTCCTTGAGAGAGTGGTTGGTCATGCCTTCTATTGTTTCTTAGATGGGTACTCGGGGTACAATCAAATTGAGGTCTCCCTAGAGGATCAAGGGAAGACTACATTCACATGTCCTTTCGGTACCTTTGCCTTCAAACGCATGCCCTTTGGTTTATGCAATGCTCCTAGAACCTTCCAACGGTGCATGATGGGAATCTTCTCAGACATGGTAGGGGATTTTCTAGAGGTTTTCATGGATGAATTATCTGTGTTTGGGGATACATTTGAGGGATGTATGAGGAATGTAGAGAGAGTATTGTCAAGATGTGAAGAAAATAATCTTGTCCTAAATTGGGAAAAATTCCATTTCATGGTTAAAGAGGGACTAGTTCTAGGCCATCTGGTCTCAGATAGGGGGATTGAAGTTGCTAAATCCAAGGTTGACATCATTCGTCACCTTCCATCACCCAAAACTATCAAGGAGGTGAGGCCTTTATTAGGACATGCTGGTTTCTACAGAAGATTCATCAAGGACTTTAGTTCAATATCCCGTCCCCTTTGTGCTATCCTAGTAAAGGATGCTCCATTTGTTTGGACAGAAAGCTTTGAGGGTTCATTATCAACCCTCAAATCCTCTCTCACCTCTCCCCCCATAATGAAATCTCCAAATTGGAACCTTCCTTTCGAACTTATGTGTGATGCCAATGAATTTGCTGTAGGAGCTGTGTTAGGACAACGATGTGATAAAACTCCTTATGTCATTGCTTATGCAATAAAATCCTTAAATGATGCCCAAATAAACTACACCACTACTTAAAAGGAGTTAATTGATATTGTGTTTGATTTAGATAAGTTTAGGTCCTACCTCTTAGGATCCCCCATCACTGTGTTCACTGACCATTCTACACTAAAATACCTCTTCCAAAAACAAGATGCTAAGGCTAGACTGATTAGGTGGGTTATTCTCTTACAAGAATTTGACCTCACAATCAAAGATAAAAAGGGTGTTGAAAATGTTTTAGCTGATCACCTCTCTAGGATGGAATTAAAAGATAAATCAAATCACCTTTCTATGTCTGATTCATTTCCTGATGAACACCTATACTCTGTGAGTGACTTCCCTTGGTATGCCGACATAGCCAATTTCTTAGTTACAGGAGTCATTCAAAAATTCTTAGGGACTCAAGCTCGAAGGAAATTCCTTTCTAATGTTAGACACTATGTGTTTGATGATCCATACCTCTATAAGTTCTGCCCTGGCCAAGTCATTAGGAGGTGTGTTCCAGAATCTGAACAAGAGTCCATCCTTAAATTCTGTCATAGTGAGGCATGTGGAGGCCACTTTTCCTCTAAGAAAACATCTTCTAAGATTATTCAATGTGGTCTCTTCTGGCCCACCCTCTCAAGGGACTCCTACACATTTTGTCAAAGCTATCCTAGGTGTCAACAAGTAGGGTCCATCACAAAAAAAAATCAAATGCCACTCACTCCCATATTAGTGGTTGAAATTGTTGACTGTTGGGGAATTGATTTCATGGTTACCTTCCCAAACTCTAGGGGATATCTTTACATTCTCTTAGCTATCGATTATGTCTTTAAATGGGTTTAGGCCATTCCTAAAAAATCCAATGATCATCAAACTGTGATTAGATTTCTCCAGGAAAACATCTTCTCTAGATTTGGAATTTCTAGGGCTATCATTAGTGATCGTGGAACTCATTTTTGCAATCGTCCATTCTCATCACTCATGGAAAAATATGGAATTTCTCACAAAGTGTCCACTGCTTACCACCCACAGACCAATGGTCAAGCTGAGTTAGCCAATCGTGAAATCAAACAAATTCTTGAGAAAACTGTCAATCATTCTAGGAAAGATTGGTCCGAGAAACTCTTGGATGCTCTTTGGGCATATTGTACAACATTCAAAACCATCCTAGGAATGTCACCATATAGGTTGGTTTATGGAAAAGCATGCCATTTACCTGTTGAAATTGAGCATAAGGCCTTTTGGGCAATTAAGAAAATGGATTATGACCTCTCATTGGCCGGAACAAAAAGGAAATTAGATCTCAATGAACTGGAGGAATTAAGGATGGAGGCTTATGAAAATTCAAGGATCAATAAAGATAGAGTTTAAGCCTACCAATCTAGGAATATCAAGGTCAAACATTTTGAACCGGGAAAACTTGTGCTCTTGTATAGTTCAAAACTTCATTTACACCCGGGAAAGTTAAGGTCTAGATGGTCAGGACCTTTCATAGTGCATCATGTGTACCCCCATGGGGCAGTAGAGATTCAAGATCCCACAAGTGGTTACATTTTCAAGGTCAATGGTCAAAGGTTAAAACCATTCATTGAATCATTCAATAAACAGGAAATAGAGGTTGAGTTAACTGAGCCAACCTATGAACCAGGAAAAAAATTGATAGATTTAGGGTTCGTGTCGGGATAACGACATTAAAAAAAGCGCTGCATGGGAAACAACCCATGGTTTGCAAGTTTCCTATCATTTTGTTGTTTTAATAAAATTTATATTTTAAATAGGATTACATAATCATTTTTATATTAAAAAAAGACTGTTGACCTGTTCTTCTATTATGAGTATGGATGGGTATAAAAGGGGGGCACCGTATTTATCCGTGTCACGTGGTGTGATCCTTGAGTAATAACTTACCCAGAAAATTAAAAGAAGACAATGTATCATTAGTTTGATTAAAAAAAAACAGAAAAACAGGAAAAACCATAAAAATGATGATACTTGGAATTAAATAAGTCGTTGTGTTGTTTGTTTTGTCTGGTTTGTTCTTATTTTTATGGTTAAGGTACTATTTTGGGTGATACATGTTCAATCAAGGAGGTGCCTACATCCCCCAAGAGATCAAAGGACTAAATTGGAGCAGCAAGAACTTCAAACTTCAACCACTAGGTGACTTCATTCCATGATCCTAATGTTTCAATTTCCTTATTGAACTCCCTTTTTTTTCCTCTACCCCCTTCTAAATTTTCTTTTCTTTAAACACTGGGGACAGTGTTATTTTAAGTTAGGGGGGGAGATAAAATAAAAAAATGATTTCATGTAAAAAAAAAATGAATGATTTAATTTTTTTTTGTGTAAATGGAAGGAAAAATTTCTTTAACTTTGAACATGGTAATACACATTGCACACTTTGAAACTGAATATCAAATAATTTATCATGCCCTGATTCTGATTTTAATCCTTGTATAATTTCATGAGCATAGATTTTTGAAAGTGTGGCTGTCCAATGTGATATTTCATTGTTTATATTTTTATCCAAATAAAAAAAGATCACAATGCACATCCTTTGGATAGTGGGGTATTAGTTTGAGTTCATGGGGTCCCCTAAATAAATAGAATAGATTTGGTGATAATTTTAGTTTAATATGAGTATTCAAAAAAAAAAAATTTAAAAATGCGCGTAGAGTAATGAAATGACCTAATGCGTGGCTTTCAGCACTTCGGGATCGTGACTCCATAGTTGTCTGGCCCAGAGTTAGTAATTTTATCTCTATTTTTGGTAATTTGAATTTGTTTTTGACTGAATTAACTCGAGATGATTCCCGAGTATGTGGGATTCACTTGGTTCCCTAAGGTATTTGAGCCTGGGAGTAATCGGCAAAGTCTTTCTACAGGGGTTGACTCTTTTGAGTGCAATTTCAATTACCATGGAAAAATTGCAAAAAAAAAAAACAAACAAAAACAAAAAAAAAACAAAAATATATATAATACAAAAAAAAATTGAATACTCATCTTAATATTGAAATGTGATTCCACCTAGCACTTCAGTAATTTTCCCCTTTAATAAAGATGAACCCCCATGTCTATTGTGATGCACAACACATCCTCATACTTAATTGATATTGGATGAAATATGGTAATGAATTTGAACAAAGGAATGGGCTTGGGATTGGGATCTGCTTATGAAAATATCTTGTATTAAAATATTTTGATGGGTTTCATGATTTTTTGGTATATGGGTTTCTGGTGATCATTGTGTATTAAAATGTTTTTGGAAAAGGGAATTCGAATTTCATATTGTTGAGATATATTTTGCTCGGGACTAGCAAAACTAAAGTTGGGGGGTGTGATTAGCCACTAAATGAGGATAATATTCATTGTTAATATAAATAATATTCGTGTTATTTTTTATTCATAAACACCATTTTATTTCATTTTATACTTTGAACATCATTTCACATTATGATTGTAATACCTTCTTAAAATGCACTATTATGTGGTATATTTTTGAACATCATTTAAAGTACCCAATGATTCATCTGATTTTAAGGAATGTAATTATACATATTTCAATTTTATATTTTGGTAAATTTATTTAAACTTCAATATGATCATGTTTCATTCAGGTATCAATTGATAATTCATGGAAGAAGATGGAGATATTTTGTGATGAAAGGAAGCAATTTTGTAGAGAAGTCAGATTGGACACCAGCCCACTGATGAGACTGTGGGGATCAACATACAGGCCCAATGAATCCCAAATTTTGTGGGATTCTATAATACATGTATAGTAAAAAATTACTCTTCAGGATACAATGATAATTATTCCTAAATTGTGGTCATTTAGTCGGCCCAAGTTAGAGATAAAATTATGGGCCGGATTCTGCGGCCCAGAAAAACATCCCACTAATATGATCATATCTCGGAATAAAAAACTCAAAATGGGCCAAAATTTTACATAACGTTATAAGACATCAGGAGATACATTTTCTTCTTCTATGGACTACTCTGATTCGGCCATCTAGAAGGCCTTCCAAGCACGTCTATCCGGTGAAGGAAAGCTGACTGCCACCTCGGGTCAAGGGTGGAAAAATCAACTCTCCCTTACTTTCCACCCACATATGGCCTACCACAATTAATTGAGGAGACTTGGAATGTTGGAGTCTCTACCCAAGGGATCAAAAATGACTATTTAAGGTAGTGGTGTTGGAGTATTGTATGATATTTGGATTCTTTGTTCAATTGTAATGTTATGCTACAATTTTGTTGTCTCAAATTTGTCTTTCACATGTAAGTTGTTCAATTAACTTTAGTTTCTTAATAAAAGTTCTTCTTATACTATTATTTTGTTGTTATTAATATCACTTTGATACCGTTGGATCATGGTGTGAATTTATTCACACCAAACCTTGTGAAATTATTCACACAACGGTGGAGTGATCATTTTATTTTTGTTGTTTTCTTTACTTCTCCATTTCCTCCCTCATGAGTCTACTTTCCGCTTCCATTGAAACCATGAGATAAATGGAGGGATAACCCACTAATGGGTTGATCCAAGGGAGTAGAAAGGGGCTGGATTGGATGTTATTTATTGCCTCATTAATGTATAATCACTTCTTTAATTGAGATTTTTATTTGATGATTTTTAAACTCCATCGTCCTTGTTGAATTTAAGGACACACACTTCAAGTGCTAATACGAAACTTTACCTTGAAGTGCTCAAAACTTTGATCCTTAAAGTGTATAGGTCATTAGTATTAAATGGTGTAGGCATTAAACCAATAAGTGATTATGTTGTTTTATCTCCTTAAATGAACCCATCTCAAATATAAGAAATTGAAATCATTAAAAAGGAAATACGTCCAATTCACCCCGAGCGATAACCTAGGATCAACTCATTCTTTTAAATTGAATTAACTTAATTCTCTTATAGTTCCTTTAAACCCATCTAAAATCAACCCAAGTTGTCCACTTCATAGCCAAAAACAGTCCATAGAATGTACATGTCTATAGGTTACTTCTTAGGTCTCTGAGGATTCGACAACCCAAGCTAAACTACAAGGACCGTCTTACCTTCTTCTCTTGGGTAAATTTGAGCATGAATCAGGGGTATACCCATCAATAATGTATAAGACCACATAATCGAATATCTATTACCAAGTGAACCGTCATATCAAATAATTCTAGTGGGGTGGGAAGAACATCTCTAATTCACTTAATATGTCAACAATTTCTTTTTCTATAGTTGTCAATTTCACCAGGTCTATAACTTTGTTGTATATAACATTGAAAAAATAAATAGATCTTTGTTAATATATGATGTGAATTCTTTGAAAAAATGAAATGTGAAGATACATACATTATATCTTTCATCAAAACATGAAAGTCATGTGATTTTATACCTTTTAACTTTAAATTGTCTATTGAAATGATATTATTTATATTTGATGAATAACCCTTTGGAACCTTTACATTTTCATGGAAATAGTGTAAGTAGTTGGAGAAATAAAATTTCATTTTTTAATCTTCAATGAAGACAACTCTTCCTGTATCCCCATGTCAATAATGTACAACCTAGCCTTAATTCTATACTTTGTTTTTCTAAGGGCATTTAGTAACGTTCCAATGAAACTATCACGTACATTGTTTTACACATGCATAACATCAATAAAATTCTTTTCATACAAACAATTTTTAGTATGGTAATTAAAAAATAACTAATCTATTTTCCAACTAGTTTTTGTAAGGTTTTTTCAAAAAAAAAGTTTACCAAAATCAGTGTCTATATCTTTTAATTTCTCAAAAATTTAATCACCTGTTAATGGAGACAGTGTTCAACCTTCTTTTGAATTCCTATCGAATGATGTCATCTTAGATCAGTACTTATATCACTAGGGTATAAATATAAGATGTCTAAAAAACAAAATCTTCGATGAATATTTCAACCTAATTGGTTGTTTACCATTATCACAAATGAGACACCCCTGAGTTCCTTTAATGATATATCCTAATAAATTTCCATAAGAATGAATGTAACTTATTATCCCATACAATATGTCTCTCAATGTGAAATTTTTATTTCTATAAGCATCATAAAATTTAACACTCAAATCTCACAATAATTTCAAATATTCGATAAATAGATCCAAATAAACATCAATATCATTACCCTTTTATTTTGGTCCTGATATAAGCAGAGATAACATAATGTATTTTCATTTCATGCATAACCATGATGGAAAGTTATAATTTATCAACATAACCATCCATTTACTATGAGTGCTACTTTGAAAAATAAAAGGATTCAATCCATATGTAGATAGAACAAGATGAAGTTTTCTCTGCTTGTTTCCAAATTTAGGATACTCATGGTCAATTTTATTCTACTGAGGAGAGTCTTCTAGGAGATGAAGTTCCCCTTATTTATTTCTTGTATCTTCATGACATTTCAATTATCTTACAGTCTTCTCAATTCTATATAGGTGTCTAAACCTTGGAATTATTTTAAAGTACCATAAATATTTCATAGGACCTCATTAATATTTCTTTTATTCAGAATCACCACACTTTGGGAAATTTTAAGTGATTTTTGGTCCTTGATAAATAATATACATTCATTTTTAAAGGCATGTATTCTTTCATAGATCATAACCATTGAACATATAATTCATTTAGCATCATATGTTTAATAAGGAAGCTCATTATCCTCAAGGAGAATATCATTCAAGAGAGAAAGCAATTTGGTAAAACTGGTGTCACTCTATCTATTTATAGATTTTAAATTATATAGCTTCAGTGTGGATAAAAATGTTGTATATTTAGTACAACCAACATATAATTACATATTTACAAAAATCTTTAACTTCTCAAACAATTTTGGATAATCAATAAGTTTATCGTCAACTATCATTTTCATTTCCTCAATAATATTTTCATAATAGTTCACACTTGTAATCATATCCTTATTGCGGTCTTCATCATTCTTCACACTTGTAATCATATTAGATGATCTATAAAATGCATTATTATCCCACTATTTATCTTTATTTAGTTTTTCCCTATGTTTAGTCCTACATTTATAACTTCAATCTATTCCATAAAAGATCAAGTGTTCTTTTAAATCCTTTGGACTAATTAGTTTTGAATAACTACAATGTAAACATGGAAAAAAGATTTGAGAAGGTTCATATGCATTATGACTGAATGGCCCTAAGGCTGAAATTTTTATTGATTTTAGATAAGCCCATTTTAAGGGTAAAGGGGGAGAAAACCAAGACTTCAAGGACATCAAGAAATTAACAAAATCAAGAAAAAATAGGGTTGCAACCCAGAACAAAACAACGAGGCAGTGCTTCAACCCAACATCAACATCATTAAGGCACACCTCCACCAAAGAATGACTACTCAGCAAGCAGTCCCATGCAAGAGTGCACGGGCACGGTACCGATGGCTGCACCATACCCTCTCAATATTCTAAATCTGAAAAGTCATGCGTGGTGAAGACAACCATCTCTATCCTCATCTGAAGCAAAACCATGATGAAAGTTTGGATTCCCCAACAGACCATCCAATTCACCTCCAGCAACTCAACCAAAGAGCAGCCAATACCACCAAATTCATAGCCATTCAAAGATAAACTCAGCATCACCAAATCAGAACCTGGAAACAACTTACATAACACTAAAAAAGAAATTCCTCCCCCTCCAAGACACTGGAACCTACCCCGAGTACACCGGACCACCGACATCAAGCTGGGACGAAGCCGAAAAAGGAACCTAGAGCCAGCTCCGCCATTAAAGAACACTCCAACACCAAGGACACCATAACCACTACGAAAACCCAAAAAAATAGAACAGGCCGACTGAGCACTAGTCCGATGACGATCTGTAGCCGTGACGGGTCCTCAAATCCCCAGAAGGAGTCGCACTGAGCAACTCGGAGCCGAATCCACGACGAGATCCCGAATCCAAACCACACAGAATCACACACCGAAGTCGATCTGAGATCCTACATCCAGGGGCACCAGGACTGTCACTGAACAATGGAGCCGACGACGATATGAACCAGAAGCAGATAAGACGCTGCTGAGCTCATAGAGAAGCCGAAACCAGCAGATCCATCATCCAGTGACGCCGAGCTGACAGGAGAGAACCGCCACCGAGGCCGGTCCATGCCGGAGGAGGGGAGGAGGTAGCTTGAAGCAGAAACCCTAGGCGCGCGAGGGAGGGGGAAAGCTACCGCTCAGAGGCCACAACCCCTTAATATGCATTATCTTTTGCAAACTTGATGAAATATTTCACCCCATCCTCATACTCTTTTGTCATATGATTTTCATACATCCATTTTTGATCCACATCCACCGTATTTTATTCAGTAATATTAATATTTAATAAAATAAATAAATACATATAAAGTTTGATCTTGGAACCCATAAAAGTTCATTCTTAAAAAATCATTTGAGTTATATGAAGTCATTGTTCTAAGATAATAATAGTTGAATGATGGGTATTGTGATTGTTTTGTAATGGTGGAAATATTTTAAGGAAAGGAATGTATGATATCTATAAATTTATATATAATCTAATTAAATTTTAATATATTGTAAAACACAGATTCCTAAAATAGGATTAATTCGATGATATCTCATATGATTAAATAGAAATAAAAGATCCAGAAAAAGTAGCGAGTAATTTAAATCGACAAGAGGGAGGAGTTGGTGTTTATTAATTTTTTTTTACTTGGTACGTGGTAGGTCATGTGGTGTTTCAGTGATAGGATACCTAGGATCCAAATTTAATCTTTTTTTAAATGATGAAAATGATGATATGGACCAATCATATGGTCTTAGGAACCCAATGTTTGAAGAAACGCTTAAATTTAAATCAAATGAACTAGAAGACTCGATATAGGGTTCCCATGTTCCATTCCCATTTCAGACAGTTAAAATTTCATCAAAGGGGAATTTCAACAACCCATGCCAAGTAATTCAATTTATTAAACACCACATGTCACTTTAAAACATTACATTTCTTAAATAAAAATAAAAAATTTTAAACAACCCAAGAGGCATAAAAAAATTATCACTATCATCATAATAAGGATTTAAAAAAATTAAATCACCTTTTATAAAACATGGAATGAAAGTAAAAAAATCTAACCAGGGAATTATAATTATAAAGGACTAACAAATTTTTAATATACAATTTTGATAATCCCATTTTTAAGAACACCATTTAAAAACCAAGTTTAAGATATAGAATTTGAGTTCCCAAACCACCATTTGTCCTTAGGCATGTATGCAATTATAAATATATATACCACTCATATTATTGTATATATTCATACAACATTGTATGAATATATAGAATAATGTATCTATATTTATATTTATGTAGTCTTCATTTAATTCATTCATTAACAAGAAATGTAAAAAAAAACTTTTCTTCTTCAACTTGATAAAGTACTACATAAATCAACTATCATTTTCATGAACTAAAAAAATAATTTGAGTCTACATTAAGCACGTTTAAACAATTTCAAGTGACATTAATTTTTAGAGAATGAAGAATAATATCAAGAAGATAAGCTAGTGTTAAATACTCACCATGTAGTGTAGAAGGTTGGAGTTCAAAAACAGTGGAGGAGACGAGCATCGCAATGTTCATTGTATTGGATTAATTTTGTTAGCTATGTTGGCATTGGAGTAATGACATATCTTATGTCAAAATAGTCATACTCCATTGGTGGTAATGTAAAATGTGTTGTGTTATGATGTAATATAAACTTCTTATAACATGTAATAAATTGATGCCACCCATGTTCTGATTATATTGTAACATCAAGTTCTATCGTACATGATTGTTCATTCTATATATAACCTTGTATAATCCCTTGACACGACTTGCAATATGTTGATATCAATAATCCAATTTTAATGGTTTTTGTAATACTAGATTCTTAAAATGTGCTTAAGAAGTCTCGCTTGATCTTTACTTACACACTACTCATTTTACATGCAAGCCTCTTGTGCACCATCAATATCTCATGTGTTGATGTAAATCCATAATCCATGTGCATAACCCATGTGTTCATGCCATATCACATGTGTAAAATATATAACAAATCAGTATCCATAAATATATATATAATAATAATTTTAAAAAATATTAAACAATATTAAAAAATATAAAAACTTATTAACGCCATAATAAGATAAAATTATTAAGAACAAACTCAAAACAAAAAATAAAGAAAATAAATAAAGAGTATGTGTATAAGTATCAAAGTATTGTCAAATAACTTTTATCAAGAGATATACATATAAAAAATTATTTAAAATCATACAAAAAAAATTAAACCCATTTCATAATTCCTATAAAAATTATAAACCAGTTAAGATATATTAAAATGATTGGGGTTCTTCTATCTGGTAAAGGAAGAAAATGGGAAGAATTGTTTGATTTTAATCCATGGGAGCAGGAGGTATACTTGGAACTTGGATATGATTACCATATGTGCACTGCAAAAACTCTACCTACTTATCATTTGTAGTCACCACCTTACATGATAAGTGGGCATGTTTTTTTGTGGTGCAATACTAGGAGCTCCATGAAATCAGAGTGAGAAATAATGATGAATAAGTGAAATGAATGTGAAGATGAGGGAGAGGGTGAACCAACAATGGCTTGTGGAAATAGAGATTGTGTGAAAAATCAGCAAGGTAGATCAAGGAAAAATAAGATCACACATCCGTGTCGTTCAAACTATTTGGGAAAATTAAAAACAAATAAACATGTTTGAGGGGGAGCGACAGATCACAAGTGATCACATACCTTGGCTTTTGAAGGTGTTGATTCATCCATGATGATCGAGGGGAATTGATGAAAGTGATTTGGTTCTACGAGATCTTGAGTGGAGCGAATGAGGAAAAGTCTGTTAGGGTTCTATTTAAAAGATCAGGAAGCATTTTATACACGCTTTTAAAAAAGTACAAATAGAGTGAAATTTTATTAGCGCTAAAATAATAAGGGTTGATAAAAACGATATTTATCATTGTTAAAATTCAAGCACTGATAAAGATATTTTTTATCAGTGTTTTTTTAGCAATGATAAATATAATTATTTATTAACGCTAAAAAAGCATCGATAAAGCCCTACTTTTAATAATATAATTAATATATTTATAAATATTTATATACAATTTAAAAAAAATTATATATAATCATGAATATATTTATTAATATATATATATATATAATTATTAATATAAAAAAATATATTTATTATTTAAATATTCTTATTATAGTTTTATAATTATTTAATATATATATATATATATAATTATAATTATAAAAAAAATATGTTTATAAATATTTGTATATAATTATATATTTTTATTAATATATAAATATATATAATTATAAATGTAACAAATATATTTATTATTTAAATATATTTATTATAATTTTATAATTATTAATATAAATATATTTATTTATTATTTTAAAAATACTTTTTTAAAAAATTATATATATTTATAATTTTATAATTAAGTATTTAAATTAAAAAATTATTTAAAAAATCATTTATATAACTATATATATATATATATAAATATATAAATATATATATTTAGGTGCTTGAGGGTATAATTACATTAAAAACAGACACACCACACACACAGGCTGAAAAGAAGTGTCATAGCCCCCCAAGGGATAGTCCACTCATTAAGCCTTATTTATTCAGTACATGGCCCGAAAGCCCAGTGGGCATGAAACTCATTACATAGCTCAAAGACCTAGTATAGCATCATGCCTACATCATGACTGCATCACTATCTCCTCGCGTCATGTCCACATCACCGCCTGCTTGCATCATGCCTGCATCACCATCTGCCAGCAGAAATTCGCTCCCACCCGGATTTGAACTTCGATCTGATGTAGGATTACGAAGAGCCTTTACCACTCGGGCAAATATAATAAAGATATTTATTATTTAAATGAAATTATTATAATTATAATTATATATATATAATTATAATTATAATTATCGATAAATATATTTATAAATATCTATATATAATTATAAATATAAATATATTTATATAATTATATATATATATATATTAATATATAAATATATAAATATAATTATAATGAATATATTTATTATTTAAATATATTTATTATAATTTTATAATTATATATATGTGTGTGTTTTTTTATAATTTTATAAATATTTTTTAAAAAAATTATATACATTTATAATTTTATAATTGACTATTTAAATTAAAAAATTATTAAAAAATCATTTAAATAGATTAATTATATAAATTTTGAACATATTTTAAAATTTAAAACTTAATAAACAGAAATGAATAAATATTATTCATATAAATTACAAACATATTAAAAATATTACATGTATAGTAGATAAATATACATATAAATAAATATTAAAAACTGATTAAATTCCAAAAAAGTATAAAAATCAATAAATATTAAAAATGAATAAATAATATTAAATGAAAAAATATTAAAAATGAATAAATAGAATTTAATAGACAAAAATATTTTAAAAAATGAATTCATATAATATTAACTACATGAATTGTAAAAACGTACAAAAATGAAGGAAATGTTAAAAAATGTATTTAAATAACATAATTATATAAAATTCAAACACTTTAAAACTATTAAAACTTAATAAATAAAATTGAATGAATACTAAAACTATAAATTTAAAAAATATTAAAAATAATACTTAGTAAAATATAAATATGTATAAAAAATGAATAAATTCTAAAAATATTATATCAAAAAATGAAAAAAATATACATGAAATGTGAAATAAGTATATTCCATACATACGCATGGACACATGTTCTATATCTACGTATATCCTGCGTACATGTGCACATATATGTTCACATACATACATCTGTATATGTACAATATCTATACATACACATACACAAAACACACACACACACAACATAATAGATACACATATATGCACATAGACATTGATATAAATATATAAATTAAAATATCACATATTAAAAATACATCATTTATATTTATATATTTGTTTGAATTATTAAAAAATATATATTAATATATCATATTTATATTAATTATATAAATGCATTTTGTAATTAATGTATATAAATAAACATTAATTTTTAAATATAAATATGATAATTTTATATATATTAATATTTTTTTAAAAGTTTTTATTAGTTCTAAGAAAATCACTGATAAATATTCACCTTTATTAGTGCTAAAAAATGCACTAATAAAGGGTACACTTTTATCAACGTTTTTTAGTGCTGATAAAAGTTACATTTATTAGTAATTTTAGCTAGCTCTGATAATGGTTTCCCTTTTATTAGTGCTTTATATTTAGCACTGATAAAAGTCATCACTAGCTAAATAATGATCTGTGGTAGTGAAATTTAAATAAAACAATTAAAAATTATGTTTTAAACCTTTTTTCAATTGATTCCAAAATAATCTTATAATATAAATATGTGATAATTAACCTCAAAATATAATGAAAATGTGATTTGTATCACTAAAATATCAAGTATAAATAATGAACAGATTAACTCTATCAAATCCTCTCACACTTAAACATTGCAATCTTGAGAAATTACAAACATTAAAAAAAATTTAGAACTCTTAAGATATAAATTACGAAACTTTTCAATTCAAACAAACAAAGTAATATCACTGCAAAAATAATAATAACTTCTACTAGAAAAAATACAGTGACATATAATGTAATTGTTGGTAATTATAAGCAATTCCAATGAATATTAAATTTTGTTAGTATTGAATTTAAGTACCAACATTTATTTTTATCCACTAATAAATAGGTTGTTATAATTGTTTAATACCAACAAATATTTTACCAACAATTAAATTTTTTTACTTTATCATATTAATAATAATGATTTTTTACTAAAAAATGAATCTATTATGTCAATCATTATTATAAACAATTTTTTCTTCAACATATATGTTGATAATGTTTATTCACTACAAAAAAAGCACTCAACATTTTTTTAATATCATTTATGAAATTACTAAAAAAATAATATTAAAAATAATAAGAAAATATTGATAAATATTTGGAACATATCAAAAAATTCATCCAATATATATTTTACTTGGAACTAAATTAAAATTACATTTTTGATAAATTTTTATCTTGGATGAAATATATTATATGACTTAGATTTTAAAAACCACAAAAAAATGAATGGAAAAATATAAATGTTAAAAAAATGAAAATAAAGTTTAATAGTGAATCCTCCCAAAATAAAAAATAAAACATATTCCTACCTCATCCCTTGGTTCTCCCCATACCTTCCCCACTCCCCATATTCATCGCCCACTGCCTCTCACTAGTGATCTTTGCCTACATTCACACACCCAGTTCGTCATTGTCGATGCACCCGCACCAACACCATCAAGTATTTACCTTCACTTACACCTCCCCTCTACTAATGTTTGGTTTCCTTTCCTCTTTCAAGTATAAATATTATTTGTAGGGAGTAGAATGGGGATGAAATCATTTCTCATTCAATTAGTGGATGTTTACACCCCTTATCAGGTATGTATTTCTTCTCTTGATGTTTTAAGAACCAGGATTCATAGGTATATAGTGTTTGAATTGAATTTAAGTCAGGGTTTCAGTGAAATCTAGATGAAATGAGATTTCGTGTTTTTGTTCCTATTTATATTTTTGTTGATTTAGTATGAAAATTCCATACTTATCTAGAAGCACTCCGGTTATCTGAGGCAAACCTCTACACTTGTATACATCAATTCTCTTTGCATAATTTTTTATTTTATTCAATTATAGTGAAAGAAGATTCATTGTTAGATTCATTCCACACTTTGATTTCTCTATTTCTTGAATTACATGGAAATTTATTTGATCCCAATGTTGAATTTAGTTGTGTATAAGATCCTTCCGCATTCCAAGACCCCTACTGGAATTTTGCTTAGAAAACTCCAAAGATGAAGTTAGGAATATTTATTTTTGTTGGTCCTAAGCATCATGGTAATGATGAAAATTAAACCTCTATAAATTTAAAGGAAGGTTATATTGTTCTATTACTTGATTATTGAGGAACTTATGTTAGACTTAATAATGATAGTGTGTCATTTTTATCATGATGATGATGTACCTAGAAATCTTCATGATTAATCAAAGAAGCATAAAAAGAGGTACACCTTTTAGTTAATTTTTGGGTTTTTCTCTCAAATACAATTTTCTATGGTTGGATGTGAACTATTCCCCCATGATTTTGTTAACATGGAGCTTCATGCTCAAACATAATGTTCACTTAATCTGATGAAGTAAGTGAAAATGTAAAATTTGGCTGTGAAACAGATGAATTAGGTTGTGAGGAACATGTTGGAAGTGAAAAAATTTGAAAATTCTGTCACAATTTCTCAATTTCGGGTCATGGATGTTGAGTTGATGCCTCTATTAAATTTCCTCACCCATAGATAAAAACATCGTGTTAGTCATCATAAAAGTGATTAACCCCTTCTAAATAGTAGCTACTAAAGAGAAAAATTTGATCTAGTTAATGCTAATTTATTTGTCACATTGGAAAAAACATAACTTTTTTCTCTTGAAAATTAATCTATACATGTCATTAATATTTAACAAGAGTAAGGGACCCATGATGGTGAATGGGTGCTTTATTGAAATCTAGATTTATCAAACTCCTGGTAAGTCTCATTCGAGGTGTGAATGTCATCTTAAATGAACTAAAACGTTTTCATTATACAAATCATAATAAAACATAAAATACATCTAACACCCTGGGGTTTTATTAAATATTTCTCTTTAAATAATTTTATTGCTTTGATGGATTTAATTACACGCAACATCGTGTTTAAATGAACCATGATACACTATTAAAATATTATTATTTAATGTGATAGTTATAAACTATATATTAATTTAGTGGGTATGAATATGATTAAATAAATTATGAAATATTTATATAAATTTCGTAATAAATATAAATTTATTGATAAATTCTTATTAAATAATAATTCAATTTTTAGTAAATTCATTTTATACTTCAAAAATGTGTATTCTCCAAAAATGGGTTTTCTTGTGAGTGAATATTATAATTAATTTTTGAAAGTTTTAAAAAATTAATTTAATTTTTGAAAGTTTTAAAAAATTAATTTAATTTTTTAATTTATAATTTCAAAATTATCATAGGATGTTTTTTTCGCGAATTTTCTGAAAAGATTAAATTTTCAATGAATAGTGAAAAATACCGAGTTTTATAAAACAACCATTTTCTTTATATTAAAAAATACCTTTATGATTCAAATTTGGTCTTAAAGTAACTCAATTAATATTTAGTTATATAAATTCTAATTAATTACATTTTAACCATCATTATAACTTTTTTGGTATAAGTACATTTTTGTGCTTAAAAACACATTTTCAAGAAAATTGTTTTTCGTTACATTTTATGATATTAATTTTAAATTAAATTATACCAATTATATGAGTTGAATATTGAATCATGGATTCCATATTTATAATTAGTGGTTCTAAATTCATTAAATAGGTCCCTTTTATTTTTGGTCAATATGAATAGTAACTATAGAAGTTTTATTAACTATGGTAAGGATATATCAGGTAATTTAGGTTAAAAATAAAATGAAAAGAGCTATTAAATGGCCTAAAAACTTGACTAAATTTTATTTTATGAGTTAATTTAATCTATACTCATCCAATTTTCAGTTATATGACTTTTTTTGGCAATTTGGATGAGATTATGACCATTGTAGTATTTTATTTCAAGAAAAGTCAAACACGTCACATTCTTGTTTTTAAAAACTAAAATATTTTAAAATAGGGTTATCTAGGAGATGTGTTCGAATATAAATATTATTCTAAAATATAAAATATTTATATTTATCATGGTAATTTTTTTCATTTTAAAGTAAGAAATAATTACCATAAATGCTTACACAACGCTGATGCAACAATTATTCAATTAATGGAAAACAAATAATTGATATTAAAAATATTAAAAGTATCATAATTTGAGATAATTTATGTGATAAATAATTTTATATATTAAAATGAAATTATAGCGGTGTATTGAAATATTTTTTTCGAATTTATATTGTTGTATTGATGTTATTAATGTCAAATTAATGAATAGTGTCAAAATTGACAATAATGATATTATATGAAAATATTATTTTATTAAATTATTTAAAAATAATAAAAATATTAAATAAGGAAAATGAAGATAATATTTGGTTTAAAATTTCATCCAATGTTAATTTATAATTCATTTGGAAGTATTTGGATCTAGAATAGTCTTATTATAATTTGATCTTTTGTGGAATTCTAAAAATGCCCCTCACTTTAATTATAAAAGGGACCCTCCTCCCTCACTTATTTACACTGGTTTGAGCATTCTAAATAGATCATACACTAAAAATTTCTATTTTAAACTTCCTTAGTTTCATTTTATAGGTGATATTCTTTGAAAAATACCAACCCTATATCCCTTTATAGGAGATCTAAATGAATCGTTTCTAAGAAGAGGGTATCACCCTAACTGATCGACGATCAATTTCTTTTTCTACTTTTATTTTCCTCCTCAAAATCTATGATATTTATAATTAAACAATGAATTAAGTATCCTAAATATTCTTAAATGTTATTATGATTATTAAAACACCACTATATACCGTCTTTCCTATCAAACAAGAAGTGAAATTATCGCTCGTGCATACGACTTACTATCTCCATGTAGTGATACAATTCATTTTTCATCACCATATTTTATGGATGAGTATTGTGATGAGTTTAATATTTATATATTATATTTATTAAATAATTATGATTCATTAATGAAAATATAATATCTACCGTCTTACCTTCCAAACTATTGGAAAATGATAACGTTGCTCGTGCGTACATGTGGACTACCACATCCACGAAGCGATGAGATTCATTTTTCATTTATATACTATTTGGATGGTAATGAGGATGTTTTTGATGAATATATATGATATATATTATATAATAATGATTCTATAAATGGTGAATTGTTATTTACCTTTCTTTCTTTCAATCCGTCGAAAAATGAAAACAACGTTCATGCGTATGTGTGGCCAACCGTCTCCATGAATAGTGTAATTCATTTTTATATCTCTGAGTTTTATAAATGACTCCATATGTGTATATATTTAATATATATGATATTTATATCATTATTAAAAAAATTATATAATGGAACCGTGATCAGAGTACAAGGACCAAAACTACCAAACCAAAACATATGTGAAAAATGAAGTTGATATCACCCAAAACAATGATTTTAATAAAGAATTGATAAAAATAATGTGATAAAAGAATATAATTAAATCATATATATAATGATATATATGAGTATGGTTATTTAATTTTTGACACTCTATCTTTCAAGGGGGTTAAAATATTATGAAGATCACCATAAACATGTTAAAGATGTAAAGAGTCCCAAGAAGAATCCAAGGGACTTTCCCAATCCAGCCTGTGCGCACACCCCTGCACATTAGAAGGCTCACAAAGCCCCCCTATACAACACTAAAATATAGGCCACCCCTATGCAAGAGACATGTTCTAGAATCCTATGATGTGAACCTACGTGTGCTAACTCCTTTGACTAGGGTTCCCTATTTGTCTATAAATAAGACCCTTGAACTCATCATTTGCACAAATGGAAAATAAGAAGAATCCTCCAAGATTTGTCTACACAACCCCTTTTACCAGGTCTCAAAAAACCCCTTAGATAGACCTTTACAACCCAAGATAAGAATGAATTGAGGGAGATAGTGGGATAAAAGTCCCTCCAGGGTTTGTAATACAAGACACGTCTGTGAGGACCATATTTTCCTCTAGTGAACAACCACATGCGTGAGACCCCTTCTCTACCTAGGGTCCTATGCAAGCCTCATCTAGAGAAACCTTAGGAGACCCGTGGTGACTAGAAAAAAGTCTCTCCCAAGTTGTTTTTCCTAGGGGTCCATTTCCCAAGGCATATCCAGCTCACGAAGGCCTATACCCCCTACACAAATCACCTCTAGTTCCTCCTAGGCTCTATATGAGGCACCTTTGATCTCTATGCTAGGACCTATGTGAGATTACTTTAATCTCTCACCCAAGACACCAATAACAGGTACTCACTCCCTTTGGTTCCCTTATCTGAGAGGGACCAAATCGAAATCTCCACTAAAGCCTTCAGACATGAAAAACCATAGAAAGGGGAACACCAACATGTCCCCCATCTGGGTATGCATTCCTTCAGTTAGAGGTTTCCCACACTTATATTACTTGACTGTTAGGGTCCTCAGGGTGCATGTGAGTATTCATTCCCAGAGCCATGAGGACCCAAAATATAGGGGTGGTGTTAGGAAGTTCTCGGTCTATGGTACTAAGGTTAAGACCATGTCCTTCCCTTATTGTCTCCAAGACCCAGAGCCTCCAGTTCTAGGCAGGGAGGGTGAGGATCATGCTCTCCTTTGCCTTCAATAGGGAATGAGATCCTCCTATCCTCCTGTAAAACCAATTTTTGGGAATACCCCATGGAGTAATTCCCTATCCTTTCTTATATAATGTTTCACTCTTTATCCTCTTCATCTCCTGGGACATACTGAGATGGTTAGTCTGATGTGACAATATTGGATATGAAACGAGAGAGGGAACGTGCACATAAAATCCTTTTATTTTTCTCCCATACCCCATCCTCTTCCACTAGTGGAAGGAGGATTGTGTGGTTTGTAAAATCTTCTATTTCCTCTTATTTCTCACATTCAAGAATGAATCATCATGATTCACGTGGGATTAGAGGATGACCACGATCATGACATCCACATAGTCAGATGCATGTTTTGGTAGAGAATCTTCTTCCGGATCTTCCTCCCTCCTTCCTTCAAAGGGCCTTGTGGGTCCTCAAGTCCATGTATCCAACCTCAGGGCAAAGAAGATTGTGTGGTTTCCCAGATCTCCCATTTCCCCTTGTTTCTCACATTGATCATGAATCATGTGAGCTTGGAGGTTTACCGTAGTCATGACATCCACATGATCACAAACACATTGGGAATCATTCCAAGTGTAATCCCCAAACTAATCCATGGTCCCCTACTTAGTATAATTTCACAACTAGGAATCCTCATCAGGTGAAATCCCCAAACCAAACCCTCAAATCTTCATGAGTCAAATCACTTCTCATGGCCCCAAAACTAATTTGGACATCCTCTTTAGGAGTAATCCCCAACTTAATCATCTCAAAGGGCCATAATCTCATTTGAGAAAAATTTTCAGAGGGCCTCCATAGGTGTGGGTCCTCACAACTAAACTATGTGAGCTTTGATTCTCATCCAAATGGGATATGTAGGAAGCCTCCATGAGGACCAAACCCAACACCCAAAAACCAACTCTATTATCTCTAGGACATATTACTAGTAGATTATTATCAAATCTAGGAGCCCATATACCTTCTAGGTTCCTTGGGTCTCTTAGGCTTAAGTCCTACACTAAACTTTGACCAGGCACCTCCTGCTTGGAAAACCTTTCCACATGATGTTAAACTACATGGTTTGGTCATGATCACATGACCTTAGAAGGTATGATGTGTCCTTCTAAGTGGAACCAAACTACATGGGTTCTGATTCCTTTCACAAGGTTACGTAGTAATCCCATATCATGGGTCCAATACCAACAAAAAAATAACTCCCATCTCCTTGGATGATGATTCACTCCAGAGCACCCCACTGTGTGGATAAATACTAGCATTGTCATAATAATGAACAAAGAATCTCTAATCAATACATAATAGGATAACATTGATGGAAAACCTCATATACATACATATTTATCCATTTATAAATAAACTAATATACATACAGATGATTCAAAATTCCATACATGTTAATAATTGATTGTTAATTCAAGAGTGACCCACATCATACTTAATGAAGGATTCATAGACATATCTTAAATCTATAAGAGAGTCTCAGAGTAGGAAACAATTTCCCCCAAAAGGGGTGTTATGAGTCTGACCTCCCATCCTCTTGACTAATGTGAGTTCTTAAGTACTGTTGGTCAAACTCCCCAATGATCACTTGCCTTCAGAAAGCAAGTCCCTAATGGATATAGATCTGTTGAGTGTTTCCAATTCCATGAATAAACCCATTGGAAACCATTCAAAAATAGTGAATTCAACGTGGATTATTGTACAAAACTCAACCCCATACAATCAATCATCGTACAACATGTTTTCATCAAAAAATATGGTAAACCCAATGTGAATCCTTAACTAAGAAGATAGAATCCCCCACTTGTCAGGACCCTTTCACTCTCAAAAATGAAAGATGTCCAAACAAAATAATCAATCATGCATGTGTTTTCTGAAATGGGATACTGCTTTGATGGGGTTTTCTTGTTTGTGTTTGTTTTAGATACTTTCTATTAGAACTCCCTTCAATCCAGTGGCATCTTCCATATTTTGCAAACATATGCCCTAGTTATTGTTCATGTCGGGTCTTCATCCTAGTAGAGGATTCCATCACCAACCCAACATCTTTAATGTTGGGTCTCATATTCACTAGTCTGGGAGTATTGCCAGAATGGTACAATCCTAACCCTGGAGCTAGAATGATAGTCCCTACAACTCATGAAGCCCAAATGATCATCCGATCAGTGATGACTGGTGGTCCAGAAACATATGACACCTATCACTGTCTTCAACCATTTCAGGTGTTTATCCCCAGGACACAATAACCAGTCCCTCTATTATCTAAGGGATGTGGATCAAGATGACACAAATGGAATCATCCAGAAGACGCAATATTCCCTTTTAAGGTCTCCTTACAATAGTCATTACCGCTAATGCCATGCGTCAATGAAACCTCAACATGATGAGGGTGTCATCCTTGGAAGTCCGACCCAGGTCATCCAGACTCGATCACAAAAAAGGCCAACCGTTGGTAGAAACCGGAAAATAGGGAGCACAACCACACCCATACCCCCTCTAGAAAATCAAACCAATCAAATTTGGTGGCAAACTAAGAGTGGGAACATACACCTTCCTGCCTTAATTCAGATTTCCAGCTGATTCACTTGGAAACTCTCAAAGAATCCCACCAAACAAATACAGTGGCACACTAAAAGAATGAACATACACCCAACTGCACTAATCAAGCCCACCAAAAGTCTTTTCTATCAGCACCTAGATAAGCCCTCCAATCGAATACAACAACACACAATGAGCTAGAACAAACACTTTACCGCACACAAAAAGCCCACCATTCAAAATCGGTGGAAATCCGTGAGGAGGCAAAAATCCTTACCCACATCCATCAAACCTTCTAACAGTATCTCCTGATAGTGTTCAAATAATCCTACCAGCCATGTTTAGTGGAAAAATGAAAGTAGACGGATGCACCTACCTATATTCATCAAGTCTTCCAGCAGTTTCGTCTAGCAGCATCTGGGGAGATCAGCCAGAAAGTCCCAACAATGAACATAGGTTAGACTCATAATTTTATCCCCACACCAAATTACTATTAGTATCCATTGGTAGGAAATAGTAGACAAGATCAGGTGCATACCCCTTATCCAGATTTAGAATGGGAATATATCCCTGTTATAGTCACTGAAGTCACTAAACATATCCAAAAAATGGTGAAAGGGAAAACTCAAATCCCTTACCATGTCCTGCTAACTTTCTAGGATATCATAATGGTAGAAAAAATAGTTTTATAGGGAAAAAAACATAGATTAGTCCCCACAAATAGGGTGTTCCATCAGTAAGTCACCCCTTAGCAGACACATACCTCTACTTCTATTTAGGAGGGTTGTTGGAAAAACTACCCCATGATATACAGATAACCAGATTAGGAACATACACTCATTCCAACTAGAGGTAATTGGCCTATCCAAATGGCCACTCCTAGGTAGGAACTGTTGGAACCAAGGTTGATCATTGCTAATAATGGAGGTTGGTTTGTGTTTGTTTTCAATCTTCACATGGATGACGAGGGGTTTTGAAAAGAATAGGGTTATACATTTGAGGCTAAAAGTAGTATTGAAGGTGGCGCAGTTTTCCAGTGTTTGCCAATTTTTTGGGCCTCAAAAATCAGAAGTTTGGTAATAGTTTGCAGCAATGGTATGCGGTGAAGGCACACGGTATGCAGTATGTGGTAAAGGTGTGCAGTATGCGGTGAAGGCATGCGGAACGTGGAACAATGTGCAGATCTGAAAACAGTTCGCAGTGATGGTACACATTGAAGGCATGTGGTATGCGAAATGCTTTCGAAAACGGTTCGCAGTGACGGTATGTCGTGAAGAGATACAGTACGCAGACCGACGGACATATGGTATATGAAAGGTTAATGGTATGCGATAAAGGTTCACAGTTCAGAGGATTGCAGTACGTGGTGGAGGCTAATAATACGCAGATGGAGTTCATTTTATAGTGAAGATTGTCCCACATTGAAAATTTGGGTAAATCAGATTACCGAAATTTGTAGAGTTATGTGCCTATTTAAGGAGTAGTAATCCCATTTATTAAGTGACGAGAATGGAGATTAAAATTTTGGGAAGAAATTCGGTGAAGTCTGAAGTGGTATGCGGAGGAGAAGAAGGTACACAGAGAGAATCATCCACGTAAGGAAAATAGTTCATGGGAGAGAGTGTGGTTCGCGTAGGAAGCTCTTGTAGTACGTGGCCAAACAAGGTAGTATGTGGAGCAGGACGGTATGTGGAGAAGTGAAGCAGTACACAATGTAGGGGAGTTTGTGGAGAAGGAAAGTTCACAGAGGAGCTGGATGGTATGCTGAAATAGCAGCGATACGCGAAAATAGTTGGACAGTACGTGGAAACTACAGCGCTATGCGGAAAGAGAAGCAGTACACAGAACACCCACAGAATCCTAAAAATTGGCCAAATTAGTTTGCAAAATTAATTTCCACAACATATCAGTGTATGGGAGAATAAATTAAATCTATCAGTTATTATGGGACTTCAATAGAGCATCCATTTAAATTTGAGGATACATGAATTAATGCCAAACCATTGAAGTGACCTTCAAGTCGTTAAACTGAGTGAAGATTCTTTCAACGCAATGAGAAAGGGGGGATTCAGTAGAAGTGATCTGAGGGACACAGTGTGCTATCCCAAAAACCTTGTAAAGGCAGTGTTCCTGGCACAGAGTGACTGTGCTAAACTCTTATAATCCACAACTTGTGAAGATTAGTGGTTTTTGGTACGACCGACACACTATCGGTGTATGCTTCTTGGACGTAGCCCTTAGTGGTGAACCAAGTAAAATTTTTGTGTCATTGCTTTTCATGTGATTGTTTATTTTCTTCACTTCATCTTCATATAGGTTTAAAAGGTTCCTACCAACGTGGGAACAATATTCATCTATTTAAAAGAAAAATTTGACACCCTAATTCACCCCTCCCCCATCAGGGTGTTCCGGGGTCCTTCAGGAACAAACCTCTTCCCATGAAAACCAATTCTCTAAGCAAGTGGCCTGGTCACTCATAAGAAGGCATCAAAAAAGAAGCCTTACCAGATATGTTTAGAAAATTAAGAGCTAATATACGATCTTACTCTACTTAATGCTATAATTCTTGAATACCTCATATGTTTATATGTGGTAGTTCAAGATCCTATTCTCCCATTACAAAATTAAGGTATCATTATTAGTGATTCTAATGGTCCTCCTCAGATACTTCACTATGATGGCTTACTTTATGACCATAATCTGATTGGTCTCGAGAGCCTCTCTCCTAATGAGAGTCACGACATCCCTCCACATGGATAGAATATCAAAGAGAAAGAGGGTGTTCTGATTTCTGTAATCCACCATGGTAGTCCTCCTCATGATGGAATTCGCTGCAATTTTTCTCTCTGTAGTAGTGTTTCAGTTCATCAGAAGGGTTATCCCCTTGGAGATGTAGTGATGAGAAAGTCCTCCTATCATGAGACACTTGGGAAAACAAGTCCAATCATTTCTGATACCTTATAATTGACAAGTGAAATTCTTTCTCAATCAAAATACATCCCAAGGTGAGGATCATTCTCCAAACCACCCTTGGGTCATCTTACTTCTAGTATGACAGAGGAAGTCCTTAAAAATCTTTTTTTACAATAAAATAGTAGGAAAATGTCCACTTTGTTCGGACCAGGTTGAGGAACCTCTGGAAAAAGATGAAGATGACATGCTAAAAATGAGGAAAATGCTGGCTAAAGACAACATTCTAGTCATGTTCTCAACTTTATCCACCCCTTAATACAACATTCGAGAGGAATTATTAGAATATTATGTGCATGGAATCTTCCTAAATATATAGAAAAAATTTCATCGCTTGAGAGAAAAAGTGTTACCTTATGACAAGTATAAAACTCACATTAAGGGATGTAATTCCAAATAAACATGGCATCTCTCCTAACTGCATGGCATACATAGAAACCCCAAGGATACCTTTAATGCACATGCCTCATTTCATTAAAAATATTTTGATAGTTGATTTATGATGCCCCATTTGGTGTTCAAATTAAAGGATGGGGTGGACACAGAGTGTTACATTCCACCATGCTCCTCAACCAGAAAATCCCATGAAAAGTGGTATCATTCAATGTTATATATTTAGGTTGGATTTAACAAATGAATCTTATCCACAACCATTAATATGATAAAAAAAATAGGTCCCGACCAACTCTCACTGACGTCGGCCCAAAAGAGAATAGTCTATTGATAGAATTTTTCATCGATCATATGAAAATATCAAGAAAGCCTCCCTCTTAGAAGAATTAACTCATCAGATAGAAAAAATGTCAGAAATAGAACAATAATATTTAGAAGTGGGTGATTCAAGGGAATACCACATGATGTACCCAACCTAAGTTTAGATAGAAATCCATAGAATCAGAACAGAAGTTGCAACAGTAGAAACCATGGAAGTTCAGGAGCAACCCTAGCCCATAGGCCTGGGGTATTTTCAACACAAACTTCTAGGTCAATAAAATAGGCTTAAAGTGTTGTAAAACTATAATAGGAACAACCCCATCCCTAAATATTGAGGTATTTTCACCTCAACAACATTTTCCTTAATGAAAACAATTCTTCTCCCGATTAGGGGAAACTTAATAGAATTTATCCTCCCGATTCATCCTATCCAATGATCTGGTGCCCTTACTGGGAATAAACATGACTGAACTATCTTGAGATTCCCTTCAGATTACCATCCACCAAACTGTTCTTATAGAATCAACAATGGAGAGGAAAAGGACTCATGGAGGGCATAAAAAAAGGAAGCCTTGAACATACAGTGATAGAAATCTTGCAATGCATTACACATCAGTGAATTTCATTAACACTACCCCTGTAGACCATATATAATGTGAGGCCAATCCAGAGGAATAATTATAGGAGGAATTTTTGGTTAAAAATATGGTATACACTAAAACAATTGAAGGAGGGGTGCATACTCAAAACTAGAGACTCGCTCTGAATCTGGGGGTTCCCTCAATCACTCTACCATTACCTCCTTGAAAGTAATTCAATAAGTAAGAGGGTAAGGGTAAGATTTTTCCCCAACTACCTCCTAGAGAGGTTGATCCCCTTTCAATTGAAGAAATATTTTTTCAAAAAGAAGAGGATATGAAAGAATTAAGGAGACTAGATGCAAAATTACTCTAAGGAAGCCTTCCTACGGGATATACTCTTCAAGAATATCATCAACTCACACACCCAACTATCATACCTCAGTAATGAGGTTTCATCGTAGTGACTGAAGTGGATCTGGAACATCCACTCAATGTGGGATACCAACCACCAATATACCTGGATCCCTTAGAAATAGATAAATAATTCCTTACATGGGGTGAAAAACTAGAACAGGGCTAGGCACATCCTTATAGGTCTCCCCTATAGTCTACCCACATCGGATACTAGCAGTGGTAACACATATGACCTTACTGGATGTGAAACCTACTCAATATCCAGCTCAACCAAACATTCCCTAAGGGATCTTGAATGATCTTGAGTCACTCACTGATCGATTGGAATCCATAGAGAAATGGTTCATGTTGATACAATCAGAAAATAAGCCTTACCATTAATGGCTAGATCTTAATCTTCCCCCACCAAACTTTGGGAACCCTAAATTTCTAATTTTTAATGGCTCAGAAGACCCAGAGTATCATTTGACGCATTTCATCTTTCACTATAATCCCATGATGGGGACCCCTGAATAGAAGAAGGTAGTGAAAATCATATGCTTTTTACAATCATTGTAGGGACCAACCTTTATATGGTATACTAGCTTGTCGGCTTGGTCAATCACAGGGTGGGAAGATCTCCATCAAAAGTTTATCTTTTAGTTCAGCTCGACGCTGCAGAAGAAAACAATCCTTGACCTTTGAAACTATAAGTAGTGGGGTAATGAAAGGGCTTAAAATTTTATTCCTCATTGGGAAGGATTTAAATACTTCTTAAACCTACCGCTTCCTCAAGAATAATTTTTTCCCATCTATATATCAAACCTTTGTGAGGAATTTTGAACTCCACTTATCCCTATGAAATATATAGGGGGGTTTCAGGACCTTATCACAATTTCTCAAAGAGTGGAATACTCCATCACATATAAGAAAGATAAGTCCTAAGTAATTTTATCAGATTAAGGAAATAGAATGTAGAAAGAATAGGATTCCATGGTTACACTTAATCATGCCCATGTACCCACTCTTGCTCTAAAGCCTACACCATATCGTGTGGTTCCGCCTCCCGATAATCTGAAACAATTCCCACCTCATTAGGATGATCATAAAGAGAATAGGTAAAAATATTTTGAGGAGATAAAAAACAAGGTCTATTCTTTACTAAATGACAAAGTCCCCAACTAATTTCTCTCAACATTAGATAAAAACTTGCTCAAGTTTACAAAGTCTAAGAAACCCAACAAGGATAGTGATAAAGATCTATTGAACTATTTACCCTTCTATAAAGTACTGTGGGATAACATTCAAGAGTGTTTTGTTTCCAAATACATCCCGTAAAATATGGTGAACTCCAGGAAAGTGAAGCTGGGTAAGCCCCCTATGAAAGTGGCATGTGTTTCTACCACTGATATAGAGGGGGAGAATGAATGGAAGGCAGTTAACAGTAAGGGTTAGAATATGTCCAATGTCTAGATAGTTATAAAAATGATCAACTAAACTCATACTATCCTCTAACCATAGTTGAAACGATTTATTGTGCCCTCGGCCACTTCTACTACAACACAAACGACTCCATTGGCAGCTCATTCATATGAAATTAAGTATTCTAAAAAATGACATGGATGAAAGAGAAAGAAGCAAAAAAAATGAACATGTTCCAAGGACAAAGTTGGCTTTGATTTTAGTGGAATTCATGCCTACAGTCTAAAAAGCAAGGTCATGGCCTCACCAAAAGGTACAAAAAGGGTCAACTCGCCAGATGGAATCTCCATAAAATGAGGAGTTGATCTTTTGATCCATTAATGTTATTCCATTAATGTATCCCTTCTCATATAATGAGTGTGGTTATGAACCCAAATTACCTACACTTGATTGGGGAATTGGGGGAATAGGCTTTCAGATTCAAGGATATAAAGGAAGTCATGTTCATTCCAAGAGTCAATACTCTAACCACATCCCTACTTTAGTTTTCTATGTAACTAAAACTCATGGGAGATATCTCTAGGGAGATTAGTAGGAGAAAATAAGTTACCCCACACATGACAGGTTTTTCCCGGACACGATCATCCTGAAAGATCTGTTATAGGCTATATCATTGCATAATAAACCTCGACATGTGGGAAGACCTAGTTGAACTAATCTAATGATAGAATATGCACCTTAAGCTCCCATTCCAAGGGAAGATCCATCCACATCGAGTACTTCAGTCCCCAAAGAACCTAAAAAAGAGTGTCCCGATGCAGGGAATCTTAGAACTTTGGACCAGAAGTATGATGTTTTGAAGCAATTAGCCCTGGTTTTGGACAATTTCTCAATCATGTATGATTTGAATATATCAAAATACCTCTGAGAAGCACTCATCAGGGCCTTTTCAAGCCCTCATGAATTTGAAGTTGAGTTTTCTATTGTCAAAGTGTATCGTAAAAAGAATGATCCTGTAGAATGCCACACTATCATCTTTTTCATAGAACAAGATGAGGATTTCATTATACAAGGACACATCATACCCTTTTATATATCTGGAAGGATAAATGACATTGATATCTGATGAGATTTCATTCATAATGGCTTATGAGTCAACCTCATCCCAATATGAACACTTCATCAACTAGATTTCAATGAATCTCACTTGTCACCATCCACTTTAATGGTATATGGTTATGAAAAGAATGAGAAAAATACTCTTGGTGAAATCAAACTCAGGACTCAGTTTTGGGATCTTGTGTTTGACTCAGAGTTCATGGTTTTTAGGAATGATATGACTTTCAACGTTGTACTGGGAAGGCCTTGGCTACATCATCATATGGCTATCCCCTCGTCATACCACCAATGTATTAAATATTGTATCAATGGACAAATTACGACATTTCATGGTGAAAAGGCCCTATTTAAATCCTTTTAATTATAGTACATTGACATATAATTCTACCATAAGGAAGGGAAACTGTCCATGGATGATGATGTCACTCGAATCAATGCCCCAAAATGTCTGTAGATGATCCTAGTTAACCCTTTAAAATAGATCAGTGCAGAGTACATGTTCCCTATCAACCAAATAGAAGAGGTGGGTTCAAATTAGAGAACACATATAGTGACTTCCATGATGTAAATTGTGATAACTGATCCTAATATCACTAGAGTAGTTGTTAACTCTCCAAGTAGTAATGAAAACTTGGATGAAAACGTCTTCACTTCATACCTCGAGATTAAAAAAATCCTTGTTCCATCAGCTAGGATGGAAAAAATTATCATAAAAATGGGAGAAAATAATGATACTCATTCTCAATCCATCATCACCCCTTTAGAGATCCAAAGAGGCCTCACACCAGCAATCAAGCTATAAATGATCGCTTTATCTTATGAATGTCCAAATTTCAAATCCTCCCCTAACCCTGAGAAACTTGATTCATCAACTACTTCCTAGGAAGAGGTAGAATAGGTAAATCATGAGGATTAAGAAGAGTAGGAAGACCTCGGGGATCCCCCTATGATATTTTAGGAAGGTGTCTCCACCACTATAGATGAACTCAGGGAAATAAATCTGGGTACAAATGAAGATCCACGAACTACTTTGATTAATGAAATAATGACTTCTGAAGAACATGAGGTATATAATTCCTTCATAAATCAACACCAATAATTTTTCACCTTTAATTACATAGAGATTACTGGACTCAACCTATAGGTGGCCACCCATTACTAGGTTTTTTCATAAGACCATCGGGGATACAAACATACATCCAGACGGACACACCCAACTTATGCCTCCAAAATTGAGGGCGAAGTGGAAAATCTCATCAAGGTAGACTTAATATGATAGGTACAATATCCAAAATGTAAAAACAACATTTTAATTATGAAAAATAATAATGGGTATATCATATTTTTCATCAATTTCAGAGATTTTAACTGGAACTTTCTGAAAGATGACTTCTTGGTTCCAATCATAGAACTCTTAGTTGATGTGATAGATGGTTATCAAGTCATATACTTCCTAGATAGATATTCAGCGTACAACCAAATTTATATGGCCCTAGAAGATGAAGAATCCACCACCTTCCAGTCCCCCAATGGATTATTCTACTATCGGGTAATTCCCTTTGGCTTTAAGAATGTCGGTGCCACATACCAACATGTCATGCATTGCATCTGCAAACCCTTCTTGGAAAAGTTTGTTGAATGTTATGCTGAAAATCTTGTGGTTAAGACCAAATAATTTTTTTACCAGCTATCTGTCCTTGAGACCATCTTTAAAAAGCTACGACAATATAGTTTGAAGATGAACCCCTTAAAATGTGTTTTCATGGTAACCTTAGGAAATATTCTCAGTTTCATCATGTTCCATTGTGGTATCAAAGTTAACCTAGATAAAACAAAATCCATCCTGAACATGTCACCTCCTCAAAACCTTTATGATTTTAGAGGACTTCAACTAAACTTGGACTATATCCATCACTTCATAGCCAACATCACTGACAAGTGTTTTTCCTTCACCAAACTGATGAAGAAGGGAGTCACATACTAGTGGACCAGTGACTATCATGGTTCATTTGAAAACCTTAAGAAATATCTCTTGAGACCACTAGTATTAATGCCACCTATTGAGGAAAAGATGCTCATTCTATATGTGATGTCCCTGGAGAGATCATTGGGAGCCTTCCTTGCGTAAAATAATGATACTGGGAATGAAAACAACCTTATATTATCTTAGTCGAACCATGTTCAATGTTGAGACTCTTTATTCAGATATTGAGAATAGATGTCTGACATTAATCTTTTCAATTCAAAAACTGAGGCACTACCTGAAACATTACGAGGTCTATTTAGTCTCTTACAATAACCCACTCAAATACATATTCATCCATTTTATGTTTATTGGATGTCTGGTAGGGTGGGTAGTCATTATGTTGTAGTTTGATATACAATTTGTGCCTCAGAAGGTAGTGAAAGGCCAAGTCTTGGAAGATTTCCTTATAGAACACCCATTTGTAGAAATAACGTTATTGAATACTACATTTATAGATGAGTATATATTATCTATTCAAGATATACACCAAATATGGGAAATATATTTTGATGGTGCATCCAATAGTCCAACAGGGAGGATAATGGAAGACCCTAAACTCAACAAAGTCGGGTTAGGGATCATGATCATTTTCCCAAAAAAGGTAGTTTCACCTTACTACCTATTGTTATCAAAAGTATGTACTAAAAATGAGGTAGAATATCAAGTCCTCATTGTAGGCATTAAACTGGAACTCAAAAAACTAGTGTACCATTTAGAGGTAAAAGGCGATTCAAATTTGGTAATCAAACATATCAATAGGGATTATGCCATCATAAAAGAAGAGATAATAATTCTACTTGACTATGTATGAGGTTTAATGGTAGATTTACCCTCAGAGAAAATATTTAATCACATCTTACGATCATATAATTCCTATTCAGATGCATTGGCGATTGCATCTACATCTCTGGTGGATCCAAACCCAGACAAAACGTTTGTCAACATTGCGCATTTCTAAACAGTCTCACCTTTTATTCAAGTCATAATGGAAGAGATCAAAAAAATCAGACTCATCCCTAAGCTATATTGTCCTACCACTAGGTATATGATACTAATCATAGACTACCTTTAGAATGGAGTAATCCACCTGGATAGAGTTAGGAAAGAGAAAATCTGACGATGACCAGATAACTTCACTCTTTATGATGTCCCAAATCACCAGAAAGTCCTATATAAACAAGAATTTGATGGAATCCTTCTCAGATGTATTGATGGATAAGAGAATATAGTTATTATGAAATAAGTACACATGGGAGCCTATAGTTCCAACCAGTTATGGTACATGCTTTCTGACCAAATGTGAAGGCTTGGATAATTCTGTCCTTTTATAATACAAGAATTCATAGAATTCATCAATAAATTTCATTTCTTCCAAGTGTATTCCAAATCCATCCATCAACCCCTAGATTTTCTATATACATCCAAATAATCCTAGATAGTTTACATATGGGTAATGGATTCTGTGGGGCCACACCCTCTAGCTACGTCTAATAAGTTCAAAAACATATTAAAAACTATCTATTTCTTCTACAAATGGGATGAGGAAATACCCCTCTAAGAAGTCAGGGATAAAAGCATAATTAGCTTCATGAAGGCCAAAATAATTTCCATATTTGGTGTCCCTCATACAATACTGAAGGAAAATGCCACCAATTTCTATTCTACTAAGGTGGAAAAGCTATATTAGAAGTACAATAACAAATCCAACCATTCATCCTACTACCATGAAACAGTTAATGGATAAATAGAGGACTTAAAAAAGACACTATCAAACATACTACAGAAGATGGTGGATAAATATAAAAATTCTTGGCCTGAAAATCTCTTTCATTCCCTATGGGCTTACCAGACTACAACCTATACTTCTACATGAGTGACCCCATATTCTCTTGTGTATGGAACAGAGGTAGTCATGCCCATCAAGGTCTAGTTTCCATCACTACATGTTTCCATCTGTGAATAGATATCCACAGATGAGAAATCCTAGAAATGAATGGATGAATTGGAGCGGCTCGATGAGAAAAGATTTCACACCTTGCATCACTTGAAAGTCTATCAAAATTACATAGCGTGAGCCTTTAACAAGAAGGTCTGCCTCCATTAATTCCTCTAAGAAGAACTGGTATTGGTCCTTAGGACTCCGATGATACCAGAAAAGAAACCTACAAAGCTCAAACCAAAGTGGTAGGTACCTTACTCCATACAGAAGGTACACTATAACAGAGCTTATTCATTAATCACATTAGATGGAGAGATCAGTATAAACCCAACCAATGCAAGGTTCCTGAAGAAATATTTTGTGTAATCACATGATTCTTACCTTAGCTGTAGGTTGTTAAACTGTATATTTGGTCTTTATAGTATGACCTTAAAATGTATGAAATATTTTTCTAGATGCAGGACATTAAATTTTACAACACCATATATAGTCCAAGTTGTAAGACTCTAAACTTTGTAATGTATTGTCCTCACCGTATGATGTTAAACTGCATGGTTCACGTCTGTACTACATGTTGTAAAACTGTGTGGCATCATCTTCCTCATCTCACAATGACAAACTGCACAATAAATTATCCTACTCATATGACTTAAAACTGTAAGAGTCCATTCATCCTCACTGTATGACAGTAAACAACATGGTTAACATCCCTATAATTTGATGATAGGAAATCCCTGAAATACCATGAGTTGAGACACTCATGTTCCCTTGAATATGGGCCTCTATCTCATGTGTAACTCCCAGTCACATCCCTCTATACCCTCAGTGGGTCGAGATTCCCTCTTGGCCACACATGAGGAAGAAAGGACGAGCAACTCCTATGTGAAATCCCCACTTACATCATTATTACTTCATAATGGCACTTGGACCCCCTTTATAGGTATAATCCCTAACATTATTATGTCCTCGCTGCATGACAATAAACTTTACAATCTTTTGGAGAACTACATGTGGCTTGATTCTCATTCTGATAAGATACATAGTGATAGATAGACATTATGTCTTAGGCTCAGTCATCGTTCTAAAAAATATCAAATCCACTTTTCCCCACGTCAAAACATAATTTATGTGAGAAACTATTTTCAAGAAATACGTGTGGATTGATTATTTCTCTAACAAGATATATAGTGACACTCGGATCCCATATCCTGGTCCAGATGCAATATTCCTTTCCATGTTGGGTGACTTATGTCCTTACCATAAGATGTTAAACTACACGGTTAACATTCTTATTGCATGAAAATAAACTGAATGATCTTTCCAAGAACTATTTATGGATTGATCCCTACCATCACAAGATATGTAGTGACACCCAGATTCCTATTCTTGGGCCCAACTGAAATATTTTCACTCTTTCAAGTCATTTCATCTTTATCCCCACTACATGAAATTAAACTGAATGGAATTTCAAGCACTACATGTGGATTTATTGTTGCTTTAGTAAGATACACAATGATTCTTGGATCTCCAATCATGGGACCAACCACAATAAGAAATAAAAATTACCCACTCCTTGTGTACGAGTCAAACCTGAATAAATAACCCTTCAAGAACTATGTGTGCCTTGATTCTAATTTTAATGAGATACATAGATATTCTTGGATCGTACACACTAGCCCATCCACTGCAAAAATATAAATTCCCCTATCATTCACTTGAATTTCATTAGTGTGGTGGGATAAACCTTTAACACTCCTTATTTCTCACACCGAGAATAACTCATGTGGGCTTAGGATTTTTGGTAAAATAATTCCCTATATAAGTAAGGCATATCAATTCACAATGGTATTATTATGGCCCAAGCTTTAAGGCCTTAAAAGGCACACCGTATGTCTTTACCACATTAATTTAAATTGCATAGACTCCTCAAGAATTACATATGGATTAATTCTCATTTCAATGAGATATGTAGTGAAATCCATATCTTCAATCCTAGTCCAAACCATAAAATAGTATGGGAAATGTCCCCATTCTCTTGTGTATGAGTCAGGCCTACATGATAGAATCAAATATGGGTTTTGACCCTATGCATGAGCCTATATTTGAAAACAAAACTCCCCATTTTTCCCTCCACAAATGAATTCAATCAGTGTGGGGGATATTTATTTTAGAACTATGTGTAGCTTGATTATTTATATGAAAAAATACACAGTGATGCTCAGGAACTACACCCTATTATATCCACAATATCCCTTTTCAAATTGATTCACCTTCATCCTTACCGCATGATGTTAAACTGCACAACTGATGTCCTGACCGCATGACGTTAAACTGCATGACTGATGTCCCAGCTGCATGACTTTAAACTATATGATACATCAAGAACTATGCGTGTCTTAATTATCATCTAGTGAGATACGTAGTGACACCTAGTCCTCATGTCCTAGTCCTAGCCATGGGGTAAAGAAAAATACCCCTATGCTATATAAAAACAAAGATCTATACAGTAGATCTTAATTTGGGTCCCATAATTAGGGGGTACACCAAGGAAACAGAGATGTACCCCTCCTACATATGAATTAAATCTATGAAAGGGACTCTACACTTTATGGCCAATGTCAGACCAAACAATTCATTTCTAATCATACATATCCTTTCCACATTTCATACTCTTAATCAAGGACACTTTCAGATCTTCATAATATTTCTCTAGCTTCCAGTGAAAGAATGTATGATACCTGAGGAATCCTTTTCCAAATTATGAAGTAACATGCCCCAGTTTTCTATGAATAAAGCCACCCAAAAAATAGGGTTCCATCCATATGATAGAACTATTTTACTAAATTGTAACACACCCCAAACGGATTTGCATAAAGTATCCCACAAAACGGGTTTGTCAACTAATAGTAACTTTTCCCTCAAGAGAAACCTCTTTTATCCTCATAAGATCTAATGACATTATTTTGTAACCCAAGATTCCATTCAGTCTATAATCATCCCTCACATATTTTCCCATGTCCTTTCTTCTGATCTGAGACCTCCCTAGACCATGGTTTACAATTTTCTCCCTCATTTCCAAAGTATTCCAGAATTACCTTGGTCCGTTAGGCCACATATCACCTATCATTTCCATAATGCTATGGTCCTAATTGCATGACCTAAAACTACAGAAACCATATTTCTTGTGCTTGGGTCATAACTATATGGAGGACCTATTCCAACAATTCTTTTCTAATCTTGACTTGAAATTCTCCTTCTATATTCAAATACTTTCCTTCCACAAAAACAGACTTTGGGTCTAGGGAAATTGGAATATCCATAATATTCCTTCATCTATAAGAAATAGAATTTCATAGTTCCTGAGAACTCCTTTGCCTGAAATTTTTGTAACATGCCCCATTTGGATTTTCATAAGTTTCCCACAAAATTTCAGGACTTTTAGGCCAAAGGATGCCACTATGACTATGCAGTAACATGGACCAATTGGATTTGCATAAATCATCCCACAAAATGGGTTTTTCAACCAGTGGTAACTTCATCCTTAGGAGATACCACCTCTATCTCCACAAGCCCTTTTTCCCATAGCACTCTTTAGATTTGTAAATCCCCATATTGCAACACATAACATTATTCTCCTCATACCTAAAAGTGATGGTTCATTCTTAGACAAATTAACATGAAAAGGGAGAATTATTTACATTTCAATCAAAGATAAAGACCTTAAATTATACCCCACAATGTCCTTGATATATGAAATTAAACCACATAGCTTAATTTCTTTTTTTGATGACATTAAACTTCATAGCATAACATCCAAGTCAAAATAATTTAAACTATAAAACAACATCCTCTCCATAAGATGTTAAACTACATGATCAATGTCCTGGTAACCCGACATTACACTACATGATGCTTCAACCCTTTTCACAAAGGGGACTTCCCCCTAAAATTGGTCATTTAAAAAAATGTACCCTCCTTCACACAAACCAAATTCATATAGGGGCAGTTTCCAATTCATGTCCAATTCCAATACATATGCTCTCTTCATTCTCATACATCTTTTTTTGGAAAAACCACCCATTGTGGTCTAGAGAAATCCAAATCTTTGTAAAATTACTTCAACTATCAGAAATAGAATGTAGTAATTCCTAAGAACTCATTTTCCTAAATATGTTGTAATATGCTAGTTGAATTTGAATAATCCACCCACAAAATTTTAGGGCCTCCAGCTAGAGGATGCCACTATTTAACTATGTAGTAATGTGTCCCAACCGGCTTTGTATAAAATAGCCCATAAAATGAAATTTCCAACCAACGGTAACTTATTCCTTAGTAGAGACCTCCCATATTCCTGAATATCATGTTTTAGATTTAGGAACCAAAAAATCAAGGCTCAAAATTCCCCATTGGTATTTAAAGAATGTTGGAACATTCTTGTCCAACAAGCCTTATTTGGGCCATCATTTTAAAACTTATGATCAAAGTTGTTCGAACTAAAACACTAGTCTCACTATTCCAGCTTACACAAATTTAAACTTCCCATCAAAAGAGACATAATACTTGCCAGATTGAAAACCCTCAAAGGGATCTTTGGGAAAAAGTTGAGTCTCGGCTCTCTAGACCTACACTCTATGCGGTTTAGGAAAAAATTGATCAATAAAAAGAAATAGGACCAAAAGTTGTTATGTTGAAAACCCAAAAATGGAATCCTAATAAAATGCTAAGTCTTACCCATGAAAAAAATTAGGGTGATGACACAAAATACACAAAGTTTGTAGGGTTGTCCATATAAATCTAGAAATAGTGAAACCGCACTTTCTAGGCCCCATGACTTAGTAAAAAATCAGAGAACTTATTTTAATTTTTAATTATAATTATAATGTGATGAAATCCATTAAAATGAGTTATTCTCAGTGATTTATTATGATTAAAATGACTAAAATTTAATAACATTTGATTTGAAACAAAAATACTTTTCATTTACGTTCTATGGTACAAGGGAAATTCCACATACTAGAGCCTCTCTGCTAGTTTTTATAGTTTTTTCTCAAAATATGATTTGATAAGTTGAACTGTACCTTGAGAAATTTGTGCGGCTTGTTGAAGCTTGGATGATTATATAGTAGCGGCCTCCTCAGCATCATGGAGCTTCTTCTACTTCACACTGACAACATCCCTTCTTTACACCAAAGCCTCTGCCAAGGATCAGTGGAGTTGAACTACCTATTCCTTTATGGTATTTAATTATTCTTGAAGACACAAAATTTGGAGATATTTATCATTGATGATATCTTGATATTCCTCTACCTTCTTGTTGTGGTTGAGCTCATCTTGGGTCATAGAAGCTATGAGTTCCTCAAACTGGCCCGCTAGCTTCTCCTCAGCTTTCTACGACCTTCACTTCTCTTCCATTTGTCAGATCATCACCTTCACTACATTATGGATCTCATGATAATTAAACCCACCATATCCCAACATGGAAATATTGAATAAAATTCCGTGAATTTGTGAAAACATGTCTTTAAGAGGCATCTCACTGATTATCTTCCAAATATCTCACTAGAAAATATGACCTATACTGTGAAAAGCCACCTACATCTCCAGATCAAACCCAGATCCACTCTCAGAGGGAGAGAAATAGTTTTGGATTAGTGCACTCAATGAGATTCCCTATTCCACTCCCTCCAAAACAGCATCAGTTTTACCTACCGATGTTGGTGCAACTGTCATGGAAGTCCCACTCTTATGACATGTCGTCAAAGATGATGGAACTGAATAATTAGTGACACTTCTCATCAATATCATGAGGTCCAAAAATAGCGAAGTTAATGAGGTGACAAAAAATAACCCATTGTCAGATCGACTATTGGAATTGATACCTCTATAGTTCCCCTAACCTCAACTCCTAGAGAAATAACTGCCTGATGAGAAACATCCTCCTGAGTTTTCTCAAAAACTAGGATTAGAGGGTCTTGAGAATCCCCCACTTCAGGATTCTCATTCGCCACTCCCTCAATAATGGGAGCAGGTTGGACTTGGATTCCTTGTTCATGAAGTTCCTTATAAATGTTCTATGTAGACAAAGATTCACAAGTTGATCTTTGATATAAAGCATCAGGTGAAAGAAATTCAATTGTGTATGGAAAATGCGATAACAAGAAAACTTAAACCCATCTGATTCCCTATGGGAATCCTCAAAATCCTTGAGGAAACCCGAGATATGAATGTTTAGATTAATTAGATCCATTATTTAATGATATATAGCAACAAGTGTCACAGAATACTCACTAGTAGGGGTATCCAATGCACATTTCTTAGGACCCAAATTGGCTCCACCATCAATCCCCTCTCCTGACTTCTCAGTTGGCATAACATAATTAATCCCTATAGAGTCAATATCAACACCTTCGTCGGACCATTCAAGATCCCTATCAGCCCATGTCAAAGTGATAATGGGACCAAAATTGACTTCTCTAAGATTATTTGGTGTTGGAAACAAATTTGAAATATCATGAAAAGAGGAAATTCAAAAAAAACACATGAAACCTAAGGGAGTGCATCTGACATTAACATATCCCTCTCCCATATCTACATGAATGGGGACAAACACAACTGCATATCTTGATGATTCATCCTTTAAAATGATGGATTCATCAGCACAGGTTCGTGCCTCCCCTAGGGTATCCTCCTTGATCCTTGAAGGACTATTTTTAGATCCCTTAAGGGAGGAAAGATATGCAGATTCTGTAAAAGGAAAGAACAATCAGAAGAGTATGTTCAGAAAGTCATGATATCAAATGTTAACACAAAGACTTATTACGATGTATATGCCAAACCAAATTTATTTCCATCTTTCTCTTCTTCTCTCGAGATGGTAAAGGGACCATATCAGTCCATTTGTAAATGAACACTTGAGGTGACGGTCGAGGAATTCCCGTTGCCATGTCCTTCATCACGTTTCTTTGACTTGGGGATAGTTTTGGGGACCCAATGGCCTCATACACTTCCCCAATGGGGGTGCCCATGGCCCCATACTTCAATGACTCAAGAACCTCTACTGCTACTCATTATTATTCTCATCCTTCTTCTTATCCTCTGAGATACTAAATAAATTCCCCAAGGTTAATGATAGTGGATGAAAGAGAAAGTGGGGAAAGGTTAAAGAGAGAGATACATCATCAGGATTGAGTTAGATTTCCCATTCCTATTCAAAATGACCAGCTACCCCCTCAAGCACTCCTTAGTCTAGAATGTTAGACACTTGCATTGTGACTGATACCTGATCATTAGTTGCATATATCGAAGCATTTAACTCCTGAATATACCTCCCCGCCTCAGATAAATCACTGTCAATGTGGAGATCAAAGTTTGATCAGATATATCCCATCTCTAGGATGTGAATTCTAGCCCATAGAAACACCCATGCATCCCAGATATCATGAATTATACCCTACCAAGCTCAAAATACTAAGGGTCGTATGTAATTTGGCTATGATGTGACTGGATTTAAAGAAGACCAGACACATTTCTACTTGGAATCCTCTTAAATAATATTTTTTCTCATGGAGTAATGGGTGAATTGAACACAATTTGCCTCCCAATGATGAAAATTGGACCTATTTAGTGCAGGAGATTTGGTTTTCTCAACCCTAGCATGCTCGGTGGTATTTTCTAGAGATTTCCTCAAAGGATCTAGAGATTTAGTATTGTCACCTCTAGTTTGATTCTTTATACTGCACATTCCATGACTGGTTGTTTTTGTGGACATGACCTAGAAAACTCCTTTCATCAATACCCCTAGAGGGTAGGAAGAGATCTACGTACTGACATACCTGGCCTCCAACCCGATCGATGCATCTAACAGAGGCAACATAATTGACATTATGGGAACCTATATGGACTTCATGATCCAGAACTATTGGGATACCATTGGATGTTTCTCAATCCTAACATGTGTAGGTTAATGATGATTGACTATTGGGGACATTTGAACTAGCGAGTAAATCGATATGAAGTATAGGCCTTATAGACGATTTCCCTATCAATATGATCCACCAGTACGCTATCTATGAATTCTACCATATGAAACCCCAGTTCATGATTCTTTTACTTGCTGTTATCGGTAAACATCCCTATTTGTGGAATTCCATATAGTAATAATTTTAATTCTACGGATAAATTCAGCATCCTCAGCACTTCATCATATATCAGGCTCAAAAGCTAGATTCAAAAAATAGCTTGAAAAAATGCGAGAAATCAGTTGTGAGGGACTTTAACTAGGCTCATAACCACATATGTACTGAAGTGTGCTAAAATCCACCCACACAAAACTTGAAATGAACCTATGATTCTAAACAGTGCCTTCCCATTATACGTATGCAACAAGAACTAGAAAATTATCAACAAGATAGGGGAAACCAACCCTATATACCTTTTTTCTACTAGTTTGGATGCAATAAAAAAAGTCCCTAGCCTCACACCGCCATTTTATTCACAGACTGGAAGTAGGTAAATGATTATCCATATTGTGAGGAATCCATTCAGGTGAGTATTAAAAGTAACTTTAGGATCAACCTTATAACTCCAATGGGTATACTGACCCTTCTCTAGTGTAGGATATAATATGCTAGGAGCACCCTGATTCTATGAAGTGGGTCACCCTATAGGGTTCCTGGAAGTGGGACCTTCTTCTTATGGCTTGAGAAAAGCCTTCATCCACATTCTAGGATGGATTTCACCCTTAGGGTGAAGATCTTTGTTATAAAATTTCTTCTCCACCTTAAAGAGCTCGTGGGCCAAGGGTGATGTCCTTTCAACATCATTACACATTGTCTTTAGTGGCATGAACCCATCATACATCTCCCCAAGGATGGGGGCTCTAGAAATTTCATATCCATCCCATAGTCTAATGAAAACTTCGCCATGCATTAGGTGAAAGGAATTTTTTTGAGGACTCCATCATCTCAACAGCTTGGGGATGATTTACAAGGTATTATAAACATAAGTTTTCCCTGCCCAAAAAGTATCATAGATATGGAAATCTTAAAGATCCTTTTTTAATTCTACACAAGTGTGGAACACCCAGTATTCCCACATCCACTTAGGCTTACTCCCCCTCCAAAACAAAAATCCCAATCCTCCTTCAGCCTGGCATATGATCTCTCTATGAAGTGCGGAAATTCGAGTCATAGTAGTGAAGCTTCAATTCTGGGATATGAAGCTTCATATCTGGAGTTCAACTACTATGATTAATTAAACAACCAGTAGTAACCATTCCTTACTAAATATAAGTACCTTTAGAAGAAATTTTGGTGGAAGGGTAGTTGGTGTGATTCAAAAACCATGACTTCAAGAAGTAACTCTGAGTCCCAGGGATGAAGGAATCCCTCGGAAGTTCATAATCACACAGAGGAAGGTAGTCACTTTATGGATACTCACATTGATATGGTGTTAAGTGCTTTCTCATATAGAGAGGATTATATTCAACCATGTCATAATAATATGGGCCAACAACTTTGATCATCTCGGAGGTACATGCAGGAGCCTGTTCAAGGGAATTCTTCAAAGAGGAAATTGAAAAACTATAGTAATAAATATAGATTTTTCTTCATTTGGTCAAAATATCAACTTAGAATAATTCCAAATTTTAGGAAAGTAAGGCTTTCATGCAGGACCCTCGATTAGGTCTCCTGTGTTGGAACCTCGATCAGGTCTCCCATGCAGGCGCCCCGATCAAGCCCTCCATGTTAGGTTCCTTGACAAAGTTATCCCACGTATCCCCCTAAACAACATTATTCATGCAAGGATGTTGCTAAAGTGGTTTCCCAAGTATGTATGTGGATAGGTTATTTGGAATACCTGTGTAAATAGAAAATGTTTCACAATTGGGTGGATGACCTTCATGATGAGAACAAAAAGTGCCAACATAAAATGGGAGAAATCGAAAAGGGGGCCAATAGTATTTATGGAAACCACTAGCTTGTACACCAGCCATGTACCATGGGTATATGTTATATGCCTTCACACTGAACCTAGGCACCAGACATGCATCACCAACTTGTATAGGTACCCTACATGGTATACCTACACCACCATTATAATAATTTACCCATCCTACCTCAGAATTAGACCCACTTATTTCTATCGGATCCAATCCTGAGGGGGAGATTTTGTTGACACTCTATTTTTAAAGGGGGGTGAAAAGATCATGAAGATCACCTTAAACATGTTAAAGAGTTAAAGAGCCCCAAGAAGAATCAAATGGACTTTCCCAAGCTAGCCTGCAAGCACACCCCTGTACATCAGAAGGCTCGTGCATCCCCCCTACATGGCATTGACAGACATGCCACCCCTACACGAGAGACCTTCACTAGGCACTAGCACCGTGAACCTACGTAGGTTAACTCCTTTAACTAGGGTTCCCTATTTCCCTCTAAATAAGACCCTTGGTATCCTCATTTTTACAATAGGAAAATCAGAAGAATCCCCCAAGCTCTAGTCATGTAGCCCCTTATCCCAAGTCTCCAAAAACCCCTCAGGTAGCCCTTTAAAACCCAAGAGAAGAGGGAATTGAGGGATATAGTGGGATAAAATTACCTCCATGGTCTGTAATACAAGAAACCTATGTGAGGACTATATTCCCCCCTAGTGAACAACAACCTATGTGAGGCCCCTTCTCTAACTAGGGACTAGCACAAGCCTCATCCAAGGACACTTGAGGTGACCAGTGGTTCCTAAGATAAATGCCTCACTGAAGTGTTATTGTCAATGTGGTCCATTTTCTAAGGCATATCCCACTCATTATAGCTTATAACCCCTGTTCAAAGAACCTCTAGTTCCTCCCAAGCCCTACGCGAGGAACCTTTTCTCTCTAATCTAGGACCTGTGTGAGCTTCCTTTGAGCCCTCTCCTAAGCCACCAATGGTAGGTCCTATCTTCCTTTGGATCCCTTGTTTGAGAGGGACCAACTCAAAACCTCCATCGAATCCTATGAACTTATAAAACCATGGAAAGGGGAACACCGACATGACCCCTATCCGGGTATGCATTCCTTTAGTCAAAGGTTTCCCACACTTATCCTACCCAATAGTTAGGTTTCTCAAGGTTCATGTGAGTATGTATTCACATGGTCATGTGGAACCCAACCTTGGGGAGGTGTCAGGGAGTTCCTGGTCTCAGGTACTAGGGTTAGGACCATGTCCTTCCCTAGTTGTCTCTAAGATCTGAATCCTGTGGTTCTAGTCAAGGAGGGTGAGGATCACACTTGACATTATACTCAACTAGGAATGAGATACTACTCTCCTCTCATTGAACCAATATTAGGGACCCCCCCCCCCCTTGAGTAAGCCTCTAGTATTTCTTATATGAGGTTTCAATCTTTCTCCTCTTCGGCTCTCGGGTCGTACCAAAATGGGTAGTCAGATGTGAAAATCCTAGATAATAAATGGGATAGGGAACAGGCACATAAAATTCCTTTCTTCTTTTCTCATACCCCCATACTCTTCCACTAGTGGAAGTGGGATTGTGTTGTTTTCCAGATCTTCAGTTTTCTCTTATTTCTCACATTTAAGCATGAATCATCATGATTCAGGTTAGCTTAGAGTATGTCCATGATAATGATATCCACATAGTCAGATGAATGTTTTGGTAGAGAATCTTCTTCTGGATCTTCATCTTGCCTTCCTTCAGAGGGAATCCACAGGTATGGGTACTCAATGTAATGTATCCAACCTCAGGGAAAAGCAGATTGTGTGGTTTCCCATATCTCTCATTTCCTCTTATTTCTCACACCAAGAATGACTCACATGGGATTAGATGTTGATGGTGGTCATAACACCCACATGATCACAAACATATTAGGACTAATTCCAAGTGTAAGCCCCAAACCCATCCATGGGAATCCTACATGGTATAATCCCTTACATTTCACAATAAGGCATCCTCATTAGGACTAAGCCCCAAACCAAACCCTCAAATATCCATGAGTCAAGTCACTTCTCATGGATCCAAACCTAATTCAAGAATCCTCCTGAGGAGTAAGCCCCAACTTTATCCTCTCAAAGTGCCATACTCCCTTGTGAGAAAAAATTTTAGAGGGCCCCCATAGGTGCATGTCCTCAAATCTGAACTATGTGGGCTTTGATTCCTATCCAAATGGGATACATCGGAATCCTCATTGAGGTCTAAAACCAACACCCCAAAATCAACTCTATTCTCTCCAGGACACATTTATAGTAGAGTATTATCCAACCTAGGACCCTATATCCCTTCAATATTCCCTAGTACATTTAGGATTAAGTCCAACAACAAACTTTAACTGGGAACCTTTTTCCTGAACATCCTTGCTGCATGATGTTAAACAACATGTTTTTCTCCTGATCACATGAACTTAAAAGGAATGATGTGTCCCATTAAGTGGCACTGAACTATGTGGGTTTTGATTCCTTTCACAAGTATACGTAAGAATCCCATATCATGGGTATTATCCCAACATCAAAACAACTCTCATATCCCTAGATAATGATTCACTCCAGAGCATCCCACTATGTGGCTGAAAATCAGCATCGTTGTAATAACAAACAAAGAATCTATAATCAGTACATAAGAGGATACCATTGATTGAGAACCATAGATACATAAAGATGTCTCCATTGATGAAGAACCTCAGATACATACAAATGATTCTAAATTCCATACATGCTAATAATTGATTTTTAATTCAAGAGTGACCCACATCATACTTGGGAATTAATGAAGGATTCATGAACATATGTTAAATCTATAAGAGAGTACCGAAGTAGGAAACAATTCTCCCAAAAAAAGGTGTGATGAGATTAAACTCTAATCCTTTTGACCAATGTGAGTTATTAAGTACCATTGGACAAACTCCCCAACGAATTCCTACATTTGGAAAGGAGGCCCCTCATGGATATAAAATTGTCGGGTGTTTCTAGTTCCACAAATAAACCCATTGTAAACCATTCAGAAATAGTGAATTCAACGTGAATGATTTTACAAAAATCAAACCCTTAAAATCAATCTCTAGGTGACACATTTTCATTAGAAATAGTAATATATGTATAATAAATCTATATTTATCAGATAGGAGGCTCCAATTTGTACAAAGAAAGTTTGACCTAAGTTTATTTATTTTATGGGGCTTATGATTCAAATGATCCCAAAGCAGTAAGGGTTTTATTTCACAATATCATCATTATTCAGGATTTTTTATGTTTAAGTCTTTGTTAGGGAATATTTCTATTCCATGTCCATGTTTTCTATATATTTTTTCCAAAAGGTTTTTTCTATTATCTTACAATTTTTTAAAATCATTTTTAACCATGTTCTAATTTTTACAAAATAGTTTCAAAGGAGTATTTTTTTTCATTTTCCAAGTGAGGTACCTTGTGACTTTTCCAACAAAAATATGTAAGGGGTGTTTTTTAACTTATACGGCATGCACATATTTTCCAACTATCATTACATCTTAATTTTTTTAATCTTTCTTTATAAGTTTATAAGTTTATTTTCAATTAATTTTTTTTTAATTTATACGTGCGTATCTTTAAAAAAAGTTATTTAAAAACATAAAATTCATTTTCCTCAAGAATTACTCAAAGTGATATTTAAAAATAATTTTCTATCTAAGATGACATCCTTTGATTTTAATTAATCTTTACTAGGGATATGATCTAAGGATACCATCCTTATTCTTTATCTGGATGGTTTATGTTTATGTTGAAAATATGGAAGGTTTATGAAACCTATTTTTTTAATGGGTTCTAATATGATGAATGATTTATGGCCCACATAAATATGGTTTTAATTATATGATGGGTGAGACCTATATCTACCTCCAATTAATTGGTTAAAGTATTATATCTCATGATATAGTTAAGGTAAACAAGTTAATGTGATTTATCTGTTATGGGGAACATGTCAATGTTCTTGATCTGTCATGGGAAACAAGTCAATGTGATTGATCCGTTTTGGGAAACAAGTCAATTTTCTTGATCCATTATGGGAAACAAGTCAATGTTCTTGATTTGTTATGGGAAATAGGTGTTGATTCCTAATCTGTTAGTCTTGGTAGTTAACCTTGATATATGAAATGGTTTCTATAATTATGATATCACCACACATATTTATGACATAAAATTATGATTCGTGATTGAGTTATGATGAGTTCTCATTCTGATGATTCATGTCTTTTGAAATATTATTGTTTTATTATATAAATCATGTTTTATGATCTTTCTCAGATTAGGAATGAACTTTGTAAGTGGTGAACATGATCTCACACCCTTATGATTATCTTATGCTTTCATATGATAATCAATTGATATCTCACATACATACCCTTACTAAGTATCTGATATCACCCATTCTTAGGTTTCATTTCCCCAGGTTATGGAGAAAATTTTTAGTAGGGTATGCCAATGAAGATTAACACGAGGGATGATATTTATAGAATATGTTAAAGCTTTTTCATAAAATAAGTATATTAATATCTAATCTCCAAAGACACAAAACTTATATGGTCTCAGGTGTATTTTTTTTTACAATGTATTGAATATTCATCTATTAAGATTTAATATTTATGTATGAAAATAATATGTTGTTATAGTTGGTATCAGAGCAATGTTTATTCAACCTTTGGAAATTTGGTTTAGAAAACTTTGGTAAAAAACAAGGGATAATTCTAAGTATAGGATAACATACTAATGTTTTGGTAAGAAATAGATTATGCAATTTTACAATAAATTACATAATTTTATTGATACTACAAGTGGATGTGGCTCTAACATAGTTTTACCTAGGGATAATAATCTTAAAAAGGGTTCTTTGAGTTGGACTCGATCATTAGCTGGTACACGACAATAGGGCTTTCTGCACACCTAGTTTGATACTCCTAGGGGATATTCTTTATGTTAATCCATATTTTATTTATGAACCATTATGAAGGATTTGAATATATGATAATCATTTATGGACTAGGTTAAACCTAAGGTGTTATAGATTTAAAAGAAGGTGTTATGATTTATACATACTATAAATGATTATGTAGTTTTCCACTATGATCATGGTTTCTCACACTATGATTTTGGTTTTACATAATGTCTAGAACTAGGAGGATTCAAGTTAATAGTGAATTTGATGGACAATGGAATTATTTTCCTCTTAAGAAACTAAATGAAATGGGAACTAGAAGGAGAAACCTTATTATTATTCCAAATCATCAATCTCATAATATGATCAATAATCTCAACTTAGGTGGTTTTATAACTCACCTAATAAGAGGAAAATGGAGTTTCATGATAAACATTGTGAGAATAAAGTTTAATTTTCATCATGTTAAAAATGTATGAAGAATCATAGAGGAGAATGAATTAAAGAAATAGAAAGATGTTTTGGGTGTGGAAAAGGATATAGAGAAATTAATTTTCGAGGAAAAGTGAATGGATCGGTTAACATAATGTATGGGAATAATGGTTTTAAAAAGGTATCATATATAGTTGAATGTTTCAAATGTGGAAATTATTGGCATTATGAAAATCGATGTCCTAGGGGGAAATTTCAAGAAAAGGATCAGTAAGGTTGTATGAGTAATGGTTGTAACATTTATGACGGTGATACTAAAAATGACATATGAAATAAAAACACAAGATTAAAGTAAATATAACCCTTAATATATGTACAATGTGGAGATAATAATGTTTAGTTGGGATAAAGAGATGATTTAAATTGATTGGATAGTATTGGTAACCTTGAAATTGGTTAGTGATTTTATGAAAATGTGATTTAATTCATATTTGAAAAAGTTTATTTCATTTTGGATTTAATAAATATATTCAATAGTATGTGGTTTTTTAAGGAAAAAGTATAATGTTAATTTTTGGAATAATGCATGTTTTCATTATGGTTTTATGGTAATTTTGGTTAGTTCCATGTTTCTAGAGAATATATGATCAAGGTGTTCATAAATTAGGCATGTGACATTATAAGATATTTTGGGGATTAATGTTAAGTTGATTTTGGAATCATAGTGAATTTTTTCCTAAATTTTTGGGTCTTTAATTTCATCACACTTATTTTGGAGGATTTTTATTTTTAACTACTTATGTATTGGATTAAACCAAACCTTGGACATTATTATTTACATTTTAGAAATAAATATATTTATCCATATTAGATAAATTATGTTAACTATTTTAGTTTTGGTTAATATCTAAAATAGGAGGAGTATATTGTTATCCTTTTTTGGATTATGCGATCTATGAGAAGTTTATCTTAGTGTTTGAGGCATGAAATATCCATATTATTCATCATTTAGAGCAAAATATGAGATTGTGATGATTAAAGGATGAAATTACACTTGTCAAGTAATTATATTTCTTTATGTTCCTAGTATATATGGCAAAGAAATACCTAAAATATATAAAATGGATCTTAAGATAAAAAAAATTATCCTATAACCTTTAATTCCAATGAATTTATGGTCTTTTACACATATGTGGTTTATGATTTTGTGATCATTAACTTTCTCAAGATCATTCACTTTCTTGTGATCAATGATATATGGACATTACTTTTATTCCATTTCCATATTTTTACTTTCCACTAATGTTCTTCTATTTGGAAACCTAGTATGTGTAATCCAAGATGACCATCATACTAACCTTTTATTATTTTCAGGAGAAATTTTTATTAACCTGTTTTGTGATGTGGGTTTCCATAAATAAATTTTCAAATTTTAAACCTTTGATTTCCAAGCACAAGTTAAAATTGCGAGGACACAATTTATTAAAGAGGGAAATAATGTAACACCTTGAGAGTTTAGAAAATATTTTTCTTTAAATAATTTTATTTCTTTGATGGCTTGCATTACACGCAACATCGAGTTTAAATGAATTGTGATATACTATTAAAATATTACTATTTAATATGATAGTTATAACCTAGCTAATAATTTGGAAAGTATGAATATGATTAACTAATTTATGAAATATACATAAATTTCTTACTCAATATAAATTTATTGATAAATTCTTAGTAAATAATCATTCAATTTTTAATAATCATTTTATTCTTCAAAAATACCTTTTCTCAAAAAATGGGTCTTCGTGTGAGTGAATATTATAATTAATTTATGTAAAATTTGGAAAATTTATTTTTAAAAATTAATTTATTTTTTAAATTTATAATTTCAAAATTATCTTAGGTTGATTTTTAGAAAATTTTATGAAAATATTAATTTTTCATTGAATAATGAATAATACTGATTTTTTATAAAACTGTCATTTTATTTATATTAAAAAGTACCTTTATGATCTGAATTTGATATCAAAGTAACTTAAGTAGTCTTTATTAGTATATATTATAATTAATTACAATTAAATCATCCTTATAACTTCTTTTGGTATATGTATATTTTTGGGCTTAAAAAAGAATTTCTCAAGAGAAATATTTTTCGTTGTGTTTTTCACGATTAATTTTAAATTAAATTCTTCCACTTCTAGGAGATGAATATTAAAAAATTGATTCCAAATTTAGAATAATTGTGTCTAATTTTTTTAAATAGGTCTCTTTTATTTTTTATCATTATGAATAGTAACTATAGTAATTTTATTAACCACAATATGGGTATATAGGGTAATTATGGTTAAAAATAAAATGATAAGAACCATTAAATGAACCCAAAAACTTTCCTAAATATTATTTTAAGAGTTAATTTCTCCCATAATCATTCAATGTTTAGTTATAGGATATTTGTTTCATTTGGATGAGATTATGACCATTATAGTATTTTATTTCAAGAAAAGTCAAACATGTCATGCTCTGGTTTTTAATAACTATAATATCTTAAAAGAGGGTTACCCAGAGGATATATTTTAATATAAAACGTATTTTTAAATTTAAAATATTTATATTCATCATGGTAATTTATTTTTAATTTTTATGGAATAAATAATTACCTTGAATGCTTACACAACGCTGATGTAGTAATTATTCAATTAGAATAAAAATCAAATAAATGATATTAAAAATATTAAAATATTATAATTTAATATAATTTATGTGATAAAATAATTTTATAGATTAATATGAAATGTTATGGATTAATTAAAATATATATTTTTTAATTTATATTGTTTTATTGATGTTATTAAAGTCAAAGTAATGAATTGTGTCAAAATTAACAATAATGATATCCTATGAAAATAATATTTTATTAAATTATTTAAAAATAATATAAAACTTAAATAAGGACAATGAGCATAATATATGGTCTAAAATTTCATCCCCTGTGCATTTATTGGCCATTTTGAACTATTTTTCTCTATAATAGTCTTATTATAATTTAATCTTTTGAGAAATTAAAAAAGTTCCCCTCACCTCAATTATAAAATCCCCCTACTCTCTCACTTATTTAAACCACTTTTAGACTTTTATCTCAAACATAATATGAAAAATTCTCTTCTAAACTTCCTTATTAAAATTTTATAGGTTCTGGTATTTCCAAATGACTAACCCTGGAGCCCTTTAGAGGAGATCTAAAGGAGTCGCTTCAAAGAAGAGGCAATCTTTCTAACCGATCACTTTATTTTTATATTCTTTTTTACCTCTTCAGAATATATGATACTTATCATAAATTAATAAATTAATTATCCTAAATATTCTTAAATGTTACTATGATTATGAAAAAACTACTATACACCCTCCTTCCATTCAAATAATAAGTGTAAGTATCGCTCGTGCGTACAGATTACCATCTCAATGAAGCGATACAATTCATTTTTCATCACTATATTGTATGAATGGATATTATGATGAATTTAATATTTATTTATTATATTTATGAAATAATTATGATTATATATTGAAAATATCATATCTACTTTCTTACCTTCCAAACCATTTTAAAACGGTAACGTCGCTCATGCATACGTGTGGACTACCATCTCCACGAAGTGATGTGATTCGTTTTTAATTTATATATTATTTGGGTGGTAAGGAGGATTAATTTAATGAATATATATAATATATATTATATAATAATTATTCTATAAAGGGTGAATCTTTATTGACATTTCTTTCATTCTATCCGTTGAAAAATGAAAACATTGTTCATGTGTATGTATGGTCTACCATCTCCATGAATGCTATAATTCATTTTTCTATATATGACTTTTATAAATGAATCCATGTCACATCCATGATTTTATTTTTCTATTTTATTTTTTTCATCAATTTTTATTTTTCTATACTCTTGAGACTTGGGCGTTTCAAATCAAGTGTTTGAGTTTTGAGATTTTTTTTCTTTTTTTGCACGGTTAGTATGCATGGTTGAGGGAAAATTATGTCACCATCAGAAGAAGGTTCCTTTTTAGTTCATTTTGTTCTTGAATAGTTTAGGTTTTAGGGGCAGTGCATGGTTAGATCCAAATTGTGTGGATTATAGGACTAATTGTGTGAGTTTTGGGTGTTCCTGGGTGTGGGTGCACGACCTGAGCACGATTAGTTCAAACCATGTGACAAGCATGCACTTTGGTCAACAATTTATGATATAAACAACCAAATGGTTTGTTTATGGTTTCCCAAAAAATGTTTCCAAACCATGCAGGTGTATTGAGATTATAGTATAGGGAACACATTTGGTGCACGATTTCCCAAACTGTGCGGCCTTATTATATACAGTTCCCAAGTTCTTTAAAAATAGTTTTTTACCATTTTCCCCTCTCAAATTTTAACCCCCAAATGCATCTTTATCCCCTATTTATATCGTGAAAACCTAGGTGGGTACTCCTCTTCTCCATTCCTCCCACCTCATTCCAATGGTGATTTCAATTGGTTTCTTTAATCTTTTGGGGTGATTTCTCATGGTAATCTCCTCATTCCTCTTCATCCTTCATCCTTTTTCTTCTTAGTTATTCTTCTCCCTTGGATCCTTTGGTCTTGGTTTCTTTTTTATTCATTTCTAAATTCAGGGTTTTGTCTTTTTAAGATTATTCTTGGCATTCCTTTCTCATTAGAACCTTCTTGAAGTCATTTTGAGTGGTTTTTATTGAAGGCATCATGGTTTGAGGTAGGTTCCCTATGTGTTAGCCTTTAAATTTAAGAATCATTGATTACTTGATGATTATTCCATGTTTTTATGATAACTAGTAATATAAAATGTTTTGAATAATTAATTTTGAATGAAATCAATTTGTTTCCCTCTTTTGAATGCTTTTTTGTGAAATTTTTTTATTTATCCTTACACACCAAATTTTTGTTGGAATGCCCGGTTATACTTTATATATGGGTTTTTATTTAAAAATTGTGTAATGGGTTTTAAATAGGGTTTATAAATGAACTTTGGATTTATAAGTGGTATGTTGGTCTCTCTTTGAAATGGGTTTTCCCCAAAAGATCAGGTGAGGCCCGGTTGGCACTTTCAGAATTATGTTTTCTTCAAAAAACACTCCATGGGATGTGTATATTTTCTTACCATTGTTAGAGTAATGGGTAAACCCTTAGTATGGGACCTCAATTATGTGTTGGTAGTTTAATGGAAATGGAACTTCCTTAGAGTGGTGTTTAGGGGTGATTCTTGTGTTTGGGTCTTGTATGTTTCTTGTTTTTATTATTAATATATGGTTGATTGTTTAATACTAATTAGATAACCTCTATTTTAGACATAGCATGGGAACCTAGAATATATAGAGGATTTTCTGAGAATTATTGCTACACTAGTTTAGGATTATTCTCTATTTATTATCCCATAGTATAGACTTTTCTATGCTTTGGGATTGTGCCCCTCAGTTAGTCCAGGTAGGGTATGACCAAGTGTGAGGGTAGCTTGATTGCATTAAGTTCACAGATATGATGGATCAGGTTACAATGTGTTCTATATTTTCCCTTGAGATCCTATATATTACCATGTACTCTAGCACTTATTTATCTATTATGGATAATCTTGGTGCCTCATCTGGTATGGTTACTTGAGTACTTCTTTCCCATTTCCCTCATTATTTTCTAGTTTTTATGCTCCTAATATGTGGTATGTAATTTTGAAAAGATGAATGTTTGGTTTTTAAATGTTTCAATAAATAATTTTTTGAAAAATGTTTCATTCTATCATTCACATTTTCCACAAGAACCATTCTCATACTCTCCCTCTCCATCTCTCTATTTCTCTAAATTTACGAAGCCTCCCTCTTTAAGAAATCCTATTTTAAATAAAGAGGGAAATGGATCATGATTTGTTTTTAAAAACTAAATGGATAGAAAAAATATGTTTATATTATTGTATTTAAAACTAATTGTAACTGAATCTTTTATTTAAATAAAATGCATAGGGAGTAGTTTAATCGGTCATACCTATTAAGTTTTAATACTCACACCTATACCTATACATTTGTTTTTATCTCCATGTGAAGGTTTCATCTTGGTATTGGTATCTATGGAAAGATGTCGGGTTTTGGGATCAGAGAGTAACCCATGGGGTTATATAGATATCTTAGTAGTCATCAGGTTTTGTTTTATTTTAAGTTTTTGTTTTATTGTTCCTATTGTTCATTTTATTTATGTTGGGTAGCTTGTTTATCAGTATGCTAATTTTGTTTATTTTTTTGGGTTAAATACCACTGATCCCCTTTGATTCCCTTGGTTCTTTTCACCACCCTAGGGAAATCAGAAATGTGCCTCGAGGATGTCATGAGCCAGCTTGGGTGGCCAGTTTGGGGTCAACCTGGGTTAGTTCATGACAAAATGGTATCATATGTGTAGGTTATTTTGAGGATCTAGATTTTAGAGCATCCTTTCTTATTTGGGTTGGAAAGGTGGAAGGAGTAGGATTATCATGAATTGGGTTTTAGGAATGAGGAGGTGTCTGGACAACACTTTCAATGTCAAACCTTAGGTTACCATGGGAATTTAGGTTTTGAGTTTTTTCTTTTTGATTGGGCTTTCCATTATTTTCTTAGTATTTATTGGGTTTGTATGATGATTTTTGTTTTTTTTATATTTTTTTGTTTTTTTATGGGTTTCTTTTGTGTTTGGAGAATGAAATAAGAGTCGGGCCAGTGGTTTCTAATGATTTCGCAGGTCCTGGAA